>BTPG01000002.1:61069954-61092454 GCA_036245525.1 Semisulcospira habei | reverse complement strand
CCTGGACATCTTCCTGCGCAACTGCATATATAAGAGGGCGCAAATGACCCCAGCACTAAGAAATAACCAGCTGCAAATTACAGTAAATAATTTAAGCAGATAATTTCCCCCTTTATCACGCCTAGGGCATTGATGAACAGGAAGAGCGGGGAGTGGGTGGGAGAGAGAGAGAGAGAGAGAGAGAGAGAGAGAGAGAGAGAGAGAGAGAGAGAGAGAGAGAGAGAGAGAGAGAGAGAGAGAGAGAGAGAGAGAGAGAGAGAGAGAGAGAGAGAGAGAGAGAGAGAGAGAGAGAGAGAGAGAGAGATGATTACGTATCATATGCACCCTAGTGACTTCGAAGACGCTGGGGAAATCCGATTCGTTCAGTGCTCTTTTCCGGTCGTGATTTTTACACAACTCTGGGAACGGCTATTTATGCTAACGACAGGAAATGGTGTAATAATAATACATAGTTCTTGTATAGCGCTGTTTTCCAGGAAAACACTGGACTCACTGCGCATGCACAACAGCACACCCTCTCTTTCAGACACACGCACGATTATACACTACTTTAAACCACACCATCTCTTCCCAACACCTTACATTCACTTTCTCTATGATCAGAATAAAAGGCAGTCAACAGTTAGCTAAAGATGAGCTAAGTGTTAAATGCCCGACAGAAAAGAAAAGTCTTTAAGTGAGCTTTGAACTGTGACAATGTGGGCAGATTCCGCATTTCAGTTGGCAAGGAGTTCCACACACTTGGGGCTAAAAAGGTGAAAGAACGCTCCCCGACAGTTTTCATGTTAAGCTTTGGGATTTTAAAAAGTTTTACACTAGAGGAACGGAGGGTGCGTGATGGCTGATAAACAGACAGCTTGGCAGAAAGGTATGGCAGGAGAGATCCGTCAAAATGCCGATAGGCGAAAATTGCAATTTTGTACTGCCAGCGGAATTTTACGGGCTTCAGTAGAGGCGTAACGTGGTCTCTCTTTCGTTTCTTCAAGATGAGACGCGCCGCATTGTTTTGAATCATCTGCAAACGTGAAATCTGATCTGCCGGTAAACCTGCCAGTAGGGAATTGCAATAATCGAGCCTGGACGTAATGAATGCATTTACAAGTCTTGACGCCGCACTTTCTATGGGGAGATACGGTCTGAGGGAAGAATATTCTGCGCAGGTCAAGGAAACCAGCTCGGCAAACGCTACTGATATGATCATGCATGGAGAGCGTCGAATCAATCTTCACACCCAGATATTTGACACAGTTCTGGAAGGGAACGCTGCAGCCACCAATGTTTGTGAACTCGCCGTTAATCAGACTAAGGCGAGACTGAGAGCCAACAGGCATGACTTCGGTTTTGTCGGTGTTAAGCTTAAGTTTGTTGCTTGTCATCCAGGACAGGACCTCGTCTATACAACACTGTACGCTCATCTTAGCGGAGCTGAAATGGCTAGGCGCACTACTTCTTGACAATTCAGTATCGTCAGCATACTTGTGAAAATCACACTCATGGGCGGCAATTACATCAGACAGAGGTTGTGAATATAGAGTGAACAAAACAGGCCCTCATTCGGAGCCCTGAGGGACTCCACACAACAAAAGACTAGAAGCAGATAGCTGGCCATTAACAATAACAGTGTAGATGCTCATTTGTGTGCTTGTTTTTTTTATTTTGGACCGTACGAAATAGAGCCGTGAGGTACAAAATCACAGAAGAGCGCAGATTTGTAAATCTTTTGGGTGTAGATTAGCTAGGAAGTGGTCATTTTTTCGTCTCCATCAATTTTCCCATACTAACGTAAATGTCAGACGTAGTGAAATGAAAGGTTGCGGCAGTTCTTTACGGTCCAAAATTATACACCAGAACACATTTGTATGGTATGGTATGGTGTCTCCCAGGCGCACATATCCATCTATTTCAAGATGCTCAAGGCGCCGCAGGAGTGGAAGCTGGAGCTCTAAAAGCCTGCTGCGACTCAGCGCTACTTTATGTGCGAACCTCCACCCTGTTATTAACTTCGGTGCATGTGATATAGTTATGTTTCCACTCCACCATTTGTACACTCTGTATTATCCTTTGGCTGTCAGTAGCTGTTTTTGCCGCGATGATTCCTTTCGGAATCATCGCGACAAAAACAGCTACCGACAGCCAGCGGGTGAATGAAATCGATGTTTTTCTCTCAGTTTTGTCCGCGCTCACTGAAAGGCCCACTACCACTGTTCAAATATATACTGGTCAACAAAAGAAACGCGAATTTTGCACCATAGCGCTTTTCATTGTGAACATGCTTTAATCCGGGTTATTCTGGCGTTATTTATTAGAAAATGTTATGAAGAGTGGGTTATGTCGTGTGCATATAGAATGTTTAGTCTTAAAAATCGCTAAATCGATGACCTATGACGTCATCAGTGACACTACCATCACAGGATATTGAAAGTGAAACGGGGAGCATCTGCAGAGGACACAGCTGCAGTATCACTAGGGTACGTGTGCATGAAAATCCGGCCTGTTTGGTCTTGACCTACTTTTCGTTTGTCAAAGGCACCTAATTAATCAATATGACCTACAAACATGAAAATAAAAAAGTTCTTTATTTTAGGTTAGCGGCCATTTTTATTTACCTGATCAAATGGATATGGGTGTGTTCTTTATCTTTGTGTCAGTCACTGGAGCATAAAAAAATGGTTTGAAAGTAATTCACATTAAAACAAATAAGATTTATTAATAAAATGATGTGCACCGGAAGTTCTGGTTCTCTAATGAATTTTTCGAGTCAAATTTCGTTTGAGGCAGTTAATAACATCATAAGCAATCCACACAACTTGTGTGTTAAAACATATCACAGAAAACTTGCTTTACAGAGTGTGTCCAGTTTTGCTTATTTTCACGACTAATTAAACCCTGTGTACTCCAAGGTAGCCATGGGCGATAACTCATCCAATTTTTGGTGTGAAGGTAGCTCAGACAGTAGGCTGAACATCTGAAGTAAGCAACAAATAAAAATTTCTTGTTTTGAAGTCAGGGTGGCTCTTTGTTTGCGGGTACACTTACAGACACTTTTCGCGTTTTTGATGGAAGTCAGTATACATTTCTATATCCGATGATTACGAAACGCTACACACGGGTCTAACTATGGTTTATTTAGACACAGGACAATCCAGTTCAGCACGCGTCGTCTGTATATCAAGTAATCTGACAATGACTCCACTCCGTTCTAGAAATACAACGCTTTTAGTTTGAGAAACAGCTAAAAATAGATTGACACGCTAACGGCAGCGCAGAATAAATAAGTGCGATTACGCGTGTGCTTTTGCTGCGTGACCAAAATGCTGTACAGTTCATTAGGTGTGTCGACAAGACATAACCAACACAACTGGTGCTGAAATGTGTCTTCAGATTTATGCGTAATGGTGCTTTAAATGATCGCACCCACATTCTTAGTTTGTAAAATTCTGGGAAAAGACAAACAACCCTTAGACTTTCAAATCCAGACCAGAAAGGTGACTGTCAAGCGTGTAATTTGCAGAGAACACCCAACGAAGAAAGAACCACGCTTAGAAAAGGCAGTTACGTAACACACTGCATTTTAATATTTTCAAAATACTCATACAAACAAGTACACTCATTGCTACTTATCTTATACTTTATGTGATCGGGAGGGTCAACTCTCAAGTGTCTTTTCTAAAGTGCATTAAAAAAAATCTTCTTTGGGATGTTTCATTCTTAGACTCAAAGACATTTTCATATGACCGCGCCATGCGAGTGCTGGTCTGTGATTTTGGACCTTACGGTCTTAGGCCCTAAGTCAAAAATCACAGACCAGCGCATGTTATTGTCGAAAAAAAAAAGAAGCTTATAAAGGAAAAAGACGGTATGTCCAGAAAGCGAGTTTCATTGTACAAGTCGACTTCGCCCGTAACAAGGTCAGATATAACAAATGTCGGATATACGACAACGTTAGAGGTCACATTACATAGTCAAATTTGGCCAGTTCAGGCAGTGCAAGGACCGGTGTTTTTAAAAATAATTTTTGCCTTGTTTGAAAATTTGTAGTAGGGCTGAATGTTCGAATTTGCTGGAAATTTCTGGTTAGATGAGAGGAGACATGTTTGGTGCTTTGATTCATACCATCCTGAGCTTATCCAGTGGACAATTGTGGGCCTATGTTGAGTTGCCGTTGACGTAGTGATTTGAGGGGCACGCTGATTTCAGCTGTGCTTGGGTGTGGGGTTGGTAAGGAATCAGGTTCATAGCCAAGAAATGAGACTGTCAATGTGCTGGTTTTATTGTTATTTTGTGCATGGCAAATGTGCAGATTGAAACCACAGTCAACAGAGTACAGACCTTCATGAACAGTTGCCTTAGAAGAATTTTGAAAATCCACTGGCCAGAGAAGATCAGCAACGTCAGACTCTGGGAGAGAACAGAGCAGATAACAGCAGAGAATGAAATTGGGCGAAGAAGATGGGGATGGATCGGTCACAGTCTGAGAAAGCCAGCTTCCAGTATCACTAGGCAGGCATTGTCATGGAACCCCCAGGGAAAGAGGAAAAGAGGTAGGCCGAGAAACTCCTGGCGTCGAGACCTCCAAGCAGACATCAAGAGACTGGGAACCACCTGGAGTAGAATCGAAGGAGAAGCACAGGACAGGAGTTGCTGGAGGTCTCTCGTCGACGGCCTATACCCGGGTAGGGGTGACAGGCGTAAGTAAGTAAGTAAATGTGCAGATGGTGAGCAGTAGTGTTTTTTAGGGGATTGAAATATTAGGGGATGCCTGGGACTGACTATGGCTAAGAGACTGGACAGTACGGAAACGGCAATGTGTTCCTTGGCCTAGAGGCCCAGACTCAGATTTAGATTCAAGTTTATTAAAAACACTCCAGGTGCACGTGAATCATCCAGGGGTACACGAATCCCCTACCAAATATTTTCAACGTAAATTTCAATCGGATTAACAGCAGAGAAATATTAGGTACTCTGGAGCTTTTGTTATCGCCGACGTTTATTGACCCACAACGTAAATCTCGCTCTTTTACAAAACCGGACGTACAAACGTTTGCCTTTGCAGGAAAGAAACATTGAGAGATCGGCTTGCGGAGGTTGCGGAGATATCATTGTTAATATCACTCGCAAACCTCGCCGCCATTCATTCAGAGAAACGTACAGTTTCTTTGGCAAACACAGACTTCCTTCACATATTTTCAGATTGTTTAGATGTATTCGACCCCAGTTCACTTACCCATATGGGCTATAAGGCATCCAAAGGAATTCTGCCTCACTGCTGGAATAGTGAATGCCGTTTAGATCTGTGTAGCACACACGTACGAGAAGGCCAATGGGTCTTCACTCTGATTATGATTGTGTGGGTGGATGGCTCCCTACTAAAAATACAGTAATACCTGTTTTGAGCAGACACGGCTTTTGCACGAAAAGGTTCATAGGCGCCAAGCTATTCTGGCACAACCCTTGAACTATCACGCTCGATCTGTTATCAGAAGTGTAATACAGTCTTCAGGGGGTAACTTCAAAATTTGCGGATTTCGTTCCTGGAACAAAATGTGTTAAGGCAGATGTTTTCTCAAAAGATGTTTTTGAGGACTAAAAGTGTAACCTGTCACCAAAGATCGTGAGTTTGGTGACGGTCACCTGTCATTAAAGACCATCATTTAGGTGGCTAGAGCCACAGTCACAGCTACAGCCACCTAAATAATGGTCATTAATAACAGATGATCTCTAGTAATGGTGGTCGCTGAAAACAGCCTCTGCTGTACTTCTTCTTTTTTCTGTCACTACACGCTTTTGAAGATTTCACGGAACAATTGGCGAAACGGATCCTCATGAGCCTATGTGAGCTTAAAGGGAAATAATATAATACATTGCTCTCAGTGGTCCGATTTGACTCTGAGTAGTTTAGCAGGAGGGCGGTCTGATATTCTGTAGACTCATAACCGCACGAACTTTTCTGAGGGGACAAAAATAGTAGCGGACGTAACCTTTGACAATCTTCTCCATCCGAGTAGCATAGATGTAGGTTAATGTGAGTCGTTTTAAGAAGAGGCACATATTCTCATGAGCCCCTGCAATGCAGGGGTTCATGATGATCTGTGCCTCTTGGAGCGTTGTAGCCGCGGGCCGAGCGACTGAACCTAGGAGACTAATTTGCCACAGCCAGTTCCGGGGGGTGTCCTGGGCTTGTTTTCTCTAGAGATATCCCTTTCAGGGCCCACGAGTGGGCCCTGATGAGGTGATTATTGGCTGTTTGCAGAAGAACTTCGTTCTTTACCCAACCCTGTCGGGGGCGTTGAGAGGCTCTTACGAGGGGGACGCCAGGGCGACTTTTGGACTCGGCTCCTCTTTAGGGCCGCTCCAGGAAGTATTGTTACAGAGTCTGTCCTCAGGCTGTTCTGCCAATTGTTCCTTCCCAGCGGAGTTTAGACTGTTCTGTCAGCTGGACAAGTACTCCGTCTGATCTCGGGTGATTTCTGGTCTTAGATCTGATCGTGGATGGCGGGGTGATCATGTATAAAAATGTACGTTGTGTGGGTGTCTGTGTGGTTGTGGATGTGTGGGTGTGGATTCAACTTGTGGCTGAGGCTTGTGTATGTGTGTGTGTGTGTGTGTTTGTGTGTGTGTGTGTGTGTGTGTGTGTGTGTGTGGATGTGTGGTCGGGGTTTGTGTGTGTGTGTGTGTGTGTGTGTGTGTTTGTGTGTGTGTGTGTGTATTGTTGTGTGCTTTGTGTATGCTGTGTGAGTGTGTGTGTGTGTGTGTGCGTGTGTGCGCGCGAGTTCTTTGTGTGTGTGTGTGTGTGTGTGTGTGTGTGTGTGTGTGTGTGTAGTTGGTGTGTGTGTGGGTGTGAATAGAGCGCGCGCGCGTGTGTGTGTGTGTGTGTGTGTGTATAGATGTGTGTGTGTGTGTGTGTGTGCTGTGTGTGTGTTTGTGTGTGTGTGTGTGTGTGTGTGTGTGTGTGTGTGTGTGGATGTGTGTGTGTGTGTGTGCGGTGTGTATGTGTGTGTGTGTGCGTGTGTGTGTGCTTGCTTGCTTGTGTATGCTTTATGTGTGTGTGTGTGTGTGTGTGTGTGTGCATGTGTTCGCGCGCGCTTTGTGAGTGTATGTGTGTGTGTGTGATGGGGGGTGGGGGGGGGGGTGGGAGGGGGGTGGATATGGCACTTAACCAGTTCACTCCAGAGAAAAATCCTAACACCACCCAACTGCAAGAGGCGTAGATCCTCATGAGCCCCTGCAGTCGCACTAACTTACCGCAGTCGCTCTAACTTACCGCAGTCGCACTAACTTACCGTAGTCGCTGTAACTTACTGCAGTCGCACTAACTTACCGCAGTCGCTGTAACTTACTGCAGTCGCACTAACTTACCGCAGTCGCACTAACTTACCGTAGTCGCACTAACTTACCGTAGTCGCTGTAACTTACTGCAGTCGCACTAACTTACCGCAGTCGCTGTAACTTACTGCAGTCGCACTAACTTACCGCAGTCGCACTAACTTACCGCAGTCGCACTAACTTACCGTAGTCGCTGTAACTTACTGCAGTCGCACTAACTTACCGCAGTCGCACTAACTTACCGCAGTCGCTCTAACTTATCGCAGTCGCACTAACTTACCGCAGTCGCTCTAACTTACCGCAATCGCACTAACTTACCGCAGTCGCACTAACTTACCGCAGTCGCTCTAACTTACCGCAGTCGCTCTAACTTATCGCAGTCGCTCTAACTTACCGCAGTCACACTAACTTGATCATGAGGATCTCCGCCTCTTGCCTTGAATCCACTTCCCTGGGACGTCTAGACGTTTTTGGTTTTGAATTAATGAAGATTGCAGAAGCTGAGTCTACCTCAACTGGCAGTGAACTGGTTAATAAATGCAACGTCAAGATGTATTTCAACGGACGCACTGTCAGATTTGATCCAGAATCCCGCAGGAATGCATGAATGAATAACTCTACAGATAAAGTGATTTTCACCTCGCGGTGATTTCGTAATGGGGAAAGCTGGCTGTGTTGTTGAGTGGTGGGGGGGGGGGGGGAGGGGGGGTGAGGGGGAGTGGGGGGGGTGGGGGTGAGGGGAGTGGGGTGGGAGTGGTGAGGTTGGGGGGGGGGGGCGTTGCGGGGAAGTTTTTGTCTATTTCTTCTATTTTCCTCCCTCGCTCTCGGAGCGTGGTTGACTATGGCAGTCAGGATCGTGTACTGCGCGTATTTAGTGTTTTCATTCTCTCTTGCCGGCGGACTCTTACCGACGACAGCATGAGTCGGATCTAATGGGTTAACTCGTTTAGCCCGGCGTACGTATTTCCCAAATTTTGGAGGCGTCATCTAACGACTATGCACCCGTTGCAGGATATGGATCCTACCAGGATAATTCAAGGACAGTGCCAGATTAGCTTGGCGCCAAAAGGCGCCAAGCTAATCTGGCACTACCCTTGAATTATCATGGTCGCCCATCTCCTGCTGTAGTGCGTCAGGGCTGAATGGGTTAAATTATACTAATGGTCAAAACTTAAGGGCCACCCCACTTTTTGTGTCATTGTTTATCGTCGCTAGTACGCTAATAAAACACAATGTTCTTTCGCTCCAAATGGGTTAAAAGTTGACCTTAGACAGGCCACAGTACAGGGAACAATAAACAACAATTCATCAATTTCCACGAACGTTTCAAATGCACATGAAACATCGTCAGTTTTTGTGAAAAGCTGTGCGATATTGGCAAGCGTACCAAAGGCAGGCAGGTGGAAAAAACTCGGTAAAGTCGTGATGCACGTGCTAAAGGGGTCAGTCGTGAACACTGAGCACTTCTGTTTCGCTACAAATACCGGTACAGTAGGGGCATGTTTGTCACTTTTCTAACCATGCCACCACGACGAAGCCTACCGCCAGTAGATCAAATCCGGGCGCTGGCATGGCTGCAGGATGGAATTTCCGGACGAGAAGTTGGGAGACGTCTTGGGGTGTCCCATTCAATGACCCAGAAGCTGCTGGCACGATTCCAAAAAACTGGAAGGGCAGAACGACGACCCTGCTCAGGACGCCCGCGCTGCACCAGCAGAAGGGAGGACAGATACCTATGTGTGGCGGCTCTGCGCGACCGAACTGTCACGTCAACCACTCTGCGACGTCAAATGATGCAAGCTGCAAACGTTAACGTCAGCAGAAGCACAGTCTGACGACGTCTGCGCGAAATTGGTTTGGCTTCATGCAGAGCAGAAGTGAGAATACCCCTCACTCCACCTCATCGCAGAGCCCGGGTTGCCTGGTGTCGTCAGCATGTGAGGTGGAACAGACTCAAGTGGACTCAAGTTGAGTTTACTGATGAGTCACGGTTCACTGTCTTCTTCAAAGACGGCAGGGTCAGGCTCTGAAGACGCCAGGGCGAGCGATTCACGGATGGATGCGTTCAAGAGGTGGATCGCTACGGAGGAGGCTCAGTCATCTTCTGGGCAGGCTTCAGCAGGGAAGGCAGGACTCCCCTTCACGTCATCCGAGGCACCCTGACTGGACTTCACTATCGGGACGAGATTGTGCAGCCCCTCATCCAGCCAGCTCTCCAAGCCATAGGCGACAATGCTGTTCTGCAGGACGACAACGCTCGACCTCATCGCACCCGTGTGGTGGATGAGTACTTTGAGCAAAGGGGCATCATGACGATGAAGTGGCCAGCTCGTTCACCTGATCTGGCTCCCATCGAGCACCTCTGGGACGTGCTGGGGCAGCGTGTAGTCAGCACCACCCCCCCCCCCCACCTCAAGGCGTCCCACAGCTGACTCAGTTGTTGCATCAAGAGTGGGAAGCAATCCCACATGTTCTCCGAACCCATGGTGAACTCCATGCGTCAATGCTGCATTGAATGCTTGGCTGCAAACGGAGTGGGTACACTCGCAACTAACTGGACCAGTCTTGTGTGACTTTTCAAAGGAGGGGCGGGTGAACATTCTAACGTACTGCTGTTGTTACAATTGCTTGATTTACTCAAAACTTACATGAAATTGTTACTGAATAAATTAGCAAAGTACTGACTCCAAGTATTGTTACATTATTGTGTGGTGTTGGTGCGTCTGCGATAAAAAGTGGCCCTTAAGGTTTGACCATTTGTATATATTTCTTGGATTTTTTCAGTCAGAAAACTGAAGTGCACAGGAAATGTTTTCTTTTGCGTTACTTCCCCAGTAGAAAAAAATGTCTTCGGGACCCACTGCGGCCGCCGGGGCCCCATGGACCTTTGTTCAATGGATTGTTCCGTTCTTTTGGCTTGACGCTATAGCAGTCAAAAGCCTGTAATGCCCCTGGTGTTTTTCTGTGTTTATTTGTCTTGTTCTTGTTGTTGTCTTGACTGTCTGAAAGAATGTGTTTATGTTAGTATTACGTGTTATGGGCGTGGCGCTGCGGCAACCCGGTACTGCACACAACGCTTTTCAAAATTCACTGGCACTTGACTGTCTCAAATAATCACGGAGCGCGATAGCTTTGCCGGGAGCCAAAACCACAAAGCCACCGCAAACTCGCAAGAGTAGTACGTTTACAGAAACGATAGTTAACCCTTGTAGCGCCATGGGCGCATTTCCCGAATTTTGGAAGTGTCACTTAACGACTATGTATCCCTTGCAGGAGGTGGACTGACCATGATAATTCAAGGATAGTGCCAGATTAGCTTGGCGCCGACAGGCGCCAAGCTAATCTGGCACTACCCTTGAATTACCATGGTCAAACATCTCCCGCTATAGGGTGTGGCGCTGAAAGGGTTAAAATGCATTATCCCAGAAATTCACCGGCGTCAAACTTATTATTCATTGGCTGCTGCTACAATCGCTTGGCATGTTGTTCACGGTGGACAACACTCAAATGAACACGCCAGCGCTTCAAACCGTCAACAGAGTTTGTGCTATTTGATTTTCAAAGTATGGCGGTTGTTTCTATAGCGTAGTGAAACCATCGTGAAACAACCGCCAAGCACATAAAGGAATTAACACGTTGATCTAATGACAGACAATTTTTCGGAATCAGTAAATCTTGTTAGGTCGATGTTGGTTATGAATTCCTCAGTGGGATTCCATCGTGTGTATGAGGAACTGCACAGTTTTGGCCGTCGTGCTCTGCAGGCAGGTGGATTTTTTGTTGTTGTTGATCTTTAAAACCCGTTCAATGCCAGTCACCGTATACGGTGTTTCTGCAGTTATTGTCAATTCAAGACCTACCCTGGCTGTGCCGGGGACGTGCATTCAAAGCGGTGTATGCAAGAGGCATTGATCCTCCAGTTGTTCCTTGGGTTGTTTTCTCCGCATTTTGCAACATTTTCTGGATTTATGCTTTTCTTATCCTTTTCTCCTTTGCTAAACAGGGGAGTGTCCCCGAAGCGTCCCGTAACTCATGGTGCCCGAGGTACGAAATACCCACATTTTCGAGTTCATCATCTGAGGACTACAATTCAGGACTGAGACAGTTCGACCATGATAGTTCAAGGGTGGTGGCAGAATAGCTTGACGCCCGTAGGCGTCAAGCTATTCTACCACCATCCTTGAACTATCATGGTTGAGCCATATATATATATATATATATATATATATATATATATATATATATATATATATATATATATATATATATATATATATTATATATATATATATATATATATATATATATATATATATATATATATATATTGCTGTGGTGTGTCGCGGTGCAGAATAAGCTAAGCTGTAGAGCACATCGGCCACGCGTGCCTACTCGTATAAATTGTGAAAAGAAGGGTAGTAAAGTCCTTAACTGAAGCAGATAGTTATTAAGGCTTAACGCCGAGCAGGCGAATAAGGCCATCTCATCATTGGCGGCTTGAGTTTAACCGGTTCAGGGCCAACTGACGCCGACTGTGTTTCTCGCCACCTCTTCTTGAGTTCAGCACCCGAAAGCTCTATATGTCCCAGGATCATGGATTCAAAGTGGTGTAAGCAAGAGGCATAGATCCTCATAAGCCCCCTGAAACTGCGGGGGCTCATGAGGATCTCTAACTCTTGCGGCTGGGCGGTGTTCAGATTTTCTCGGCACTGTACGGGTTGAGCAAGACGACATTGAGAATTTGTCGTGTCGGCGAATTAACAAGCGGCTAGGGCCTGGCCTGGAAGCAGACATTAACCTACTTAACTCATTCAGCCCGGCGCACGTATTTCCCAAATTTTGGAGGCGTCATCTAACGACTATGCATCTGTTGCAGGAGATGGATCGACCATGATAATTCACGAGTAGTGCCAGATTCGCTTGGCGCCGACAGGCGCCAAGCGAATCTGGCACTACTCTTGAATTATCATGGTCGATCCATCTCCTGGTGTAGTGAGTCAGGACTGAATGAGTTAAATGGTTAAAAGAATAAAAGTAACCAATTTTCCCAACCGTCCGCTGGCAACACCACCGACACGGAAGCAGGCAAAAAGTTTCAAAGTGCGGGAAAGTCGTGTTTATAATTGAGCGTAGGAGCCTGAAGAAATAACAGCTCCAAGGTGAAAAGAGAACTTTTAAATGATACCGTTCAGGACAGACTGCAATCAAGGCCACTCACAAGCAGATTGCTAGAGGCGTAGATCCTCAGGAGCCCGTGCATATGCGGGGGCTCATGAGGATGTATACATCTCACGTTTTTCGTTCAAATCCGTGGAAGGGTAAACTTGTTCAGCAGTGTGTGTGTGTGTGTGTGTGTGTGTGTGTGTGTGTGTGTTGCTTTTTAGACAGCATCAAGAAAGATTGCGAACAACAACCAAGGGCAAGACGCTGAAATCCTCAAGAGCCCCTGCAGTCGCGGGGGCTCATGAGGATCTATACCACTCGCTGGCGTTGTTTAAAATCCACATGTTCCTTGGGAAGACGAGGTAAACGTTTTCAGCAGTGTGTTCGGTTGAAGACATAGCATCGAGGACGATTGGAAATAACCAAACTCAAGAGGCAGAGATCCTCATGAGCCCCCGCAGTCGCGGGGGCTCATGATGATCTGTGCCTCTTGCTGGACTAGTTTAAATCCGTGTACCTTAGGAAGATGAAGTAAAAAAAAACAAACACATTCTGCAGTTTTTGCTCGGTGTTAGATGCATCATATCAAAGTCATCATTTCATAAACCCGTGGGAGGTGATTTTTTCCCCGCTGGTTTGTGAAATGGGTGTGATTACCACATGGCACGAAGGGTCTGAAATATGCTTTTGTAATGCTGGCTACAGACATGATTACATCTTGTTGTGCCGAAAGCATTAGCTGTGGTGTAGGAACCTTGCGGATGGCAGGAGGAGGCTGGGGTGGTGTGTGAGGGGTCGGTAGGGGACAGTGGAGTGCATTCAGGTTCTGTTTGTTCAATCTCTGCGCTCGGGAAGGCCCAGGCGCACTTCACTCTAACCACCAGAAGTCTTCCCATAGTTCCTTTCCATGTCGTGCCAATATTGATCTAGTTTACTATGGAACCCTCATGGCTTTCGGGATCTTTCAAATCTATCTCGCGTCCTCTGCCTTTTCCCACCTCTCTGCTCGGTCGATTGTGTGGTGCCCTTGGCTCTCTTCCTGGAAATTCTGTGTCGGGTTTCCTCACCACGACTGCTCTACCCATTGGAAGGTCGTGTGTGATTTCTGACTGGCCGTTGTTCAGTAGATCCACAGAGGTCTTCACTGATGTATCTGCCCCATGTCGTCCACATTCACCTGAAAAAAGAAATGTGCAAAGCTCTTGTTACAACTTAACTCGAGTTACGAAATACCCACATTTTGGAGTTATCCTGCTTTACAATTCATGAGACAGATCGACCATGATAGTTCAAGGGTGGTGGCAGAATAGCTTGGCGCCTTGAACTATCATGGTCGAACCACATCTTGCTGTGGTGTGTCGCGGGCAGAATGAGTAAAGCACAATAATTCGCACAGTGTCCTTGTTTTGGGAAATAGTGACGAATATAATAATTGTACGGATTTCTAATGTTTATTTTGGACACGTAGGATACACGGTGTCCCAGTTCAACGTGTAATGGTAGTACTTTTCTTACGTGACGTTTTTCCGTGACGTTTTTAAGTGACATTTTTACACGACATTTTCCTTCAGGTTCTGGTTTGGGTGTTCAAGGGATTGGATGCATGTTGCACAGGTGAGATGGGGGTGGTCTAAAGCAGTATATGCCTGTGCCTAGTAAGCAAAGGCCCTCGGGTCCATGACGGCCGTGGTGGGCCCGCGCACATGCAGTGGGCCCGCGCACATGCAGTGGGCCCGAAGACGTTTTAATACTGGGGCGTGTGTGTGTGTGTGAGAGTGTGCTCTTGCGCTTGATATGTGTGAGAGTGTGCTCTTGCGCCCCCCCCCCGCCCCTCCCCCCGCCGTAAGATGGCCTTAGTTGTCTGCTCGGCGTTAAATCCAAATAACTAACTAACCCCCCCCTGGTTACCGGCCTTGGTCGAGACGATACACAGCTTGTTTTGTGGTGCTCTTTTTTGCTTATTTTTTTTCTAGTTTAATAGGACTGTACTGACTCAAAAAGTTAGGAGAGTCACTGTAGCCACAAGAAGAAGTTCCTGTCAATATTTCTCTCTTGTGCTAGCTCCTGTTGGAGCAGAGGACGGACGGAGGATTTCGAGTGCTGTGGTGTGTGGACCGGCCGGTCGGTGCAATATGGCGACCTCAGCTATGCACGTTGAGCCCGTGTTTGCAAAGGCGAGCGACATGCCGGGAGACGCCAGTGTACTGGAGGTGTGTTTGGCGGCCGAAAGTGTCTCTGGCAGAGAAACAATTGCTGGAGCTCAACGTATCCGCGGGCTATGGCGAATATATCCACTGAATAGAGAGGCCAGGACAACTTTATTGGTAAATGGAATGGAGATAGGTGGGCGATCTCTCTGTCTACACGACAAGAACCCTTACATTCTGCGGGAATCTCGCTCAGAAACACCGACTACACGGCTTTACATACAGGACATACCCATCAGCGTAGCAGACGAAGAGGTTATTACCCTCTTCGACAGACTCGGATGTGTCAGGCGCTCTTCTATTACATATGAGCGTGCCCGTAACACTGATGGTAAGCTGACCCGTTTCCTGACCGGACGTCGGTTTGTTTACATTGAGATCCCGACGGTTCCATTGGAGCGTAGTTTTCAGATGGGCCCCTTCAGAATTTCTCTATTTTACAAGGAAATGAAGAAAACGCGCGAGCAAAAGTGTTCCAACTGCTTGCAGACAGGACACTACACTCATGAATGCGTTAATCAGGTGGTGTGTCGTGGGTGCAGACAGGGTGGACACAGAGAAAAAGAGGGCAAGTGTGTTCAACTGACAACCGAGGAAAACACCATGACGGCTGACCCAGTAACTGACACGGACATTGCCGACGTTATTGTGACATTCCCTGCCGTGACACCAACAGACTCTGACCCCAAAACCGATCCCGTGCCGCCCGCGGCTTTGTTTGCCTCTGGTGACAGCGCGGATGTGGGTCAGCGTGTACAGAAAGGTCGCCAGCTGTTGGAAAGAGGTCGCCACGAGAAGAAAGGAAAACAAACGAAGCTTACCAGTCTTGTCCAGCGTAGACACCGATCGGATACACCTAACAAAAGACTGAGGTCGGAATCTAATTCCCCTCTTCATTCCCCAGGTAAAAACGCACGCACTCTACTGCCAACAAAGGACGGTTGGGAGACTGGAACCACTGAAACCTCCGAGTCCGACTCCGTGCCACAGGGCCTGACCTAACAAAGTTGGTCGAATATGTGGCTCTTTTTCGGTCCTGACCTCGCATCCATCCCTGGACTATGAGACCGTTATGCGACTCAAAGTATTATCACTATTGAGATTAATAAATAAACACTGTTAGGCCCTTTATGGATGCTATATCAAATATTAATGTTGTAACGCTCAACGTAAGAGGAATTAGAAATAAGCGAAAACGAAATGTAGTGTTTCGATTTCTTAGACAGAAAAAAGTGGATATTGCATGTTTACAAGAAACGTATATTACTGACGACGTGAAGGAGGAGTGGCGGAATGAATGGGGTGGTCAACTGTTCTGTTGTTGTGTTAGCAGTCATTCAATGGGTCAGGTTATCTTAGTGCGAAGAGATTTTATATACGATACAAACCTCGTACATCACTCAGACAGAATACTGTCTATGGAGGTGTCTATTGATGACAACATACTCATGATACACAACGTATATGCCCCGGCTTCAGGAAAAAAGGCTCCTTTCCTTGAGCAGCTGGTACAACATTTAAATTATTACCCTATATCGTCTGTCTTGGTGTGTGGAGACTTTAACTGTGTTCTAGACAACAATAAAGACGTAATTAGTGGAGACAAGCACTCAGTGAAGAACGTTTCCTCTTTTAATGACTTTCTGATTAACAGTGATTTGAACGACACATGGAGATTACTGAACCCACAGCAGACGGAGTTTACATGGTCTAGAAATAACCCCACTCAGGCTAGACGGTTAGACTATGCGCTTTCTTCCGATGAAGTGTTTGACAGAATTCTCTCCTGTGAGCATGAGTCGGTGTCTTTCTCTGACCATAGATGTGTCACTTTAAAGTACTGTATATCTAATGTTACTAGAGGCCCAGGCTACTGGAAATACAATAACAGCCTTCTCAAAGATGAGCAGTACGTCAAAATGATGAATGCATTAATCTCTAATTTTAAGGCTACGACGGATGAAACAGATAGTCAGATAAAATGGGAGTTATTAAAAATTCAAATACGTGAACTCAGTATAAACTTTTGCAAAATTAAAAAACGAAAGGAAAGCAAAAGGTTAGAGGATTTACAAAGAAGACTGAATACTTTTGATATAGCACTTGCCAACAATCCCAGTAACATTGATATTCAGCAACTACGTCAGAAAACAAAGATTGAACTTGAAATCTTTGAACAGCACGCTGCAAATAGCGCTCGAGTCCGTGCTCGAGTAAAGTGGATAGAAGAAGGCGAAAAAAATACGAAGTATTTTTTGAATTTAGAAAAAGCTCGCGCGAATTCCAAAATAATGGATAAATTAACTCTGGAAGATGGGTCAGTAGTTACAGATCAAAACAAGATACTGGAGGAACAGATGAAACACTTTACATCACTGTATGCATCTCGCACAGACCAGTCCCCCATGAGTCGCTTGGCGGATGATTTCATAAGTGACACTGCAATTCCAAAACTTTCATCCCTTGATAGTGAGTCATGTGAAGGTTTAATAACAGTAGATGAAGCTTCCATTGGTTTGAAACATTTAAATAACGGGTCAGCCCCCGGCTGTGATGGTATTACAGTAGAATTCATGAAAATGTTTTGGGCCCATCTGAAGGATCTTGTGGTGGACTCCATGAACAAGGCCTTTGAAAATGGCGCTTTGTCTCCTTCACAGACCAAAGCAGTCATTACTCTAATACATAAAGGGAAAAATCTAAGTCGAGATATTTTGAGAAACTGGCGTCCCATCTCCCTAACAAATACAGACTATAAAATTTTGGCAAAGTGTCTTGCTCTTAGACTGGCCAACGTGGTCGGAGATATTGTCCACGAAGATCAAAAAGGTTTTATCAGAGGTCGCAAAATCTCTACAGCTATAAGGTTAATTGATGATACCGTTGAGTACATGAACCAAATAAACTCCCCAGGATTACTGCTGGCGCTCGATTACGAATCTGCCTATGATAGTATATCAAAGGAATTTATTTTATATTCTTTAGAAAAATTTGGGTTTGGTCGTGAATTTGTTCGGTGGGTATCTGTTATTATGTCAGACGCTAAGAGTTGTGTTAATTACTGTGGCTGGTTGTCAGGGTTCTTCCCAGCAGCACGTGGAATCCGTCAAGGTTGTCCGTTCTCACCATTAGCTTTTGTCGTTGCGATGGAACTCTTTGCAATTAAAATTCGACAATGCAAAGAAATAAAGGGACTTGTAATGCCGTATGATGGATCCGACGAACTGAAGTTATTAAAGATTCTTCTCTACGCTGATGATGTAACCATGTTCTTGAGAGACGAACATGACCTAAGAAACGCTCTTGCCATAGTTGCTCATTTCTCAAAATTTTCGGGCCTACAGCTTAATAAGAATAAATCAGAAGCCATGTGGCTAGGCTCGAAAAAGAACTGTGATGAACAATATGGAGTACTCCGGTGGAGCAAAAAGGTTAAAATTCTTGGAATCTACTTTAAAAATGACCAGCCAGCGTCACAGGTTGAGGAAAACTGGACCGGTAGAATTCAAAACATGAGAAGTATAATATCGAAATGGAAAAAGCGGAAATTAAGCATTCGGGGGAAAGCTTGCGTTGTTAAAACATTTATTATCTCACAGATGGTATATGCAATGCAAGCGCTCAGTATCCCCTCAGACGTACTAGATGAAATAAACACTTTGCTTTTCAGATATTTATGGAAGAACAAAAATTTGAATAAGAAGGCCTTTGAGAAGGTAAAACGTTCAGTTATGTGCAGTGATTATTGTGAGGGTGGAATTAAAATGATTAACATGAGGGATATGCAAGCCTCCTTTCTCTGTGAGTGGGCAGCGAGGCTGCGTACAGCCATAAAACCCACGAGAGATACTGTCTTGCCCAAACATGCGCTAGGTGTATTTGGTCATGACTTGATATGCTTTGAATTTAATATCAATTCCAAAAAATGTAAAGGGCTTGAAAATATTAAGTCGACCTTCTGGAGAGACGTCATAATGTCATGGTTGGATACTGTAAAAAACAAACCCACTACGGTCCTGTGGAATAGCAAGGTATTAATGTACAAGTCTAACGTTCTGTTTTTTAAAGACTGGGTCCGCGCAGGCGTCTATCGAGTGGAGGATGTGAAGAAAGATGGCGAGATTATGTCGTTTGAAAATGTCTGTCGCATTGTTGGAGATTCCCCTGGGAGGTTGCTGGAATACAACGTTGTGAGAAGTGTCCTTACCTCGTACATGCGATGCCTTAATAACAACGCTGACTCCATGTCAGAGAGTATAACGCCAACTTCAGCAAAGGATTTTAGGATAACAATTGTGCAGCAGAAATACAGTCCCCCTTATGCCCTTCATTTCTGGGCGATGAAGTTTGATGTCCAGTTAGGTGAATGGCATTGGGGTATTGTGAATAGAGCAACAAAGGAAGTGAGGTTGCGAGAACTGCAGTGGAAAATTCTACACAATATTTACCCAACCAATATTTTATTGTCTAAAATGGGCGTCGTTAATAATAGATACTGCAGGTTTTGTCCTCATGAAGTTGACTTTATTGAGCATTTTTTCTACTTCTGTGATTCAATATCTCGAATCTGGAAAAGAGTTGAACAACTTTGTTCAGGAAAATGCAATGTTCAGATACGTATAACCCCTGCCCAAGCCTTATTGGGATACCGTGATAACGTGTTAGGAGCAGCAGAAATTGCATTTATTAACCACGTCTCCTTAGTAGCTAAGCTGTGTATTAGCAAGTACAAATATGGTACACCAATAGATATCATATTTTTGTTTGAATCTGAACTTAGAATAAGAAAGTTTCTGTGGTAGAGACAATATTGTTTCCCGGAGATTCACGTAATAGTTGCACGCGACTCACATCTCGAATTACAGTAACTGTGAAACTAATTGTAATCTCTTTCTCTCTTTCTCTCTCTCTCTCTCTCTCTCTCTCTCTCTCTCTCTCTCTCTCTCTCTCTCTCTCTCTCTCTCTCTCTCTCTCTCTCTCTCTCTCTCTCTCTCTCTCTCTCTTTCTCTCTCTCGCACACACATACATACACACATACACGCTCACGAACTCACAGGCATACAAGAGCGCCCTCTCAGTCTGCGCTTCTGTACGTGTAGATGTGATGTACATGCTTATACATTGCCACATACCTAATCTATGTTAACAACTTGTGGCTGTACTTTGTACTATACCGATTTTGTGAATGAAATGTGTCCATTATAACGAACTAAAACAAACTGTCCATCAAATCACCTTTTGAGAGTACAACGTAAACTGTTGTCATATCTAGTGTGATAATTGCTCCACTGTAATATAGTTGAGTAAATAAAATCTATCCTTGAAATAAAATAAAAATAAGGGAAATATGATGTCAGAAGGAAGCAAATAAACAAAAAAAAAAAAAAAAAAAAAAAAAAAAAAAAAAGAAAGAAAGAAAGAAAGAAAGATTGGACACCTTCTAACTGGGGCATTTGTCGCCCATCTTGACTGATTTCCCAAATAAAAAGAAAAAAAAAAAAAAAAAACTAACCCCCCCCTCCACCCCCGCCGACTCTCCTGCACCCCTTTTACTCCCACCCCCCCCCCCCCTCGTTCGATTTTGATGTCGGGCCATACCTCCAACGCAGATCTTGTTACGTCAGGTGTAGCGCATCCAAACCAAAATCCTCTGTCCAGGTCACCGGAAGCTGGCCTCGTTGCAAGGTGTAAAAAAAATTTCCTCAATATTAGTGCTGCTCTTAAGATTACAGCATGAATAAATGCCTTCTTTGGGGAGTGGTAGTATAGTCACTCGTAATTTCAACTCGGGCTGGGATCAAAAGCTTCTTTACAAGTGAGCGGAAGCCACACATGATAGGATAAAATCACTCCATCCGACCACACAGACAGCCACTTCCTTACTCTCTTTCACGACTCCCTCACTGTCAGTGGACGCAAACTCATGTCTTTTGAAGCAAGGAGAGTTTAGCACCGAATAAACCCGCCGGTCCGAGGAACACGGATATGAATTGGACCAGCAAGAGGCAAAAGAACCTCATGAGCCCCCCGCATCAGCGGGGAGGGGGTGGGGGTGGGGGGGGGGGGGCTCTTGAGGTTCTTTGCTTCTTGCTGGTGACTGGTTTCTGGCGGTTTCTTTTCTTCCTTCTGGGTAGTTCAGGTCAGTTGAGATCGGTCAAAATGGCCCGGATTTTCCCGCGCTCGGAAAGGTCCACACGCGCTCCATCACGCCCACCGGAGTTCTTTTTGATATAGTACCAATATTGGTCCGGTTTACTATGGATCTCTCGTGCCCTTTGAAATTTGCTATTGGCATCACATTGGCAGTTTTACGCACTTTAGGAGCGCCCATTGAAGTGATATTATTTGAAGTGCTTGGCCACGTGGCTCAGGTGCAAAAGAGATGTAAGGTGAAAGCGTGCTAGTCTGTCTTTTAATTCATTCGAGACGTGCTGCCTCCGGATACGCGGTTTAAGCCGCGTATCCGGAGGCGGCACGTCTCGAATGAGTTAAAGTGTATACCGCTTGCAGGACATTTTCATGGGTGTAGGGAAAAAAAGTGCGAGAAACCTAACAACGATTTGTCTACCCCTATTGAACGTGACCTAGACGCGGGCACGCAGTAATACATGACATGACCAATCTTGTCGTCTGCAATATTTTCTGTCGTTTTCTGCATCTTGTTAGGAACAATTAACCCTTTTAGCGCCATGGACGCATTTCCCGAATTTTGGAAGTGTTACTTAACGACTATGTGCCACTTGCAGGAGCTGGACTGACCATGATAATTCAAGGATAGTGCCAGATTAGCTTTGGCTCCTGAAGGCGCCAAGCTAATCTGGCACTACCCTTGAATTATCATGGTCAGTCAATCTCCTGCTGTTGAGTGTTGGCGCTAAAAGGTTTAAGTGATGGTTTGTATAATTTTCACAGGAATATGCATCTGTTTCTGAACGCAAGACATACATACAGAGAGACCTATAGTTTTTGCTGCGGTGGTGGTTATTGTTAGTTCGGAATTTAGCGTCCACGGCACCGGAGGGATAATGGAAGGCCCTAGCGGGTGGGTTATGGGGTGGGGGGTGGGGGGGGGGCAGGGACAGCTATTGCCTATACTTTATGACATGAACACTGAACACTTCGGCCACATTGCAACTGTGCAACTTTACCGGGACTTTTGATGGACATGCTATCTGAACGGGCCCATAGTTTTGCCCCGGACAAGCGCACGGGGAGGTTATGAGGTGTCCGGTCCGAAACCAATGGCCTCATCAGTTTGGACAACTTGTTTTCATTCACAAAATGGCAGATAGAAAAAAAGCACGTTGTATAAACTGCTTAGGTACATGCTTGTCGTGGTTGGTTGGTTAGTTCGGGTTTAACGTCCACAGCACTGAGGTGATCATGGACGGCCCTGACGGGCGGGTTATGGGGGACAGGGAAATCTATTGCCTATGTAGTACGACATGAACACTGATCAACTCAGATTTTGATTTACCAGGACCTTTCAACGGACATGCTATTGAACAAATCCGTTTTTTCCCCTGGATTGTGAGTCCAGCTACCGGGGCCGGGACGGGATTCGAACCCACGATCCGGCGATTCCCTCCGCTCTCCTGCTCCGACGTTTATTTTTTTATCTCGTGCCAAATGCTCGCTAATGATCGCACTCTCCCCAAATAATGCCCTCGGACGAAAAATTCTCCGTAATCCACTCTACCCCTATTGTCTAAACGTTGTATAACCAGCCCAGAAGGACTGGCAAACAGCACGCACGTGCAGCGACTCAGATTCTCAATAGCCCCCCCCCCCCCCCCGGGCACATAGG
>BTPG01000002.1:61059954-61064954 GCA_036245525.1 Semisulcospira habei | reverse complement strand
AGCCAACTACGACTCCTCGAACGCTTTCACCAGCGCTGCCTGCGTACCATCCTGGGCATTCACTGGAGTGACTATGTCACCAACGTCGAGGTCCTTGAACAGGCGGAAACTGTGAGCATCGAGGCTTTGCTGCTGCGGACACAGCTTCGCTGGGCGGGGCACGTCTCCAGGATGGAGGATCATCGCCTACCCAAGATCACTCTGTTCGGCGAGCTCGCCACTGGACACCGAGACAGAGGGGCACCAAAGAAGAGATACAAAGACGGTCTCAAGAAGTCACTTAGTGCCTGCCAAATCGACCACCACCAGTGGTCTTCGCTTGCCGCGGACCGTGACACCTGGCGCTCCACCATTCACAAGGCAGCCGTCTCCTTTGAGGACTCTCGCAGAGCTAACCTTAAGGACAAGCGGCTCAGAAGAAAAAACAGAGCTGTCGTAACTCAGAACCCTGACCAGACCTTCCCCTGCAGCCACTGCGGTCGAACCTGCCTGTCCCGGATTGGCCTCCGCAGCCACGAAAATGCCTGCAGACGACGTGGGCAAGCCCTATAGAATCTTCGTTCGCGAAGTCAAGCCAAGAGAGTGTAGACTCGGTGGTTCTGGCTGAAGTCAGCTGATGATAGAGGCGGTCGTCAGGAAATTACGCGACTTTTCCGCCGAATGAGTTATTCAGTTAGTTATTTGGGTTTAACGCCGAGCAGGGAACCAAAGCCATTTTACGGCGGGAAGGGTAAAAGTCTGGCCATCCAGACTAAGAGCAGGGCAGGATCGGGGAAGGGGAAGGGGGGAGAGGGTGGGGTGGGAGGGGGGGGTCCGGACCCCCCCCCCCCCGCCGACCCAAAATTCCATTCAAAATCTCTTTTTGGGGAGTTTGTAACTCCCCCACTTCCATCCCCTTCGTTCCAGTTTTCTATTTTGGCTAGAGTTTTCAGACGCACACGCCTACCCTACCCTACCTCCCCCCTCACCCCCGTATTTTTAGATTTAGCCACTGAAATCAAGGTGGCTACGTGTGGCTCTGTGTTGGGGGTTGGTGGTGGTGGTGGTGGTGGTGTGTGTGTGTGTGTGTGTGTGGGGGGGGGGGGGGTTCTGTGTTGGGGGAGAAGGGGGGGGGGGGAATGGGAGCACTTTGCCAATGTTCCGCACAGTGTGTGATGTGTAATTACATTTTATATTAGTATTGGTTTTACCTGTTAATATACATATTATGTGATGTGAGCCAAAGGCAAATTTCCATTTTATGTACATCATTTAATGGATAATAAAGTTTTTTAACTCAAGGTCGTCGGGGAGGCCTTTTGTGTGAGGTTGAAGGTCACAAACAAAATGTTGGAAGCCCCCCTCTCGCCCCCCCCCCATCCCCCACCCTCGAGGTAACTGATCCGCCCCATGAAGAGGATAGTCTTATGTATCGTCAGCAGCGGCACAACTAGGCGTGTTTCTCACAGAGCGGTGTCGTCTACTGGAACGTAAATACACATTTTTGTTGTTGTTGGGGGGTCGAGTTGGTATCGCCAAGTGCAAACTACTCGAATTTTTCCGCCGAACGGTATATATCATAAATAGCAGCCAGAGGGTTAGAATTTTAAAGCAGGTCTGCCCATGCGAAAACAAAAGACATGCAAGTCCATTTTGTTTCTATAAAAAAATCAGGATTTTCATTGTGACAAAAAGTGTATCAATATGTGTGCTGGTCTGGATTTTGGACCTTACGGCTTCAGCCGTAAGGTCCAAAACCACAGACCAGCAAACACAGGTGTCCATTGTTTTTGTCAATGGACGCACTGTCTATAACCTTTCACAGGGCTCAGGTAATGGGAACGCACTTAGACGTCAGGGCGACAGTGTAATGGTATTCCGGTTTTTCTAGACGTTACGATCTGCGGAGCGAAGGCTATTTTTTAAAATATTTTCTTTGTCATCTAACCTACGCCTGTGTTTACGAAGCTTTCGCTCTTTGTATGTCGAGATCTTTCATCTTCCCACGCCAAAGCTGTAAATACCATTGTTTCCGCTAGCCAGCATCCGGGCTATGGGCAATGAATGAGAGCAAGGAAAACTACTGGGCGAAAAGTCAATGTGTTTGTCCTCTGCGGGCCTGCTCTTTTGACGCGCGTGGGCTCTTTGGTTGCATCGAGGGAAATGGAGAGTCGGATGTTTAAGTAACTAAAAGAGTTTCCCTTTGAAGGCAAAAAAGTAAAAGTCCAAAATGTCCACACGTTGGACTTACTAACTTTTTTTGCCGTCCAACGGCAGAGTTTTGTTCTATTGTTTTCAAATTTTATTTTATGTTTTCTTTTACTTTGTGCTGGCTGTGTAAAGGATATCCAAAGTCAACACAACAACATAGTGACTTATATTGTAGTCTAAAAGAACATAATCAGCCAGCTGAATTTCTTTGGGGAAATCGGCGCATTACTAGTTTTTCGGCCACAATAAAATATCGACAAAAGCATTCGTGACGTAATATTTTAAATATCATTTTATACCTTATCTTTGTACTGGTGTTGGGACTGTAAAAATGACATCACAAACCAAACTGACCGAACTCCGATCAAAGAATTTTTTCTTTTTGTTAAACAAATCCCCACAATCTGTCGCTTTATACTAAAAAAAAAAATAAGAAAAAAAAAATCCCACGTTGTGCTGGCTTCGGGTATCCTTTAACCCTTTGGCTGTCGGGAGCGGTTTTTGTCGCAATGATTTCTGAAGGAGTCATCGCGACAAAACCGCTACTGATAGCCAAAGAGTTAACTAATTTACCCTCCTGAGGAAACAATTATCCATTTGTTTTACATTTCCTTTTAGGTCTGTGCCACATTTCTGGGGACATTTCAAGCCATGATAGTTCCAGAGGGTGGTGCCTGAATAGCTTGGCGCCTGGAGGCGCCAAGCTATTCTACACCACCCTTGAACTATCATGGTGGATCCTCATCTTTACGTAGCGCGTCAGGGATTTATGTGTTTAATTTAAGGACATTGTGCATACAGACACCGGAACTGTCAAATTAACAGCCTAAACAGTACAGGTATCTGCAGGCACAAGGGGGTTAACTAATTCAGCGGTGGTTCTGAACTCTTTCAACCCTGACAACAATATAACATGCTGCTGATCGACCATGATAGTTCAAGGGTTTGTCCAGAATGACATCAAGCCTCGAAGCTATATCGTATTATGATCGATTTGTCCACTGTACTCTCACGTAGTGTACTTCTGATTGTCCTATTGTAACCCTTAGGGACCGGTGCGTTGAGCAGTCCACGTCCAAGGCAATGTTCAGATATTTTTTTGATATGGCTAAAAAAGACAAAAAAGAGGGGGAAAAAAGAAGAAGAAAAAGAAGAAGAAGAAGAAGAAGAAGAGAAAACGATATTGGTTCTTGACAGAACACTGACCCTTCAGCTTCGAGTGTACGCAATTCGCAAATACAACAGGTTCTGAATGTTATGCTCTTTTTTTTTTTTTTTTTTACGGTGCCCTATCCATATTTTCACAAGTTATTTGAGTAAGCAAACTTATCATAGGTTAGTGCCGTTTCCTTCTTCGGGGAACTCACCTCTTTTGTTCTCACCTGTTCTTTTCTAACATCTCATCTTATCTCGCCTCGTCTCGTCGTATGTTATGTCATCACATCTCGTCTCGTCTTGTCTCGTCTTATGTTATGTTATGTCATCTCATCTCATATCATCTTATCTTATCTCATCTCATCTCGTCCTTTCTTAGCTTGTCTTGTCCTATCTTATCTCATTCCATCTATCTTGTCTTGTCCGATCTTATCTCATCTTATCGTGTCCTATCTCATCTTTTCCTATTTATCTTGTATTGTCCTATCTCATCTCATCTCATCTTGTCCTGTCTTATCTTGTCTTGTCCTATCTTATCTCATCTCATCTTGTCCTATCTTATCTCATCTTATCTTGTCCTATCTCATCTTGTTCTATTTTACCTTGTATTGTCCTATCTCATCTCATCTTGTCCTGTCTTGTCTTGCCCTATCTTATCTGATCTCATCTTGTCCATCTTATCTCATCTTGTCTTGTCCTATCTCATCTTGTCTTATTTATCTTGTATTGTCCTATCTTATCTCATCTCATCTTGTCCTGTCTTATCTTGTCTTGTCCCTCTTCATCTCATCTCATCTCATCTTGTCTTGTCCTATTTTATCTTCTCGAATTGTATCTTGTCTTGCACTTTATTGTCTTGTCTTATCTTGTCTTGTATCATCTTGTCTTACCTTATCTTGTCTTGTCTTACCTTATCCTTTCTTAATCATGTTCTAACACGACCGGAATTTATTTTGCTCTTACCGTGCGAAAAAGGGAAGAAGAAACGTGCTTGATACAAATTTCAGTACATGTTTGGTACCCATCTGAGATCGCCAGGTGTTGACTATCGCATATCCCTGAGATACCACACGTACAGCTTGAATGGGGGATGCGGCTGGCGCTCTGGGATTTGGGCATTAAAATAGAGCGAAAGAACAAGTATTAACAGTCCTTCAGCCGCTAGCTTTCTCCATCTGCAAGAGGCATAGATCCTCATGAGCCCCTGCATTCGCAGGGGCTCATGAGGATCTATGCCTCTTGCTGTTACTTCTAGGTTACACAAATCTACACCCTCACACAGCCCGAGTTACTGATCCGAGGTTCACTCTGAGAATGGCTGAGGAATATGCGGAGAGTTTTCACCGGAAACAATCCACGGTTGTCTCCCCGAATAGAACATCACAATTGCTGCCCGCCGCAAAATGCGTGACAAAGTCTGTATTTCTCCGCCGCAGCAGGAAACCGCTCATTTCTGGTCGGTAATTTCATACCAGAGAACGGCGGAGCACTTGCAGACTGGCACGCAGCCCCAGTGTTTAAAGTACAATATAATCCACACATGTTCATCATAGAAACAGGGTGGTTGCGGTTGTGTTGGTGGGGTTTGGGGGATGGGGGGTGCGCGGGGGGGGGGGGAGGGATGGGGTTGGGTGGTTGGGTGAGGGAAACGTGTG
>BTPG01000002.1:61042454-61057454 GCA_036245525.1 Semisulcospira habei | reverse complement strand
ACACAGCAGAACCTATTATGGGCGATCACTAGAATGTAGAACAGTGCACGGTTCTGGATTCACGTCCATCACACAGCAGAACCTATTATGGGCGATCACTAGAATGTAGAACAGTGCACGGTTCTGGATTCACGTCCATCACACAGCAGAACCTATTATGGGCGACGACTATTATGAGAGATCACGTCACTTGCCATCACCTGTCACGTGACCGTCATTTGAAATAAAGAATAGTGCAAACTTTTGGATTTATGTACCATCAGGGGCGGATCAGTTTACTCGAGGGCGTGGTGGTGAAGGGGGTGGGGCGGGGGGGGGGGGGGGAAGGGGTCCAACACTTTGTTTGGAACCTTCAGCCTGAAACGAATGCCTCCCGACGCTAGACCTTGCCTCCATGTACCACACAACCTGTTATGAGTGGCCGACCTCATAAGGGAACACTTGTCATTGAAGACCATCGGCAACTTTAATGATGGTCTTTGATGACAATTGATACTATTTATTTTTGCCCTCCAAAACGTTTTTCATTTAAAAAAATGTTTTTATATGTATAACTAAATATAACTGCACCAAAAGAAGTAGAGCATCGTATATTTTTCAAAACTCTTTTTGAAAAAAAAAAAGGATCTTAACCGAACATTTAATAAATGTTATTGTAAGTGACCTTTCTTAGCATGTTTCTCTCTTCGTTGGGATTTCTTTGCATTTCACAATCTTGACAGTCACCTGTTTGGCTGGATTTCGTGTTTCCCGAGAGAGAGAGAGAGAGAGAGAGAGAGAGAGAGAGAGAGAGAGAGAGAGAGAGAGAGAGAGAGAGAGAGAGAGAGAGAGAGAGAGAGAGAGAGATAGAGAGAGAGAGAGAGAGAGAGAGAGAGAGAGAGAGAGAGAGAGAGAGAGGGACGGACGGACGGACAGACAGACAGACAGACACAGAGACGGAGAGACATAGAGACAGACAGACACAGACACATACACAGACAGACACAGAGACAGAGAGACAGAGACAGAGAGGGAGAGCACATATCCTTTAAGACATTTTATTCTTTAAGAAATGGATACTCGAAACAAGACCTAATGTATTGCGGTCAATTGCCTGTGAAGCGGAAGCAGGATAAACTACCGACGTGAATCATCAACGATAATTTGTTGCCTGTGGGTGGGAGGTTGGAATTATCACAGACTAGACGCTAGAAGAGGAGCTCATTTTCACTGAGAGCTCTAGATAAAGATTTTCAGGACCATCTTGCCAGCGGCGGAGTTTGCGGCTCGTCTCTTCCGCACATGACATAGATTCTAATGATTCCCTCCTGATGCTTTGCATGGACTAATGAAAATCTGTCATTTGCTAGCCAAAATTTAGACCGCTGCCCTTCAAATCTAGGGTGTTATTCTGTATCAAGTGTATACTGTGCGACCGAACGGCGTGGTTTCAAGTGAGGTCTGTTTCATCTGCTCGTGGCGTAGACTATCATAGGCCCCAGCAGGCGCAAGGACCCATGAGGATCTCTGCCACTTGCTGCATGACCAAGATCGTTTCAAGCCACCTCTGAAATCGAAGGTGTTATTCCGTATTAAGTGTAAGACGGCACGTCGTGGTAGTCAGTGAGAATTATTTCGTCTGCAATTGGCATAGATTCTCATGAGCCCTTGCATGGCAGGGGCCCATGAGAGTCTATGCCACTTGTTGCAATCTACACCACTCTCTGACCGAGATCGGTTCCAGCCTTGCCTCGATTTTAAGGCTGTATCACGACTTGCGCGAGGGCTAAAGCTTCAGGCGCCCATTGACAGTCTCAAACAATCCATTTATCGGGTAGTCACGCCGGAAGGACGCGCGCGCCCACGCGCAGGCGGGACCAATCGATAAACTTTCAAGTACTCCCCAGCCTAGAATCAGGCTCAGCTTTCGTCTTTTCATGTCCAACATGCGACAGGGGGTTGCTATCATTCAATCGACGGGAACTATGGGATGAGAGCTTGTTTTCGAGAGCTTCGTCAAGCCGTCTGAGTTTCAGGGTCTTGTCTGGAAGCTCCGTCGCATCTGACTGATTAGCTTCACACCGCGGGTGCTCACACTGTATCGTTACGGCCAACCTTTTCGTTATAGTAGCTTAGTCTGAAGTCTCGCGGGTAAACATGTGGCGAAAGAAACACTGCGAGAGCCTGTACGTTTTCTTTTTCATGAATCAATTAAAAAGTATTAAAAATAGTGGAAATTTGGCTATGATTTCAAGCATGAACTAAGACACCAACACCAACTGCAAGACAACAGTGACAACTACCGCTATAACATTAACAACCGCAACAACAACAACAACAACAACAACCTAAGAACATAACATAAGAACAACAGCACCATGAACAATATCAACAACAACAATAACATTAAGAATAACAAAAAAAAAACAACACAATAGCATTAACAATATCAACTACAACGACAACAACAACAACAAGAACAACAAAAACAACAGCAACAACAAGAAAAATAAATCTGTTAGTGGATTATTATCCAACACATCTCAACACCATAACTCCTTTCTAGACACCCCTCCCCTCCCCTTCCCCCTCCCCTTTTCCCCTCCCCTCTTCATTGTGCTGTGTTTCTACCCGAAGGTGTACCTTCGGGAACTGACCTTTTAAATACCTTTACATTTTGTGCATGGTTTTACATCAACCCGCTCACTGCATGAAGTCACAGACTGCGTTATCCACACACACAAAAAATGAAATTAAGTTAATTCAAAGCCAAAGAGCCCATGCCATTGAAGGAATAATGGGCATTCAGTTGTGTCAGCAAGAGGCATAGATCCTCATGTGCCTCCACGATTGCGGAGGCTAATGAGGATCTATGCCTTTTGCGTTGGGATCTTGGTCGGTGAGTTGAGGCAGTCAGTTTATAACCATAGCTGGCACATTGTTTTAGCGGGGCGGAAATGTTCTGTGACCCCCGCTCTTGTGCCCCTTACCATTTGCCCCTTCTTTTCACCACCCCGCTGCCTCTGGATTCCCTCCCCTAGAAGGGGTTAAAATCTATAACGTAAAGGTTAATCCGTGCCATGCGTTCGCACTTTATAACCTTGCTTTTGTTGTTGTTGCAGGCACGAGATTTGCTGAGGCGACACAGAAGAGACGCCATCGTCGGACCGAAACATATAGGTTGGTTAGTTAATTATTTAGTTAGTAAGGTTTAACGCCGAGCAGGCGATTAAGGCCATCTCACGGCGGTCTGAACATATAGGTGGGTACGAACACAAACATTGAGGTTGATTAGAAGTAAATGTATTGCTGTGATAGCCAAATATATAATACAATTCTAATTCTATGGTGTAATATATTTAATGTTTTATTTAAATTTATTGACTTACATGTTAAGTTTCATGTGATACGTAGTAAGAATGTGATGTGTATAGTAAGCACATTTTTATCGGTCTTAGTTGTGACCTATTTTTTAACTCATTCAGTCCCGACACACCACAGCCAGACATGGCTCGCGCATGATAGTTCCAGGGTGGTGCCAGACTGGCTTGGCGCCTATAGGCGCCAAGCTAGTCTGGAACCACCCTTGAACTATCATGGTCGATCTGTCTCCTGCATTGTAATGCAGTCTTCAGAGGACTACTCCAAAATGTGGGGACACAATGAGTTAGTGATGAGTATGTTTCGTACTAATCTTGTTACCCTCTTTTGTTTATGAGCTGTGAGCTGTAACAACAGTATCCCATGTGGGACAATAAATATCTTGAATCTTGGTGTATATCGGTTACCACATTTGTTTTGTTATCCAGCCATAAACAGCCTTCTCAAAGCGCTCCGGGGGAAGTTTAAAACGGCCGAAGAAGGACAGAAGAGGACCATGTAAAAAAAGTTAAACAATCATCAGCAAGAAAAAGAAAAGTCTTCCTGTTTTTAAGCCCAGGCCTATATGAATTCGACACATTCGAGACCGTGCCGCATTTGGATACGCGGCGTGAATATGTCAATTATTAACAGACATGAGCGCTTTCAATCAAGCAATGCGTGCTTCCGTTTTCTTTCTGTCTGCAGAATGTGTCGATATGACGGGGCAGCCGGGGGATTACTGGCATAGGTCATCAGGAAATGACGCAGTGTGTGGATTATACGTTATAGGTGACGTAGACAAAGTTGTCGAACTGGAGTTCTCAGACTTTGACGTCAGTTGTGAAGAGGGAGGGCTCGTTGCGGTGAGTATGTTACGGATGGTCCATGGGATGGTCCCCCACTCACACACTCACTCACTCACTCACTCACTCACTCACTCACTCACTCACTCACTCACTCACTCACTCACTCACTCACTCACTCACTCACTCACTCTCTCACTCACTCACTCACTCCCACATCCACCGAGCTATTCACGTACTAACTAGATCAATCCATCCATCCATCCGTCCGTCCGTCCGTCCGTCCGTCTGTCCCCTCCCCTCTTTCTCTCCCTACCTCAATCGATCGATCGATCAATCGATCGATCAATCGATCAATCAGTCAGGCAGCCGGCAATCATCAATCAATCATCAATCAATCAATCAATCAATCAATCAATCAATCAATCAATCAATCAATCAATCAATCAATCAATCAATCAATCAATCAATCAATCAATCAATCAATCAATCAATCAATCAATCAATCCTTTGCAGGTAGTGGACGGGTGGGAGCTCCAAGGCGAGTTATTCCCCAGCCCAGAGGAGATAGAGGGCGGGTTTGAGGCGCAGTATCAGACACTTTGCGGGCAGCCCCCGGCGCGCGTCTTCGTCGCCTCCCAGAACGTGGCGCTCGTGCAGTTCCGCGTTCCACGTGCGGGCCAAGGCTTCCGGGTCAGAGTTCGTTTCCTGCCTAACAGCGAACGTGAGTATTGGTCGTACGCAACGCCTTTTGCAAAAAAAATCTCCGCCGAGAAAATACTTTGGTTATACCATTCTAAACCGTGTAACTCTAAACGCAAACAAGGTCCAACTGCAAGAGACACGTGTGATATCTCTTGCTGGGACCAACTGGGTCCATGTTCCTTGAAAGACTGTGACTTTTGGTCGTTAAATGAACGAAGATTTCAGAAACAAAATGTAAGTTCAGTGGTAGAGGAGATGTGACTTTAGGGGAGATGGTTGGTTAGTTCGGGTTTAACGTCCACAGCACCGAGGTGATCATGGACGGCCCTGACGGGCGGGTTATGGGGGACAGGGAAATCTATTGCCTATGGATTACGACCTGAACACTGATCAACTCAGGCACACTCCAACTGTGCCACTTTGATTTACCAGGACCTTTCAACGGACATGCTATTGAACAAATCCGTTTTTTTCCCCCCTGGATTGTGAGTCCAGCTACCGGGGCCGGGACGGGATTCGAACCCACGACCCGGCGATTCCCTTCGCTCTCCTGCTCCGACGTTTAACCGTCTGAGCTATTTCGGACTCATATTTAGGGGGAGATGTCACGCAAATGTGACTTTATATGGCAAAAGCCAGTTCGTCCATTTTTGAGAAAAGCGAGGTTTTCGTTGTTAAACAATGACAATCTCGCGTTTCGCAAAAATGGATGTACTCCCTTTTGCCATCTAACCCATTTTGCGCCAGCTGACGCAGACTGTGTTTCTGCGTTTATTGTTAATTCAACACCAAAATGTCCTGGCTTTCCCAGGAGCAATGATTCAAAGTAGTGTCAGCAAGAGGTATAGATCCTCATGTGCCCCCGCAGTTGCGGGGACACATGAGGATCTATAACTCTTGCTGTTGGGTGGTGTTCACATTTTCTCGGCTCTGAACGCGTTAATGGCACTTGTCCTAATACGATTTACTTTCAGGGGATCAGTACGATTTGTTAACTTTGCTGTATTGCCTACTTTATTTTCATAAAAATGTATTCAGTCCAGTACGTCAAAGATCCATTTTCACGTGAACCAGTAAAGTTGACTTTGTTATTATTTTTTAAATTGCAAAAAAAAAAAAAAAAAAAAATAATAATAACACGTCACAGGCTTATATGACGTCAGCATGCTTGACCTGGATATTGAAATCTGGCCGTTTCCCGCCGTAGATCTATTACGCTGTTTAGATATGGCTTGTTGCGGCATTTTCACCAAATTTGTGTGACTGCACAGCAAAATCAGCAAATCGTAGGAGTAAAGTAAAAAAAAAAACAAAAACAAAAAAAAAAAAAACAGCAAACATATTAGTGCATTTTGTAATATTAGTTTAGGGGTGACGCTTGTGTTTTCCGTTTTGCGTTTGTGTGGGTAGTATTGCTTTGCGAGTGACAAGAAAGTAATGATCCGAAAAATCGAAAAGCTTAGTAAGTTACTTATTTGGGTTCAAAGCGAAGCAGGCGATAAGGCCATAACATGGAAGAAATCGAAAAGCGATCTTGTGAGGCTGATGTGCATGTGTGTGTGACTGTGTGTGTGGGAAGGGGGGGGGAGGGGGGCGGGGGTGGGGGGGGAGGGAATGGGGGCGGCAGGCCATTCACGTGGGTCGTCTCGGAGATGCGTACATGTATACAGACACCTCCTCAAAAATGCTAATGGTCTTGCACAAAATTCAAGGGAGAGAAAGAGAGAGAAAGAAAAAAAAAAAAAAAAAAGAAAAAAGAAAAAAGAAAAAAAAGAAGTTATTTTCGCGACTCCTAACGCTGCTTTTAAAACTCCACACGTCTTCAACTTCGACTGACATCCAACAGTGTAAAAGAAACTTTGCTGTCTTGAGGTTTGTAAGCTGTTATCATACGAGATGTTATTTTGATTGAACATGTCCGTTTCTCGTTTTCGTGCTTGTGGCAACAATTTCGACACGCTTGTGCATGCAGCTACCTCCGAACTTTAAATAAGCTATTCACACTCTTAATTTATCATTGTCGATCCATTTCACGCAGTAGTGTGTCTGAACCCTATCACTGCCGGGAAAAAGAGAAAACAACCCAGCTGCAAGAGGCATAGATTCTCATGAGCCCCCGCAGTCGCGGGGGCTTATGAGGATCTATGCTTCTTGCTGTCATCAATTTGTATCTATGCATCTGGGACGTCTTCGGCTCTGGCGTTAAATTAACGATATGCGTCCACTAGCAGAGGTGGGGCTAAACAAGGAGGGTAAATGTGTTTAGACAACATATAGGACACAATAAGATGTGTAGACAATATATAAGACACTATAAGGTGTGCGGACAATATTATAAGACACTATAAGGTGTGTGGACAATATATAAGACACTATAAGGTGTGTGGACGATATATAAGACACCATATAATGTATGGACAATATATAAGACACTATAAGGTGTGTGGACAATATATAAGACACTATAAAGTGTATGGACAATATATAAGACACTATAAGGTGCGTGGACAATATCTAAGACATTATAAGGTGTGTGGGCAATAGTATAACCCGTACACTTTGGTACCGGTTTCAGGCCACTTTATAAATTTCACACACAAGCGATCAAAATTTCCGATACTTCAGTAGCTGAGCTGACCCTTCACATCACGTGAATGTCCTGTGTTTGTTTTGTACTGTGTAATGTCTTCAGAGTGAATGCGTGTGTTTCACGTGAGCGAGCGTGTTGGATTCAGTTCGCGGCTTTTTGAGCTGGTTTACAGAATTGAATAAGGCACCTATATATTGACCCGTATTATTATTATTATTATTGATGTTATTGTTATTGTTATTGTTATTATTATTATTATTATTATTATTATTATTATTATTATTATTATTATTATTATTATTATTATTATTATTATTATTATTATTATTATTGTAAGAGAACAGAAATGCCATGAGAAGGCAAAAGACAGTAAGTCCATTTTTTTGTAAAGCGAGATTTTCATTATATTACAATGAAAATCTCGCTTTTCACAAAAATGGACTTGAGCTTTCCTGAGGCAGAGACCAACGTTCCTCAATGCATTTTAATTGCGCTGACATGGTTACATCTGTAGATTCTGCATTTAGACCACGCTAGCCGAGGTCAGACTCATTTACTGTGGGTGGCAACGCATTGCAGCCTGGGGGGAATCTAATTGCAGCCCCAATTAAGTCTCTCTCTCTCTCTCTCTCTCTCTCTCTCTCTCTCTCTCTCTCTCTCTCTCTCTCTCTTCTCTCTCTCTCTCTCTCTCTCTCTCTCTCTCTCTCTCTCTCTCTCTCTCTCTCTCTCTCATCTCATCTCATTGCTCATGTTCACTAAGGGAGTGCAGTAAACAGAAAAACTTCGGGATGGTATCTCATCTTGTTTTATTCTTCTTATTCTTCTTCTTATTATTATTATTATTATTATTATTATTATTATTATTATTATTATTATTATTATTATTATTATTATTATTATTATTATTATTATTATTATTATTATCATTATTATTGATATTATCTTGAAAGCCTCATTTACATCTGTGAAAAAACAAATTTCAGTACTTAAATTTTTGTTTAATTTTAGATGCAGCAAGGACTAGTGCCAAAAATGACAATGCTTATTTAGATTATGTTAATACCTTACAGTTGCAAAATAAAGTTTCATTGAATCTCTGTCTCTATGTCTGTCTATCTGTCTGTCTCGCTCTGTCTCTGTCTGTCTGTCTGTCTGTCTCTCTTTCTCTCTCTCTCTCTCTCTCTCTCTCTCTCTCTCTCTCTCTCTCTCTCTCTCTCTTTCTCTATCTCTCTCTCTTTGTCTCTCTCTCTCTCTTAAACATTTAATCATTTTAATCATTTAAACATTGAAACATTTTCAGGTAAAACCCAGTTTAAACGTGCTTTGTACACTCACTTCCAATGAGCGTGACTTCACAGTTCGCCATATAAACATCATACTGTTGACAACACGAGAACGTCAAACATTTTCTATATCTCCATACATTTTCTAACTGAACATCTATTGTATTGTCGGGTCGCTATAAGCTATTGATGTTGCTGATTCTATGACACTGTCTTAGATGAGTATAATATTACTGCTATGCACTAATATAGTTCCCTTGCTTTTTTGCATCGGTGGCAGTTACAAATTCTCCAATGCCATTAAAATAAATAAATAAACAATTCATCTATTGTGTTCGTTAAGTTTTGTCCGTGATTTTTGTTGTTGTATGCTGTGTTTGTTTTCCTGTTATGTTCTGTTTTGTAAGACAGGCAATGAGTTGCCTAATAGCTTTATTCTGAACAAAAGATTCAAAAGATTTATCATCATCTCCCTGTCTCTCTCTCAGTCTGTCTCCCTCTCTCTGTGTGTATGTCTGCCTGTCTGTTTCTCTCTCTCTCTCTCTCTCTCTCTCTCTCTCTCTCTGAGTCAGGTTTTCGTCCCAAGCATTCATGCCACACTGCACTCGCACGAATAGTGAATTCGTTGATCAACAGCATAAATGACAATAAAATGGCTGCTGCTGTCTTCTTGGATCTAAGAAAAGCGTTCGATCTTATCGATCATACCATCTTATTGAAAAAGCTTGCCACCTACTTCAACAATAAGAGCCCCTCAGCTCTTCCGTTTCTGAACTCCTATCTTACAAAAAGAACACAAACAGTGTATGTCAATAGAAAATGTTCTTCTGAACAATTTGTCGAGTATGGACTGCCCCAGGGGTCTATTTTAGGCCCACTACTGTTCTGTATCTTCATTAACGATCTACCGTTACATATTACGTGTACTGATGTTTGCCGACGACTCAACATTACATTCTGCTGGTAAAACTGTGCCTGAAATTGCAAATAATCTTCAGGAGAGTCTTCATGAAGTCTGTCGGTGGTGTAATGAAAATCGCATGCTTGTAAATCCCTCAAAAACAAAAGGCATGCTTATCACAACCCGCCAGAAACATCAGCTCAAACCTCCATCACTCAACCTTTCTTTTGACTCCATCCCAGTCGAGCAGGTCAGTCAACACCGCCTGCTTGGAGTAATAATAGATGATGATCTAAGCTGCCAAAACCACCTATACTACATGAGAAAACATTTGTCCAAAAAGTTGTTTCTACTTTCAAAACTTAAAACAATCATTGACCTTAAGACGCGCAAACTATTTTTGAATGCCTACATTAAACCAAACATTGATTATGCCTCAACAATATGGGATGGTTGCAGTGAAAATCACTTCAAGAAATTAAACTCATTATACAAGCGCGCTGCAAAGCTAATCCTCCCTGATCTGTCTTTATCCACTGATGCCAAGCTGCAGGCCATCGGACTTCTCTCTCTGGTTAAGCACCTCGCACTAAACAAATGTGTATTGATGCACAAAATTCTTAACGAGAAAGCTCCACCTTACTTGTCTAGGCTTTTTTCGGCAACTGAAAAAAATACAGCACCTCCAGAAACAGTCTCTCTATAAAAAGGCCCCGCATAGACCTGTTCAAATCTAGCCTGGCTTATTCAGATGTTCTTTTATGGAATTCTCTTCCTCTCACTATTCAACAAACGACGTCCCTCTCTCTGTTCATAAGTAGAGTACATGATTACCTTTCTAAGACAACGTAATGCTGATCCTTTGTTCTTCTTTGTTTCTAGACATGATACCCTTCATGTTTTTCAATTTTTGCTTTCCAACTTGGTTTTGAAAGTACACAAAATATCATACTTACTTATATGTTAGATATGTGTGCAGCACGTGTTTATGACTATGTGTATGTTCAAAAGTGCGCATGTGCACGAGTACATGTATATATGTCTATGCGCGCGCGCGCGCGCGCGTGTGTGTGTGTGTGTGTGTGTGTGTGTGTGTGTGTGTGTGTACGTGTGTGAGATGTTTATATTTAGTTAGTTTTTGTTGTTTGGTTGGTATTTTTTATTTTTTATTTTTTTTCTTCTCTAAAGTAGCTTAGCAAGGACAGATTAGATTGTAAGAAAGGCCTGCGCGCCTAATATCTCAATCCTTGGAAAATAAAGTTTCGTTCGTTCGTTCGTTCGTTCTCTCCATGCATCTTAACTGCTGTGTCGTGATCACATATAGACTACGTTTACTCATCATCATCATCGTCTGAAAGTTTCAGAGCTAAATGTGATCAAAACAAACATAAAGAACGTAGGTCGCAAAGGAGACATATAAATCCTCATGAGCCTCCGCGAATGCGTGGGCTCATGAGCGTTTATGTCTCTTGCAGCTGGGTAGCGTTCGTCTCGTGAATGGCAGTGAACGGGTTAAGGATGGGTGAACGAGTATAATCACGTGTCACGAAAATCAGAATGTGGCAATCACGTGATTACCAAATTTAGATTTTCTTGACAAGTGACTTAACTTTGAAAGCTGGACTTGTAACCAAAACACTGTCATTGCCTTTTTGCCTTTACAAAGCAGAGCGTTACATACGATTCAGATTAAGGGGTCCGTTACAACAGCGGAACGCTTTGCTTAGTGGCTGGCGCAGCTGGCTCCAAATTCAGAGAACTTCATTGCCCCACGCCAGGTTGACTAGAGGAATTTTTCTTTTGATCAGAGATACATACAACAGAATTTTCCCGCAGTCACTCGACGTTCCACAGGCATTTGCACTCTTCCCCATTCACACACAATCAGTTCCCACCCTGACGCAGATTCGACCTGTTGGGCAAAAACTGCTGAGGCGAGATGAACATTCACTCATTCAAACTTACTTGCTTTTCCCTCCCTCTTCTTAACTACAAACAAAAGCAAATATAAATAAAGAAGACTTTGGCTGACGGCTGCAGCAAATTGCCAGAGGACAGCATATTTTATTTTGGGGTTTTTGTATACTAAGTAAATTACGTAAAAAAAAAGCTGTTATCTGAGCCTCTGAGAAGGTATTTCCTCTTCCGACGTTTCTTATATCCGACCTTGCTATAAGGGAAGTCGACTTGTACGTGTAATGTCTATACCGAGGAGCAAAAGAAACACGACATCATCGAGATCATCGGAAACACTGAAGTGTTTCCGATGATCTCGATGATGTCGCGTTTCTTTTGCTCCTCAGTATTTTGTTCACACGCCTTTTCTTTTGCTTGCAGCCTGCAACGTCTTGGCTCCGTTTGAGGTCACGACCTTCACTTTGAAAAATTACGGCCTTCGGAAGAACTGCACAGTGCAAGTGTCCTTCCCCGTCAACGTTCTTCTCTTGTCAGTCGACGTAGGTGCCACTGCTGAGGTCAACAGAGGTCACCGCCAGGTGGAAGGACTGTCTGTCAACGTGAGTCACACAATTAGTGCAAAGGGAAACAATCTTAACGACCCTTTGACTGTCGTTAACGCTTTTTGTCGCTTTTTTCCCTGCAGGTCAAATCAACTAAAAAACAAAACAAAAAACCAAACAAACAAACAAAAACAAACAAACAAACAAACAAACAAAAACAAACAAAAAAAAAAAACACGCTAACGACAGCCAAAAGATAAAACCACATCTGCAAGCCGCATCACACCTCCCCCTCCCCGCGCCCTGCATGACATGCATACACCAGGAAAGTATATTGTAGCGTGCTCGTGAGTGGTGAAAATACATTTTAAGAAAGTAGTTCTATCACAGGGCACGGGAGCTCAAATGACTTAGGGTGTAAGCTCCCTTGTTCTGTGGTTTTTATCACAAGACGTTTCATGATTTCTTCTTCGTTGATTAGCGAAGCTTGTTCTGTGTTTGTCGTTGTGCCTTAGTGTCACATCAGGGTTGTCCAGCATAAGTGATGCTCGTGTACGTAGTATCCAAACAATTTTGGACTGATACTGCATAGCTCCTGGATGCCGCTATTGTTGATTAGTGAAGCTTGTTGTTTGTGTATCGCTAAGGCTCAACACGAAGGTACTTTTCGCAAAATCGCACGGTGGCGTGGGTTGCAGAGCTAACTATTCAGTTTTACGTCCTTTTTTTAAAATCACACTTAATGTGATCAATGACGGTCGCATGGCCATTAAAACAAGTCGCAACCCAGTGCGCAAAGGCATTAGGGCTGACTTCGGCCACCGTTGTCCTGCGCACTGCATTACGCGGACCAAAGGCGGCCGACGTCGGCTCGATGGCCTTTTGAACATTGGGAAGGTCCATCCGCGACAGAGTCGCGCGGTACAGAAACGGAGTTGTTTTTCAGTCTCACGGTCCATGCGACTAGCAAGTTGCAGCCAATCAGCGACAAGCAGGGAAATCAACGTGATCACAACACACAAGATGGCTGCCGCCTGTTCCAATGCCGAAGTAACGCTGTTGATTGAGATAATAACATCTCGCGAGACTGTGTCCTTATATGGAGATCGCAGCGCGCGTATGACGCTTAGATCGCTACTTTCTAAAGCCGACTGGTTCCAGGAGTTTGTGCGACTGTTGCCCGACACTCAAATCAATCGTTACGTGTGCCGTTATAGAGTGTTATGCTTGTCACTGTGTTACGTGGTTGTCGTTGTTGTAGTATGATGCATTCACACTAAACACACTCACGTAGTTTTTTGTGTGTAGAAAAACATCAATCATTTGCAACTCGTCACACGTGGCATAAGGTTGTAGACCACAATGGAATAACAGTTCCAACAGTACTTTATCCTCACGATGCACTCTTAGCACAATGCATCCACACTTCGATGCACTATCTCTCACAAATGCATCCGCACCGGCTTTGATGCACTATCTCTCACAAATGCATCCGCACTTTCATACACTGTACCTCATACAATGCATGCACATACTTCCCAACACCCTCTTTTATATTATTACAGATTTCCAGAACAAGCCCTCATATTACACAACTCAATCAAATATGAATGATCATAATTATTCTCGCGTTGTATCAAAACAGTTCGGGACTGAAAAATGTTTAGCTACATGCTTTCATTCTGTTGACGACAGGCGCTGATTGTTTTCAGAGTGTCGTTATGCTGTCATGTCACACAGCAAATATAAATTATGTTCGCATTCCATGACGTTTTTCCTTCTTTGACACATGTATTTATATATTGTGCAACAACCAAATCAATATTTATGAATTTGCTTTATATACTTTTCATCCCCAAATGCCTTGCACGACAAGCAGATTCAATCCTGATGGTACTTGCATATTTTTTTTTAAAAAGGGAAACGCGTAATATGCTCGCACTGCAACATTGACAAGCTCTTCAGTTATGTGTAGTAATAATGAAATACTTCTAAGTGTGTAAGAAGTTTATGTCCTATACACGCGAACGGAGAACAGACGCCAGCAAACGTAAGAGTCGCTTCACCAGTGAAATTGATATCGACAACTGAGAAAAGAACTTAATAAACAAACCTGTTTGTATTTTCCGCTATTATGCGTGATACACTTACAATCAGAATTTACTCAGTAACACGCACGGTTATACAAAGCACTGATGTCTTCATAGTCAGACGAAATCTACGCGCTGAGTCGACAGGGATATGCAGTCGTCTGCTGGCATTCATGTATTTTGTCTGGAACACCGCAATCAACCTCAAAATGAATGACGCGAGGCACAGTTTTGTTTTGGACTGGGTACATACATTATTTTTAGCAACATTTTGCTTGATATAGTGCCGATAATTTACAGATGCGATTACTTCGTGACAGACTGGGACATTTTGATTCGGGTGTCGCATTCACATCTGCCTGTTATTGACACTATAGCAAACGGTTGCTCAATGTAATATATTAACAGTGCGGGTCCATAAATCTATTACTATTAGTATGCAACACATCGGCCGCACATGTAGTAACATGTAACATTAGTCAACACGTAATGTTCGATCGGCCTAGCACGAAGGTTCCGTAGTTACGTAAAAAAGAAGTACGCAGACTTCAAAGAACAAAAATCACGCTGGCACGTTGGGAAGGTTGCGTAGAAATTCCCGACATTTCGTCATTGTCTCACGCAAGGTGATGTAATCAGACAGTACCCAAAATGGCGACCAAACGCGTTTATTCAATGCTGCTTGATTTTTATTCTGAAAAGATCGAAGACGAAGAGGAACGATGTTAAAGATACATGGGCGGTAATGCTTCTTCTGTATGATAACTATGAGACCGGTCTTGAGCAGGATATTTGTTTGCTTTGTTATATAATTTATGTGCAGGTGC
>BTPG01000002.1:60969954-61037454 GCA_036245525.1 Semisulcospira habei | reverse complement strand
AGAGAGAGAGAGAGAGAGAGAGAGAGAGAGAGAGAGAGAGAGAGAGAGAGAGAGAGAGAGAGAGAGAGAGAGAGAGAGAGAGAGAGAGAGAGAGAGAGAGAGAGAGTTGAAACCATTGTAACCTCAATGTGGTACGTGCCAGCTAGAGACATAGATCATCATGAGCCCCCGCGAATACGGGGGCTCATGAGGATCTATGCCGCTTGCAGCTGGGTTGTGGAACGCATTCTCCCGGCCGTGAAAGAGTAACGCTGACTAGCCTTCGTCATAGTTGTAGCCAGACAGATGTAATCAGCGTAGCTTGTTCTCTCTGTATTCGCCTTTCTGTAATCAGGCACAATGTACAAATATTGCCCCGTGTCTAACTTAATTATTGCGTACCGACATTGTCTTTTTCTGCGCATTGGTGTGACCACATTAGTGTGACGACATTGGTGACCATTGTGATCCTTTTTTTCCCTCTGCTTTATTCTTCTCGAATTATCATTGATTTAGTCGTGGACGCGGGCATTCATTCAATGTTAAAATCCGCCGTGAGATGAACTTAATCGTCTGTTTGGCGTTAAACCGCAATAACTAACTCACTCATTCAATGATAAATAAGAGGTAAATTATACATTTAAAACGTTATATAGCAAGCATGTGCAATGTACGCAAAAATATTAGTCTCTCGCAGATTTGTGTTCATGGTGGTGTTATCATACAATAATCATTAATCAAGCACAAGACTCTTTGGCCGATGTCAGCCGCAGTCGTGCACGGAGTCACTGAGGCCGATGTCAGCCGCAGTCGTGCACGGAGTCACTGAGGCCGATGTCAGCCGCAGTCGTGCACGGAGTCACTGAGGCCGATGTCAGCCGCAGTCGTGCACGGAGTCACTGAGGCCGATGTCAGCCGCAGTCGTGCACGGAGTCACTGAGGCCGATGTCAGCCGCAGTCGTGCATGGAGTCACTGAGGCCGATGTCAGCCGCAGTCGTGCATGGAGTCACTGAGGCCGATGTCAGCCGCAGTCGTGCACGGAGTCACTGAGGCCGATGTCAGCCGCAGTCGTGCACGGAGTCACTGAGGCCGATGTCAGCCGCAGTCGTGCATGGAGTCACTGAGGCCAATGTCAGCCGCAGTCGTGCACGGAGTCACTGAGGCCGATGTCAGCCGCAGTCGTGCACGGAGTCACTGAGGCCGATGTCAGCCGCAGTCGTGCATGGAGTCACTGAGGCCGATGTCAGCCGCAGTCGTGCACGGAGTCACTGAGGCCAATGTCAGCCGCAGTCGTGCACGGAGTCACTGAGGCCGATGCCGGCCGGAAGACCCATGCTTACTGATGACAAACTGTTCGTGCAGAGCAAAGAAATCTAAAAACAAAAAAACAAAACAAAACAAACAACCCCCCCAAAAAAAAATAATTCGTCACTGTGTCACAATTTTGTAAAAAAAAAAACAACCAACCAACCAAACAAACAAACAAAAAAAACCCACCAAAACCAAACAGACCGATGATGCCAGAATTTTGTTTTTAGCGTATATGTCAAGTATCATCTTTTGTGTTATACAAACTAACAAACGGAACAACTTAAATGATGATAATACACAATACCTGGTATCTGATTGATGTTGAAATTTCCAATGTCTGAGCAACACACTGGACCATATAACAATATGCCAGTGAACCCAATTTGATTTGTTTGTTAAATGCAAAGTAATCCACATAGAAAAAGTACTGTAGACACCACTGAACAAGTGTTGTTATATTCCACCTTGTTATAAGGTGAAGTAGACTGTTTATACTGATGTATCTATAATTCATGGCAGGTGCAAAGCATGGTCCCACACATGCAGAGCTTATTTTTCGACATCTTGTGGTCGTATGGAAAACATTCAGACGAGTACGTTCAGAGAATGGTAGGTACACAAGAGAATAATCGGTTTTTCCGAGTTTTTTCCTTTTGCACACGAATCCGATCAGTTTCTACGTCTTTTTCCCCTTTTACACACGAGACAGACCAGTTTTCCCTTACCTTATTGCACACGGCCATGTTCATTTACCCGAGTATTTCCTTTTCACACGAGAATGTCAACAATCTATTTTCTCTCGAGTTTTGCCCTTTCATCATAAAAGCGATCAGTTGCCTTTTCCTATGCACACGAGAACATTTATTTTCCCCGAGTAGTTTTCCTTACACTGGATGTGTGATCAGATTCCAGATTTTATTCCCATACCCCGGAGTTTTTTCCTTTTCAGCATGAGAGCGATCACATTTCCAGATTTTGTTCTTTTCGGATTTTCCCCCCTTTGTACGTGAGAACGATAAGTCTTCCCGAGTTTTTCCTTTTCACACACAAAACATCAACGATCTCTTTTCCCCGATCTTTTTTTTCTCTCTCCGAGTTTTTCCTTTTACACACGACAGCGATCAGTTTTCCGACTTCTCCTTTCCGCATGAGAACGGTTAGTTTTCCCGATTTCCACACGAGAATGGTCAGGTTCCCCCCCCCCCACCCCCCTGGCCCCCCCCCCCCCAAAAAAAAAAAAACAACAACAACAACAACAACAAACAAAACAAAACAAAAACAAAAACAAAAAAAAAAACCCTCCTCCCGATTTTTCCCTTTATTCTTTCAGTACTTTCAGTTTTACCGACTTTTAGCTCATTCAGCCCGACGGCCGTTATTCCCAAATTTTGGAGGGCCATCTAATGACTATGCACCAGTGACAGGAGATGGATCGACCATGATAATTCAAGGGCAGTGCCAGATTAGCTTGGCGCCGATTAGGCGCCAAGCTAATCTGGCACTGCCCTTGAATTATCATGGTCGATCCATCTCCTGCTGCAGTGCGTCAGGGCTGAATGGGTTAACCCTCTGTTTACGCACGAGAACGATCAGCTTTCTGTAGTTTTTCGTTTTTACACACGAAAATTGTCGTTTTTTCCGCTTAACCGCTTTGCTGCCGAGAGAGAAAAAAAAAACGGAGCACAATCCAACTGCAAGCGGTATAGATCCGCATGAACCCCCGCATGAGCCCCCCGCATGAGCCCCCGCATGAGGATCTATGCCTCTTGCTGTATCCATGTTGCTTGGACGGTTGAATTAACTACGATTTTAAAGAACACAATTTGCGTCCACTGGTATTCAAGGGATTATCGCATGAGAAAAATGTTTGTCTTCGGTTTATAAACATTATTTATAATTCCCCCCCCCCCTCCCCCCCCCCCCCCCCCCCACCGCACGAGAATGGCCAGTTTCCATCTGTTGGGTTCCTGTTCCACACGAGAATAACCACTTTTATTTTCACAAGCGAGCGAGAATGATCCGTTTTCCGATTTTTTTTTGGGGGTCACCATATGCACACGATAAATATATTCCCCCCCCCCCCCCCCCCCCCCCACACCGAAGTTCTCCCTTCGTTTTTCTCAGTTTTGTGATCGTTTTGTTTGCTTCCGTGTTTGCGTGTCTTTCTTTGCTACTTCGTTTTATTTGTTCTTAGATGTGATCCTTTGTTTTCTTATGCTATTTTATTTTTCTTTTCTTTTATCTTTGTCACAAGTGTGCTGGTCTGTGATTTTGGACCTTACGGCCGTAGGCCGTAAGGTCCAAAATCACAGACCAGCACACACATCTTTGTCTTTTGTTGTTCAATCACCTTTATTTTATCTGCAGTGTGTTGGACCTACTGGAGCCGACTACGCGGCCTTGCAGTTCGGCCAGGGACTGGATACGACCTATTTTGAAAACAGGATGGCTTTCTGCGGACTCCGTTCTAAGGCTGGTACGTCTCTGGTATTGCAATGAAGTTCTCAAAATATATCTACTGTCCATTTTTCTTCACAGGGCAGAGTTTTTTTCTACTACAATACAATACATTACAATACAATACAATACAATACAATACAATACAACACAATACAATACAATACAACTTTATTCTGTTCGAGTCAAAGCACGACAGAAATTTGCCTTTTGGCTCGTCATAAAACAACAAAACAAGACACTAATAAACACTATAAGAACATTCCATTAAAATTATCATTTTACAACGTGCTGGTGTGTAGTTTCTAGACTGATTGCGACGTGAGTATTAACAGTCCAGTACAATATATAAACGTTCAAGACCACTTTTACACAGGAGTACACCCCCCACACCATATGTCGTAATCTTACTGCGCTACGCTTTCTGGGATATCATGGAGAACCTGTAGCCAGTTTGCTAACTGGAGTGTGTGATTGTTCGCCCCAAAACACCGGCATATTCCAGATTTGCGGGATGGTTAAGCTCACTTCCTACACGCAGAAAGGCAACGGACAATTCGAAAATATACTCATTTTCCCCATTATTTATTTCGAAATAAGAAGTTTAGATCGCGCAGAGTACGTAAGAGGTTTACATACCGAAATACCACAAAAATGCGAGAAGTTAGTAACAATGGAAACAACATCACATTTGCATTGTAATCTAGATTTCGGTTTATAGATACTGAGTATAAAATAGTTTCGTATTACGCTTTGTTGTTTAACATGTAAGTTAAATTTCATCCTATTTTTGTCGTTGTGCAAAATCGACATTTGTTACGAATTTTACTTGTTGATTCAACTGTTGAGTTGGAGTTACTGTGTACCAATTTTACGAAAATAAATGCGTCGCGCCTGTTCAAAAGATGGCTTCTACCTACATCGCTATTCTGCGGATGTGAAAGGTTATATAAAACATAGAAGTGGAGTGTTCGTATACTATCATTTCTAGACAGACCTCGCGGCTGACACTTCTGCAACTGTTTGATCCATAGTCATAGCGTTTCGCGCTCGGTGACTATGGATCAAACAGTTGCAGAAGTGTCAGCCGCTCGCCCGTCTGTCTAAAAAGGATAGTACATGAACAATCCACTTTTTCGCTATAATATAATTTATGATTACACACGTACACGCATCTAGGGGAATTATAGGCAAACGGCTAAGTCTCACGCACGTTCTTATCAGTCGCCAGCCCATAGACAAATACGCAGATGAACTACAAGACAAATCATACATTTCCCATTGGATATGACCGTCGTTTAGTTGTATCATGTGTATTTGTCTTCTTATTATTGGAGGAAAGATGGTAACGCACGCTATATTTCCGTCCCTCGATATCTTTGAAACTATAGCCATCTTAGCCTTGTTACGTTTGTGGTTGTGCTGTTCTTGTCAGGGCATGTGTGTGTTGGTCATAAGAAAGATTCGATGTTCAGTTCAGTTATTTTGGATAGCAATTACGTAACTTTTTAATATGATTCGTTTTAATTTTCATGGAGAATTGCGATCAATTTTTGTTGTGTAGCTAGAATATTGCATATTTCGCGACATTGTTGTGAAGTCCGACCTAGTTTAACTTGGAAGGTTCGGGAAGGGGCGCGTTCGTTCTAGTGTCCTCAGATATGACGTCAAAGTTTTGTAGTACACATGTTGGCTACATTTCGCAACATTTACGGAATGCACCTAGATCAGTGTTAGTGGAAGATTGTAGACAGATCTAGAGTGTTATTTGTTAATGAATATTAATGAGTTTTGGTTACGTTTTCTTTTCTGATTGGTTGAGTTGTGTGGTTTACGGGATTTTGTCTGGAAATCTGTAATAGTATAAAAAGGGGGTGTTAGGGAATCATATCTGTGCATTGTATGGGAGACACAGTGTATCAATATTGTGGATGCATTGTATGAGACAGTGTATTTGTGGATGCATTGTGCTGATAGAGCATCGCGTGAATAAAGTACTGTTGGAACTATTACTCCAGTGTGGTCTACAACCTTGTGCCACGTGTGACGAGTTGCATCTGAGTGAGGTTTCCTTACAAGAACCCTACGTGAGTGTGTCTGGTGTGATTGCATCATACTACGACTACAACTACCACGTAACAAGCCCCGACGCCCCACAACGGGTGATAGATCGACCATGATAATTCAAGGGTAGTGGATTAACTTGGCGCCTGACGGCGCCAAGCTAAGCTGGCGCTACCTTTGAATTATCATGGTCGATCCATCTCTTGCTACTGGTGCATTTACTCTTTAAGTGACACCTCCAACATTTGGGAAATGCAGCCTTGGGGTTATATGGGTTAACAAGCTCTTACAAAGGGTCTCAATTGCGTGCTATGATTGCTTGATTTATTTAACCATTAGTTAGGGCAAAACCTGTCTCCTTGTAAAATAGAGTAGACGGCGGAGTAGTTTTTTTTTTTTTTTCTCGCCCACAACTACTGAAAACAGTTAGAAGTGTACGCAGAATCAAGTCAGCTGTACATTGCTACTGTTAGACCAGTCTTTACCGAGGGGAGTTGCACGGACACAAATATTTTGAAACATTTGGGGTGTGGAAATGGACGCGTAATAAGTAGTAATGCTGGTTGAAGGGAGGTAATTGCCGAACGAGGTTCTGCAGAAGGGCAATGTTACCTCCCCTGAGACGAGGGTCTCTTCTAACTTTCATTATGTCCAATTCTTTCTTTTTTTTTTTCTTTTTTTTTGTGAACAGCGAGACTGTCAATATATTACACACCAACAAATCAGCAAACCCAACACACCAACACAGTAACCAACAATGCGAACAAACAAGTCAACAAGTCAAGTATAACCACCAACCAACCACTTGTACAATTATACCAGCTAACCAACCAACCATTTAAAATTTTCATGACAAATACAGTCCAAGCCAAATTATAGTCATTTTTTCCCCTCTCTCTCTCACAGGCAAATGATTTGCAATCCACTTAACCTTAATTTTCGGGATCAGTCATTCCAGTACACAAAAGATCATCCGGGCCGACGTCGGCCGCAACGGGCCCGCGCACAACCGTGCGCGGGTCCAATGCGGCCGACGTCGGTCCGAGGACCTTTGCTTACTGGGATATGCCTACAAACCTTCACCAGCATTTTTGTTATTAAAGGGATCTTCCGGCTCCATGGCGGGCTTTTGTTGCTAACATTCGCCTGTACAACCGGTTATCAGTGTTGTCCTGCCTCGACTAAGCCTTTTCTATCCTTCTTTTCACAATCCGTGCGAGAGAGCACAAGCTCCAGAGGTTTTTCCACTGCGTTGTTATGAGCGTAAGGGAAGGAACTCTTGTGTGTACAAAAAGAGAAAAAGAGCAGACAATTCTTACATTTATCATCAGGCTTCATAATTTCTTAACCCATTCAGCCCTGACGCACTACAGCTGGAGATAGATCGACCATGATAATTCAAGGGTAGTGCCAGATTAGCTTGGCGCCTGTCGGCGCCAAGCTAATCTGGCACTACCCTTGAATTATCATCGTCAATCCATCTCCTGCAACAGACGCATAGTCGTTAGATGACGCCTCCAAAATGTGGGAAATACGTGCGTCGGGCTGAATGAGTTCAAGGAGATGGCGGACTATTAACTCTTTACCGCCTGGAGTAGCTCAGAATGCAGACCAAAATGTTGACTGCCAAGCGTGTAAAATGCAGAGAAGAACCCAAGGGAAAAAGAAACACGCTTAGAAAAGACAGTTACAACACAATTAACATATTCAAAATAGACAAACAAACAAGTAGAGAGATCAGTCGCTGCTTATCGAAGAAGGAATGTGGCAACTGATCTCTTGTTTGTTTGTCTATTTTGAAGAAGGGTATTTACCCAACTTGAAATATTAATAAATTGTGTTGTAACTGTCTTTTCAAAGCGTGTTTCTTTCTCCGTTGGTTTCTTCCTTGGAGCAGTTCGCTTGAAATGAAAGGTAATTTTTCGTTACTGTCCATTAGTTCACGGTTTATTATCGTCTATTATTCGCGGGTTATGTGCAGCTCGGCGTCCCGTGACCCTGGCATGTGGCAACTCCGCCGTGCTCCTGCGGTCCAGCGGCCTCTACTACAACTCCCTCACCTTCCAGGTGACGAATCCTGATGAGGCGGAGACTCTGGATTTCCTCGCCAGCAACCCACAGTGTGCCAAGTTCGCTTAAGGTGAGCATGACCCCCGCCTCACATTCACGGGAGTAGAGAGGGAAAGGTCGTTCTCTTGTTCATTTGTGCGAGTATCAGTCTTTAACCCTTTTGCCTTTGGTGGATTAACTCATTCGCGGCCAGCCGCATCCGGATGCGCGGCTTATGCCGCGCATCCGGATGCGGCTGCCCGCGAATGAGTTAAACCAGACCAAAAAAGGTGACTGTCAAGAGTGTAAAATGAAGAGAATAACACAACGAAGAAAGAAGCATGCATACAAAAGACAGTTACACCATCGTGTATTTATTGCGTTGTAACTGTCTTTTCTAAGCGTGATTTTTTTTCTATCTTAGGGTTATTCTCTCTCGGCCCGTTTTTGGACGAGATGATGCCTGCATTCTTCACCCTTAGGCTGTCGGCAGCGCGCTTGGACGAGGTGATTCCTGCAGGAATCACCTCATCCAAACGACGCTACCTGCAAAGGGTTAATATTTTCAATGCTGCGGCTGAAAAGCGTAGCCTGTATTCTTTGAAGGCGGTCATGCCAAAGCCTTTAACCCCTTGATGGCTACTGACGATGCCGCTTGGCCTTAAAAGACGGGTAACTACACGTCATTTCCGCCGAACGGTATCTTCAGTAGTAGTCTAAGTGTCAAAAAGTGCGGCCGAAAGATTCCTTGTTACCGCACTGCCGTTATGCTGCAAAAGGCAGTATGCGCATTTTGAGGAAAGCCAAATTTTCATTGTTATACAATGAAAATCTTGACTTAATGGCTTTTGCTATACAAAGGCAGTACTCCCTCCTCCCTATCCACGTAGTTCGATTTGTTTCGAACATTCGGCCAATAAATTTATTCATGAAAAATCAGCAAACGTCAGTGGTTCTATGAAGTCTGAAGCACTAACACGTTGTCCTCTGGCGTTTGATTAATGGGTAATAATGCTAGACAACGAAACGACTACATCGTCTACGATTATTCTTAGTACTGATACTGCTTCTGCTACAATTTATTTTAATAATAATAATAATAATAATAATAATAATAATAAAAAAAAATATAATTTTAATAATGATGATGATGATGATAGTAATAATAATAATAATAATATTTGTATTGTATACTACTACTACTACTACTACTACTACTACTATTACTACTACTACTACTACTTCTACTTCTACAACTACTACTACTACTACTACTACTACTAATAATAATAATAATAATAATGATAAGAAGAAGAAGATGAAGAAGAAGAAATAGAAGAAGAAATAAAATAATAATTAAAATAATAATGATAATGATAATAATACTTATCATCATCATCATCATCACTATCATCATCATCATCATCATCATCATCATCACCATTATTATTTTTATTATTTCAGAATAATTGTCAACACTCACTGAATATTCTTTTTATCACAGATAACATGGGAGCCCTTAACTTCGTGTATACTACGAGACCGGGATCACGATTGACTGGCTCTGGACTTCCGGTTATGATGGCGCCTGTGTCGCCTTAAACTACTGCTCACGACCTTACACGATTAAATAATAATGTTTGAGACGTTTGGCGTGTCATAACACACTTAAGGTGGCGTCAGAAATAAACGTGATTTTGGAAATAAATTTCTAAGGTGATTTGTAACGTTTTTGCTTCATGTGAACATAATTGTCGACTTTACCAAAGGTAGAATTAATTATCAATGGAGGGAATTGTTTAAGTGATCAAAAACAGTTTTAAGTACATGTGTATAATTTGTATGTTTTTGAAAGAAAATTATTATTATTATTTTGACTAACTTGTTCAGTTTTTAGGGTTTGTAATTGGCTGTTTTTACTGTGTGTCACATCAGTTATGACGTATCAGGACGTCGCACGCAGTGTTTTCACTGCGGGTGACGTCATATTATGACGTATGACAACTGCCTGAATCCCACAACGTGCTAAAAAACGAACCCGTATTACGCTTCGGACTTTATGTAGGAGCTTATCCGCCATGCAAAAACAAAAGACAGCAAGAGCATTTTGGAGAAACGAGATATTTTCATTGTCTAACAACAAAAATATCACATTTTATCCAAAATAGACTGGCTGTCAATAGACAGCCAGTCTATTTTTTGTTTTGTTAACTCATTCTACCTCAGACACACGACAGCAAGATAAAGATCGACCATGATAGTTCAAGGGTGATGCCAGAATAGCTTGGCGCCTATGGGCGCCAAGCTATTCTGGCATCACCCTTGAACTATCATGGTCGATCTGTGTCCTGCACTGCAACGCAGTCTTCAGAGGATGACTTCAAAATTTGGGGATTTCGGTCTTGGGGTAGAATGAGTTCAAACGCGAGATTTAATAGTGCAGATTGCACGTAGGACTTTGATTTTTGCAGCTTATTCCCATTGTTTTTATTTGTAAGAGTAAATTCTGTGACACATGTATGCCACCCAGCGAAGGCAAAACCTGCCAGCAACACCATTTTTGCGAGAAAACGGGATATTCATAGTATCACAATGAAACTCATATTTTTCATTACACAGTGTCTTTTGCCTCCACAGGGCAGAGTTTGTCTGTTCCTCCTGGCTAGTTTCTTGTCAGCTTTGTTCACTGTGCACTTTTCTCTGTTTTTTTGTTGTTGCTGTTATTGTTGTAAATGATGAAAGGTGTGCTGACCTTTGAGTTTGTATTTCAAGGTTCTAACCCATAAGTTCAAAAATCACAGACCGGCAGACAGCGGCAGAGGTTTTCTGACGTTATTTGACAAAAGCCTGTATGTTCATTTTTGAGAAAAGCGAAATGGAATTTTTGCTTTTGCTCAACGTGGACATATCTGCTCTAGCCAAATAACGGCAGTAATTAAAACCATGACTTATGTTTGCGCAAGTTTTCTGTCTGTTTGCCAAATGGTACTAAAACAAATACGATACATGTACATCTGGTTGTCCCATAACTGAGGAAAGTGTGTAAGAGTAAACATATTAATGTTATACTGCACATGTAGCGAATTCATAATAATATATGTACTTCCGATAAGCAGGGCATCAACCTTTCTAGACTCCGGAGACATTAATGGTCATTCGTAGCACAATAGCTATTGCGGATAATGTGTGCTTGGCTGCAGTCTGTTCCTTACTCCAACAACCTTAACACACTTGTGCTTGCACCCGCCGGTACAACAATGCCTGTTTTGTGCGACCGCCCTATGAGAGATCGCCTGTCATTAAAGATCATCATTTAGGTGGCTGTCGCCACCTAAATGATGGTCTTTAATGACAGGTGACACGTTCTGCCTTCAAGACTTCTCTTGCGAGAGCACCTGTCTTTCAAAACCACATATTTCTTGCAAAGACGTGGATGCTCAAAACAGGTTCTACTGTAAACACTACCGGTGCCTGCATGCTCAACCGGGTAAAGGGTACAGACATGCACACACCTGTGTTTAGCAGACTGAATGATAAACGGTAGTCCTTGGCCAATGCATTTGCCTTTTCACGCACAGAATCAACGGCGTGATGTTTGCTTGTGTTCTGAATAAAGACTGTAAGATCCGTGTGTCCAGTTCGAACTGACGGAATAAAAGTCTTTGAGGTCTAGCCTTTCTTTTGGCTGTTGTGTTTGTTTGTTATGTGGTTTTGGTATTGATGATGAACAGGCAAAAGAAATACGTTAGTTTGAAAGTGACAGGCTTCAAAATAACACGGACAAACTGTTCTGTCACTTTTCTTTCTTTTCGTCAATTTTGAAATAAATCATGAACAAACCATATACATTATAAAACTACTTATTTTTCTGCATTACGTAAAAGGCAAATCAACACAAGACAAAAACCACATAAAACAACAAAAAGCAAACACCTCCCAAGCCCCCGCCCCACCCCCCCCCCCCCCCCCGAAAAAAAAAAAGGAAACAAAAACAGACACATAAACACACAAAACAAAACACAACAAATCAACAACCCAACCCCCCCCCTCCTCACACACACAAACCCAGAACAACAACAACAACAACAACAACAACAACAACAACAACAACAACCCACCCCCCCCCAAAAAAAAAACAGCCAACAAAGAACACGAACCTAAAGCACAAACAACAAAACAAAACAATACAAAAGAAGCCAGCAGCAACAGAGGACTCAGTATAAGGAACTCAGTTTCATATTTATTTCATTGCACACATATTAACAAATACACCTCTTCCACAATGAAGGGTTTGCGAATTGAAACCATGTTTGAACATTGATTTAACCCATTCAGCCCTGACGCACTACAGCAGGAGATTGGCCGACCAAGATAATTCAAGGGTAGTGCCAGATTAGCTGTTGGCGCCAAGCTAATCTGGCACTACCCTTGAATTGTCATGGTCTATCCATTTGCTGCAACAGATGCATAGTCGTTAGATGATGCCTCTAAAATTTGAGAAATACGTGCGTCGGGCTCAATGAGTTAATCTGATGACAAAAATGACAATAAAATGATGTACTGTTTGTGATTTTGGGTCTCAAGGCTCTAATCCGTAATGTCCAAAATCACAGACCAGCACAACTAATTTGTGATTGTGAGGAAAATATATAAAGAGCCAACCACCAGAACTTTCTCCAACACCATTCAAACATAATTATGAAAAACAACACGGAATAACAGACGACATTTATTTTGTATTTTTTCCTCCTCGGTACATTTGATTTAACAGAAAAATCATTTTCAATTTTAAACCAAAAATCATACTTTTTATGTACAATTTAGATTTTTTTTGTCCGGAATAGAATGGACACTCTTGTTGATACTGGTCTACCAAGCCAAATATTAAAATTGTACTCTCTAATATGTTTACTGAACCCTTTGGTTAATGGTAGTGCTTGTTGTCGAGGTGATTCCTGCAGGATCAACTCCACAAAATGCTCCATCTACAGCCAAAGGCTTTCAAAGGTCAATGTTTTCAAACTTTCTGGAATATGGATAACAATATCTCGAAAAGCTAAATAACAAACCCACAGAATTGTTTTACAATCAGGCGATGTAGTAATCATTGTCTTTTCTAATAAAACTGGGCTTATCTTGAAGCTGTGTATGCGAAAAGTCTATCACATCTTCGAAAGCGAAGCACAGACTGCTGAATCATTCTGCTCAGAATACTGCAACAGAACAAAGAAATGTAAGATTAATCCCCGTGTGCAAGCAGCCACCTGTATTGTTAGCAGCACAAAGTGGTTAAGTGTACAGTGAAGCCTGCTTTGAGCAGCTAACTTTTTTTCCAACAAAGGAAAGGTCTTAAAATACAGGTACTATAATTCTTAACTCATTCAGCCCCGACACACCCCAGCAAGACATTGATCGAACATGATAGTTCAAGGGTGGTGCCAGAATAGCTTGGCGCCCATAGGCGCCAAGCTATTCTGGCACCACCCTTGAACTATCATGCTCGATCTGTCTCTAGAATCGTAACACAGTCCTTCAGAGGGGAACTTCAAAATTTGAGGTATTCGGTCCTGGGACAGAATGTATTATAAGAGCTGTTCTTAATTGAACGAACTTTTGATCGGCAAACCTAGATCGGAGATGTTCGGCGATCTTTTGGTTTGTTTCTTAATTGAGGTTGAACGAACCTAGGCGAACTTCAGCAAACCAGGTTTGCCATGGTTCTTTTTCTTAACTGAAGTGCTTGATTCGGCGTACTTACTGTCTGCGAAGGTGTTCAAAATGGCTGCCGCTATGCCGCTTCGCGATTTGAACGATGTTTGTTTTTGTACTTCTTGCAGTAGCGACCCCACTTTGTGGGAGCGCAATTCAATACAAATAGGTCTTGTTCTTCGCACGAGTGAAATATCGCCGTCCGCCATATTTGTTTGTATCGGTGACTGTCTTCTTATCTCCAACGCAGAAGAGGGTAAAAGTTTTGACCAATCAGAGAAAAGGTTCGCCTTCGTTTGCTCAACACGTTGAGCGAACCTTTTCCGACAGCGAACTATGGTTTGCCGAGGTTCGTGAACTACTTCATAACTAGGTTCGCCGTATCTTTAGATCGTCCAATTAAGAACCAACCTGGTTCGTCCGAAATCGTGACCTGTAGTTCGTCAAAGTTTGCGAAATAAAGTTCGTCATATTTTTTAATTAAGAACATGCTTAAGTCTCGAAGGAGACAAAGTTCATCTTGTCATCAAAGACCATCATTTAGGTAGCTACAACCACCTACATGGTGGTCTTTAATAACCGGTGATTTGTTATAAGGGTGGAGACTTAAAACAGGTTCTGTTGTACTAAAATAAACATGCTTGCCTCAGTTCTGCCTCAGTTCTGTCTCAAAGGAGACGAATTTCAACTTGTCATTAAAGACCACAATTTAGTTGGCAGCCACCTACATGATGGTGTTTAATAACGGATGACCTGTTATAAGGGTGGACGCTCAAAACAGGCTCTGCTCTACTAAAATAAACGTGCTTGCTTCAGTTCTGTCGAGTTCTTTTATCTCGTAAAATCACACATGTACCAGATATCACAGGATTGCCCCTTTCACTGACGTTAATATGCAAACACCACACAACATGTAAGGCAAGGAACATCATGAGCCCCCACAGGTGCAAGCGCTAATGGTGTTTTTGCTTATTGGTGGCTACATGTATTTCTCTCTTCATTGGACAGATGGAGTTATTAGAAAACAGAACCTGTTCAGAGCGACCCAAATCACAATCTTTAATGACATTTGACCCATTTTGCCATCCAAGTCTTCTCTTCAGAGAACACCCGTCTTACAAAGCCACTTTTCTTGTAGAAAAGTGGGTTCTTAAAATAGGTTCTGCTGTATTCGAAATTTCACAGAAATGTCCCCTGAAGAATACTGGTCCAGTTTGGGAGATACACTGACAATGACACTTCAAGGGTTGTGCCTGAATAGCTTGGCGCAGGCATTAAGCTATTCTGGCACCACGGCTGCACAGACGCCAAACTATTTTGGTACCACCCTTAATGCATTAATTCCTGAGACTGAAATTGTTCATATTTATCTATTGTCATATGAAGTTTACTTTACAGGATAGGAGACAGATCAACTATTTCAGCTCAAGGGTGGTGCCAAAATAGCTGGGCGCCTAAGGGCGCCCAGCTATTCTGGCACTACCCTTGAACTATCATAGTCGAATTTATTTCATGCAGTGATGTATCATGAAGGAAAGGGTTAAATAACCACCGACAGAAACATTGACAATGATACTACATGTGTTGTGCTGTTCCAGAACTACTTTTGAACCACCACCGTCGGTCTGACGTGCCACGTCATGGCAAATTAGAGCTGAGTGGGTTTACTCAAAACCAAGAGACGTTGTTTTTAAATACTGCTACCACTACTAATACTAATGAGGTACAAATACTAATGATACTAATAATAAAATGGTGATAATAATAATAATAATAATAATAGTGATGATGATAATAATATTATAATAATAATGATAATAAGATGATGATGATGATGATGATAATAATAATAATAATAATAATAATAATAAAATAAAAATCATCATAATAATAATCATAATAATATTGAGTAATATCCAAACAAGGAAATCAGAAGTAGGCCAACATTGCGCGAGTTTCGATGATTTCACTGGACTAAAAGCGATATCGCATGTTTGTCCGGGCTATTAATCCACTTTTCCCGTCAAATGACTCACAGCTTTTGACCTACTTCTGACTTACTTTCGAAATCGTCAGTTTTCACTCACCATCACACGCCGGAGAGCTCTGCCATTTGCTGCTTGAGCATCGCAAGGTCCTCAGCGGTCAGCTGCTTGCCCACGCGGAAATAGTACTCGATGAAGCCAGGGTCTCCGGGCTCGGGGATCTCACCGGTGAACGCTGTAGTCGTCATCACCGTCGTTGGTGGAGTTGTGGTCGCGGCCATGGTGGTGGTTGCTACCACCGTCGTCGGCAAGGCGCCCGCTGGGGGAACCACGGTGGTCTGCGTCGCCTGGCCGACCACCGCGATCTGGGACGGGGTTTTCCCGCTAAAAAGCTGCATGAGCTGGTCCAGCGAGATGGAGTAGACCTGGGACAGGGCGTTCATGGAGGCCCCCACCGCGTTCGTCTCGTGCGCCGTACTAACGGGAATTCCCAGAGCGGCCAGCTGCTCCAACGTGACTTGCTGGAATTTAGAAATGTCAATAGCCTGCTGAGGTGGGAACATTTGCAAGAGATGCTTGATCTGCAGCATGACTGTGGGGCTGGAGGTTGACTTGAGGTGCTGTATGGCACCGTACACAGTCTGCAGGGACTGGAAGGTGGACTTGGACACTACGGGCAGCTGGGGGATGCTTGGTGGGGGGACCATCGAGGACACATTGGGAGAAAACGCAACTGGACGAGATGTTGCAGCTGCAGACGAAGCTGATGGTTGGGAGCTAGGCTCCCAGGGGTTAAAGTTCACGACGACGCTGGGAGGAGTGGTCGCTGTGTTAGCCAAGAGGAAAGCGCGCATAGCGTCTGCCTGAGTTATCACAGGTACAGTGGGGGCAGGCTGACTAGCTGGCAACGATGGCGCAGGCTGACTAGCTGGCAACGATGGCGCAGGCTGACTAGCCGGCAAAGATGCACCAATGCTTGCGTCGACATTCAAATTGCTGTTCAACCCGAAGGGTTGAACAGCATTTTGAATGTTCACGCCAGTGGGCTGAACAACACCTTGAACACTGACACCAGCATTTGGAACGACAGGAAAAGCAGTTGTAAGGGCCACTGGGGGAGGAGGCACAGTAGAAGAAACTACGCCCTCACCAGCCGACGAACGAGGGGGAGAAGCTCCCGGCTTTGGAGAACCACCTTTGGACATTAGTTGCTTTATATGGGCTTCAAGCATGTTGATGAAAACCGGGTCATTGACAGCCTGCCTGAGATCAAAACCAGAATCAGCAGAACCCAAAGCGTTCTGTCCCGTGCCACCAGTAGGGCTTGGCGTGGTGGGAGAAGCAGTAGTGCGCACCAGAACAAGGTCTACTGAAGCTGCTGGCACGGTATTTGGCAAAGCTTCCGTGCTTGGCTGACTCTGAACAGGGGCTTGAGGAGCGTGTGTGACGGCAAATGGGTTGTTAATCACTGTGTTCGGGTCGGGTTGGGCTGGATGTGTGTTGTCTGGTATGTTTGCTTGTCTTGTTGCAGCCTGTGTAATCGGCACACGAGAGACTGTTGTTGTTTCCATAGGGAGATTGGGCGGCGGATGTGTGTTGTCTGGCATTTTTGCTTGTGTTGTTGCAGCCTGTGTAATCGGCACGGGGGAGACTGTTGTTGTTTTAATAGGAAGATGGGGTTGCGGTGGAGAGGGTTGACTAAGAACAGACGCAGGTCCCTGAGGCGCGAGAGACCCACCATTAGCCATCAGCTGGTGAAGGTGCGCCTCTAGCAGGTTGAAAAAGACGGGGTCCTGCACAGCCTGCTTCAGGTCAAACTCTGTAGGAGGGATGAGAACAGTCGGACTTACCGGACCGTTAGAGGCTGCACCAGATGAATTTAAAAGGTCGTTCGAAAAAGCTTGACCAGCTGGACTGACTGGATCGTTAGAGATTGGACTAATTGAACTTAAAGGACCGTTGGAAGCTGGAATGGTTGGACTTAAAGGACCGTTAGAGGCTGAAATGGTTGGACTTAAAGGACCGTTAGAGGCTGGAATGGTTGGACTAAAAGGACCGTTAGAGGCTGGAATGGTTGGACTAAAAGGGCCGTTAGAGGCTGAAGTTGCTGAACTAGCAGGACCGTTATAGTCTTGACTAACTCCAAACGAGGGCTGACCAGAGGGGCCAGGTGTAGAAGCGGGCTGAACATATTGTGGTGTCGTGAATATGAATGGTGAAGTAGTTATTTGTGTAGCAGTTTTAGGCGGTGGATTTACGCTAACGCTAGCGGGAATTCCAGTAGGCATAAGTGAAGGGTACACTGCAGCCGGATTCGACGCAGTCTGACCTGAACCTGAAGCAGGCTGGGTCGGCCATGGTGCCACAGGCGTGTCTGTCTGTGTGGTAGAGAAACCTTCTGTTGCTGATTTTCCAGCCAGAGGATCCGTGGTAAATTGCTTTCGTGCGAAATTGTGAAACTCCATGGAAGGAGAAACTGAGTTGCTGAAGCTCACGAGGTTGGCCTGCGAAAACGGGACGCCGTTCATGTCACTCCACAGCATCCGGAAGGCGGACTCCATCATCTGCCTCTCCATGCTGTCCTTAGGCGGCAGAGCCTGCACTTCGAAAGGGATCGCAGTTGCTCCACCGCTGGCATGAGGACCTAGCAGGGGATGTGACCCCTTTGTCACCGTCCTGGGTATTTCCGTGGTGGTCCCGAATCCAAGCATAGTTCCGGCAACATCCACCAGCGATGGGTCCACCGACATAAGGGGATCCGCGGCCTTAGGACTTTTTGGTGCGCTGTTCTGCGCGACGAGCAGCTCGTCCAATTGCTTGTTCAGCCTCTCAATCATCTTGAGCAGTTCTAAATCTCGTGCCGAATATGGATCAGATGCTGGTATCATCGCAGCTGCCACAGCAGAGGATGTGTTGTGCATTGGGATGCTTGGATTATCCTGAAAGAGAAGAATTAAAAAAAAAAAAAACCCAGATACATCTTACAAAATCCAGATCAACACGGTGACTGCCAAACGTATAACACGAAAAGAAAACCCCATAGGAAAAAGCACGCTTAGAAAGGACAGCTACAACACAATTTATGAAATAATTATGTTGTAACTGTTCTTTCTAAGCGTGTTTCTTTCTTTCTGCGAATTTTTTCTTTCAGAGATATGTTAGAATACACCACAGGAAAACAGATTTGAAAGGGATAACGAGTGCAACACAGTCTCTACTGAATTCCAGCTATCAAATCAGAACTTCTACTGTTCTAGTGTGCGTTACCACATTCTGCCCCAGGACCAAAATCCCCAAATTTTGAAGTTGCCCTCTGAAGGACTGTATAACCATTCTAGAGACAGATCGAGCATGATAGTTCAAGGGTGGTGCCAGAATAGCTTGGCGCCTACGGGCGCCAAGCTATTCTGGCACTACCCTTGAACTACCATGCTCGAGCCTTGTCTTGCTGAGGTGTGTCGGGGCTGAACTGAGTTAAACAATAACACTGTTCATAGATCTTCGAAAGACAACCACTCTCCAGATGTTACTCGTTAGACTGTTAAACTGGTGCTGTGAGACTATTAAATCACTGTAACATCGGTGGTGACGCTTTTCATCACGGCCCCTCACAAATTAAAGAAATGGCCATGGTGTGAAAGTGTGGTATTAAAGTCAGTCAAATTGTGGATTAGTGCAACTATAATACACAACTCCCTCAATAATAATAATTAAAACAAAATAGTTTATTTTTTCCATGGCTGGCACAAAATACCGAATGAAAATGTGATACCGATTACACTGGAATTGAACAGAAAATGAGTGCACGGACATGAAAGAGAAGGAAAGATTCAGAGAAGAATAAACAAGTCAACGTAACCAAACGACAAGGACACACTGTAACAAGTTAGAAATACATTCAGCCCACTAAATTTACGCACCAAAAGACTATGAACGCAAGCATAACAAAACTATTGAGTAAGCAAACTAGAGAGCCGTCACCAAAAAGCTGCCTTTAACATATACAGCAAAATTTTACAATATTTCTGCAATATCTTACCTCAGTCTTTGTCTGAGAATCGGGCTGCAGCAAAATGCAATCGCCTGAGTGGAATCCTGGAGATTTCCACCTTAATAAACCATTTTCCTTGTTTGCAAAACCAGGCAAGACGGCTTTTATCTCCCTCGCTGCTGGAAAATGCTAACACCAACCAACTGCAAGAGGCAAAGAACCTCAGATGCGGGGACCCATGAAGTTCTTAGCTTCTTGCTGACCCTATTTATAGCCGTATTATTCGGATTGATGGGATTATTCGGTGCTGAATTGACCTGCTTTCAAAAAAAAAAAAAAGTTTGAGTCCATTTGCTGTGAAGAGGTGAAAAAGACAATGGTTTATGTGTGTGGACCAGATAGTTCTAATTAGGGTTCAACTTTAGAGTATATATATATATATAAACGATTAAAAATTTTACGGCAGTTTCTTGTTTAAAAGATTTTAATGTCGATTTTTTTTAAATGCCAAAAAAAGGACAAAACAGATATTTAATTCACCGCATGACTACATACGCAATTATACTGGACCGTCCGCTGACCTAAAGAGTTACTTCGTAACTTCTAAATGTTAAAGGCAGCTTTTAGGTCGGCCGTCGATAGCACAAGCAAAGAGTCCAGCAGTTGAAGTAATTAAGTGGGTGTTTTTGTTGCGCGACATGCTTGGAGAAAATAAACATTGCGCGACAGCTTAGAAGTGGACAGAAAAGAACAGAGGCGCAGAAATAAAGAAACCTCTTGCAGGAAAGGTGTCTTGAAAGAAGCTGCATTTGTGTGCCCGTCTGTGATTTTGGACCTTACGGCTCCATGCTGTAAGATCCAAAATCACAGACCGGCACGCTGTCATTTGGCTGCTGTCCCTCGCATTCTTTGTGAAAGCATATTCGGCCTGTGTTATCACAATGCAGCGAGACTTGAGATGCAGCCTGACACGTACAATGTGACATATGCGATGTGCGGTAATAAGATGTGACGTGATGCCCTCCTTAAAGTTAAGTGACGCGACGTGATGTTATGATGTGATGTGACGTAATCTGCGATGAAGCTTGTGCTGTAATGTTTAGTGATGCGATATGATGTGATAAATACAACGTGATAAATATGATGCAAGGTAACACGATGCCGCGTGAGCGATATGGTGCTATGCGACGCCAGGTGACATAATGTTATGTGATAGATGTGACATGATGACATGATGCAACATACTAGATGTGATGACGTAATGCTACATAACAGATGCGATGGGATGACGTAATGATGCTAGATCGATGCGAAGATAGTGCTAGATTGATGTGTTGACGTGATGATATGATTGCTTTGATGTGAGGACGTAATATAGATAGATGCGATGTGATGACTCGATGAAACATGATACATGTGATGCTATTTGACGTCATTTTATATAATACGAAATCACAGGCGTGATGACGTAATGCGATACGATAGATGTGATGCTTCTTGACGCCATGATATGTAATGTGATATGATAAAAATGGTGTGAAGACCTACTGCGATATGATATATTTGATGTGACACTACGCCGTGTGACGTAATCAGAAATAGAATCGTGACGTAATGTGATATGACATATTTGATGCGATGACCTATTGCGATTTATAGGTGTGAAGCTGCTCTGTGTGGTGCCAAATGACGCAATGCGATATAGTAGCTCTAAGGTGACGCGATGTGACCTATACGACGTAAGACAAATTCAGAGCAAAAAGATGACTGCCGAAGCGTGCAAAGTACAACGAAATAGCCAACGAAGAAAGAAACACGCGTGTTTCTTTCTTTGTTGTGAATTTCTTGGTAATGCAATGAACTTTGCTGCAATACGTTGCGACGCAGTATGACGCAATGATGCAAAGTGCTGCAATAATGCGCTGAGAAGTGACCATAATTATGTTATTGCCTGCGTTTCTGATTTCACAAACTATTCATATGATAATTAAGACAAATAAAATAAATTACAGCTCAAGCAAAATTGATCACAAATAAACATTTTCCAGCACCTTTATTTTCATTAATATCCCAAAAATGTTTATGAGCGACAGAATGAAACTTGCAAAAGTAAAGATGAACAAATTAGGTTCTAGACACATAATACACTCCTTCACCCTTGATGTGATACTTGTCAAATTAAAAATAAATTAAATCCCCAATATATATGTGCTGGTCTGTCGTTTTAGGACCTTACGGCCGTATCACACCCGATCACACTTTCTATAAATAATTTACGCAAACTTATATCATGCTAGCTTCCCATACTCCCACAATAAAAACCTATAAATACATTTATAAATCATACACTCAAGTAAGGTTAAATATAATGACAACAATTAATAAACTGAGATCATTAAGTGAGCCTGGCACTAGACTTAATATGGCATTCGAATGACGTATACTTAGTCTCAAAAAGGTAAAAATTGAAATGATGGCGTCATTTGTTCAAAAGACAGAATATTACATTACATTACAAAAGAAATGCACAAAATACACTTTTCAAACGTATCCACAAATATGGGTTCAACAGTTTTGGACAGAAACGAAATGTGCACCGTCAAATTGTCGTAAATAGGCACTTTTTGTGTTTGCATTTCCGCGGGAAATAAATACATTTTAAAAAGTCGGTGAGTGAGACATCCACGTCAAAGGCCGTCAGATTTGCCTTTTATAAGCAAAAATCAGATACGAAAATTTCAGCTTTGTTTCAAATGTTGTATTTTCACTGACAATAAGAATAAACGGGAGACAACTCTACATATCACGTGACACTAACCCTTAAAATCTTGTAGTAATGGGCTATCTTCGAAGTGAAAATGTCAAGTCTGAGACCCTAATATAATGTGAACACCAACAGAAATGCAATTTTCTAAGACTGTTTGAACTTGTTATTATCGTGGAAACAAAATCTTGCATATTGCATTTTGAAATTTTAAAAGATGACATTTGAACGTTACTCTCTGTAAAGCACAGTTATCTTAAAAGTTAAAGGTGCGAGGCTTTCAACACAACAGCAGTAACAAGGTACAATATAAAGCTGATATGCATCCGTACATAAGAAAAACAATAGTCTCGACCGCATTTTAAGTTGCCGTTGGCAAGTTCTTATAAGCTGGCCACCATTTGATTTGTCCTTAGGTTGCGGTTGTCGTAAAACGTAGCGTACATCTTTGAAACCAATAAGTACTGAAAATCAAGAACTGTTTTCCTTGAGGTACACATATGTAGGTGATGCAAGCGAGATGCATAGATCATCATTAGCCTCCGCGACTGCGGGGGCTCATGATAATCAATGTATCTTGCGCTTGGATGGTGTTGATGATACCTCGGCAGCTGACGTGTAAATCATTTTCCTGAGTGGTCTTTCGTGGATCTGAACCAGTTACAGAGCTCATGCGCAGTTCTTACGGCACTCCTTGCGTCATAGACGGATCCATAGTTTCCATCGGATCCATGGTCACTGTGCCCAAGCAGAGATGCTCAGAAAATATGTCCGTGGTGGACTCCAGTGTTGATGAATGAAGGAAATAATCGTGTGTCGTTAAATCAGTTGCGTAACTCGTTGTTGTTGTATCAGTTGCTGACACTGTTTTCCCAACACTTGCTGATGTTCCGGTACTGACGGAGCTAACCTGTGTAGGTGTGGGGTGAAGGTTAGAGTTAGGACGTTGCTTCTCCAACCTCTACAACCTCCATCCCACAAAGGTTCTAGAAAACAAAATTGCGTTGTATTTGTCCAATCTAAGCGTGCTTTTTTCGTTTTGGGGATTTTTCTATTCTATTTTGCTCTGGTCCATCATATTCAAAACTGTCAAGTATCTGTCGTTCGTTTCGTTCCGGACATGTTTTGCCGAGACCGTTTGTGTTTGAGGAATGCGGTGTCTACGTTGCAGAAAAAGAAAACCAGGTCAGAGCCAAAGGACAAAAGAAGGAAACTTCAACAGTGCCAAAGGGCAGAGCAAGAAACCCAAAGTCCATGCAACACCGAAAAAAAGAAACATTTATGTATGGACACCTCAACACCAGTTTCCAAAAGAGCAGAGGCATGCCAAGGACAACGGAACTGACAGAATCATGATTGATAAGCTGTATTCAGGTGAAAAAAACACATAGAGTTGAAAGGAATTTCCATGCATGAACACAAAGGCGACACCAGTGCAACACAAAGCTCATTAACTCATTCGAGAGATGCCGCCTCCGGATACGCGGCTTATACCGCGTATCCGGCGGCGGCGCATCTCGAATGAGTTAATCACAGTGAGTCCCTTGAAATCTATGAAGATCTAAATCAAGATGTGAAAGTTTGGCTGCTTCCTGCACATTCAGGGAAGAAAGGGGAAACATGGTATAAATTTGAAAAATCTGCAAGACAAAAAGATGGCAGCCCCCAGCCCACACAGACAAAATGTTCCATCCTACCAAATATATAATGCATCGAGGACATATCGAAGCAACATTAACAAAAATCGTAGAAAAAGAAAGAGGGTGTGGGGGGGGGGGGGAGGGGCGGGGGGGTGGGGGGGGGGGGGGCGAGGGGGCGGGAAGAAAGAAGAAGAAAGAAAATCAAATGAGCAGGGAGTGGGATTTGGTAAGATAAGAGGGTATTATGAAGGTCTTCTACAGAAAATCACACATGTGTGCCAATTTGCAAAGTTCGGCCTTACGATTCTGAGCCGTAAGGCTGAAAATGACAGAGAAGCACATGCAATGAAGAAACAGGAAAGTAGTTACATTCAGACATGCAAGGTTGAAAAAGCACCATCAACACATGCAAAATGACAAATTGCTCTTGCTATTGTTGTAAAAAGTAATTTCAAATCAGGTTTATGTGTACGAATAAAGGTAAGATCTGCTGCAAAAGGAATGTTCAACTCATTCTGCTCGCGACACACCACAGCTAGATATGGCTCGACCATGACAGTTCAAGGGTGGTGGTAGAATAGCTTGGCGCCTATAGGCGCCAAGCTATTCTGCCACCACCCTTGAACTATCATGGTTGATCTGTCTCCTGAATTGTGATGCAGTCCTCAGAGGATAACTCCAAAGTGTGGGTATTTCGTACCTCGGGCAGAATGCGGTAACTGTTTATTCCCAAATCCAAACGACTTCTATCCTATATGAATGCAGTCATTTAGATTTGGGAGTTAAAGATTTAAAGTTCCAAATCTTAGGGGCAGTAACTTTTCTGTTAATATACGGAACATGAGCATTGTATTGGTTATGTCATTATTGGCCTGTCGATAAAATTCTCTTTTCAAAGCCTGAAACACTGAATAGAACGATACCGAGTGGAGTGGAATTTTACAGAAAACAGAACTTATCTGACGTATTACTACTTTTGGAGGATGTTCATACCCAAAACAACATGACAAATGAAAAAGGCAATAGCAGGCCAAACCGAAGCGTACACAAAATTAGTAACAGAAATGATGAAATGCCGCACAAAGCAACGTTCTCAGCTAATACAAATTAATTTCAAAGCATTCTTTATTCAGGTCTGTCAAAAGATGAAAAAAAAAAAAGATATAAAAACAATCCACACCACCTAAGGGAGTGCTGCCCGGTTGGACCGACACCACAAGTACACTTCTATTCACTTTTCAATAATAATAATAATAATAATAATAATAATAATAATAATAATAATAATAATAATAATAATAATAATAATAATAACAACAACAACAACAACAACAACAACAACAACAACAACAACAATAATAATAATAATAATACCGGTCATTGTATAGACGCGTTTGCCAATTTTTTTTAAAACTCATTCGCGGAAAAAGCATCCGGATGCACGGCTTATGCCGCGCATCCGGATGCAGCTGGCCGCAAATGAGTTTAAAAAAAATCGACTCAAACTGAACCAAACACGCACGCTCACTTGAAACACGCGCATTTTCTCTGAAGACAAACACAGGACATTTACGTGGTGCTTCAGATGCATCTCTCTTGAACAGAGGCGTATTTGAGGCGCACACCAAAAGTGTACTTCTATTAGTACTTGTATTCATTCTTTTAACTCAATCGCGGCCAGCCGCATCCGGATGCGCGGCTTATGCCGCGCATCCGGATGCGGCTTGTCGCGAATGAGTTAAAGTAGCATTTATAGATTTGTTTGGCATCAGATCGCCGAGCGCCTTTCGCAAATATCTTCGTACACAACTACTTTTCTGTACCAATCTTAGAACACATATCATTCAGTGCCAGTTGACCAAATACGATTTACCTGCCGTGAGATGGCCTTGGTTGCCTGCTCGGCGTTAAACCCAAATAACTAACTAACTAACCAATACGATTCACTGTCAAGAAACTCGAGCAATGTGAAAAAAAAAAAAAAAAAAAAATCGGATTTGTTTTCACCAAATGACTGATTTTACATCCTTAAATGTGCCCCAGATATATTCAGCCCAGTATGAGAAAGATTCATAATCACGTAAATGGGGAAACTGACCAAGTTTTCAAACCTGAAACAGCGCAGGCACACGTGAAGTGCGCATGCTTGACCTACCTCGATGCTGAAATCTGGCCGTTTCCCACCGGGGCTCTATTAGGGTATTGAAAATGGCTCGTTTTTGTCTTTTCAAAACATTTTTACGACTCTGCAGCAAAATCGGAGTTACCTAAAAATAGCCCATTATTAGGTCAATTGGCATTAAATGATATTTTGTTCTGAAAGTGGTACGAAAAGTGTTTCATTGCGGAGATATCTGGAAAAACATTTGTGCTCTCGATGCCAAACGGCCCGTATCTCATGTGAACAGACGTGTATTGTGGTTAACTCGCCGACTGGGTCCATCCGGGGAAGACTCCTGCGAATGTTAGGCATATGTTACCGGCCAAAGCACACATAACCAACTAGAGAGAAAGCACCCCAGCACGCAAACGGCCTTCGGGCCGAAGTCGACCGCGGTGGGCCTGCGCACAGCCGTGCGCGGGCCCACTGCGGCCGACTTCAGCCCGTAGACCTCCGCTTACTGGGACGCTTCAGACGAATACGGCTAGAGCATTTCTTTCCTTGTTATACTGATGCGGGGTTGTTCCTATGCTTATTTATATCTACGCGACTGGCAGTCATGCAATCCTAGCGTTTGAATTTTGTGAGAACATACGAAAATACATTAACTAAATCTGGAACCGTTAGTAATATACAAGTACATGTAATTTTATTTGTGACCCTGCATAGAAAACCCTTGTGAGCTTTAAACAAGAATAGAAGTTGTCCCAAAATCAAGGTAGATGATAAAGAAGAGACTACCAAGTAAGTAGGAAAAAGCACCGTCAGGGGACAGAATTGTGCATTATCGAACGATGATCATAGATCTGCTTTGGTCAAAGCACAAAAATAAGGATAGGAAATAGGGGTTCGCTAAGTAAGTGACTGGAAGCAATGTGTATGGAAGCCACCCTTTTCCCCATTTACACTGGATAACCAGCCACTTGGTGCATGGAAATTTAGATCTAGGTCCCTCAAGGGGGAGGGGGGGGGGGGAGAGGGAAGGTCCAGATCGAGGTCCCAAGGGGTGTCTCGTTTATTAAGGCATATGATGATGATGACGGTGATACTTTTTTTTTGTCTAAATGTTTGACGAAGGGGTGGTTTCCTATTATGTGTTCGCGTTGGGGGTATTCGATAACTAGTATTTTCTTTCAGAAGCCGCTGGCAAAAATAGCGCCTGCTGTCAAAATCGGTAAACTCAAATTATTCATTGCAGATTCCGATATTCGTCAAAAATATTCAGTGTCCCTACCTCCGCCATGGGTATTTCTGTTTTCTAATAGGTATCTTCTGCCGACTGCTACTTTCTGTCTTTGTATTTGCCTTAAAAATGACCGATTAACCCATTCAGCCCTGACGCACTACAGCAGGAGATGGTTCGACCGTGATAATTCAAGGGTAGTGCCAGATTAGCTTGGCGCCGATCAGGCGCCAAGCTAATCTGGCACTACCCTTGAATTATCATGGTCGACCCATCTCCTGCAACAGGCGCATAGTCGTTAGATGACGCCTCCAATATTTGGGTTATGCGTGCGTCGGGTTGAATGAGTTAAAGCGAAAACTGTTATAGATGGACATTGCTTAAAACATTTAGCTCCGACACGCTTCCACTAGATATATGTATCGACCATGGTGGTTCTAAGTTGGTGCCAGGATAGCTCGGCGCCTATAGGCGCCGAGCTATCCTGGCACCACCTTTGAAACGCCATGGGCGAACTATCTGTTGAAGTCTTTAGAGGGCAGGATTCAGTCATTGCTACTCTCGGGTTCAATTTGTTAGCCTCCGGACAGAGGCCAGACAGGGGAAGACCAAAGGGTGGCAGTGAATGTCTGCCAGAATGTTACAAAAGCCAGTATGTCCTTTTAAAGAAATAAGTCAGATTTTCAATTGATTTTCATGAGGCTGTGTGCCAACAGGAGCTATTGAGTAGCTATGTCTTTTGCAGATCTATGCGTTGGCTGGCTCGATAATCGAATCCGCCACGCATCATGTCGTTTCTTTGAATCGATTCCGATCTATTTGTTTAGAACAACAGCCGTCTTCACTTCACGACCTGTAGTGTTTGTGAGTATATTTTTTAGCTGTCAATGTCACGTGTAGCTGGGTACCAGACCATTCTTGTTGTTACATGTAAAGTTAGTTATTTATAGGCGAAAGTAATTTACATCGAAAAAGTGCTGTCGGGATCTCTACATAAAAAAAGCGTTGTTATATTTGACTTTTGTTATAACCGACCTTGTTATAAGCGAAGTAGACTGCATTACTTTCTTATGTCTGTTGTACGTCATGGCATGGTACGCCATGACGCACCACAGAAATAAGAAAGTAATGGAGTCTACGAGTCTAGAAGTAACTTTTTCAAACGTATACGACCACGTTAAGATTTTTTTTTGTCCCCATCATATTACTGGGCTTTCTAAGCAAGGTCACACTAATATATAGGTGAGGTCACCAACCTGGAAAGAATTCGTTCCAGGCGGCTGCACTGCTGCTGTTGGGGCTGCTGTGGATGCTATGGATGCTTGCGTTGCCATGGCAACGGGTTCTGTCTTTCCAGTTGTGGCACTAACGAGGATCGGTGACGTCACAAGGGCCGCTTTCGTAGGTGTGGTCGTTTGTATGGTAATAGGTTCTGGCATGGTTGTCGTGTAGGCTGTCTGGACTGGTGTGGGCGTGTTGGTCTGTAGGATTAAAAAAAGTGTTATGTTTTAGTTTGTAGACAATTTGGACATTGCATGGAGTGAGTCATTCAACTTTGATCGGAATTCTTAAGCAAATACTGATAAGCATTTTCTTAAGAATTTCGATCATAGTTGTATCATTAACACATAACACAGTTAAACCTGATATTTTTGCAAAAAGAAATGGTCTTAACCCCTTCCCTACCACTGTAGTATATTGTACTTTCTGAAATATTTGTTACTTTCACGACCAAAAGTCAAACCGTCCGAGAAGCGTGGATACAAATTGGTCTCAGCAAGAGACATAGATCCTCATGAGCCCCCGCAACTGCGGGGGCTCATGAGGATCTATGTCTCTTGCAGTTGGCTCGTGTTCAGATTTTCTCGGCAGTCAAGGGGTAAAAACAGTGGAGCTCTCTCAAGAAAAGCCTTGAAGGGCATAGAGTGTCACCTGTCATTAAAGACCATCTTTTAGGTGGCTGTAATTTAAGACAACCATGTAGGTGTCTACACGATGGTCTTTAATGACAGGTGATCTGTTATAAGGGTGGTCGCTCAACACAGGCTCTGCTGTACAGGAACGCAAACACTGATTTGCAGGTGGTTGGCTGTACTGTCTGAGCTGCTGATGCAAAACAGCTTTATACTTATAAAAATGCTGTTATTACATAAAAGTAAAAGTGGACTCACACACACACACACACACACACACACACACACACACACACACACACACACACACACACACACACACACACACACACACACACACAAGGATGCAAAACATCAAGTAAAGAAATAATCAAATAAACGTCGAAATAAAATACGCATGAAAAGCCACAACTTGCAAAGTAAGGCGTTGTCTAAACCTTTGACGCAAAGCTGCGCATTGAGTTATATTATAAATATGAGAAATGCGCCATATAAATACTCTGTATTATTATTTATTTAAAGCTCGGGTTATAGTCACACCAACGCTACACCATCAACCCATTCCCTGCTGAGGGAAAGTGAACATCGCCCAACTGCATGAGGCATAGATCTTCATGAGCCCCCGCACATGCTGGGGCTCATGAGGATCTATGCCTCTTGCTGAAAACACTTCAGCAAGAGGCACGATCAGCTTGTGCAGTGGAGTGACCAGAACAATCTGGAACTCAATGTCGGTAAGACAAAAGAGCTCATAGTGGACTTTAGACGCAACAAAACTGTCCTCCCCCCTCTTGTAGTTCACGATCAAACCGTAGAAACTGTTCAGCATTTTAAATTTCTGGGAACCACCATCTCCGATGATCTTAAATGGGAACAAAACACAAAGAACATTGTAAAGAAAGCACAGCAGCGCCTTTATTTTTTGAGAAGGCTGAGGGCTTTTGGTGTGAGCAGAACTGGCATGCTGCACTTCTACCGGGCCGCGATCGAGAGTGTGTTGACATTCTCGATCGCGGTCTGGTATGGCAGTGCGTCTGCACGGGACAAACACAGACTGAACCGTGTTGTCAGGACAGCATCTAAAATAGTCGGCAGAGACATGCCAAGTCTTGACAGTGTATACCAACAGCGGCTGCTTAGACGTGCAGGTCTTATTGCACGCGACACTACACACCCGGCTAACTGTCTCTTTAACCTGCTTCCGTCTGGTCGCCGCTACTCTGCTCTCAAAGCACGGACAAACCGTTTTAGTAACAGTTTTTACCCTAGTGTTGTCCGAGCCCTTTCAGTGCTATAAGCGTGCGATGATGTGCTCTGTGGGCCGATCATAGTTTCATTGCCGAGGACTGATGTTTTCGTGAATGACTGAGTGAGTGTGCGTATGTGTATGGTATTGTGTGGCCGGCCTACAGAGCACCTCGCCCTCGCCCATCCCTTATGCTATCCCCTTGGTTGTTGGTGGCGCTTTTGGTCGAGTTGACTCCATGAGTCTCCTCCCCGGCAGGGCGCGCCCCCGACGGTCGAGAGAATAGTGTATATCAGTATTAGCCCAGTCTTATGATATATATTAACTAGTATTATACCCGACTGTGATCACTAAATTAGTGACATATTTACTCTATGATAGTCTGTTTTCATTTTAAACGATATACCTTTAATTAATTTAGACTTTTTAGATTAATAGGCGTGTGTGTTGTGTCAGTGTGTGTGGGAAATGAGCGTGGGTGTGTGAATGGGTACGCATTGGGTTGTGAGATTAGTTGTTCAGTTTTAAAGTTTTGACAGTGTGTGTAGAGCATTGAATTGTGTGATAGAGTCGACTGAGATGTTTGTAATTGTAACGACACCAGCACACATTCCTATGCTTTATGTCTTAAGGCAAATGGCAAATGGCAATAAACAGTATTATTATTATTTGTATCCATGTTCCTCGGATGGCTGCGTGGAGCGCTAAACAAAGAAAGATTTCACCACGCTATTTGCGTCCAGTGGCAGTGACGGGACTAACCGTGAATCAGGTGACTGAAGCAGCTGGTATGTCTGAACAAACTACGTCGAGTGTGAATGTGCACGATGTTCTTTGATTTTGGGCCTTACGGCTTGAAGTCGTAAGGTGCAAAAATCATGGACTAGCTCACAAATAGATGAATGGTTAGAAATGTTATGAGCGTTTGATGAAATGGCGGTAAAATTAAGATCACAACAGGTAAAGTGCGTAAACCAAAAAAAAAACAAACAAACAAACAAACAAAAAACCTTTTTATTTACAGGGAACACTTAAAAGGGCACGCCCGACCCTTTTAAGGCTTCAGTTCGCAAAAAGCTTTTACTGGGCTTCAGTATACATACCCACTTAGACAGTGACCACCATATTGTCCCACCAAATGCTTCTTTCGTCCGCTCAAAGTGTTCTGACGGATACGTAAAAAGATTGCTTCTGATAGGCGATGGTAGCTGACGTCATAACTAATCTATACGACCTTAGGTCATCTGCATAATTGTAACCAATCAGAGACAAGATGGCGGATGAACCAGCGAAGAAAAAAAGAACGTATCATCGACTCGCGCCGACAATGACAGACTCGGAATTGAAGAGAAGAAAGAGGAAGAGAGACAAGATGCCATTAAGTAGAACTGACATCGGACAAGGGAATATGGACATGTGGCAACGCGTAAAGTAAGAGCTTGGCTTGACCGAACACCCGGAATTTGTCGCTTTCCTGCTGAATTAGTAAGTAATCTACGGTCTTTGTCTATCTTCCTATAGTTCCGCAAGCGCTAGTGATTTTCAGAATTCACGATCTTCAGTAGAATTTATCTCTTACTGATTTTAAAAGATTTTAAACCTGTTTTATCATATAGTTACGAACTAGTTATCACATTTTATGCCGCAGAGATATGAAAACTACGGTGTGTGTCAAAGTTGCACATCGCTGGTCGTAACATGTTTTTGTCTGTGCGGGCTCTCATTCACTCTATGCAGAGAGGTAGTGTTTCTGCTGTGTGCATTTGTCGTTTCCAATGATGCTTTCAGTTACGTGGACTTCGATGTGTGAGATGTGAAATTGACTGCAGTGCAGAAAGTGGGTATAAATACCAATGTTCTGTTTCAATGGAGGGAGGTGCGTGTTTCCAAGGGGTAAATGATCAAAGGTAACGCCCTCGGTGCACTACTGTACGCACGATCGTTACAAGTAAATACTAGCAGGTCGAGTGGAACCCGCATTGTGATTTTGACAGCATAGCGAGTATGGAAGGTTTATTCTACTTTCTCGTGAAAAATTACGTCAACGGGATGCCGGAGAACATCAGTACACGTGTACACTGACACGTGTGTACACCACACCGATGACCTCGTGAGCTGCAGTATTGCGATACACCGATAGTCGGCCGGGTTCTGCCTTGCGACGTAGGCTCATAAATATACATATTAATTCAAAAACGAGGCCGATGCAGACGATAAATCCGCGACTCGGGTACAAAAACAATTATACACCCTTCATACGATGAATTTCGACATTTGGCATTGTACTTACATCACATCACAAAGTTTTAAGATAGTACACAAAGGACCCATACACATACTGTCATAAGTATCTGTTGCAGACAGTTTTCTGTGTTGAGATACTTGATCCTGGGGAATATAACTTTAAATTATTGGATGACGTTATTCTACATCGCGGGTCGCTCCGATAGTTTGACGAAAGATGACAGAACTTATTAACTCATTCAGCCCGACGGCCGTATTTCCCAAATTTTGGAGGCGGCATCAAACGACTATGCGCCAGTTGCAGGAAATGGTTCGACCATGATAATTTAAGAGCAGTGTCAAATTAGCTTGGCGCCTACAGGCGCCAAGCCAATCTGGCACTACCCTTGAATAATCATGGTTGATCCATCTCCTGCTGTAGTGCGTCAATGTTAAATGGGTTAAAAAAAATCAATAAACATATCAGCGAATCATGTGCCCATGCCTTATATTTTCTTCTTTGACAATATCTCTTTTTCAACTGCGTAGCAGCCTTTACTGATGGAACTGAACTTGTTTTAGTGCTACGCACTTGTGTTCTGACTGCGTCAGTTTCACATAATGAACACGATATCCATCCCCAACCTACCCTTCCCCCCTTCCCCCCCCTCTCCCCTCCACCCAGCCGCCGTCTTCTCCCCGCCTCCTACACATCCCCTCCCCCCACCTGCCGTTACATGACGTGTCGCCTGCTTGGCGTCGTCCCAATAACTTACTTACTTCCCTCCCCCTCCTCCCCTCCCCATTCCCACCAACTAAACCTCACCCTCCATCCCCTCCACCCCCTCTCTTGCGCTCTCGTCTAAGTAAATCTTCACGAATGTTTTGCCACGGGCGATCACTCTCGGTGCACTGCGAGAGTAAGCTCCCCTTGGACGATAATATACGTGCGTTCCTGTGTCACATAAGTAACATTTGTAGGTCCCCATTTTTAGTGCCGTTCTTGCGAAAGAACTGACAGTCCGTGACAGTCAGTCGGCTGCAGTATATCCACTAAACATTTAATAGCCAATATCTTCCATCTGCAAGTCACATAGATTTCCATGGGCCCCATGCAGGCGCAGTTCTACTCTAGTCTACTTAGGAAAGAACTGACAACCAGCGACAGTCCGGCGGTTGTATGAGAAATCTCTTGGCTTGACTTCGCGAACGAAGATTTTATAGGAGTTGCCCGCCACGACGTCTGCAGGCTTGTTCGTGGCTGCGGAGGCCAATCCGAGACAGGCAGGTTCGACCGCAGTGGCTGCAGGGGAAGGTATGGCCAGGGTTCTGAGCTGCGGCATCTCTGTTTTTTCTCCTGAGCCGCTTGTCCTTAAGGCTAGCTCTGTGAGAGTCCTCAAAGGAGACAGCTGCCTTGTAAATGGTGGAGCGCCAGGTGTCACGGTCCGCAGCAAGCGAAGACCACTGGTGGTGGTCGATTTGGCAGGCACTAAGTGACTTCTTGAGACAGTCTTTGTATCTCTTCTTTGGTGCCCCTCTGTCACGGTGTCCAGTAGCAAGCTCGCCGAACAGGGTGATCTTTGGTAGGCGATGATCCTCCATCCTGGAGACATGCCCCGCCCAGCGGAGCTGTGTCCGCAGCAGCAAAGCCTCGATGCTCACAGTTTCAGCCTGTTCAAGGACCTCGACGTTGGTGACATAGTCACTCCAGTGAATGCCCAGGATGGTACGCAGGCAGCGCTGGTGGAAGCGTTCGAGGAGTCGTAGTTGGCTGCGGTAGAGGGCCCAGGACTCGGAACCATACAGCAGGGTGGGGAGGACCACAGCTCTGTACACGCTGATCTTGGTGCCTGTTTTCAGCTGTTGATTGTGCCACACCCGCTTGAAAAGTCGCCCGAAAGCGCTGTTCGCTTTTGCTAGCCTGCTGTCAAGCTCCTTGTCCAGCTTGGCGTCCGACGTGATAATGCAGCCAAGGTAAGTAAACTGGTGCATTGACTTTAGTTCAGACTCGCCAATGGTGATGTGAGGAGGGCGATACACTGTCTTGGGTGCCGGCTGATGGAGGACCTCTGTCTTTTTCAGACTGACCTCGAGTCCAAAGAGCTGGGCAGCATCTGCGAAGCAAGACGTGATGCGCTGCAGGGCTCTCTCTGTGTGTGCAACGAGGGCAGCATCATCAGCAAAAAGCAGCTCACGAATCAGTTGGTCTAGGGTTTTCGTGTGGGCCTGCAGTCGTCTGAGGTTGAACAGGCTGCCATCGAGACGATACCTGATGTATACTGCATCGTCATCATCGAGGTCCACTGTGGCCTGCTTCAACATCATGCTAAAAAAGATGGTAAAGAGGGTCGGTGCCAGCACGCAGCCCTGCTTTACGCCGTTGAGAATGGGGAATGGTTCTGAGAGGTCATTGTTGAGTCTGACCTGGCCTTGCTGGTCCTCGTGTAGCTGGACAATCATGTTGAGGAACTTTGGGGGACAGCCAAGTCGCTCCAGGATCTGCCACATGCCTTGCCTGCTCACAGTGTCGAACGCTTTTGTTAGGTCGACAAATGTTACGTACAGCCCTTTGTTCTGCTCGCGGCACTTCTCCTGTAGCTGTCTCAGCACAAAGACCATATCGGTGGTGCTCCTGTTTGCTCTGAAGCCACACTGGCCCTCTGGGAGTTGGTCTTCAGCGATGGCAGGTACCAGCCGATTCAGGAGCAGCCTTGCAAGGATTTTCCCAGCAATGGACAGCAGGGTAATTCCCCGATAGTTGGAACAGTCAGACTTCTCGCCTTTGTTCTTGTACAGGGTGATAACGACTGCATCACGGAGATCTTTTGGTAGTGTTCCTTCCTCCCAGCAGCAGAGGAAGAGGTCATGGAGCTTGTTGTGCAGTGCTGTGCCTCCATGTTTCCAGATCTCTGGCGGTATTCCATCAATGCCTGCTGCTTTGCCACTCTTGAGCTGGTGGATGGCTGTGAGGGTCTCTTCAGCGGTGGGCGGTTCGTCCAATTCAACCTTTACTGGGAGGTGTGGGATTTGTAGGACGACTGCTTCTTGAACAGTGCGCTCAGCGCTGAAGAGGCTCTGAAAGTATTCCGACCAGCGGTTCAAGATGGAGGTATTATCTGTGAGGAGTGCCTGGCCATTCGCGCTTCGCAGGGGACTTTGTACCAGGTGCCTGGGGCCATACACTGCTTTCAGTGCTTCGTAGAAGCCCCTGTAGTCACCATTGTCAGCGCAAAGCTGGGTCCTCTGTGCAAGTCTGGTCCACCACTCATTCTGGAGATCTCTGAGCTTGCGCTGGAGACTGCTGCAGACGAGGCGGAAGGCAGACTTCTTCACAGGGCAGGAAGGCTGGGCTAGGTGGGCCTGATGGGCGGCTCTTTTTTTTGCTAGGTGTTCCTGGATCTCTACATCGTTTTCGTCAAACCAGTCTTTGTTCTTCTTTCTGGCGAAACCCAAGACTTCTGCAGAGGATTTTGCAATAGCAGTTTTCAGTTGTTCCCAAAGTGTTTCAGGGGAGGAGTCTACTGGGTCCGCTGTGTCTTTGAGCCTGCGCTGTAAATCTGTCTGAAAGGCAGCTTTCACATCGTCACGCTGAAGGCTGGCAACATCAAGCTTTTTCTTGGGGGGCCCCCATTTCTTGGGTTTTGGCTTGAAGTGGAGCCTGAGTTTGCAGCGGACAAGGCGGTGGTCAGTGTGGCACTCTGCGCTGGGCATCACTCTGGTGAGGAGGACGTCACTGCGGTCCCTCTGACGCACTAGGACATAGTCGATAAGGTGCCAGTGTTTGGAGCGAGGATGCATCCAGGTGGTCTTTCGACTGTCCTTTTGCTGAAAAGTAGTGTTGGTGATGACCAGTTGCTGCTCCGCACAGAACTCCAACAGTAGGCGGCCATTGTCATTGCAGTTCCCCACGCCATGCTTGCCGAGGACTCCTTTCCAGGCTTCAGAGTCCTGGCCCACTCTGGCGTTGAAGTCGCCAAGGATGATGACTTTGTCGTCTGCAGGTGTACTCTGTAGGAGGCTGCGCAGGTCAGTGTAAAACTTGTCCTTTTCAGCAGGCTCTGCCAGGAGGGTTGGGGAGTACACACTGAGAAGGGTGACGTGTTGCTGGTGTCTCAGTGGGAGGCGCATGGACATGATGCGGTCTGAGTGGCCCGTTGGTAGGTTTTCCAGCTTAGTCGCAATGGATGTCTTGACCATGAAACCCACGCCTGAGAGCCGTCTTTCTGATGCAGGCCTGCCTGACCAGTAGAGGGTGTACCCAGCACCAAGTTCTTGGAGGCTGCCTTCGTCCGAAAGGCGTACTTCGCTGAGCGCGGCGATGTCGATGTTTAACCTCCGCAATTCATGGGCAATGAGGGCGGAGCGACGTTCAGGGCGTCCGCTGTCTGCTGTGTCGAGCATGGTTCGGACGTTCCAGCATGCTACGTTGAGTCCGGTCGTGGTCGTCATGAGAGTGGATCCGTTATTCTTTCTTGTTTTTTGACCGCAGGAGAAGATGCCCGTTGACCGCGGCTAGCCAACTGGGTTGCGAGGGGACGAGCTTTGGTTAGGCCACCTTTTCTAGGCCCCTCTCCATGTGGAGCAAGCAGTGCTGTCCCTAGAGAAGGCTGCTTGGTCGTTCAGGGTGTGCCGAGTGATGTTGTCATCCCCAGGTCAACATCAGGCGACCAATATCCTGAACCGCCTGCATGCAGGTTTGAGACTGCGGCTTCCAGTGACATCTTTCACCTGCCGTTTCGCCCCTCGCCCGTCGCTACAGGACTTGGAATGGTCAGTGTCATGGTCCATGGACGTTTCCTAAAGCCTGCGCGGTGGAGCTTTTTGGTGGAGTGCAGTGTGCGCAGTACTGGCCCCACCCTTTAAACCCTTGGTTCATCTGCCATGGCCTAGCATGGCCTAGTATGAGAAATACTCGGATTGTAAAGAGCTCTTGCGACTTGTGACAAACTTGTGACAGTCTGCTGTATGATGTATCCACGCACTCACTACACAATCTACACGTATACACCATTAATATCACTTCATCTCCAAGAGCTAGAGGCATAGATTCTCAGAAGAATCTGCGCCTTTTGCTAATTTTAATCGGCTTCAGCTGTGATGAGAGTGTTCGGCTCGTGACAACTTGTGACAGTCGGCGATATGATGTATCCATGTACTGAGCACTCTGCAAGTAGGTCCTGTATAGGAGTAATGCCTTCTCATCTCCAAGAGGCATATGGTCTATGCAGCATCAGAGGCTATAATTATGAAAGCTACGCTTATTGCTTACTTTAATCGGCTTTAGCTATTAATTCAAGGGCAGTGCCAGATTAGCTTGGCGCCGACAGGCGCCAAGCTAATCTGGCACTGCCCTTGAAGTATTACATAGGGTCTATGCAGCATCAGAGGCTATTCTTGCTTACTTTAATCGGCTTCAGCTGTTGCGCAGACTAATGAGAGCGCGTTCTAGATTTACTTGCACGACTCGCTGTTAAAGGTATGGACATCGGCCGCAGTTGGCCCGCGCGCTAATCGCGCGCCGGCCAACTGCGGTCGATGTCGGCCCGAGTGTTATTTGTTATTATCCCCGTGTATGCTCGGCTGACCAGACTAAGTGGCGAGGTTAGAGACGTAACAAGTGTACTGTAATTGTACAAGGCGGACAATGTACGAGCTAGACCAGTTCACTAAGATAAAATAAGATGATGATGATCATCATCATGATGGCGATGATGATAATGATGACGATGATGATGATGATGAAACTGTTAAATCGTTTGTTACACTCCAAGATTTTCACGCCTTGAGCATAGGTGAAAATTAGTTTCTGGTCTTTAAAATCTAAAATGTATTTGGATCTACACTGCAAACCGGTATCTGTATGTGTTAATAACTCGGTTCGACTATCATTTTCACTTTCACAAGGAGGAATACTTAGAGCTGTTTACCGAATCACCCACAGAAACAGTTCACAGCTGCGTCCATTTACAAGCAGGCATGAGAGCAGTGCCTACATACACGTTTTCACTTGCAAACTAAACGCAACATTAACTCTGTCCAATCACAGACGTTGTTACAGTCGGCCTTCAGCTGTGATGAGAGTGTTACATACGGCCCCCGAAACACCCAGACCAGCTTTCATCCCCCCCCTCTCTCTCTCCACCCCCCCCCGGACCCCCCCGACCCCCCCCCCCCCGACCCCCCCCCCCCCGGACCGACCCCCGCCCTGCCCTCTCCCCCCCCCCCCCCCCGTCTTACTCAGGACAAAAAACCCCAAACAATCAAAAACATGAGCTGCAAGCATACCCCACCCTCTGAACACATTCTGCTCCAGGACCAAACTCTGCAAATTTTGAAGTTGCCCCCTGAAGACTGTATTACACTTCTGGAAACAGATCGAGCGTGATAGTTCAAGGGTTGTGCCAGAAGAGCTTGATGGCGTGTCGGAGCTGAATGAGTTAATTCATCACCATAACCATTTACACGTGCAAAATAGTCGCGTGGGTGGTATGAATGCACGTATGAAAGTTAAAAAATAAACGTAACATGAACGGTTTAGTAGTCGACTCACAGCTTATTCTTCATCCACACAGTACTACCCTTCCTCCCCCGTTACGCACTCCCCTCCCCCTCCCTCCAATCACTCGTTTCATCCTCCCTCCCCCCTTCCATCACCTTGACGTCTGTCACGTCACGGTCGCACATACGTTATTCATAAGTGGAGAAAAAAGGTAGTACGGCTGTTACGAATGTATATTCGACTCCGCAATGTATGGATCATGAACGGTTCAGTGTCTGCATCTCCCAAATTATTCTTCATTCACACTGAAGAGCCCTTCCTGACCCCCCCCCCCCCCGCCCCACCATTTGTCCCCCGCCCCCATCCCACCCCTTTCCCCCCTCCCCCTCCATACCCCTCCCACTTCGAAAGGTTATCGCAAGCTGTCAGTCAAGTGATGCCGACTACGGTCCAAACCTGACGAACAAGAAACGTGAAGTCTCATAAATGTTCGCGCCGTTACCCGGAAATCGATGACTCCACGGGCCGACGTCGGCCGAAGTCGACCCGCGCACGTACGTGCGCGGGCCGCCTGCGGCCGACGAAAGCCCGTGCAGCCATTGCTTACTGGATGGCAGCCGCGTGATGGACAGCCGAACCCTCCTAGCCGTCATAAGGTTCTTCAGCAAAGGGACACTTTCGACAAGAGAGGAGGGATGTCGTGACCTAGTGAATTTATGACCCATATATATAATGATCGGGGTGTATGGCAGCATAGTGTCTAGCGTCACGACGGCTTTACTTTCATGAAGTGACGAATCACGAAGTGTTAAAGAGATCTGCTCCATGGCAGGTTTCGGTTGCGAAATTTCAACGACACAACAGGCTATCAGTGTTGCCTTGCCTCAATTAAGACTTTTTTTTTGGGGGGGTTAACCCATCTTTCACAAGCCAAAGTGAATAGGCACAAGAACTAGAGGTTTTCAATTGCTTATTAATCGTAACGGAAGGAATTCTCCTGCGTACAAATGAGTAAAAAAAGCAGAATTTTTAGTTTTTTTTTGTTTTATTTTATGAATTCGAACTTCATTATTTAAGTTAGCCGTTTTGTCGAGCGTGACTGTTAAACACACTAAAAACATCGATGAAGGAGATATTTGCAAACTATTAACCCTTTGCTGCCTGGAGTAGCTCGCTTTAACCCTCTTGACCGCCAAGAACAAAACAACAAAGGACAACACACTACTAGTTGCAATAGGCATAGATCCTCATGAGCCCCCGCAATTGCGGGGGCTCACGAGGATCTATGTCTCTTGCTGAAAACACCTTGTATCCCTTGCTCGTGGGGCGGTTGGAGCTCTTTCGCGTTGAATTTACACGGCCGATTTCAGCCGTGCCTTGGACGTACAGAAGGCCGCGTCAAAGCGCGTCCGAAGTCAACACAACATAGGTTATACTTCCATTTACCGTAAGCTAACACAAAAAAATCTACCGCCACTAAAAAGCCTCTCGCGTAGCAGCAAATATGGAGACCCTACTAAACTCACGACCCATACACGTGTACGGATCTGTCATTCAGGCGGCTCTTACTGCATGGAAGACCCTTACTAAATTTATGGCTCAAGAGCCGTAAGGTCAGAAATCACAGACCCGCACACAGCGTGCTGTAACCTCAAGAGATGAAAGAAAGGTGTGACAAACTACGGTACAGAAGATGATCTACAAGGTACTGTGAGCTTCGTGTTGTCAGAAATGATTGAGAGAGAGAGAGAGAGAGAGAGAGAGAGAGAGAGAGAGAGAGAGAGAGAGAGAGAGAGAGAGAGAGAGAGAGAGAGAGAGAGAGAGAGAGAGAGAGAGAGAGAGAGAGAGAGAGAGAGAGAGAGAGAAGACTGACAGACAGACAGACAGAGACAAAGAGAGAGAGACAGACAAAGGCAGAGAGAGGGAAACAGACAGGTAGGCAGGCACAGACCAACAGAAAGACAGAAACAGAGACGGAGACAGAAGGAGGGAAGAGACAGTTGATAGTTTGAAACGGCATTTATTGTCCGTGTATATTTTCCAGTCATTTTCACACGCATTTATAATTTAAAATTATATTGCACAGGACAACCAATCGCATCATCTCTGTGCCAGCTGACTATAAAATATATAAAGACTTTACACGCAATCACAGCCTGCACATGTCTTCAAATATTTCTGTTTCTCTAAAATAGTTAAACAGTAAAACATATACACGAAAGGAGACCCGCAGTCAACATACCGTATAGGAACTTATTTTGCAATCTACCACAACAGTAGCAGAAATAATAAATATATATCGGGGCAGTATTCGTCCACGATAGGGCATTGAAAAAAAAAAAAATGTGAGGTCATTTCCACGATTCTTATAGTAGAAATGACGTCACAAATAGTGATGTCACAAGCGGTGTGCACTTTCAATCGCGTCGCACACACATTCAGTCGCATTCTGTTACCTTCCTGAAAAATAATACTGTAACGTCTGGATAAATAGTAAGATTGTCTCATCACACCGATGTGGTGCATATATTCATAGAAGACATTCTATAAAACCTGTATATAGTGTGCTTTAGATGATCGTTATCCTTCTATAAAGGAAGCTTATCTCTTTATGCGTAGTAATACTTCTTTGTGTGGAAAGGTTTACACACCAATATGGTATCTAAAACAAATTGTGTGTTGGTATGTAATTTGGGACCTTACGGCTGCTGAAAGCCGTAAGGTCCAAAATCACATACCAACACACTTATTATTTGTTATAAATAATGACACAAACGAAATACGTCATAGTCACACAAATAATTTTGTCTCCAGAATACTGTATCTTCTTCTTTTCCGGGGAATACGGCTTCATATATACACGGGGTGTCAGGGATACGGGTTTTCTCTCACTCCTTCCGGTTCTAACGTTTACTTTGTAAACATTGCGGGACGCATCTGTAAACAGAACAATATGGAACATTTTAGGGCATATCGGAACATTCGGCTTGTTCGTTTTGGAATGTGTGTGTGTTGGCTTTCAGATTGCAGACATTGCGACTCTGAGCCGCTAGATCCAAATTTACAGAATAAAAACGTGATATCCGCGTCGCTTGGATGCCTCGCTTTTTTATGTGACCGTTGTTAGGCGTTGTATTACTGTGGTCATTAGTCTTCTTTAAAGAGCATCTTGGCTTGGATAAATAGGTACCCTAATGCGTCTTCTTGTAAACAAACTAGGTTGACAGTCCTCTTTCTGTTATCCTTCTTTTTCTTCTCTCTCTCTCTCTCTCTCTCTCTCTCTCTCTCTCTCTCTCTCTCTCTCTCTCTCTCTCCCTCCCTCCCTCCCTCCCTCTCTCTCTCTCTCTCTCTCTCTCTTTCCTCTCTCTCTCTCTCCCTCCCTCCCTCCCTCTCTCTCTCTCTTTCCTCTCTCTCTCTCTCTCTCTCTCTCTCTCTCTCTCTCTCTCTCTCTCTCTCTCTCTCTCTCTCTCTCTCTCTCTCTCTCTGTACCAGAACTTGTCGTTCTTTCGTTGAGGACGCTACAGATGAGTGATTACATATTCCATTCGGTTTGCCAAGGGCGTTTGTTTCGTGTTTTTCATGAACCGATTTACGAGCTTTTCAATATTTTGACCAGAAACCTTTGCAGAGCAACTAGATTAAAAGAGGCTGTTATACTGCACTGCTATGTAACGTGAATATGCAAATGAAGGCGTGGTAATCTACTATGACTTTTGTTCTCATCTCTTTTCAGAAACAACGTATCCCCGTCCCCTCTCTTCACCCGTTAAGATATTCTTTGAAGAAGATGTAAACAAAACAACAACAACAACAACAACAACAAAAGCAACAACAACAAAAACGCCAGGAGTAATACGCATCCAATAATGTTTTCGTACCTGCATGAGGGTGCGAAGATAAAGCGACGATGATGGGATGATGACGCCGAAAAAAATCTTTCTTTCGAGAAAGAGCTAAACCCTGCGCCTCAAACATATTTCCCGTCAATGACGCTGTCTTTCTGGATACGTAATTTTAACTCTCTTCAACCATGGTTTGATCTTCCCCAAACCGACCAATAAAATATTACGGGTGGCACTAGCGTAAAAGCACTACTGATCTATTTGGCAATAGGCAGTAGGTCCATTCTTGTGAAAGCAAGATTTCAACGTAATACACGGTCAATCTCACTGGTCACAGAAAGATTCAATGTACTATATGGACAGTCTCACTTGTCACAGAAAGATTTCAATGTAATACATGGACAGTCTTACTTGTCACAGAAAGATTTCAATGTAATACATGGACAGTCTTACTTGTCACAAAAAAGACGTAGTGTCTTTTGCACAATCAGGTCACACTACAATTCGTACTACTTTCTAAGCTGCGTTTCCTTTGACTAACATGCTGTGCGTTCTGCCCACTGCACTATTCTGTGACGATAAATATATCAGATGTTGCAATATAAGTTACCCCTCAAAAAAAATAAAGAAATAAAAAATAAATGTATATATAAATAAATAAATAAATAAATAAATAAATAAATATATATATATATATATATATATATATATTTATATATTATATATATATATATATATATATATATATATATATATATATATATATATATATATATATATATATATATATATATATATATATATATATTTTATGAAAAACTTGGAAAACCAATCTGAAACGTGTACGTGTGCTGACATGTGATTTTGTTCCTTACGGCTGTAGGCCATACTATCCAAAATCACATACCAGAACCCACACATCATTGTTGTCATAGTCGGAAGACATCTGCTCTCTGAAAGCGATTCTGTCGCTAAGCAGCTAGACTCCTTGACCCAACACCTCATGGATTATGCAGTCACCGGTGATGTAAAAAAATGCCTGTGGCTGCATGCGCAAGGGATGTAACTCCGTTACTGCCAGCTGACGCCAAAGACCCCTTTGCGTCCAAGGAACACGTCCTCGATCACTACATGGGCAAGGGGGACATAGACAGGAATTAGTGACCCGAATTACTCAAGGAACATGGATACAAAGCGATATCAGCAAGAGGCATAGATCCTCATGAGCCCCCGCAACTGCGGGGGCTCATGAGGATCAATATCTCTTATTGCAGCTGGAGTGTGTTTATTGTTTTCATTTCTGGGCAGTGAAGGTGTTAACTCATTCGCGGCCAGCCGCATCTGGATGCGCGGCCTAAGCCGCGCATCCAGATGCGGCTGGCCGCGAATGAGTTAATACTTTAAAACCTTGTCCAAAATAATTCAACTTACCTCAGAAACGAAAGTTCTTTCAGGCATCATGCTTGTAGTCCCCAAAGTGGATCCAGAACCGCCCGTCATCACACCGACTCCGCCCTGAGCACCGCCCATCTGCGGCACCATGCTGTTAGGTCCTGGCCCTATTGAGTGGACCCCTTGTTGTGCTGGCACGTTCGTTTGGGTTTGCACTGGAAGGTTAGTGCCGGCCTGGGTCTGCCCTGGGAGGATGGAGCTACTCTGGATTTGAACTGGCATGTTGGGGTCCGACTGGGTTTGACCTGGAAGGTTGGAACCACCTTGGTTTTGGAGTGGGAGGTTCGAGTCCCACTGGTTTTGTACTGGCATGTTCGGGTCGACCTGGGTTTGTCCTTGCGTGTTCGGGTCGACCTGAGGTTGTCCTGGAAAATTATTGCTACCCTGGGTTTGTCCTGGGAGTTTCTGGTCCCACTGGTTTTGTACTGGCGTGTTCGGGTCGACCTGAGGTTGTCCCGTCAATTTAACGCTAGCCGCCCTGTCCATTACTGAAAGGCTTGGATCGATTAGCCCAGAAAGGTTAGGGTCAACGTTCTGACCGCCTCCCCTTACAAAATTGTTGTTCTGGTTGAGTCCTGCAGATGGATCGACAACGCCCTGCTGCATCTCTCTGCCAACGACGTTGTTAGCTACGCCGGCGCCTGGCCCCTGCATACTGACGCCTGATGACGCGGGATGAACCGGCATTGTGTTCGTGTCGAAAGGCAGTGTGTTGTTTGATAGACTTGGTTCCAGGGTGGGATCAGACACTTGCTGACTTGACATCTGGTTCTCACCTGTTGGCAACATGCCCCCTGTTGACATCCCGCCTGACATTTGGTTTCCAGCACTGGGCATCACACCTCCGGATGACATTTGGTTTCCACCTGTTGACAACATGCCTGACATTTGGTTTCCAGCACTGGGCTTCAGACCTCCAGCTGACATCTGGTTTCCTCCTGCTGACACTATGCCTGACATTTGGTTTCCAGCATTGGGCAACATACCACCTGCTGACATCATGCCTGACATCTGGGTTCCAGCATTTGACATATCACCAACTGACATCTGGGGTGGTTCTGTTGACCTAATATAATCAGTTAACATCGGGGGTTGTACGGTTGACGTAAAATCTGATGCTGACATCTGGGTTCCCATTGACGTCATCCCAGGCATCACGCCGCCAGCTGGCGAGACAACGCCCGTCTGTGCAGCTCCTTGCGATATCTGACCTGTGGGTGTGGCGCCATCAACTCGCAGGTCACTTCCGACGGCCGTCTGGCCGTCTCTGGAGCTTGTGGTGAAAGAGGAGCCCTGGGCTGTGTTGGCAATTGCAGACGCTCCTGACGGCAACCCGACACGTCCGGGTGGTATCTGGGAGCTGCTTGACATCGTGCCTCTGGTTGACATCTGAGGAATTCCAGTGGATGACATACCTCTGGTTGATATCTGAGGAATTCCAGTGGATGACATACCTCTAACTGACATCGTCCCTCCAGGTCTCACCTGAGAATTTCCTGTCAAACCTCCAGACATGACACCGCCGGATGTCACCGTAGGATTGGGATCGAACGGGCCTTCTTGTGCTCCTGTGAGGTCTTGCTGTTGTTGTTGCTGCTGCTGCAATAAGAAAGAATCACCGATTTAAAAATTCACGCCCTTGCAAACAATGAAATTAACCAGTTGGGTGTCGGTAGCGGTTTAGTCGCGATGATCTCTGCAGGAATCACCGCGACTAAAACCGCTACCGACACCCAAAGTGTTTAACTCATTCAGCCCGACGCACGTAGTTCCCAAATTTTGGAGGCGTCATCTACCGATTACGCACCTGTTGCAGGAGATGGATCGACCATGATAATTCAAGGGTAGTGCCAGATTAGCTTGGCGCCGAGAGGCGCCAAGCTAATCTGGCACTACCCTTGAATTATCATGGTCGACCCATCTCCTGATGTGCGTCAGGGCTGAATGGGTTAATGGAATGGACACCAAAATGTCTTTGAGCAAATCTATACACCGATGGGAACTGAAATATGAGGTGTGTTCCTGGTATAAATAAATGTAAGTATGACTGACTTCCCAATAAGCAGAACAAATCACGGCCGGTCAGACTGACAGATAAAATGCAAGTAAAATCAACCTGCGCATTTCGTGATTTATTTCTGCGCAATGGGAAGAAAATCATAATTCAATCGCAATGTAGAACTCTCTTAACTCATTCAGCCCAGACGGCCGTATTTTCCCAATTTTGGAGGCGTCATCTAACGAGACTATGCACCAGTTGCAGGAGATGGATCGACCTTGAATTATCATGGTCGATCCATCTCCTGCTGTAGTGCGTCAGAGCTGAATGGGTTAAATGTCAGAGCAATAAATTACAACCTGATAGCAAATCACACGCCGGATGCCACTTTGTGCAGTTAATGGCCGTCTTTCAAGGTGTATAAATACGTACATTACAAAAGTCGATTTCAGACGTCAAAATGTAACGTATGTCGACGAATATAGTGGATTAAAAGCCACATGCGATATCGCCTGTTTGTCCAGGCTTTTAATTCGCTGTTTTCGTCGCAACACGTTCAGTTTTGACCTACTTCTGAATAAAAACAAAATCTGTTAGGCACTAACCTGCATCCGTCTCTGTAGTGCCAGCCGTTGTCTCATGTCCTCCAGTTCCTGTCTGCGACGCAGGAGCTGGTCCTGCTGCTGCTGCAGTAGACGTCCGCTTTGTGACATAGGCAGCGATCGCACACTGCCAGGCACACCGGGCACTGTGGGGAAGTTGGGTATGTTTGTTCCCAGCACCTAAAAAATATAAAGAAGCATACATAAAAATCAATCAATCAATCAATCAATCAATCAATCAATCAATCAATCAATCAATCAATCAATCAATCAATCAATCAATCAATCAATCAATCAATCAATCAATCAATCAATCAATCAATCAATCAATGAGTCGATCGATCGATCGACCGAACAAGCTACCGCCAGCCCGCCCGACCGACCTATCGACCGATCGATCAATCAATGATAAATCAATAAAAATCAAAAGACGAAAGTCAAATTGTCGGCCACTCAGATGCTCCCATGTTCGTGGCTGGTTGGCTGGCTGGATAGATGAAAAGATAAATGTATTCTATGGATGGATGGATCAAGGGATGGATGAATGAATGGAAGGATGATAGATGGACGGGTAGATGGATCAGATGGGATTAGATTAAAATAGATAGTTAAATAAATAATAAAAAATATAAATAAATAATTTCATAAATTAATTGATTAAGGAATTAATTAAATCTTTTGGGCGTCGGTAACTTTTTCGGTCGCGATGATTCCTGCAGGTATCATGGCGATGTAAACCGCTACAGACAGCCAATGGGTAAAAACGCCCCCCCCCCCACCCCCCCCCCTTCCCACCCACCCACCCCCCCTCCCAAAAAAAAAAAAAAAAAAAAAGCAAAAAAAAAAAAAAAAAACAAACCACCCCCAAACAAACAAACAACAAAAAAAAAAAACAACAACAAAACAACAACAACAACAACAAACAATCCCCAAACAGCCCCCCCCCCCCAACTGTTTAGCACCTTCACTGCCGAGAAGAGGTGAACCCAATCCAACAGCAAGAGACATATAATATCATGAGCTCTCGCAGAGGAGGAGGAGCATGATATATGCCTCTTCCTAACACCACTTCGAATCGATGTTACGTAGAAGGAATGAACTCTTTGGCGTTGAATTAACTCAATCGCGACCAGCCGCATCCGGATGCGCGGCTTATGCCGCGCATCCGGATGCGGATGGGCGCGAATGAGTTAAGAAAGATTTCGGAAATGCAATATCCGTTCCCTGACAAGAACGAGGTTAAAGCACCGTAACGCATAAATGTGAAGACACATTTCATCACCACTTGTATATGTAATGCCTTGTCGACACACCATAATGAACTTTAACAGCAGTTTGGTCACGCAGCAAAAGCACACGCGTAATGCACTTATTTATTTTGCGCTGCCGTTAGCGAGTCAATCTATTTTTAGCTGTTTATCGTACTAAAAGGGTTGTATTTCTAGCGGAACGGAGTGGAGTCATTGTCAGGTTACTTGATATGAAGATGGCATGTGCTGAACTGGATTGTCCTGTGTCTAAATGAACCATTACTAGACCTGTGTGTAGCGTTTCGTAACCATCTGTTACAAAAGTGAATCTTTGAACATTTACGGTGGTAGTGGGCCTTTAAAGATGATGTCGCATTTTTTTTTTCGAGTTAAAAAACGTACCCTTCTAGGTGAGCCTTGCGGAACACCCTGCGCAAATCGCTGCTGCTGCTGCTGTTGCTGCAGACGTTGCTGTTGTGTCTGTTGCTGCATTTGCTGAAATCGTTGCGGTCGTTCTTCTTGTTGCTGAAACCGCTGCTGTTGTTCCTCTTCTTGCTGCTGTTGCAGTTGCTGAATTCGCTGGCGACGCAAGATTTCCTGATACTCGGCTTGCGACACAAATCTGACTCTGCTGCAGAAAAAAATAAAACACACTAATTTACAACATGTAACCCCTTTATCGGCAGGAAAAAAAGTGAACGTGGTCCAACTGCAAGAGACATAGATCCTCATGAGCCCCCGCGACTGCAGGGGCTCATGAGGGTCTATGCCTCTTGCTGAGAACTGATTTGTATCCATTTTTCTTGGACGGGTTCAGAAACAAAAATGTACGTACAGTGTACGTACAGTGGCAGGGAAGGGGTTAACATGATGAAAAAACAAGGACGTCGGTTTTAGAAGCCTTCTTTAGACAATGTTTACTGCGGCTGGGTTAACCCTTTTCATTATGATACACTACTGCTTATACTGCTTGAAATTAATTTGACTATGATAGTTCGAGGGAGGGGTGAGTAGGTTGGGGCGGGGGTGGTGGTGATGTTGGGTTGAGGGGTGAGGGGAGTGGGGGGGGGGCAGAACAGCTTGGCGCCTGAGGTGCACCACCCTTGAACTAGAATGGTTTATTTGCCTTCTAATCTGCAATGCAACCTTCATAGGACAATAAGCAAGTTTAAAATAATCAGCTTCAGGATGTAATGGGTTTTAGTCTTTGTGAATTAGCTCAGGGTATAGGGGTTTGTTAGGCACAGATCTATCTATTCAAAGACTCTAATTAGATTTACCCTACAGGCTGTGAATTGCCAATGTACAACATTTATGGGTACTCAAAGTCAACTCAACAAAGGGGCTTTACTTTGTAGTTTAAACCAATAGAATCATCTAGCAGCAAGAATTTTGAAAGTCGAGTAATAGAACAATTTGGTATTGACATTAAAAAATAACTGTTACCTAGTGCGAGTTTACCAACCAAGGCGTTGCAGCTCAAATTACCATGGTTGGGTTAAAGCCTGAGTGGATTAGCATCGGGTACAGGAGGTTTGCTAGGGAGACATCTATTCAGAGACGCTAAGTAGATTTTACTTAGCCTCTGTGAATAGATAAAAACACAGAAAACCTACGTAGGCGTAAATCCACGCGTTGTAAATTTGCGCTGCAACTCAAATTTACAATGGGTGGTTTCACGCCTGTGTGCATTTGCTCAGGGTGTAAAGGTTTACTTCATACAGATTCACAGACGCTAAGTAGATTTGAAACACAGAAAACCTACGTAGGCAGTGAATCCACGCGTTGGAAATTTGCGCTGCAACTCAAATTTACAATGGGTGGTTTCACGCCTGTGTGGATTTGCTCAGGGTGTAAAGGTTTACTTCATGCAGATTCACAGACGCTAGGTAGATTTATGCCTAAGCACATTGACCCTTTGACTGTCGGAATGCGATAAATCCAAGAGGCATAGATCCGCATGAGCCCCCGCGACAGCGGGGGCTTATGCGAATCTATGCCTCTTGCTAACTCCATTTTGTATCCATGTTCCTTGGACGGATGGTCCTTTTTGTGCGTGCGTGCTGTAAAGATACACATAGCGGCAGACCTCTTGGCAAAGAGTGAGGGTTTTTATGATATAAATCCTGATGCAGTCTTTGAAAAAAATCTTTCGCTGCGGTGTTTGAGGATTATGTAGCGTCTAGATGTCGTAAATCTGTTTTCATCAGCATCAAAATTGACATTAACTGTGAGAAAGTAATATCAACTTATCCATCTATCCATGTGGCGAAATCATGCGATCACGTTGGTATGAACACATAAATGAAGTTTGAAGATGGGACAGGAATATTTGTTTACTGCGTAGCACTCGCAAGCTATCAGTAAACATGGACATAAATTCAGACCACCGGGTGAGATTATACTGAGATCTGAGAACATCTTTCTGTAAAGTTATTGCGCTTAAGACAGTGTGGCTGTTCAGTTAACACACGATTTGAGGAAGACGTTTTGCAACCAGCGACAGGGAGGGGGTTAAAACGTGACCCTTTCAAAGCCAATGAGCGCTGAGAGCTCTCGCAGATAGTCGTACCCAGGTGACTGCTGTGAGCCTGAGGACATTGGCTGTCCACGGAAAGCTGGGGACCCTTGCAGTCCGGGAACTGTGGGAGGTCCTTGCAGATCGCCCAGGGTTTGTGAAGAAAGCGTTCGGGTGTTAGCCGCGGTTCTCGGATCCTGTCCCACCTGACCGGTTGTCTGTCCTGTCCTTGGGAAGTTGGACGGAGGTCTGACCAAGCGAGATTGTGGGCTGAAACACGGGAGAACAACAGACATACCCGTTTCTGAAATTATTCAGGCCCCTTAACTGCAAGGCGAACGCTATGCAGTTGCAAGAGACATAAACCCTCATGAGCCCCCCGCAGTCGCGGGGGGCTCATGAGGATTTATGTTTCTTGTTGGTTCACTGTGTGACATTATTTTAATTTGTGTCCATTACACGAATCTTGATCAGTGTGCAGCGGTTTTCTGACGCGAAATCCGTGATCGATGGCAGCGAAGTAGATATAAACATTTAAGATATGACTGCCTTACAATTAAGCAAAGTAAATCACCATTACTCAGGCTGACAGATAAAATGCTCGTAAAAAGAATCAAAGACACCTAAATTGACAGATAATATGCGAGTTTTAACGACACATTCTTACCCGTCAACCTAAATAGGAGTGATTTATTTTGCTACTATTTTGCCAGTTCAGTCATATTTTAATGCATTTATTCATATAAAGCAAACATATCTCAGATTGCAACTTCGATCTGTGTCCAGGTCGCGAGTTGTTCACATAAAGTAGTTTGACATGTATGTGTTTGAGTCAAATACAAACGTGTCAAACTATACTGACGAGCAAAAGAAACACGTCATTTTTGGAATCATCGGAAACACTAAAGTTTTTCAGATGATTCCCAAAAAAATGTCGCATTTTTTTTGCTCGTCAGTATACTTTGTGTAAACAACTCGACTCTCGACTAAACTTTCTTTTGACGTTATTCTTTTCAAATTTCTACTTTCATCCTTCCAAAATGCGAGGTCTCTTTTGGAAAGGCGCGAGCTGTGTGTGTAAAAGTTCAAATCAACCTGAAGGGATTCCTCGTTAGCTGGTTACTCATATCGGCCGTGTTTCCCAGGGATCCGAACCCTGATCTGGTGCTGGGGAAGGCTGGTCCTGCTGGCCTGAACTGAGGTTCTCTGGTTAGGGTGTTCCTTGTTCTCAACATTCCCGGTCCCATACTGGATCTTATGGGCATGCTCGGATCCTGCGAAGACAACCCCGTATATATAAGGTATGCCAGACCAAAAAGGTGAATGAAATGACCGAATGAAAGGAAAATGGAAATAACCGACAAAGAAAGAAACGAGCTTAATAGGGACTTTTTACCAGGTCAAGAAAAGAGTAAAAGTTCGCAATATCCCCCTGTATTAACCCCTTCAATGTCAGTGGATTCAGCCGGTGCTTGTGAAATAATCGTCAAGTTAACGTCAAAGAGCCCCAGCCGGCAAAGGAACTTGGATACAAAGTGGTGTCAGCAAGAGGCATAGATCCTCATGAGCCCCCTTGACTGCCAAAAACGCCCTAGCTGCCCAACGAACATGGGCACATATTGATCAAATCAAGAGGCATAGATCCTCATGAGCCCACGCATTTGCGTGGGCTCATGAGGATCAATGTCTCTTGCAGTAGGATCGTCTTGACATTTTCGGCACTGAAAGGGTTAAGCACGTTTCTTTGTTTTGCTTTGCTCATGAGGATCTATGCCTCTTGTAGCTGGGTTGACTGTGCTCACTTTTTCCCGCCAGTGAAAGGGGTTAAAATGTTCTTACAATGACGCTGCACAAAAGGACTCTGCGTGATTATGAGGTTTCATTGACGTAAAATGAAGCACTCTTTCTGTTGTTCTTCTCGATCTTTTTATGTAGGAAATCGCTAACTGTTTACCAAGTGCGCATTGGCCCGCGCACATCCGGAGGCTGACGTCGGCCCGATGGGCTTTTGCGCATTGGTTAGTCCTAAAAGTCTGTTGTCCACCTTAATGTGATTTCAAAACCGTTCGAACCCGTAACTTTTCGGACGAGAACTAAACGCTCTACCACCAAAGTCTTCCTATTTCCAGCTCCCATAATAAGTGGAAAGTTTCCCCGTTGCACAGAAAATGCTGTAGCGGGTACACCTCAATAAGGTGTATCAAATCACAATCATGGTTTGTGAATAGATGGGTAGGAAAGTCTCAGTTACGACAGGACAGCATTGCGAACTCGTGTTATTGGGGAATCTTAATGATCGCAGCAACTTCAAGCGTGTTTCTTTCTTTGTTCGGCATTTCCTCACAGTTCTTAGGTCTCCGTCTCTCATTGATCCAAGCCCTGCTCTCTGGCTGGCGGGATCTGGCCAGGGCCGATTGAACTGGGGTCTTCTGGATAGGGAACCCCATGGTCTCAAATCGCTCTGATGGGCATGCGCACTCCCTGTGAAGAAAAACCCTATTTAAGACCAAGACGGCGGCTACACCCGAACCATTTTCACGCCTCAAGCTTTAGATTTCGGGTTTCTATATTCAACAAATAATTTGATTAGCACTGCTACCCGTTTTCTGTATGTGTTAAATACTCACTTCGACTACCATTGTCATTCTCACAAGGAGAAATGCTATGAGCTTTCTAACGATTCACCCAATCAAAAAGCTCGCATTTCTGCCGTCATTTTCGAGAAAAGCAAGATTTTCATTGTTACACAAGGATTTTTTGTTTGATTGGTTGGATTTTTGTTTTGATTTGCAAATGGACATATACGGATGAGCAAAAGAAATGCGACCTTAATGTCGCATTACGTTTGCTTGTCAGTATACTTGTTTGGGCAGAGTTGAGCCATTTGCAAGCAGAGAATATACTTATTCTTTAAAAATTATATATTATTATTATTTTTATTATTATTATTCTTTTTTTGGGGTGGGGGGGTGGGGGGTGGGGAGGCGGGGTAGGGGGTGGCGGGTGGAGGGGGGGGTGTTGGGGGTGGGGGTGGGGGGGGGGGTTCGAAATTTTGGGCTCGGAAATGGGTGAGGTGTAACAAAGGCGACTCCCAAGCGCGTGAAATGCAAGGGAATAATTAACAAAGACAGAAACATGCTTATCCCTTTTACTACTAGTGGTCGCAGATTGTGCTTCCGGAATCTTTGTTCAACACCAAAAAGCCCTAGCTGCCCAAAGAACATGGGCACATATTGATCAAATCAAGAGGCATAGATCCTCATGAGCCCACGCATTTGCGTGGGCTCATGAGGATCAATGTCTTTTGCAGTAGGATCGTCTTGACTTTTTCGTCACTGAAAGGGAAAAGCACGTTTCTTTGTTTTGTTGTGTTTGGTATTTCTTGGCATTTATTAGGTGTTAGCAATGAAGAAACACTTGCCTGCTTCTCTGTGGATCCGTGACTGTTATTATTATTATTATTATCATCATGATGATATTATTATTATTATTATTATTATTATTATCATCATGATATTATTAATATTATTATTATTATCATCATGATATTATTATTATTATTATTATTATTATTATTATTATTATTATTATTATTATTATTATATTATTATTATTATTATTATTATTATTATTATTATTATTATTATTATTATTATTATTATTATTATTATTATTATTATTATTATGATGATGATGATTATTATTATTATGATTATGATTATTATTATTATTATTATTATTATTATTATTATTATTATTATATTACTGATACTGTTATTTTTAGTGTTATAAATTATTTGTCGTTGCTGTTATTGTTATGACATAGTTATTGTTATGAAGCTGTAAGGGTCGATAATCTATGTGCCGCAAATAACTTGTGCGCTGCAATCCGTGCCCTTTGTTAGCGAGAATCTAGTACGGAAGTGAACTCTCGTTTCATGGTATAGATTATGAGGAGTATGATAATGGTGATAATGAGAAAGACAATGATTATGATTAATATTAAGATTAAATTTAATCTTTAGCTTAATACGATGATGATGATGATGATGATGACGATGATGATGATTATAATTATCATTATTATTATCATGGCATAATGTAAATACAGAGTTGTCATGTGACTGGACGTAATGATGGCATAACAATGTAAAAAAAAAAGGGATTACGTATTAGATGATGTCATGGAGTGATTAACGAAATGTTCTGTAAAACATATTGTGGATATGGTGTCATGATCAAAATGACGTAATTTGGTAAATTGCCTGTTTAAGCACGTCCTGCAAGAAACACGACACTTTAACTCATTCTACCCCAGACACACCACATCAAGTTATGGATCGACCATGATAGTTCAAGGGTGATGCCAGAATAGCTTGGCGCCTATGGGCGCCAAGCTATTCTGGCATCACCCTTGAACTATCATGGTCGATCTGTGTCCTGCACTGCACAGCAGTCTTCAGAAGACAACGGCAAAATTTGGGGATTTCGGTCTTGGGGTACAATGAGTTAACTGTAAAATACTAGAACACAACAATGCTACGACCTGCCAAGAATTGAACCCGGTCAGTGCCAGCTGACGCACACTGTGTGTCTGGAATCCTGGTTAATTCAACACCCAAAGCCCTAGCTCTCCAAAGGAACATGGATTCAAAGTAGAGTCAGCAAGAGGCATAGATCCTCACGTGCCCCCCGCAACTGTGGGGGGTGATAAGTCTCTATACCTCTTGCAGCTGGGTAGTGTTCAATTTTTTGTTTCAGTACTGAACGGGTTATTCTGATCCATGAAATCGATCTAGTAGATCACACCGTTTACCTGCTTTCTAAGCGTGTCATCCTCTATCCCCCCCCACACACACACACTTTGGTACCGGTTTCAGGCCACTTTACAAATTTCAATATACAATCGATCAAAAATCTCTGTAACTTCAATAGCTGAACTGGCCCTTCGTCTGTCTTGTACTGTGTTTGTCTTAAATGGCGTAAATCCGTGTCTGTTACGTGAGTGTGCGTGTTGGGTTTCAGTTCGCGGCGCTTTGAGTCGATTTGCCCCAAAATTGAGAAAAAGCGCCTATATAATAACGGTATTATTATTATTATTATTTTTGCTGCCGAGGAAACACGAACACTACACAACCGCAAGTGACACAGACCCTCATGAGCCCCCGCAACAGCGGGGGCTCATGAGGGTCTGTGTCACTTGCTGTCACCACCCATTTTTGCATCCGTGCTCTTTGCACAGTTGGGCCCCTCGGCATCGAAGGAGAGTGACGGGGTTTAACAGAAAGAAATAGTTCCCCCACTTTCACAAAGGGCCAATAGTCACAGGCATTTCAACTTACATCTTGTGGTCGTTGAGGAGGCTGACCTCCAAACTGTGATGATGACTGACCTCCAAACTGTGATGACGACTGACCTCCAAACTGTGATGACGACTGACCTCCAAACTGCGACAAAGGCCTTCGCTGCGGAAGCTGTTGCTGCCTCTGGTGCATGGCATCTCTGTCCACGAAGGATGGAGCTCCGGGCCTGACCCCGCTCATCGAGCCTTGCATCCCTGACAGTCGCTGGGACTGGGAGTTCAGAAAAGACTGCGAAGGGAACCTTGACCCCGGAGGGAAAGGTGACCTTGTCGGTCCAACAGTTTCTGACGGGAACCTGAAGTTCTCATCTCCGCCGGTCCAGAGCGGACGGCCCTGTGGGTTTCGCGGCCCTTGGGGTTGGAAAGTTTGTGTCCCTTGGAATATGGATTGGCCTTGAACTTGGGCGTCTGTCAGAGTCAAGGCCAATGCCAGGGTGAGGCTCGTTGCTAGGATAGTGATCCCTTTGTGTCTGTGTCGTGCAGCGTGGTTAGCCATGGTTCTTGTTTGAACGGAGCAGTTTTCTGGGAAGAAGAGGAAGAAAAGAAAACTGTTAACCCCTTGACTGCAAGAACACAACGAGCAATACCCAAATGCATGAGGCATAGATCCTCATGAGCCCCCGCAGTTGCCTCTTGTAGACACCTTTTTGTATCCATGGTTGTTGGACGGCCCTTTTGTTTGTTTGTAAGTTTGCTTACTTGTTTTTTGTTTGCAGAATTAACAATCGTTTCAAGTACGCAAATCTGCGACCACTGGCAATGAAGGGGTTAGCATTATTTAAAATATGTGCGCTGGTATGTGATGTTTACTGCCTAAAGCCGTAAAGTATAGCTCATGTATACAGTAGACTTAGGATAATCGCCTAGACAAAAGTAAAGAATACAGTTTGAATGACGTGAAATGAAAGACGTTTCTACTCGTCTTCTCGTTTGTACGCAGTAGAGTTACTTCCGTTACGCTCACATGGACTTTAAAAAGAGAGGTGTAAAAGTCTTATCTTATGTAAGACACCATTGGCGACTTATTGCATAGGCGAATTTTAACAATCAGAGCCCGCCATGGAGCAGATCGCTTTAAAAGTGCAAAAACTGAAGAAAAAAAGCACATGGATATCATCTCTTGCGACTACAGTCCCAGTTAACTCATTCAGCCTGGCGCACGTATTTCCCAAATTTTGGAGGCGTCATCCAATGACTATGCACCAATTGGAAGAGATGGATCGACCATGATAATTCAAGGGCAGTAGCAGGTTAGCTTGGCGCCGACAGGCGCCAAGCTAATCTGGCACTACCCTTGAATTATCATGAATTATCATGGTCGACCCATGTCCTGCTGTAGTGTGTCAGGGCTGAATGGGTTAAAGATCATCCAGGCGTCGCACAGTCCAGAAAAAGACAGCAGGATTTACAGATCAACCTAGGAATGACAAACGAGGAGCACCTGTATCGTGGTGTGACAGATTAGACAGGAGTGAGACAATTGCGCCGTTGTCCGGCGTGTGCCAAACGTCTTTGTCCCACGCACGATTCCATACATCATGCATGTATAGCCGTGGTATATATTGCTTTGTCTCGCTTTTAACGTCCGCTCACCTCATAATCATACAAAGATTTGTTTGACTGACCTAACGACTTCCAAAACAAATCTTAGAGAGATTTACTTTTTGTTTAGCACCCTTATTTCCACCCCTTGACTGCGACTGATGATACCGTTCGGGGCAAAAGACGCGTTGTCAGTGGCTCCTAAGCTCGATATTTTCCGAGAGTACTCCGAGAGAAATGTGCGTTCATTCATTCATTCATTCATTCATTCATTCATTCATTCATTCATTCATTCATTCATTCATTCATTCATTCATTCATTCATTTCATTCAGTCGACGACCATTCATTCATTCATTCATTCATTCATTCATTCATTCAAACGACGAACATTCATTCATTCATTCATTCATTCATTCATTCATTCATTCATTCATTCATTCATTCATTCATTCAATCAATCATTCATTATTATTGATTTAGAATCTTTTTTTCAGAAATGATATGTAACATACGTTGATCTTTGTTCACTCCCTGTGCATGAGGTCACCGGCACTGTTCAACTTTAACCCCTTAGTGCATGCAGCCACCCGTTCTGAAAACAGCACTGGTGACTGCTTCCACAATGGAGCTATTCCACGCAGAACATCATGCATGGCCAGTATTCAAGGTTTTGACTTCTTGCGGTTTTACTTTTAACTCATTCAGTCCCGACACACCACAGCAAGATATAGATTGACCATGATAGTTCAAGGTAGGTGCCAGGATAGCTTGGCGCCATAGGCGCCAAATTATTCTGGCACTACACTTGAACTGTCATGGTCGATCTGTCTTATTAATTGTAATGCAATCCTCAGAGGACAACTCCAAAATGTGGGGATTTGTACCTGGGACACAATGGGTTAATACGGGTAATTTGTACACTAAACGCACATTATCATACCGTCAATTCATTAATGCGTATTACTTTTTTTTACGGATACCACTGATGTGCCCGAACTGTGCCTGTCTGTGCATGTGTGCGCATGTATAAATACAAGTTCATTTGGAGACCTTAAATTAGGGAGGAAGAACCAAGATTTACATTTCAATAAAATCTAAATGTAATTTGTAATTTATTTTGACTCAGTGCTGATACTCAGACGCGAACAAATTGAAATATTGGATGTACGTCAAACGTAATAAGTTAGAGCATGGCAGAGCCTCGGAGCCAGAACATGCTGTCAAAAGCAAGTCTCGGCCTCCTAAATCGTCACCAAACGTGATTTAAAACGATCAGCGTATACAATACCGAACACACCCTGTTAAAAATCTGTCAAGATGTACTGACAAGCAAAAGAAATGCGACATTTTGGGAATCATCGGAAACACTGAAGTGTTTCCGGTGATTCCAAAAATGTCGCTTTAGTTTTGCTCGTCAGTGCACGTACAGATCTGACAACCGCAAATGACATAAAGGAAAGCTTGACGGAAAGGAAATTACTAATGTGATTGATGTTTATATTGACGTTTTTCACACCTCAAAAGACAACAACGGGATTAAAGAAACCAGATTCAGATTCTGACTTCCATCCTAAGTGAGCAAAGGTCCTCGGGCCCACTACGGCCGCAGCAGGCCCACTGCGGCAGTCGTGGGCCCGAGGAAATTTTGCTACTATGGTTGTCCTTTGATATGGCATACTTATACATAAATCATTCGACCACTTGCCGGCATCAGACAGTGTCATAAGTTACATCTGTGCCTTAAACTGTATCGCAGTTTCCTGGAATCATCCGAAGGGAACGATTGATGACTGTTTTGTGCTGTTGTCAGTCCACACATACGATATGCCAGTCTGGAAGATGGCTGTCACACAAATGTGATTTAGGTCCGTGACGATAGTAGTTTATCAAGCTGACAAACCGTTTGCATAATCAGTCAATCAGTATGGGATAGTCAGCAATACTCAGCTAAAAAACTAAAGGTCAGCAGACGTACAGATGTTGGCGGGAATTTAGCACCTTCACTGCCGAGAAAAGGTGAACACTAACTGCAAGAGGCATAGATCCTCATGAGCCCCCGCAGACTGCGGGGGCTCATGAGGATCTATGCCTCTTGCTGAGACCATTGTGTGTCCATGTTTTTCCAACAGATATGGCTTTTGCTCGTCCAGTGAAGACAGAGTTCAATAACAAAATGTACGTCCGTCGGCAGAGACGGGGGGGGGGATGGAGGGGGGTGGGGTGGGGGGGGGTGGGGGTTGGGGTGGGGGTGGGGTAGGGAGAGTTTTACCCCCTTTCAAACAACACATGCACAAAGAGGTTAATGAAAGTATGAACTCGGCTGGGGTGGAATTCAGTGTTTTTTTTCATCCAGCGATTCACTTCCGGTCGTTTTTGCAGCGTGACCGAACCGGAAGTAGGGTTTGCGCCTATCTTGTGCAGTTAACATGAGGACTTTTCGGACAACATGGTTTTCTTGTTTAATCCCTTCACTGCCAGATGACGAAACTGTGTTTCTGAAATATGTGTTAATTTAACATGGACATAATGTGGTGTGAACATGAAACATAGAACTTCATGGGCCGCCGCAAGTGCGGGGGCTCATTAGGTTTGTGCATCTTGCTTTTGGACGGTATTCACCTTTTCATGACAGTGAAGACGTTAAGCAATGAAGTGTGTGTTTCTCCCTCAAGAAATTGTGGGTATTGTGTCTCTCGCGAGACCTCAAGTCTAGATACAAAGACAATACCTGCTGCGTGCCTTGGTGTCGATTCAGGTCTAAATCCATTACTGAGTGCAAAGACACGAATACAAATGCACTGGGTACGTTTTCGAATAGAGCTACATAACTTTACCCCATCAGCTTAGTAAGTTGGGGGTTTAACTTCCACGGCACCGAAAGAAAATGATGGACGGCTCTGACAGGTTGGTTGTGGGGAGACAGGGACAGCTATTGTTTATGCCGCACGTCTCGAACACTTATCAATTCATGCACGCTGCAACTGTGCCGCTTTGATTTAACAGGACCTTTCAATGGACCTGTTGTAGAACAACCCCGTCTTTTCGCCCGGGCTAGCTTCTATCCACTCACATGGTCTGTGTGTCCATTTGGCTAATGGTCTATTTATAACTCAGTGAGACACTCAGACTGTTGTCTATGACTGACACATACAAAAGTGTTCCATCACCAAGGAGCATGGTTGACTTGTCTCTAAACCCTGGGAGCAAGAAATCATCAGGCCGGCGTAGGCCGCAGTTGGCCCGCGCACGGCTGTGGCCTACGTCGACCTGACAGCCTTTTGCTCGCTGCGAAAACATCCGTGTAGCAGCATAACGACATGTCACGGAGATGACGCTGGCCGCTATTTCCTAGAAGGGCGTCACTTATATAAAGTGCGTCATATTATAACATCACGTGGTAAACAACACACGAATTTTCGTCTGTTTCTTACAACTGATATAACATTACGACATCTGTTATACGGTGAAAGCCAATGCGTCATTTTTGAGACTTTACAGTGAAAATGTCGCTTTCTAAAAACATGTATATGATGGCCTTTATAACGACAGATAAAATCTCATTGAATTAATAATAATAATAATAATAATAATAATAATAATAATAATAATAATAGTAATAATAAAGACGATTTATAAGGCGCCCATACATGGTAAGATACTCTAGGCATCGTACATATGAACAAGAAAAATATTACACAAAAAGTGACAAAACCAAAACCACATGTACGATTACACAAAAGAACAGAAAATGTATATTGACTTGTATGTATTAAGCCTTCACGACGCTTATTTGGTGAATACATTTGCGACATAAACGACAAAGAGAAATTCATCTTGTTACAAATTACAACTGAAGACATTGCATATGTTTTAAATACGATGTCGGCGGTTTGCATTCTGTCGCACACACAGGAAACAATTCCATAAGCAACAAACATACGTTGTATTTATTGTGTTTGACAGAGGAAAACAAAAACAAAACAAACTTAAACGTTTAGGGCTTAACGTCTTTTGTCCACCACAAAGATGCTTTCAAAGACGGTGCACCGAAAAGAGGTCTGTACAAACTCGACCTCAGCTGGGTTCAAACCCACGCCCTTTCGGACAAGAGTCGAACGCTCTACCACCGAGCCAAGCAGCTCTCCCCGAGAATAACGGTTGCATAGCAATATCCGTTCAGCGTTACGAATATATACCCCATGCGCACAAGCCCATCGAGCCGACGTCGGCCGCCGTTGGCCTTGTGCGCATTGGGTAGTGCTCGATTTTTTTTGTCGCCCCGAACAATGCAGTTAAAAATAACAGACTGCGCGACATTAGAATAACAGTTTTCGCGTAACTGTATATTTACCGCTCTTACGTGGACCATTACCAGTGTTGCTTTCTCGAAGCATAAACAATTTTCTCGACAATCAAACAACAATCTGATGTACACACATTAACAGCTACTAAATATAACACCCATGAAATACAAACAGTGGTAATCATTGCGAAAATGCACCTCATATTACAACACGTTTATTAAACAATCCAGACCCTAAAGGTGACTGCCAAGCGTGTAAAATGCAAAGAAGTACCCAACGGAGGAAGAAAAACGCTTAGGAAAGGCGGTTAAACCACAATTTATTAATTTTGTGGGTAAATACCCTTTGTCGAAATAGACACAGAGAGATCAGACGCTACTTATCTTCATTCGCAGAAGGAATGTGGCACATTCCTTCTGCGAATGAAGATAAGTAGCGACTGATCTCTCTGTTTGTTTGTCTATTTTGACAAAGGGTATTTACCCGAAATATTAATAAATTGTGTTGTAACCGTCTTTTCTAAGTGTGTTTCTTTCTCCGTTGGGTACTTCTTAACACGTTTGTTAGCGTGTGTAAAAATAATTACACTTTACAACACTATGTCTGAGTACGGGGAAATTTCGGATATAAAAAAAATCACCGAAGGAACCAGTTTTTCTTCTTGCTATATGTGAAGTTTGCTATAAGCGAAAAAATACTTTTGGGACATCTGAAGAAAAGTTGTTATATCCTACTTTGGCTTTATCTGACTTTGTTGAAGCGAAGTAGACTGTATACGTATTCTCTAAATGTATAACATAGTATAAATGCGAATGTGCACGGATGGAATAAAGGCTCGTATTCAAGAAGCAAACGGGGTATATACTCACATAACTTACAACTTGAGATCACGTCCGACTGCTCCAGACCACGGCCGCTCACGACTGCGGAATGTTCAACGGAGAGCGACGATGAAGGACCAGCGGCAGGATTTATGACAATGATTTAATGAGCACCGGTCCCACCTCCACTGCGCATGACAAGGGATGGGCCACGTGCACACTTCTACTTTCTGGGGCTCTGACGGGGGATGTGATCGATGACGAAAGTTGATTGATAGTAATTGTGATACGTTTTGTTTTATGATCGTGTAGTCGTGGGTATATCTTTTATTTAAAGTGTTCAAGAAAAACTGAACCCACAGAGCCGCAAAAAGTATAGATCCTCATGAAACCACGCATTTGCAGGGGTTCATGAGGATCTATTCATCTTGCTGACACCGATATGTGTCCATGTTCTTGGTGTTGAATTATAATCAAAGATTCCACAAACTGAGACATCCCAAACGCAAGAGATATAGATCCTCATGGACCCCCGCAGTTGCGGGGTTCATAATGATCTATGGCTACTGCTGAGCCTACTTTGTATCTACTTTCTTTGGACATCTGGTCTAGAGTTGTCACATATTTCAGAGGCAAATATTACGACCTCTGCGTGTATCGTTTCTTAAGTCAATTTGCGCGCGACACACCAAAGCAAGATATGGCTCGACCATGATAGTTCAAGGGTGGTGGCAGAATAGCTTGGCGCCCATAGGCGCCAAGCTATTCTGCCACCACCCGTGAACTATCATGGTCGATCGGTCTCCTGAATTGCAATGCAGTCCTCAGAGTATAACTCCAATATGTGGGTATTTCGTACCTTAGGGACAATGTGTTAAAGCGTCTCTCTGTATTACCGACATGTATTGGCCGCTCCTACTATTGAAGGCAATGTGTGCTGGCCTGTAACTTTGGGTCATACGGTATATAGACGAAAGATTCAAAATCACAGACCGGGACATACGTTTTTATCTCGGTCATTTGGACTAAAAAGACACCACTTCTCGACTCCTTGACATTTATCGTCTGCGAGCTGTTATAATTTGGGATCGGACGTCCCTAAAATGTGTCATCTGGATATGTGCCACACCATGCTGATACTCACGTTTTGTTCAACACACTCACTTTTCTGGACACTTTATTACAAGATTCTCTCTTTTCACTTAAGACGATAAAAAGGCATGTGTCTCCGCCACGGCGAATGACCAGTTTGTAGTTCAACTACATGACGGTACGCAGAGGCGGAGATTGAAGCTGACATTACAGGAATAGTTGACGTCATTTTGAGTTACTCGTCACTGCAATTTGAAACAGCAAACAAAGAATATTTTCAAATATGGCGTCGACAAAACATTTCGTGTGTAATCAAACGCGAACATTTCAGACCATTTCTGTGAGCAATTCTTGTCTGCTACATCGATTAGAACTGAAATCGGACGTATGTTTGTAGTATAATATAAGTAATTGGAACCATGGGTTTGCTACATTGACCCTTGTAGGCCTGAGTGAGGTCAAAGTAACCATTGTGCCCCGAAGGCCGAAGGCCTGAGGGGTACAAAATGGTACTTTGACCTCCCGAAAGCATACAAGGGTTCGTGTAGCAAACGCCCGCTATCAATAACGTATTTGTTTTCATTCCTCCTTTATCTTTGTAAAAGAAATCAAGCTCAAATCTTCTGACGTCAAAAAAGAAAGAAGAAGTATACATTATTGACTTATGACGTAATATAAGATCTTTCATGAAGTTGCCGTCTGCATTGTTTTGAACAACACTAAGTAACTTTGTACTTTAGAACGTTTTGGTGATCTTTTATGAACAAAACTGGCATCCAAGACGCGTCACAAGAGGGCTACAAGAAGTCCGCCATTAGTCGCTACAAGGGTTTTTGTAGCGAGGACACATAGTACGGTTTGCGCGAAGGAGATTGGTCGTGTGACGTAGGGATTAAAACAAATAAACTTAATTTTAATACTGACTTTCAAATTACACAAAATTAATCACAAGTGCTTAGGTGGACAGATAAATGAGAGTTTAACGAGCATTTTATCTGTCAACATGAGCACTCGTGATTTAACCCATATCATACTGAGGCTAAAAGCTTCCAATTTGTACACTGCCATATTCAAGCTACATTATAGTACTTACAGATACGGATATAGACCAATATCTTTAGTTCAAGGGTGGTGCCAGAATACCAACTATACAAAATCTCACGCTTTTCTGAAAATAAAAAAAAAAAAAAAAAAAAAAAAAAATTGGACAATACTTGGCTTTTTTCGCCAATTCCGATGTCATTTTGGCACAATGCGACTACACTTATGTACTCCACGTTTTTGCTAATAAGCGCAATGACAAAGATTTTCATTGTCTCGCTTCTGCAAAAAACTGGAAACTGCCAATCCTGGCCCTGTATTTTTTTTAAAAGAGTGAGATTTTCATTGTTAAAAAACTTAGGAAACTCCACAATATTGATGTCCGTGCATGTGTTGTCACTGTTGTGAAATATATTCTCAAAATGTGTGTTTTTTGTGTGTTTTTTTTCCAGTCTTGACGTTTTTGCCGTGGAATGTTCTTGAAGAGTTTTATTGGCAGAGCTTTAAGATAGAAAACAAGGTACTCAACGTTCAACATCGGATTCATCTGCTGGATAGTCTTGACACAAACGGTGCTGGGGTGCTTAACTCATTCGAGACGTGCCGCAACCGGATACGCGGCTTTAGCCGCGTATCCACTTGCAGCACATGTCGAATGTGTTAAATGATTCAGGGTGAACTCATTCAAGGCGCCCCGCATCTAAGCAACAATTGTAATGTACCGCATTTGGTTCATATTGGACGACTTTTCCAGTGTCCGATTTTTTTAAAAATTGAAGACAAATAGCGATTTAATGCAAGACTTTTCCTGACAAATCTCTTAAAAGTGAAATGCATGATTTTTTTTGTTAGCATACAACATCAGTTAAAACAAATTACAAGGGGCTCTTTTATGCCCATTGCTCACACCAAAATCAGAAATGCGACTCTTTCAACGAGAGTCACAACACGATTTATTAACATTTCTGATTAAAACCCTCTTTCAAAATAGACACGCAAACAAGTACACAATTTGCTGCTTTTGGAAAGTGGCAAAATGCGGCTTTCCACCACGAAATGATAAGCAGCAAATTGTGTACTTGTCTGCATGTCTAGTTTGATGAAGGCTCATTAACCCCTTCCCTGCCACTGTACGTAGGCTGTACGTACTCTATACGTTCACGTTTGTTTCTGAAATCTTGGTTGATGCATTCAATGATTAAATGCCAGCACCGTCCAAGGAACATGGATACAAATTGGTCTCAGCAAGAGGCATAGATCCTCATGAGCCCCCGCTGTCGCGGGGGCTCATGAGGATCTATGTCTCTTGCGGTTGGATCGTGTTAACTTTTTCTCTCTCGGCAGTAAAGGGGTTAAACCGAAATATTGATAAATTGTACTGTAATTGTCTTTTCTGAGTCTGTTTCTGTCTTCGTCGGGATGTTCTCTGCATTGTATACGCTTGGCTGTCATCGTGGTGGATTGCATTTCTTCTTGAAAGGAGATAATTTATTTGACGTGTGGCTCCACGCCTTTTCAACGCTTCGCACATTTCGATCTTTCATTTATGAAGTAAAATAAAATAGTCTTCCGGATTCAGCTGCCAGTGTGGGCCACAAACACAATTCTTTATGTCCCTTATTGAGCATATTGCGTGAAACCTGCATGAGAGTTGTGTTTCAAGCAATTACCTTTTTGTGTGCAAATGTAGATAAATAAATAAATGAATAAATAATGTAATTAATAATAAATTAATAAAGAAATAAATCAGTTAATTAACAAACGAATAAACAAACACGAATTAATAAATAAACAAAAAAGATTGTATGAAGAAAGAAAGAAAAAAAAAAGAAATAAAGAGAGATTGAAGAAAAAAAAGAAGAATGGATGAATGAATAAATGAAAGAAAAAATGAAAGAAAACAAGAAAGGAAGAAATGAATAAATCAAAGAAAGAAAGAATGAATGAACGTACGAACAAACGAACAAACGAATGGAAGAATAAAAAATAAAAAATGATATAAATAAACAAATAAATAAAATTATATCAGCATCTCACAAGTGTCACATTATTATTTCCGATGCTACTTCAGTCGCTTGCAGTGAAGGAGTTAACTCATTCGCGGCCAGCCGCGAATGAGTTAAAATGACTACAGTACAGAAGAGAGCCTGCACACATGTTGACTCTGGCTTGTTCAGTTGTCGTATAATAATCACCTGCATGTTATCAGTTACGAGTACGTCACCGACAACCATACGTCATCATGATTAAATCGTTGTCACGACACGACATTTCACAGGTGTGCACTGTTTTGCGCAATTGTCAGGATTTCAGTCTCGCGAGCTGACGTCAGGGACAAATGTGTGCGCTGGTCTGTGAGTTTAGACCTTTGGGCTGGAAGCCGTAAGGTCTAAACTCATAGACCAGCGCACATGATGTTGGTAAACTTTGATCGAGCGTCATGTATGTCTTGTGTCTACATGCAGATTGCGTTCTGTCTTGTGACTAAGTCATATCTC
>BTPG01000002.1:60952454-60967454 GCA_036245525.1 Semisulcospira habei | reverse complement strand
TTGACAGATACAAATACGTCATTTTTCAAACTTGCCGTTGCTAACATACCACAACATGAAGACACTGAAGACAAGCAAAAACATATTTAACGCAAACAAAGATCATAACTAAATAAGTACAGACACACGCAGTACAGAAAAGGATACTAAGGTAACAATAAACACATACAAAAAAGGAAATAACACTCCTCAGCACAAATTACATAGTGGAAAAAAAATCAAAGCACAGCAAAAACAAGCACAAAGTACCAAGAATCAAACATACATACACACACGTTTACAGCCGTGTAAATGCACGCACTAACATATATACATTTACATAACCTTTATAATAATAATAATAATAAGCGCATTAAATAGGCGCTTTATCCTAATTGAAAATCGGCTCAAAGCGCCGCCGCGAACTGAACCCAACAAGCACGCTCACGTGAATCACGCGCATTCACTCACACACTGTACATAAACACAGAACATTCACGTGGTGCTAAGGGCAAGCTCAAGCGAGATACTGTAGTTTTTGGAAATTCAAAATCGTTTGTATTTGAAATTTGATTAAGTGGGCTGAAACTGATACCAAAGTGGAGGGGGAGGAAGAGCCGGAGTACCCGGAGAAAGAACCCCCGACGGTCCGACCGAATTAACGGTGACACTTACTAGAGGAGAAAAATCCGACGCCGGAACCCGTAATCGAACCTCGCACCTTTAGCATTGGTGGCAGGCGCCTTAACCACTGCGCCACGGACCGCCCCGCCATCAGAATGACAGGATAAAAAAAATAATATATCTAAGCAGTTTCCATCAGGTATATGTGTAGTTTTGTTTTAAAGGAGGCAAGGTGGGTTAATGTTTTTAAATGTTAAGGAAGTGAATTCCATAAAAGTGGTCCCGAAAAGGCTAGGCTTGATTTGAATAAGTCAATTCGAGGTAGTGGTAATGGAAGAGTACTGTTCCTCGAGGACCTTTCACACTGTCGTTGTGGAATAAATTTAGCTGTTAGATACTGTGGAGCTTTCTTGTGGAGAATTTTAAACATAAGCATGCACTTGTTGTAAACGAGTTGTTGACGAAGGCCAAGAAGTTTGAGACTTTGCAGTTTTTCAGCGGTAGGAATGGGTCTTATATCTACATTTTTAATGGCTCTTTTGTATAGTGAATTTAGTTTTTTGATATGCACATCACCGCTACCATCCCAAACAGTGGAGATGTAATCAACATGGGATCTAATGTGCGCATGAAAAAACATTTTTCGTGTATTTATGTCACTCACACTTCTCAACTGTGATAAAAGAAATATATTTTTTGATATCTTCTTACAGATGTTAGTCACATGTTTCTCCCAACTTAGCTGCTCATCTATACGTATTCCAAAGAAGGTGCGTTCATGAACTTGTTCAATAGTTTGGCAGTTAAGACTGAGCGTTAGTGGAGGGGGGTGAAGTTGATGTTTTTGTCGTGAGGTGATTAACATGCTCTTCGTCTTATCAGGATGTAGTACCATGTGGTTTTTACAGCACCAATCAGAAACTTCGTCAAGACTAGATTGTAAACGACGACTAATATCATGACTGTTCTTGCCCGGAAAGTGAAGGCTTGTGTCGTCCGCAAAGAGATTACAATTAACGTTAGGATCAGAAATATGTAAAGGAAGGTATTTATGAAAAGTAAAAATAGGGGGGGGGGGGGGGGAGGGGTCCTAGAATTGATCCTTGAGGAACTCCAAATTAAACATGGCCTTGCATAGATTACTGACCATGGACGTATACATTTTGCTTTCGGTCTTCCAAATAGGATCTGAGAAAAGTTATTGTAGTTTCGTCCATGTGGTATATTGTAAGCTTATGTAAGAGAATCCCATGGTCTACAAGATCAAAAGCGTTTTTAAGATCTAGGAAAACTGCTCCCGACATTAAATTTTTATTAATTGACTCTAGCCAGCAATCTACAATATGTGTGAGTGCTGACTGGAGAAGAGAGAGAGAGAGAGAGAGAGAGAGAGAGAGAGAGAGAGAGAGAGAGAGAGAGAGAGAGAGAGAGAGAGAGAGAGAGAGAGAGAGAGAGAGAGAGAGAGAGAGAGAGAGAGAGAGAGAGAGAGAGAGAATTACGTCAAATTTAGAATATTATTTCAATGTCTGCGTGGAGGGCAACTCACTGAGGCATTCCAGGTGAGGACGGGCGTCAGAGAAGGATGTCTTCGCTCGCCATTTCTCTTTTTACTGGCGATTGACTGGATTATGAAGACCTCTACAGCTCAGAGAAGGAATGGAATCCAGTGGACACCTTGGAAGCAGCTAACTGACCTGCACTTCGCAGATGACTTGGCCCTACTATCACACACCCAGCAGCAGATGCAAGAGATGACAACCAGTGCAGCAGCTACCTCCGCACAAGTTGGCCTCAACATTCACAAAGGCAAGAATAAGATCTTCAAGACAAACACAGCCACCAATAGCCCGATCACGCTTGACAGAGAAGCATTGGAGGAGGTGGATGCCTTTACATATTTTGGTAGCGTCATCAACAAACAGGGATGATCAGATACAGACGTCAAACAACGGATAGGTAAAGCACGAACAGCATTTATACAACTACGGAACATCTGGAGACCCAAAGAACTATCAACCAAGACCAAAGTCAGGATCTTCAATACCAATGTCAAGGCAGTTCTTCTATACGGAGCAGAAACATGGAGAACAACAGTTGCTATCACAAAGAGAATACAAGTCTTCATTATCAACTGCCTACGCAAGATCCTAAATATCCACTGGCCAGAAACCATCAGCAACAACGAACTCTGGAATAAAAGCAATCAGCTGCCTGCAGAAGAGAAAATGAAAAAACGACTTTGGAGATGGATAAGGCATACTTTACGTAAACCAGCGGACAACATCACCAGGTAAGCACTTACATGGAATCCACAGGGCACGCGAAAAAGAGGCAGACCAAGAAACACATGGCGCCGAGAACTGGATGCAGACCTTAAGACCATGAAGATGATCTGGAACCAACTGGACAGGAGAGCCCAGGACAGAGACTCTTGGAGATTCCTTGTAGGCGGCCTATGCCCCAATAGGGGTGCAAGGCATACGTAAGTAAGTAAGTCTGCGTGGTGACGGAGTTGCCTCTTTTGTCCTCACCGTCACTGTCTGATCAGAGTTTTTTTTTTTTTTTTACTGTTTTAATTCTTTTCTGAAAAGAATTAATTTTTCTAAAGAAGTTGAAAAGATACGAAGCTGGCTAATGAACCCTTCCAATGTCTTTTTCCAAACTAGCAATTTCCAAAATTTCAAGTAAAAATGACAAAAATTACGGACTCTAATCTGGGTCAACCGACTTCCTATGAACGGATGTTTATGCCTTCAATGAGACATTCAATTACAATATGCTCGGAGGCTCTCTTAGCCATCTCTTTAATGTAGTATTTTGCCAAGTTACAAGCTTGTGTGTACAGAAATATTTATCGAAAATTCTCTTGTTTACGCACACACATACATACATACATACATACATACATACATGCACACACACATACATACATACGTACGTACGTACGTACGTACGTACGTACGTACGTACATACATACATACATACATACATAGATGCATGCATACATACATACATAATACATACATACATAATACATACATACATACATACGCACATACGGCGCTTTGCGTCAAAAGTACTTTCAGCAGCAAGGTTAGCGTAACTAGACATGACGTGTAATTTGTATCTTGTTACTTCAGCCTGCCCGCCTTTGTCATCATCGACAGGCTGTTAAATTCGCCCCACCGCGACCCGTCCTAAAAAAAAGTCCCTTCTATAAATGGAAGGGACTTAAAAACAACGCAAACTGACCAGTCAACCAATCAATCAACCAACCACCTAACCAGCCAACGAGCCAACCCACTAAACAATCGACCCGAAAAAGAAATAAACATGACTTTAAGAAACTTTGCCGTTGTATGGTAAAAGCCAGTAAGTCCATTTTTTGAGAAAAGCGAGATTTGTATTGAAAAACAATACAAATCTCGCGTTTCTCAAAAATGAGCATGCTGAAACTGATGACCTTTCACTCCTTTCTGTGCAGTTCAATATTCTCATTTACCAGAAGACGAAAGGTTTTCGGGCCGACGTCTGTCGCAGTTGTCCCGCGCACACCTGTGCCCGAAGATGCTTTTGCTCGCTGGCTTAACTCAATCAGCCCGACGGCCGTATTTTCCAAATTTTAGAGGCGTCATCTAATGACCATGCACCAGTTGCAGGAGATAGATCGACCATGATAATTCAAGGGCAGTGCCAGATCAGCTTGGCGCCGACAGGCGCCAAGCTGATCTGGCACTACCATTGAATTATCATGGTCGACCCATCTCCTGCTGTAGTGCGTCAGGGCTGAATGGGTTAAGGTGATGGAGGCTTTGTCAAGTTGTCATACATCACCTCGCCAGCATGGATTATCGCCGGACTGCAACCTTCACAACTTTCTGATCGACCACCTTACTGGCTACTCTGTCATTCACAATAGCTACCCCAACCCTTATCCTCCCCCTCTCCTCCCCGCCCACTCCTCCCCCCCCCTCCCCACTCTATAACATTTGTCTCACTCACACACATTCTTACATTCTCACCAGTAACCTCGCTACTATACATATCCCGCTTTGTCCAAAATCACATACATATTCATTTTACGTTTTCTTTATGGCTGAGAGACGACAAAATCCAGACGAGAACAGCAGGAGTGTGTCCGAAGTCAGGTATGCGCGAAGAGTTTCCGACACCTTGTTAAAAAAGTCGTTATATCCGACTTTCGTATTAGTTCGACCTTGTTATAAGCGGAGTAGACTGTGCAGACAATTGTTTGTATGTGTACGCTAAAAAAAAAAGGTTGTCATAAGTTTCTTATAAGCAAAGTGCTGCCTGTACCTCTGAAGAAGTGTTGTTATTACCGACTTCTTATAACATTCGACCTCGTTATAAGCCAAGTTGACTGCCCGTATATGACTCTTTGCGTGAGTACGTTGAAAATCTTTTTTTTTTTTTGATGTGGATACATTTTGTCCGCCCGTTTTGTTCTTCACAAAGAGAGAGTTTTTATGTTGTAGTACGTTAACACAGTGAGCAAACAATCGCCGGGCCGATGTCGACCGCAGTTGGCCCGCGCACTGACGTGCGCGGGCCAACTGCGGCCGACATCGGCCCAGCCACCTTTGTCTCAATAGGTGTGTCTACCCCCAATCTTTACCACCCCCCTCCTCCGTCCACCAACGTACCCTCCCTACCCCTTCCTGTCCTCCTCCCCTACTCCAGCCCTCCCTTCATCGTGTCAAAGCAGATGTATTTATATATTATAGACTTGAAGTCTCAGTGATGGACGAGCGATATAAATACATCGGCTTTGACACAATGAAGGGAAGGCTGGAGCAGGCGAGTAGGGGAGGAGGACAGAAAGGGCAGGGGGGGGGGGAGGGTTCCCCCGTTGAGACACCCTGTGGATCCGCCCCTGCTATTTCATAACCGGCAGACAAAGACGTTCATAGTTTTATGAGCATATGCTTGCCAATGCGCAAGGCTTTTGGCAATTTAAGTCTGTCGACGGTGTTCCCGCAAGTGACAGTTTGGCGCGAAATCGTATTTTCGCGCAATTAAATTGCCTGTTTGCTTTAACCCATTCAGTCCTGACGCACTACAGCAGGAGATGGGTCGACCATGATAAATTCAAGGGTAGTGCCAGATTAGCTTGGGAATCTGGAACCTTTAAAAATCAGCAGAAAGGCTCATAACCGTCTTGTGAAGAACACACCCGAAGTCAAATGCTGACCAAAATGTAACATTGATTCCTTTACACGATTTGTCCTGGAAACCACAAATGTGTTAGTTACTGAGGTGAACGCGAACGCTAACGTTATCCAGGGAAAAAAAGACGGGCTTGTTCAATAGCAAGTCCGTTCCTCATCGTAGCCAAACGTCTTCGGCCCCACGGCGGCCGCAGTGGGCCCGCGCACTAAAAAGTGCGCGGGCCCACCGTGGCCGTCGTGGGCCCGAGGACCTTTTGCTTCTATCTATCTATCTATATCCCGTAGTCTTGCCGACCGTTGGGGCACCACTGATGACTTGACAACCAGCTCCCTCCATTACTCTCTGTTCTCTGCCATTCTCAGCGTATCGCCCAGCTTCAGTCCTGTCCACTCTGAGATATTGTCCTCCCATCTTTTCCTCTGTCTTCCTCTCCTTCGTCCTCCTTGCACAGTGCCTTGCAGGATTGTTTTGGCAAGCCCTGCTGAACGCGTGACATGCCCATACCACTTCAGTTTGCGTTTTCTCACAATGGCTAATAAGTCTTCATAGGGCCCGATTGCTTGCCTGATTCTGCTTCCCACTTCTTCGTTTGTGATGTGATCTCTGTATGAAATGCCAAGCAGCCTTCGAAAACATCTCATTTCAGTTCCTTTCAAGGTCTGCTGTGAGGGTCCATGACTCGCAGGCATACAAGAACACTGAGATGACTAAGGAGCGCATCAGTCTGATCTTGGAGCAGAGTGTGATGTTTCTGTCCTTCCATATGGTCTTCAATCTTGTCAGTGCTGTTGTTGTCTGCGCAACCCTGGACAGTATTTCTGGTTTTAATAATAATAATAATACCGTTATTATATAGGCGCTTTTCATCAATTGTGGGCGCGCCTGAAACCCAACACGTCACACTCACGAAACAGACACGGATTTACTCCATTTAAGACAAACACAGTACAAGACAAACGAAGGGCCAGTCAGCTACTGAAGTTACAGAGATTTTTGATCGCTTGTATTTGAAATTTGTAAAGTGGCCTGAGACCGGTACCAAAGTGTGGGGGGTGGGGGGGGGGGTGGAAGAACCGGAGTACCTCATCTGTCACAATGGCTCCTAAGTATTTGAATTTCTTAACTGTTTCCAGTTTTTGGCCTCCCACCATGATTTCAGTGCCAATGTCACTGGCGTTTGTGGTCATCAGTTTGGTCTTCTCTGCACGGATTTCCATCCCATATGAAATGGCTGTACTATCCAGCTTTTCCACCAGCCGAGCTAGCTCCTTCTCTGTTCCTGCAAGGCCATCAATGTCGTCCGCAAAGCGCAAGTTCGTGATTGTTCTGCCTCCAATACTGACAGATCCTTCATGATCTTTCAGAGCGTCCGTCATGATTCTTTCCAGGAAGATGTTGAAAAGAGTAGGTGAGAGCAAGCAGCCTTGTCTCACTCCAACTGTAGTCCTAAACCAGTTTCCTATTTTGGCATGTGGTGTGTCTTGGGCAAAAGAACCTGGCGGAGCCCATCCCTATCCAGGCTGTTAACCACAACCGAAACTCCACATAACTTGTGGCTCGCCTTGGTCCTGGACACGTGGCCACTGAGACCCTCATGGGACTCTTTCGCCCTGAGTGGTGACTTCATCAAGGAAGTTCATACACCCAATCAGGTACTGTGTCAGCACCCTAGCCTTTGGTTATCCAAAACCTAACCTGCAAGGCAGCAGGGGACTCGTGGAGGGCTGGGTCGTCTATGTCCCGTGCAGATGTGAACATCTGCCCACTGCCCACCAAAGGTTGAAAGGTCATAAATGTGTAAATCAAAGTGGCACAGCTGCAGTGCACCTCGATTGATCAGTGTTCAGGTCGTACTCCACAAGCGATAACTATCCCGGACCTTGTGCAGCATGACCCGTACGGTTGGGGCCGTCCATTATCACTCCGGTACCGAGCACGTTTAAAACCCCGATCTAACCAACACCATCGCTATCATACCACAGTAAACTCTGGATATAACAAATCGCCGGTTGACACAATTTTTTTGGGGGGTTATATCTGAAGTTTGTTAAAAGCGAAATATTTTTTTACAGAAAGATTGTTGTCGAAACCTCTGAAAAGGGTTGTTAATATCCGACGTTTTCTTGCTATATCCTACCTTGTCATAAGGGAAGTAGAATGTATAAGTATGCGAGCTCTGTATTAACTTATTCTACGCCAGACACACCACAGCAAGATAAGGATTGACGATGATAGTTCAAGGGTGATGCCAGAATAGCTTGGCGCCTATGGCCGCCAAGCTATTCTGGCATCACCCTTGAACTGTCATGGTCGATCTCTGTCCTGCACTGGAGTGCAGTCTTCAGAGGACAACGGCAAAATTTGGGGATTTCGGTGATGGGGTAGAATGAGTTAAACTCAAAATCGACGTCAAAGAATCGAAGATAACCGCAAGAACTCAGAAGTTCCGTATGTACTGCCAGAGAGCAGCACTATCTTAGAAAGACAGTCAAAGATCTGCAAGGCTCACAACAGCCATCTATTGAACATAGGTCAAGACAGGTGCAAGTTTATTTGTCTTAACTCATTCTACCCCAACACCGACATCCCCAAATTTTGCCGTTGTCCTCTGAAGACTGCACTCTAGTGCAGGCATAGATCGACCATGATAGTTCAAGGGTGATGCCAGAATAGCTTGGCGCCCATAGGCGCCAAGCTATTCTGGCATCACCCTTGAACTATCATGGTCGATCCTTATCTTGCTGCGGCGTGTCTGGGGTAGAAAGAGTTAAACCCCTTCACTGCCGATGGAAAGTTAACACCGTCCAACTGCAAGAGAAATAGATCCTCATGAGTACCCCTTGCTGACACCCAATTTGTATCCATGTTCCTTCGGCGACTGGGGATCTTTGGTATCGAATGAGCTAAGATTTCGAAAAAAGAGAAAATAAAAGAAAACAACCCAACTGCAAGAGACATAGATCCTCATGAGCCTCCGTAGTTGCGGAGGCTCATGAGAATCTATGACCTTTTCTAACACTAGTATGTATCCATGTTTTTAGCGCGGCTGTGTCTTTTTGGCGTCGAATAAACTAAGATTTAAAAAACACAGTCTGCCTCCACTGGCAGTGATAGTGTTTATTCCCACTGACGAGATCGTTTTTTTTCAGGAATGTATTTATTGTCTTTCCACTCACTGATGATATTAGACAACAAACTAAACACACACACACACAACCCCCCTCTCCCCTAAACAAACCAAAACAACAACAAATAAAACAAAACAAAACAAAACAAAACAAAACAAAACAAACCCAACCAACCAACCAACAAACCAAACAAACAACAAAAACCAAAAAAAAAAAAAAAAAAAAACAACCCCCCAAAACCCCCCCCACCCCAAAAAAAAAAAAAAAGAACAAAAAACCCCCACAACAAACAAGCAAACAAACAAACAAACAAAAAACACCAACAAAAAAACACAAAACAAGCAATCAATAATACATGCGCTTCTATCAAGAAAAACAATAATAAACAACTTTATAAATATTATAACAGTTTGCCTACCCGGCTATGACATGTTACATTAACTATTGAAATCGCGATGTTGTGATGTAAAACATACTGCCTGGTAAATTTTCGATATTTATATTAATTTCAATATTATTTGATGAAAGCGTGCATTAATTTGTCCATCAATGACGGTGCCAAGGGAAGGCAAATGTGTGCAGGTTGTTGGATTTGCTCATTTTGCTTGAAGAAGAGAGTCAAAGCCGGTTCATGGTTCAGTTGCGCTTTATTACGACACAGCAACCAATAAACAAAGAGCAATACATAGCACTCAACGGCAGTCAAACTTCAGATGAAAGTTCAGATCGAAGAACAAAGTGGAAGCGCAGAAAAACAACACGCCGGCAAGTTAATTACGGTGATAACAGTGATTAACTCATTCAGCCCCGACACCACACCACACACAGATCGAGCATGATAGTTCAAGGGTGGTGCCAGAATAGCTTGGCGCCCATAGGCGCCAAGCTATTCTGGCACCGCCCTTGAACTATCATGTTCCATCTGTCTCGAATTGTAATACAGTCATTCAGAGGACAACTTCAAAATTTGGGGATTTCACTCCTGGGCTAGAATGTGTTAAATGACACTATCTATCTGTCTATCTATCTATCTATCTATCTATCTATCTATCTATCTATCTATCTATCTATCTATCTATCTATCTATCTATCTATCTATCTATCTATCTATCTATCTATCTATCTATCTATCTATCTATCTATCTATCTATCTATCTATCTATCTATCTATCTATCTATCTATCTATCTATCTATCTATCTATCTATCTATCTATCTATCTATATCCCGTAGTCTTGCCGACCGTTGGGGCACCACTGATGACTTGGCAACCAGCTCCCTCCAGTCCTCTCTGTTCTCTGCCATTATCAGCGTATCGCCCAGCTTCAGTCCTGTCCACTCTGAGATATTGTCCTCCCATCTTTTCCTCTGTCTTCCTCTCCTTCGTCCTCCTTGCACAGTGCCTTGCAGGATTGTTTTGGCAAGCCCTGCTGAACGCGTGACAAGTTTGCGTTTTCTCACAATGGCTAATAGGTCTTCATAGGGCCCGATGGCTTGCCTGATTCTGCTTCCCACTTCCTCGTTTGTGATGTGATCTCTGTATGAGATGCCAAGCAGCCTTCGACAACATCTCATTTCAGTGGCTTGTATCCTCCTTTCAAGGTCTGCTGTGAGGGTCCAGCGTTGGGGAGAAATGGGTTAAGGCCACGTAGGGCCCGGACCACACGGCGTGCTCGCTGGCCAACCGTCTACTTATTTGTACCGGTGCGTGTCATTTAAGGACCCTTAAATGACACGCACCGGTACAAATAAGTAGACGGTTGGCCAGCGAGCACGCCGTGAGGTCCGGGCCCTACGTGGCCCTAACCCATTTCTCCCCAACGCCTTGCAGCAGGAGATGGATTGACCATGATCATTCAAGGGCAGTGCGAGATTAGCTTGATTAGCTAATCTGGCACTACCCTTCAATTATCATGGTTGATTGATGATCTGCAGTAGTAAGTAGGCATTAAGGGACACGTCCAACATGCGGGAAATGCGGCCGGGGGGTTAACATGGGTTAAACATACGTGACGAACGCCTACACAAGATCCGAGCCCGCGGACAGGCAAAACAGCTCTGTCGGACAAAGGGACTAACCGAATTTGCGTTTCTTACTAGTCAATTAAACTTAACCCGTTCAGTGCCAGTGGATTCAGACCGTGTCTCTGAAATCGTCGTTAAATCAACATTAAAAAAACCCCGACAGATTTCACAGAAACATGCATTCAAAGTGACAGATCGACCATGATAGTTCAAGGGTGGTGGCAGAATAGCTTGGCGCCTATAGGCGCCAAGCTATACTGCCACCACCCTTGAACTATCATGGTCGAGCCATATCTTGCTGTGGTGTGTCGCGGGCAGAATGAGATAAGAAACGATACACGCAGGGGTCGTGATATTTGCCTCTGAAATCTGTAGTAACTCTAGACAAAAAATGTCCAAGGAACGTAGATACAAAGTAGGCTCAGCAAGAGGAATAGCTCCTCATGAGCCACCGCAACTGCAGGAGCTCATGAGGTTCTATACGTCTTGCAGCTGACTGGTGTTCAAATGTTCTCTGGACTGAAATGGTTAAATAGCTAACAAAGTACAAACTCCATACGCGTACATTTTAGCATTTTAAAGGAAATTTAAAGGACTTTCAGACGGACTAAACGAGAAATAAATCGATACTTAGACTGAATATTTTGTAAAAAGTATAAATGGTGCTAAGCGAAGCAACTAAAAAAAAAAAAAAGAGAAAAAAAGAAAAAAAAAAAAAAAGAAAAAAAAAAAAAGAAGAAAAAATTAACTAATAATCGACTAAAAATAGAACAAAACCAAATACATGTACATATTTAAAAAGTAGTACAACCATAAAATCGCTGCACTATCAAAACAGCTCCCTACGGTCTATAGAACTGATACAGTAGCACGTTAAAAATTAAGGAAAAACACAAGATATCAAACCATTACGATATCGTGGTAGACTCGCCGCATCACGCAGGTGGCGACCACTCTCAGGACGAGGGTTAAAAATGAACTGCGGTGCGCAGGAGTCTAGGAAGATTATCAGGGGACACCAGAAGATTTTCTTTTGTTGGGGCGGGGGGGGGGGGGGGGGGGGGGGGGGAGGGAGGGGATGGGGGGGAGGGGGGAGGGGGTAGTAGGGGGGGGGGGGTCGTTTTGGGTCTTCCAAGAACATACGCATCATGTCATTGTGAGTTCTGCTTTAACTCATTCGAGACGTGCTGCATCAGGATACGTGGTTTTATGCCGCATATCCGGAGACTGCACTCTCGAATGAGTTAAATCCCACAGTGCGCGCACCTACCAGCTTTGTAAACAGTACCGCTGGACACAAGCACAAGGGGGGTTAACCCATTGTGCCCGAGGTACGAAATACCCACATTCTGGAGTTATCCTGTGAGGACGGCACTACAATTCAGGAGACAGATCGACCATGGTAGTTCAAGGGTGGTGGTAGAATAGCTTGGCGCCTATAGGCGCCAAGCTATTGTGCCACCACCCTTGAACTACTATGGTCGAGCCATACCTTGTTGTGGTGTGTAGCGGGGAAGAATGAGTTGAACAACCTTTCTTATTGGCTTTGCAGTACTTATACTAAGTAGAGCCAACGCAAATACTGACAACGTTCACACATCCGTCCCCCACGCACTGCACAATATCTTCTTCTTCTTTTTATCGCTTGTCGAGGGGGCTTGTATATAGGCAGAATTGCACACGTAGCAGCGAAGCAGAAAAAAACCATGGTCCGACGAACTTTTGCTCACTGGGTTGAATACGTCAGATTTGAACACGTGAGACTTGACATACAAATATCGTGTTTTATGGTCATCACATTTGACTATGAGAAAGTACTAACGCGCGAGAGTAAACATCAAAAGCACCGAGGCGGATCAGTTAAGGGCGAAAGGGGTTGGATTGCTGTTGTGGGTGGGTGGGTGGGGGTGGGGGGAGGGGAGTGGGGATGAGGGAGATAGGAAAGAGGAAAAAAAAAAGGGGGGGGGGAGGAGGCGGAAAAAGGCCAACATCAATTTAATTAATTGTATTACAAGCAACTCAGTGTGCCCCCCCCCCCCTTTCCCTTTAGCATCATCTTCCTCTACTTTCCTTATCTTCCCCTTTCTGTGTGGTGTGTGTGGGTGGGGGGTGGGGGACCAGGGGACTTGCGGGGGAAAGGAAGGGGCATTCGGGAGAGGGGAATGGGGCTTCAGAGGAAGGGAGATGAGATGCGAATGGGGAGGGCAATGGGCTTCCGTGGAGGGCAATGAGGCTTCAGAGGAAGGGAGATGAGATGGAAATGGGGAGGGCAATGAACTTGTGGGGATGGGGAAGCGGGATGAAGGGAGAGGGGGGAAAGGGGCTTCCGAGGCAGAGATGAGAAATGGGAATGAGGAGGGCAATGGGCTTCCGGCGGGATGGGGAAGGTGGCTTCCGAGAAAGGGAGATGATGGGAAGGGGAGGACAAGTGGGGCTTCCGGGGGTGGGGGGATGGGGAAAGGGGAGTGGGGATGAAGGTAGAGGGCAAGGGGGCTTCAGTGGGGGCTAGGGGGGAGGAGGGCGGTAATGGCAAGGGATTTTTCGGGGAGGTGGGGGGGGGGGCGGTAAGGGGACTTCCGGAAAGCCTGGATATACCCGTCCCCACATCTGCCACTAAAACAGCAAGCCAACGATAAAAACAGCAATATCATTAATAAAAAAGAAAGAAATAATAATTCAGTTGTTATATAACCCTTATAGCTGTGCTTTCTTCTGGTTTACAGCCACGGTCGTCTGGCAACCATTCGTTTGATCATGATCGCTGTTTACGGGTGATGTGCAAGCGATGGAATAAAAATAAATAAACAAAGCTCAATGCAGGTGTACATTATTCAAAGCGTAGCCGCGCATATCGGCCCCAACTACTCTACGTTGAAAAGATGGAAACCTGAAGAAAAATATAATCGTGACACTACTGTCCTAAACCTTCAAGGATTTAGACCTGTTAGCAACTAAATTTGTTTCTTCAAAGAGAACCCCAGCGATTTGTGCATGCAGCCACCGGTTAACCCATTCAGCCCTGACGAACTAGGAGATCCTCGCGCTGGGACCATATGGCGTTGAGGCGCGTCCCCTGGGTGGTGGATAGGGGGTCCCTCGTGAGAGGGGTGCACCGAATGAAATAAGGTGCCGTGAACCAACATGGTCTAAGGGAAGGTGACCCCGACAGAAAACCCCTGGTCCTCCTAGTAAGGGGGTTGGGCGTGGGGGTAGCTTCCCCACCCTGCAAAAAAGGAAGTAGCTACAAAAACGCCGACGAAAAGACAAACAGCAATTCCTTTCCTGGAGGAGGAAGGTTCTTCTACTAGAAGACTTATGACGTCCTGTGGTGAAAGCCGGAAGTCTTCGGAAGCCACAGGACCGAGCCGCCTCTCTCTATCCAGGGATACAACCATGGGCACATGGAACGTCAAGACCATGTACCAGAGCGGCAAGGCCGCCCAGATAGCAGCGGAAATGCAAAAGTACAACCTTTCCCTGCTAGGTATCAGTGAAGCCAGATGGACGCAGTCTGGCCAGAAAAGGCTGTTAAGTGGGGAGATGATTCTGTATTCAGGTCATGAAGAGGAGAATGCCCCCCATACAGAAGGTGTAGCATTCATGCTGTCACCAGTGGAACAGAGAGCGCTGATGGGCTGGGAACCTCTTGGGCCAAGAATTATCACAGCAGCCTTTAGAACCAAGAAAAAGCTCAAGCTGAACGTCATCCAGTGTTATGCGCCCACTAATGACAGTGACGAGGAAGAGAAACAAGAGTTCTACGACCGACTCCAGAGTGCCTTGGACAAATGTGCGGAGCGAGACATCACCATCGTCATGGGCGATTTTAATGCCAAAATAGGGGAGGACAACACCGGATACGAAGAGGTGATGGGGAGACAGGGACTAGGCTTGGAGATGAGTGAGAACGGGGAGAGGTTTGTAGACTTTTGTGCTCTAAACCGACTTGTCATTGGAGGCAGCATCTTCCCACACAGAAGAATACACAAAGCAACTTGGGTCTCACCCGACCATACAACAGAGAACCAAATAGACCATATCTGCATTAGCAAGA
>BTPG01000002.1:60909954-60947454 GCA_036245525.1 Semisulcospira habei | reverse complement strand
AACAAAAAGACATTTGGGCAGAGAAGCACTAGCGAGCACATTAACTCATTCGGCCCCGACACACCACAGCAAGACATCGATCGAGCGTGATAGTTCAAGGGTGGCGCCAGAATAGCTTGGCGCCTATGGGCGCCAAGCTATTCTGGCACCACCCTTGAACTATCATGCTCGATCTGTCTGAATTGAAATACAGTCTTTCAGAGGGCAACTTTAAAATTGTGGGGACTTTGGTCCTGGGGTAGAATGTGTTAACGCTTAATGACAACGCACAATTTAGTTAACTGAAAAACAGCTAATAGAGCGTAAATCTCACCTACCTGCCTCCCACACCTACCCCCCACCCCCCCCCCCACCTCTTTATCCTCCGAAAAAAGAAGCCAACCAACCAACCAACCAACCAACCAACCAACCAACCAACCAACCAACCAACCAACCAACCAGCCAGCCAGCCAACCAACCAACCAACAACCAACCAACCAACCAACCAACCAACCAACCAACCAACCAACCAACCAACCAACCAACCAACCAACCAACCAAGGCACCCGCACTCCTTACGCCCCCCAAAAACAAACAAACAAGAACAAACAAAAGCAAAATCCCCTACAACAAAAATATCAAAAACAACATCAACTACAATAACAACAAAACAACACAAGAACAACAACACAAACAACAATTACAACAGCAACAACACTGCGTTAAACTAAAACACAAGATGTGGATCGAAAGGGACAGCTCAAGGGTGGTGCCAATAGACTAAGACGCCTCTGGACGTCCAGCCATATTCTGGCACGACCCTTGATCTATCTCCCAGACTACACTGTGATCTCAACAACCTCTTCAACACTTTTCACCAATTTTTGACGACTGTACAGCAAAATCGACAAATCACAGGTATTCAGTAAAAAAATATTTTATATTAGGTCAACTGGCGCTAAATGATATTTGTTTTTAACACATTCTATCCTAGGACTGAAATCCCCCCAAATTTGAAGTTGCCCTCAGAAGGACTGTATTACAGTTTTAGAGGCAGATCGAACATGAAAGTTTAAGGGTGGTGCCAGAATAGCTTGGCGCCTATGGGCGCCAAGCTATTCTGGCACCACCCTTGAACTATCATGCTCGATCCATGTCTTGCTGTGGTGTGTCGGGGCGGAATGAGTTGGTGGTACAGAAAAGTATTTCTTTGCGGAGATATTTGGGGGAAAAATGGTGTGCGCTCCATTGTCACACGACCTATAACTACACGTCTTTTCCGCCTAAGGGTATCGCCAGTAATAGCCAAGAGTCCAGCGGCATGAGTGAGTTTCGTCCTGCGCAAGCCACTAAGCAAGATGCTCCGCTACAAACACCTTGCGTAGTGGCTTGCGCAGGACGAAACTCACTCAAACTAATGAGCCACATGGTCCACCGCTTCCCTGCTACAATACGTAGGCTGTACCTACGCTCTGGTCTCTGAAATCTTGGTTCATTGAACGACCAAAAGCCAGCACCGTCCAAGAAACATGGATATAAATAGGTCTCAGCAAGAGGCTTAGATCCTCATAGTCCCGTGGTCTCTTGAGGATCCATGTCTCTTGCAGTTGGATCATGTTCACTTTTTCGGCAGTTAAGGGGTTAAGGAAATCAGGATTTTGGGTATTTTGAACTTAAGTCTAAATGATTTTTTAAAAAAAAATCTCACCAAGAAAAATCATCCACAGACTGGTGGCAAGGCCTAGCAGTATCAGCCCCGCCATCTTGGACAGGAGACCCGCGATAATGAGAGTGGTGTCCCTTAGTGGCGTGAACTTCTTCAGGAGCGGCAGGATGATGAGGACCGATGCACCACGGGTAAAGTTCTCTGAGCCTTTGAAGTACCCATATGTAGTGTAGGACCAGCTTCGAGGAGACCGCTTGAGATACAGCAGCAAGATGTCGCCCTCGCCTGTACATAATTTATCCAATCATTTGGATGAAGGAGGAAAACTATATTTCGTGCAGGAATTTTGTCTCTAGCGATTCTGCTTCATTCGAAAACATTATACAGCACACACGTAAGAGAAGGTCTTTGCGTCATCTTTGCGTCATTGCTCACTTTAACCATTTAGTTCCAACGCCCTCAACAGGTGATGGATTTGCCATCGAAATTGAAGGGGAGTGCATGATGAGCTTCGCGCCTTCCTGGCACTACCCTTGAATTATCATGGTCATGACAAGGGTATATCAGATTATCTTTGGCCCCACCCGTTGTATGATCAATTTGAAGGCGCCAATTTGTTATTTGTTATTTGGGTTTAACGTCGAGCAGGCGACTAAGGCCATCTCAGGGCGGAAAGGCGCCAAGCTCATATGACACTACCCTTGACTTATCACGGTCATGATAATTCAAGGGTAGTGACATATTAGCTTGGCACCACCCTTGTAGTATCAATTTATTATCATGGTCAGTCGATCTCCTGTAACTGGTATACAATCCTCAGGCAACACCTACACAAGTTGTGAAATGCGGCCGTGGGGTTAAATGGGTTAAATTACCCGTGGTGCAGAGCTGAAGGATGTCCAGCACAAGGATCAGAAGCACGAGGTGCACTTTGACACGTGATGCGCGAGAAGTGGTGACAAAACTCCACATGTCAATCAACGGCGACAGACACACCCTTCCGCAGCACGCGCCGCTCGCTTGACTCTTCTGGTTCATGTCCTCGCTAGGTGCGATGTCCCGAACGAAGATTACGATGTAGAGCAGAGCTGCAACCTGTGTAAAAAAGCAAGAGGGTACCCGGTCAGCGAAAGAACCTCGGCGCGACGTCAGGTTTAGTTGGCCAGCCCGCGAGGGCGGGCCAACTAAGGCTGACGCCACGCCAAGGACATTTACTTTTCTACCATGCTTGACTTCTTTACAGTTCTAAGGACTATGTACCAGGTACAGGGGATGGATTGACCATGATAATTCAAGGTTAGTGCCTTCAAGCGCCAAGCTAATCTGGCACTACCCTTGAATTATCATGGTCAAGCCATCGCCTGCTGTAGGGACTCGGGGATAAATAGGGTTAATTGTATCAAGCGAAGCCCGTCCAAGAGCAGATCGCTTTAATATCCCGAGTCCGACCTGTGTTACCATCAACCAACAAACTACAGTCGACTTTGCCCGTAACATCTTAACTCCTTCTCCGTCGAGAAAAGGTGAAAGCGATTCATCTGCAAGAGGCATAGATCCTCATGAGCCCCCGCGACTGCGGGGGCTCATGAGGATCTATGCCTCTTGCTGAGACCAATTGTTATGTAGATTTCTTAGACAATTGTGGCTTTGCGGAATCTGCCCACATTGTCACAGTTCAAATCTCACTTAAAGACTTTTCTTTTCTGTCGGGCATTCAACACTTAGCTCATCTTTAGCTAACTGTTGACTGCCTTTTATTCTGATCCTAGAGGAAGTGAATGTAAGGTGTTGGGAAGAGATGGCCCGGGGTGGTTTAAAGTAGTGTATAATCGTGCGTGTGTCTGAGAGAGAGGGTGTGCTGTTGTGCATGCGCAGTGAGTCCAGGGTTTTCCTGGAGAACAGCGCTATACAAGAACTATGCATTATTATTATTATTATTATTATTATTATTATTATTAGATCGTTAAATGAACACAGACTATGCGTCCAGTGGCAGGGATGGGGTTAAATCTGTAGGAAAAAAAAACCACAAGTCGGGAAAAAACAATTTTGATGAAGCTCAGGCCACATTGTTTTTGTATATGACTTTTCTAATCACAAACTTCGTTTCCCATTAATTGTGTGTTATCGGAAGTTTACTGACTCGCGTATATCGCCTTACCTGACACGAAAGAGCGATGCCAAAGACGGGCACATAGCCAAGGGTGTCCACCAGCCTACCCGACACGAACACGCTGACGGTGCCGGCGAGGAACGTACCCGCTTCTGCCACACCTACCCGCATCATGCGAGACCCAGGTGTGGCCAGGTGCGTCAGGTAGGTGTACGCTGCCATCAGCATAGCCAGGTAGCTTCCGCCAAGCCCCGAACACACCTGGAATAACAATTTCAATGCACAAACGATGGACCAACCCATTAAATCCAGATGGTGATTTTGTAAAAAAAAATGTCTTTTTGTCCGATGAAGGCTACGTTACCGTTTAGGCGATAGATCAACTGTTTTAGTTCAAAGGTGGTGCCAGGATAGCTTAAAGCCTCAGGCCCTTAAACTGTCAGCCAAATTTATTTCAACTAATGGGTGTATCAGAAAGAAAAGGATTAAAAGCGTTAGCGTCATGCTGGTCTAAAGAAGAAGTTGTAGCCCATTGTTTCAAACACGACGCTGTAACTTCTTATTTAGACCTGGTCGGGATTTTTTGTATGTCGTGATCCATGGCACGGGAGTGATAGTGTACGGCCCTAACGGGCGGGTTATGGGGTGGGGATGGGGGGTGGGGGTGGGGGGGGGGAGGATGAAAATCTGTTGCCTATAGAGTGCGACCATCAATTCAGGCGCGCTGCGATTGTGCTGCTTCGGTTTATCATGATCTTTCAACGGACGTGCTATTGATTTTCCCAGAGTGTAGCCGACTGTATTTAATTGAGACCGCGTTGAGAGGTGGACGGCATTCGGATTAGAAATATTACAACATCAGTATGAAAAGCATTCAAACATTCACTCACGGGTCCTATCATCAGCAGGGCTGGCGACCAGTGCATGTACACGGCGTTGAGAATGTTGAAGATGGAGTAGACGATGGCAGACACGCACGTCACTACCAGCGGCGGGCGACGACCCACGCGGTCTCCTAGGCTGCCCAGCCACAGCAACAGCGACAGCACAGCCTTGCGGAAGTAAAAACAAAACAAAACAAACACACAAATTAGGCGAGACGAGTCGTGGTAGATACAGTATATTTACCACGGGAAGTCACTCAGCGCTGGACTAACAAACAGTTCGATCCCGTAACTTCTTCCTTATGGCTCCTAAGGTATCTTAACCTCTCCCCTGCCGCTGGACGCAAATTTATTTGTTTGCTGAAATCTTTGTTCTTTCAACGAGAAGAATAAACTGATGCTACAGCAGACCTGAGAACTGCAATACAAACTGGACTCAGCAAGTGACATAGATCCGCATGAGCCCCCGCGACAGCGGGGGCTCATGAGGATCTATGCCTCTTGTAGCTGGTTTGTGTTCTTTTTTTCTCGGCAGTTTGGGGATAAGGGAGACATCAAGGGCTCTAACTGTTTGTTTGTCAAGAGTTCGGTGACTTACATTAGCGCGTATACCGCGGAGGTGAAAACATAGACTATTAACAAATATAAATATATGCACTATGTAGAGGCTATATAGAGAACATAAACTCCAAAGCAACCGAAACTAAAGAACGTGGTAAATCGGGAGAACAAAAACACATTGAATTTAAACTTAACTCTTTCTATGCCACTGTAAGTACACTGTATGTGCACCTTTGTTTCTGAAATCGTGGTCCATTCAACGACCAAAAGCCAACACCGTCCAAGAAACATGGGTACAAATAGGTCTCAGCAAGAGGCGTAGATCCTCATGAGCCCCCGCAGTCGCGGGGGCTCATGAGGATCTATGTCTCTTGCAGTTGGATCGTGTTCACTTTCTTCTCGGCAGTGAAGGGGTTAACGCGTGTAGAACGTTATAAAAAAAACTGAACGCTAAATAAAGCCTCATTTTTATCGAAGGTACGAAGCTCGTCCATGCGAATGTTCAAAGTATTTTGTTGCTGCGGTGGAGCTTGTTTACGTACCGCAGAAAGAGAGGATTGGGTTTATTGAAAGTTCAGTTTTCCGAGAAAAAAAAAAGTATGTTCGGCATACTTTAAGACCATTAGCTTTCATCCTAAGTCAATTACGGGCCTGTGGAGGTGCTACAGAAGACCACAGATTTCATTTTGAGAGCCAAAGTCCAAGTGTGACGGCGTTCGAGAAGAAGAAGAAAGCCTAAGTAAATGAACACACTAAAAGATATGAAGAAGGAAAATGAGTGATACAAAATATTTTATAACAAAAACAATGAATGAATGGATTAATGCAAGGTGATTGATGGGACTGATACGTAGATAAGTAAGACAGTGAGTGAGTATGTAGGTCAGTACCTAAACAAGTAGGCGGGTAAGCGGTTAGTAAGTAAATAATACATTCAGTTCAACGAGACATGCATTATATGACCGAATGAATACAGAAAGAGATAAATAAAAAATAAATCAACAATCAGCCAATTAAACAGATAGACAAAGAAAGAGACAAGTAGACAAATAATAATATAAAAAAAATAAAGATGAAGATGATGATGATGACTACGACGACGACGACGACGACGATGATGATGATAATCATGATGTAAAAATAATAATAATAATAACAATAATAATAATAATAATAATAATAATAATAATAATAATAATAATAATAATAATCCACAAACCTCTAACAAAGAAACAAACAGAGAAACAATCAAAGAAACCAACAACCAACCAACCAACCAACCAACCAACCAACCAACCAACCAAACAATCAACTAGCCAACCAACTAACCAACCAGTCAGCCAGCCAACCAACCAACCAACTCACCAACTAACCAAACAACCAACCAGCCAAACAGTCAGCCAGCCAGTCAGCCAGCCAATCAACCAGCCAACCAACCAACCAACCAACCAACCAACCAACCAACCAACCAACCAACCAACCAACCAACCAACCAACCAACCAACCAACCAACCAACCAACCAATCAACCAACCAAAAAAAAACAATCACCAACTGGCAAAGTGACCGCGATGTTGCTGCGCATGATTCAAACCACTCAACCAGCCGAGCAACCAACCAACAAACCAATCAACCAACCAACTATCCAACTATCCAACCAACCACCCAACCAGCCGAGCAACCAACCAACCAACCAACCAACCAACCAACCAACCAACCAACCAACCAACCAACCAACCAACCAACCAACCAACCAACCAACCAACCAACCAACCAACCAACCAACCGGCAAAGTGACCACGATGTTTCTGCGCATGATCCAAACCAAGCAACCAAGCAAAAAAGCAACCAAACAACCAACCATGCAACCAAGGAACTAAAGGAACAAATCACATACCGGCACAGTGACTGCGATGTTGCTGCGCATGATCCACATGGAGGACTCTTCCTGCACATTGTCCTCCAGGTCCTTGTGTTCCTTGGCAAATGTCCTGTTGGAGTCCAGGAGGTCGCACAGGGTCTGGTTGTACAGCGACAGGCATGACTTGTCGTACGTGATGGCCTGTGAACAAATTTAACCCCTTCACTGCCGAGGAAACAACCATATAAGCCCGGCCCAAGTGCAAGACACAAAGATCAATGCCTCTTGCCTAAACCACTTCGAGGGAAGGGGCAGCGTGGTATTCAAGATTCAGGATAACTATAAAATGTCATTATAAGTGAGAAGCGGTAATGTGATGAACTGACAATATATTATGATGTAATGAAACAGCGTCACTTGCAGGAAAACTTACATTAAAACATATATAAATAGCGTGTATGAGAGGGAATGAGAGCTGAGGGGAGGGCAAGGGATTCTCTAGCCCCCTCCATATTTTATTTGAACGGGGTCAGGGACCCCCCCCCCCACCCCCCACCCCAACCCCTTCCCCGCTCCCCACCCGCTCACCCACTCACTCACCCGACCACCTCTCCTGATTTTTTCCCAGTAAGCGAAGGTCCTCGGGCCCACGACAGCCGCGGTGGGCCCGCACACGACTGTGCGCGGGCCCACTGCAGTCGTCGAGGGCCAGAAGACAGTTTACTACTGGGATATCCCACTGCTCCAATCATGTAGATACATAAGGCACAGTTGCGTAAACGTCATGGAAATACTTCACGTAGCTCTCTTAAACACCGTCTTTATCTGTTACCCGAGACTGTTATCTCGTACACAGAGTCCAAAATAGCTGAAGCGATTAAGCGTCGGAGCAAGAGAGCGAAAAGAATCGCCGGGTCGTGGGTTCGAGTCCCCGTTCCGGCCCCGGTAGCTGGACTCGCAATCCAGCGGGGAAAAAAACGGGCTTGTTCCATAGCATGTCCGTTGAACGGTCCTGGTAAATCAAAGTGGCACAGTTGCAGTGCGCGTGAATTGATCAGTGTTCAGGTCGTACTCCATAGGCAATCGATTTCCCTGCCCCCCTTAACTCGCCCGTCAGGGCCGTCCATTATCACTTCGGTGCCGTGAACGTTAAACCCGAACTAACCAAACAACACAGCGCGCAAAGGCAGACACGCGCCCATGTAATATTAACCCTTTGGGTGTCGGTTGCGGTTTTAGTTGCGACAATTCCGACAAGAGGGTTGACATTACATGAGCGCGTGCCTCATCCCCATCCAAACAAAATCTCGATAAATGTGCATGTCGTCGGTGTACCTGGAAAAACCCTCGTATCTGAGACACATCTCAGCTAATCTCACCCCCCCCCCCCTAACTTAAACAAACACTCAATACAAATGTATATCGTTGGTGTAATTGAAGAAGCTTGTAGCTGACACACAGTTGTATGGCAGACACGAGGTTTTCCAGTCACATATATTGTCATTCTGTTGCAGTAATAGACTAATGGTTATATCTGATCTCGTCGGTGTACATGAAAAACCTCTACGGGTGCCTCATTCAGCCGGTATTATCCATTATTGTTGCATAACAAGGACATTTTTCACCCCTCAAAAGTGGATATTCTCGGTTTTGTCAAATTGGGTCAGACTTCTTATAAATCTCATTGTTAAGAAAAACGGGGTTTTCATTTGATAACAATGGACAGGCCGTTTTTTGACAACTCAGATTTTCACTTGCTTAGTCTCATCTCGAAACAAAACGCGTACAAGGTAGGTCACTGAAACACACACACACACACACACACACATGTATACACACACACAGCACAAACAAACACACACACACACACACACACACATACACACACACACACACACAAACACACACACAGCACAAACACAAATACACGCACACAGCACAGCACAAACACACGCACACACACATATATATACACACACATACACGCACACACCCACGCACGCAAGCACATACGCACACACACACACACACATACACACACGTATACACACACAGCACAAACACACACACACACATACGCACACATGCACGCACGCACGCACACACGCAGCACAAACACACACACACACATACGCACACATGCACGCACGCACGCACACACGCACGTACCCACACAAACACACACACACACAAACGCATGCACGCACGCACGCGCACACACACACACACACACACACATATATATGCACTGACTCCATGAAAAAGGTCATTCAAATTCTATCGCATCTTAGTAAACCTGGCCAACATTTGATAAATCCTAGGTTGATGATAAACAGAACGGCCCTGAATCTTTGGCTGCCACAAAGTACGAGTTGCGTGTCTGAATTGAAACGAGTGCACGCTGACCCGCAATCTCGTGGGAAAACACGCATGTAAATGGAACACACACATACACACACACACACACACACACACACACACACACACACACACACACACACACACACACACACAGACTCACCATCACACACACACACAACACACACACACACACACACACACACACACACACACACACACACACCATCACACACACACACACACACACACACACACACACACACACACACACACACACACACACACACACGACACACACATCTGTGTTTAGGTGATACACATATACACAGTCTACTCCGCTTATAACGAAGTCGGATATAAGAAAAGTCGGATATAGCGACACTTTTTCAAACGCCCAACAGCAGTTTGTCAACGTAAATAACTCCGCTTATTACAAACATCGCATATAGCAACAAGAAAAATTTGGGTCCCCTGGAGATTTGTTATATCCGGAGTGTACTGTGTTCTGTGAATCTCACTCGACGAGCGCTGTTAACCCCATCCCTGCCAATAATGACGAAAATGACACGCCTGACATTACTGCACACTGGCCCACACTCGCGTGAACAGCGCAGAAGTAAACGGGCCCAAAATCAAGCATAAAGAACATAGGACTAACAAGAGACATGAAACCTCATGAGCCCCCGCGACTGCGGGGGCTCATGAGGTTTCATGTCTCTTGCAGATGGGTTGCGTTCACCTCGCCCGACAGTAAAGGGGTCAAGACCTTATCCTAGGAGCGAAAGCCAAAAATCCTTGGACGTCAAACAAATGTTCTCTGCTTTCAGTTTCAAGCTGTAGGTATTGGCCCATAGGCCACGGTAGACAATTCGTTTTCGTTTTTACGATGCTTAATCAGCGCACAGTAACTTCGCTTGTAACAGGTAGGTTAGTTATTATCAAAGTCACATAGACCAACACTTTTCTAAAAGTCCCGATCACAAGGTTTACTGCACAAACTACTTCGCCTTCACAAGACACTTCAGACACAACACCAAGAAAATTTGATCCTTAGGCTATTTTCTAGACGATATCAGACGGTTCTGTGCCTAAAAAAAGAGTACACGTAAAGTCGATTTGGCTTACAGCAAGCCGACTTCGCTGTACCAAAAATCCGGATATTAAACTCTTTTTCAAAGGTTACGGTCCAACTGTTTGTGTGCAAATTTCTTCGCTTGTGAAAAACTTCGGAACAATAACAAACAATGTGCCCCTTGGTGATATGTTATGTCCGAAATGTAATGTTTATGTAAATAATGCTCGGTCGACCTCGCATATAAATGTAATGTGTGTGTAAATAATGCTCGGTCGACCTCGCATATAAATGTAATGTGTGTGCAAATAATGCTCGGTCGACCTCGCATATAAATGTAATGTGTGTGTAAATAATGCTCGGTCGACCTCGCATACAAATGTAATGTGTGTGTAAATAATGCTCGGTCGACCTCGCATATAAATGTAATGTGTGTGTAAATAATGCTCGGTCGACCTCGCATATAAATGTAATGTGTGTGTAAATAATGCTCGGTCGACCTCGCATATAAATGTAATGTGTGTGTAAATAATGCTCGGTCGACCTCTCATATAAATGTAATGTTTATGTAAATAATGCTCGGTCGACCTCTCATATAAATGTAATGTGTTGTGTAAATAATGCTCGGTCGACCTTGCATACAAATGTAATGTGTGTGTAAATAATGCTCGGTCGACCTCGCATATAAATGTAATGTGTGTGTAAATAATGCTCGGTCGACCTCGCATATAAATGTAATGTGTGTGTAAATAATGCTCGGTCGACCTCGCATATAAATGTAATGTGTGTGTAAATAATGCTCGGTCGACCTTGCATATAAATTTAATGTGTGTGTAAATAATGCTCGGTCGACCTCGCATATAAATGTAATGTGTGTGTAAATAATGCTCAGTCGACCTCGCATATAAATATAATGTGTGTGTAAATAATGCTCGGTCGACCTCGCATATAAATGTAATGTGTGTGTAAATAATGCTCGGTCGACCTCGCATATAAAATTAATGTGTGTGTAAATAATGCTCGGTCGACCTCGCATATAAATGTAATGTGTGTGTAAATAATGCTCGGTCGACCTCGCATATAAATGTAATGTGTGTGTAAATAATGCTCGGTCAACCTCGCATATAAATGTAATGTGTGTGTAAATAATGCTCGGTCGACCTCGCATATAAATGTAATGTGTGTTTAAATAATGCTGGGTCGACCTCGCATATAAATGTAATGTGTGTGTAAATAATGCTCGGTCGACCTCGCGTATAAATGTAATGTGTGTGTAAATAATGCTCGGTCGACCTCGCATATAAATGTAATGTGTTTGTAAATAATGCTCGGTCGACCTCGCATATAAATGTATTGTGTATGTAAATAATGCTCGGTCGACCTCGCATATAAATGTAATGTGTGTGTAAATAATGCTCGGTCGACCTCGCATATAAATGTAATGTGTGTGTAAATAATGCTCGGTCGACCTCGCATATAAATTTAATGTGTGTGTAAATAATGCTCCGTCGACCTCGCATATAAATTTAATGTGTATGTAAATAATGCTCGGTCGACCAAGCATATAAATTTAATGTGTATTTAAATAATGCTCGGTCGACCAAGGATATAAAATTAATGTGTGTGTAAATAATGCTCGGTCGACCTCGCATATAAATTTAATGTGTGTGTAAATAATGCTCGGTCGACCTCGCATATAAATGTAACGTGTGTGTAAATAATGCTCGGTCGACCTCGCATATAAATTTAATGTGTGTGTAAATAATGCTCGGTCGACCTCGTATATAAATTTAATGTGTGTGTAAATAATGCTCGGTCGACCTCGCATATAAATTTAATGTGTATGTAAATAATAATAATAATAATAATAATAATAATAATAATGAGTATTTATATAGCGCTTAATCTTACTCAAAAGCTCTAAGCGCTTTACAATCTGTACACAAAAATAAAAATACAATGACATATGCACATAACAAACAAAGCACAATGCCCGAACACACCACTTTTACAATAAACTAAACAACAATACATACATAATAATTTATATTCTAATTAACATTCAGTCTAAACAAGGAGGATTGCAGAACTACAACTAAGGCATCAAACATTGGCAGTTATTCAAAGTAAAGCTTGAAGAGGTGAGTTTTCAACGACCTCTTGAAGTCAGAGACAGACTCACAGTTTCTGACCTCAAGAGGAAGTGTATTCCATAACACTGGGGCTTGATAAACAAAAGTGCGCTGACCAAATGTTTTAGTTTGGACAGAAGGTACACACAACTTCCGTTTATCAGAAGAGGAGCGGAGCTCACGAGAGGGTGTATACACATGCAGCAAAGAGGACAAGTATTCTGGGCTGGTGCCTGAAAGGCAGTTAAAACAGATTGACATAACTTTATATTGAATACGTGAGGACACAGGTAGCCAGTGAAGGGACTTCAAGATGGGTGTGACATGCTCAGTCTTACGGACTCTCACAACAAGCCGGGCTGCATTGTTCTGAATTTTTTGGAGGCGATCAATGAGATACTGAGGGCAGCCACAAAGCAAAGAGTTACAATAATCTAGCTTGGACAGCACAAATGCACAAACTAGTGTTTTAGTGGCTTCCTCGGTCAGCAGGTGACGAACTGAACTAATACGACGAAGTTCCAGATAAGCGGATCTACACACTGCACTGACATGCTGTGACATAGATAACTCGCTGTCAAGTGTAACACCCAGGTTTCTCACACTCGCAGAGAAGCCAATGAGTGTTCCATCCACAGACAATGATGACGCTAAAGGCAGGGACGAAGATAATCTTGGATTAGCTACCAACATTGCTTCAGTTTTGCCATCATTTAACATCAGTTTGTTGGTGGTCATCCATGATTTGACATGGTCAATGCACTGGCTTATACTTTGGACGGCATTCACAGCTCGCTCGACAGTATCACTTTTGTACATCTGCGTATCATCTGCAAATGCATGATGGGAAATGGAGCGACTACAAATCAGGTCGGACAGGGGCTGAACATACAGTAAGAACAATACAGGTCCTAGGACCGAGCCCTGGGGTACCCCAAACTGAAGAGGTGATGGCTCAGAACGACAGCCGTCGACAGAAACAATCTGGGATCGTTCAGTCAGGTATGAACTAAACCATGCCAAGACTGTGCCTTCAATGCCAAATACAGATTGAAGACGGCACAGCAAAATTTCATGGTCAATAGTGTCGAACGCACTGGACAGGTCCAGCAAAGCAGGTCATTGAATATCTTCAGCAAAGCTGTTTCAGTGCTACGATGGGGACGATATGCAGACTGGAATACAATGAACAGACTATTAGAGTTGACATGCTTTAAAGTTTGAACAAGGACAATTTTCTCAAGAATCTTTGATAAAAATGTAAGATTGGAAACTGGGCGATAGTTTTTCAGTACATTTGGGTCTAAAGATGGTTTCTTCAATAGGGGTTTCACAAGTGCAGTCTTGAAGCTTTCAGGAAAAATACCAGTGGAGAGAGAGTTGTTGATAACTTGTGTAATGGCAGGTAACACTTCATCCAGGCACTCGTACAACAAGGGAGTGGGTATGGGGTCTAACTCACAAGTTTTGGGGGCAGTGTTTGTGATCACTTTTCTGACCTCATCCTCCAGCACAGGTTCGAATGAGTATAGATTGCTTTACGTCCCGCAAGCGACAAAGGCCTTCTCAGGACGTAGCACAGGTTCGAAGGCTGAGAGAGGTTCTCCACTAAAGCGTTTTTCGGTGAACAAAACTGAAGTGGGCATGAGATCCAGAGAATCACGAATTTCGCGGACCTTATCAACGAAGTAATCTGCAAAAAGCTGAGGCAGCTGGCACGGGGGAAATGTAGTGGGAAGAGGTGATGGAGTCTTCTTCACCATAAGCTTATTGGTCACATTATACAACTCTTTGCTTGTTGTGCACTCACTGATCTTCCTGTTGTAAAACGAAGATTTTACTCCATGAACAATCTCATTTACATGCTTCTTAGAACATGTGTATATCTGCTTGTGAACAGTCAACCTAGTTGAGCACCACATTCTCTCAGCTTGGCGCCGCATCTGCTTAGCCGAACGCAGCTCTTTGCTCACAAACCTATACCACGGGCTGATTCTATGAGCTGACTTTTTACGCTTTGAAGATGGCGCATGATTGTCTAAGACAGTGCGTAAACATGAATCAAACTCCTCGGCACTAGGACTAGGATGGTGAGACAGTGACTGAACGAGGTCAGCCTTGAAGGCTAGTCTGTCAATGGCACGAACATTGCGCACTATGGTAAGCATAGGCACTGGAGGTGGGACTATGACCCTCAAATGACTGATCACACAGTAATGGTCTGAACATATTGCATCAGAAACCTGTGCTGAGCACAAGATATCATCGTCACATCTATGAAGGATCCAGTCAATAGTATGCCCTTGTCTATGAGTTGGTTTGTCGACAACTTGTGAAAGACTAAACATGTGTAAAATGTCCATGAGTGCAGAGGTGGTGTGGTGCTTTTGATTGTCAAAGTGGATGTTAAAGTCACCAAGGACTATCAGACTGCCAGCAAGAGAATTACAGTGATCGAGAAGATCATGAAATTGATCAACAAACATTGAATCAGTTAATTTGTTCTTGCGGTTTGGCGGGGGTCTGTAGAGGCACAGAAAATGAACAGTTTTCTGAGTTAAAGCTAGAGTAAAATGTACAAGCTCAAAAGACTCATGGGAGAAACTAAAAGACGTTGAGAATGATGCAAAAGGCTGCAGTGCTTCATGGAGGACGACTGCAATACCACCCCCACGAGAATCGCGGGGGAAGGATTTCACAGAGTATCCAGATGGAGTAAGATCAGCACATTTGGCCTCATCACCTGAGGCACGAAGCCAGGTCTCTGTTTAGAACATAATGTCAACATGATGGTCGGTAACAAACTCGCACACTTCAGAGCGCTTCTTGGCACAACCAACTGAGCGCACGTTAAACAGTGCCAAGCACAGCTGACCTGGTACTTTGGTAGTGTCTTGAAGATGAACCTGAATAAGGTTAGATACATTACCAGTCTGGTGAGTATGGCTTGTGATTCTCTTGGAGCTGATGTAGACTGAGACGGGTTGTAATGTTTCTTGGGACAGGTGTGGTCGTTCAAGAAGTTGTGATGGTGATGATGACGGAGAGGTTTGAGGGGGTGGTGATGGTTGGAATGGGGCCCAATGAAGTGGAAGTGGGGGCTGCCACACGAATGATTGTGATGGTGGGGGCTAAAGTACCAGAGGTGGTAGCGGTGGGACACCGGGTGTAGGATGGCCCCACTCGGGTACTGATAATGCAGGCTGCAGGCATTGTGTTGGCGGAGGACCCACGGGCGCTGCAGGCATGTGATGACTTTGCTGCTGTGATGGCGATGGTGAGGCCTGCGGCATGGGCGGTGGTAAATGTAGGGACAGCCGCGGCAGGGGAAGCGGCTTTGGGTGGAGTGGGGGAAACGACACTGGGGTAGGCCACTTGGCTGAAAAAGAGTGAGGCGACTGAAGCACTGAAAACATGTGCTGAGGTACAGATGAAAACACTGAGTACCCCTGGGGTGGACAGCAGGGCACCGAGTACCCCTGGGGTGGACAGCAGGGCACCGACAACAGGCGCTGGGTTGAAGATGACAATCCCGAGTACCCCTGAGGTGAAGGCTGGGGCACTGAAGACAGGTGATGAAGTGGAGGTGGCATCACTATGTGCCCCTGGGGTGGAGGGTGGAACACTTTAGACAGGTACTTGGGTGGAGATGACATCGCCGATTGTTCCTGGGGTGGCGGGTAGGACATCGAAGACATGTGCTGGGGTGGCGCGGACATTACTGAGTGCTCCTGGGGTGAAGGGTGGAGCGCGGAAGACAGGCATGAGTGTAGAGATGACAATACTGAGTGCCCCTGGGGTGGAGGGTGGGGCACTGAAGACAGGTGCTTGGGTGGAGATAACATCACTGGGTGCCCCTGGGGTGGAGGGTGGGGCACTGAAGACAGGTGCTCGGGTGGAGATAACGTCACTGGGTGCCCGTGCGGTGGAGAGTGTGGCACTGAAGACAGGCGCAGCAGTGAAGCAAAAGGAGGTGACCGAGTCACAGAAGGAAGCAGTGAAGACACCATACCGTGCCCCTTGGGAGGAGACAGGAATTCTGAAGACTGGCTGTTGGAAAGTGCTAAAAGTCCAGAGCGTTGGTGGCACAATTTGCCACCTCTGCAGCCACGTTTACGTCCAGGCTTGGCAAGAATCCCAAGTTCTGATAATACGTCATAAACACACCTTTGGAGTCTAAAGTTCTTTGCTTGGGAAATAAAAGTCCGTATCAGGGTGCTGTAGGTATCCATCTATGCAGTATCTGTGCAGTGTACACTTGAATGCCAAAACTAGGCCAGGTCACAAACACTATTGTTATGCAGGGCAGTCTAACAGGCCACACTATTGTGTTGTCTGCACTGTTGACACTGACTACTGAGTACAGTTCATGAACTGCTGAAATGTCACTGAGACAGATTTCAACTGAAAAATGTCTTTCTTTCCAATGAAATACTCCAAATGTTTTCACAAAATGAAGAAAGAAATTACACTATGATGATCAGCTGCTGATAACAAATATGTTGATACCAAAATGATGCTTGCAATCCTCCGAGAACCAACAAAAATACACAAAATGTGCAGAGAGCAGTGCTTGATGCAGCCACTAGGCGCAGAACACAACTCACAAGTTGTAAATAATGCTCGGTCGAGCTCGCATATAAATTTAATGTGTGTTTAAATAATGCTCGGTCGACCTCGCATATAAATGTAATGTGTGTGTAAATAATGCTCGGTCGACCTCGCATATAAATGTAATGTGTGTGTAAATAATGCTCGGTCGACCGCGCATATAATTTTAATGTGTATGTAAATAATGCTCGGTCGACCTCGCATATAAATTTAATGTGTGTGTAAATAATGCTCGGTCGACCTCGTATATAAATTTAATGTGTATGAAAATAATGCTCGGTCGACCTCGCATATAAATTTAATGTGTATGAAAATAATGCTCGGTCGACCTCGCATATAAATGTAATGTGTATGTAAATAATGCTCAGACGACCTCGCATATTAATGTAATGTGTTTGTAAATAATGCTCGGTAACCTGGCATATAAATGTAATGTGTGTGTAAATAATGCTCGGTCGACCTCGCATATAAATGTAATGTGTGTGTAAATAATGCTCGGTCGACCTCACATATAAATGTAATGTGTGTGTAAATAATGCTCGGTCGACCTCGCATATAAATGTAATGTGTATGTAAATAATGCTCGGTCGACCTCGCATATAAATGTAATGTGTGTGTAAATAATGCTCGGTCGACCGCGCATATAAATGTAATGTGTGTGTAAATAATGCTCGGTCGACCTCGAATATAAAATTAATGTGTATGTAAATAATGCTCGGTCGACCTCGCATATAAAATTAATGTGTATGTAAATAATGCTCAGTCGACCTCGCATATAAATTTAATGTGTGTGTGTAAATAATGCTCGGTCGACCTCGCATATAAATGTAATGTGTGTGTAAATAATGCTCGGTCGACCTCGCATATAAATGTAATGTGTATGTAAATAATGCTCGGTCGACCTCGCATATAAATTTAATGTGTGTGTAAATAATGCTCGGTCGACCTCGCATATAAATGTAATGTGTGTGTAAATAATGCTCGGTCGACCTCGCATATAAATGTAATGTGTATGTAAATAATGCTCGGTCGACCTCGCATATAAATGTAATGTGTATGTAAATAATGCTCGGTCGACCTCGCATATAAATGTAATGTGTGTGTAAATAATGCTCGGTCGACCTCGCATATAAATGTAATGTGTGTGTAAATAATGCTCGGTCGACCTCGCATATAAATGTAATGTGTGTGTAAATAATGCTCGGTCGACCTCGCATATAAATGTAATGTGTATGTAAATAATGCTCGGTCGACCTCGCATATAATAATGTGTAAATGTGTCGATGCTAAATTAATGTGCTCGGTCGACCTCGCATATAAATGTAATGTGTGTGTAAATAATGCTCGGTCGACCTCGCATATAAATGTAATGTGTATGTAAATAATGCTCGGTCGACCTCGCATATAAAATTAATGTGTATGTAAATAATGCTCGGTCGACCTCGCATATAAATTTAATGTGTATGTAAATAATGCTCGGTCGACCTCGCATATAAATGTAATGTGTGTGTAAATAATGCTCGGTCGACCTCGCATATAAATGTAATGTGTATGTAAATAATGCTCGGTCGACCTCGCATATAAATGTAATGTGTGTGTAAATAATGCTCGGTCGACCTCGCATATAAATGTAATGTGTGTGTAAATAATGCTCGGTCGACCTCGCATATAAATGTAATGTGTATGTAAATAATGCTCGGTCGACCTCGCATATAAATGTAATGTGTGTGTAAATAATGCTCGGTCGACCTCGCATATAAATGTAATGTGTGTGTAAATAATGCTCGGTCGACCTCGCATATAAATGTAATGTGTATGTAAATAATGCTCGGTCGACCTCGCATATAAATGTAATGTGTATGTAAATAATGCTCGGTCGACCTCGCATATAAATGTAATGTGTGTGTAAATAATGCTCGGTCGACCTCGCATATAAATGTAATGTGTATGTAAATAATGCTCGGTCGACCTCGCATATAAATGTAATGTGTATGTAAATAATGCTCGGTCGACCTCGCATATAAATGTAATGTGTATGTAAATAATGCTCGGTCGACCTCGCATATAAATGTAATGTGTGTGTAAATAATGCTCGGTCGACCTCGCATATAAATGTAATGTGTGTGTAAATAATGCTCGGTCGACCTCGCATATAAATGTAATGTGTGTGTAAATAATGCTCGGTCGACCTCGCATATAAATGTAATGTGTATGTAAATAATGCTCGGTCGACCTCGCATATAAATGTAATGTGTATGTAAATAATGCTCGGTCGACCTCGCATATAAATGTAATGTGTGTGTAAATAATGCTCGGTCGACCTCGCATATAAGTAATGGTGTAATATGTCGTCGATGTAAATGTAAATAATGCTCGGTCGACCTCGCATATAAATGTAATGTGTATGTAAATAATGCTCGGTCGACCTCGCATATAAATGTAATGTGTGTGTAAATAATGCTCGGTCGACCTCTCATATAAATGTAATGTGTATGTAAATAATGCTCGGTCGACCTCTCATATAAATGTAATGTGTGTGTAAATAATGCTCGGTCGACCTCTCATATAAATGTAATGTGTATGTAAATAATGCTCGGTCGACCTCGCATATAAATGTAATGTGTATGTAAATAATGCTCGGTCGACCTCTCATATAAATGTAATGTGTGTGTAAATAATGCTCGGTCGACCTCGCATATAAATGTAATGTGTGTGTAAATAATGCTCGGTCGACCTCGCGTATAAATGTAATGTGTGTGTAAATAATGCTCGGTCTACCTCGCATATAAATGTAATGTGTATGCAAATAATGCTCGGTCGACCTCGCATATAAATGTAATGTGTGTGTAAATAATGCTCGGTCGACCTCTCATATAAATGTAATGTGTGTGTAAATAATGCTCGGTCGACCTCGCATATAAATGTAATGTGTGTGTAAATAATGCTCGGTCGACCTCGCGTATAAATGTAATGTGTGTGTAAATAATGCTCGGTCGACCTCGCATATAAATGTAATGTGTGTGTAAATAATGCTCGGTCGACCTCGCATATAAATGTAATGTGTGTGTAAATAATGCTCGGTCGACCTCGCATATAAATGTAATGTGTGTGTAAATAATGCTCGGTCGACCTCGCATATAATAGGATCGGACAAAAAAAGTCGAATATAACAACGCGTTTTGTCAGAGGTCCCGAAAACAGTATGTACAAAGTACTTCGCTTACAAAAGACTTCGGATAATATGTCCCCTCGCGATGTTTGTTGTTGTTGTTTTTACCCGAAGTTTACTGTGTAAGAAAGTAATGCACAGTCGACACGCATATAGCAAGGTCGGCTATAATAAAATATAACACTGCTTTTAACTCATTGTGCCCAAGAGTTGCGCTCTGAGGACCGCATTACAATTCAGGAGACAGATCGACCATGATAGGCGCCAAGCTATTGTGCCACCACCCTTGTACTCTCATGGTCGAGCCATATCTTGCTGTGGTGTGCCGAAAGCCTGAGGGGTACAATGGTTCCTGTGACCTCACTCAGGCCTACAAAGGTCCTGCTACCAACATTTCATTCCTCCACTATTTTCTTAAAATTAAACAGATGAAATCTTTTGAACTGGATCACGCCAGACATGACTGAGGTCAAAAGAATATACGTGTATACATAATAGTTATGCCGTTATATAAGATCTGTAATGACGTTGCCGTCTGCATGACCAGAAGCATTGTCTACAAATTGTCAGAGTAATGCCATGGAAGAGGTGAGTGACTGTTAACGACTTTAAAAGTCTTCAATGAAATAGTCGCATAGGACGCTCATGTGCTTTCGATTTCGCAAATATTCTTTCTTTAGTGGTCTGATACACACTATTGCTGCAAATGTGTGCTGCAAACAAATCCAGTGGCGTGCCTATTGTTTCGAACAACACTGAGTAACTTTGTACTTTAGAACGTTTTGGTGATCTTTTATAGAACAAAACTGTCATCCAAGACGCGTCACAGAGAGGGCTACAAAAAGTAAGTCCGCCATTAGTCGCTACAAGAGTTTTTGTAGCTCGGCCATGTGGTACAGTTTGAGCTACAGTGATTGGTCGAGTGACGTAGGGATGAAAACAAAGTTGAATATAACATTAGCAGTGGTCATGGTGAGCTAACCTTAAGGACAAGCGGCTCAGAAGAAAAAACAGAGTTGTCGTAACTCAGAACCCTGACCAGACCTTCCCCTGCAGCCACTGCGGTCGAACCTGCCTGTCCCGGATTGGCCTCCGCAGCCACGAAAATGCCTGCAGACGACGTGGGCAAGCCCTATAGAATCTTCGTTCGCGAAGTCAAGCCAAGAAGAGAAGGTCATGGTTACACATTTTTTTTTAATATTCATTTTTTTTGCACAAAACAAACTTCGGTTACAACAACAAAAATGTCTGGATCCCGTGGCGTTTTACTGTAAGTCTACTTCGCCTACAACAAGGTCGGACATAACAACAGTCGGATATAATCACGCTTTTTCAGAGTGCCCGTAAATTACTTCGCTTATAACAAAATTTAGCTGGAACAACATTCTTTGACTCCTCGGCCTTTTGTTATAACCGAAATTTACTGTGCATAGATTGACACCGTGAGATGGAGTTAGTCAATTACTCGACGTTAACTCATTTAAACCCAAGGGTTAATTTAACATTTAACATATAACACACTTAAATTTTGGAGGTGTCACCTAACGACTATGAACCCGTTGCAGGGGACGGATCGACCATGATAATTCAAGGGTAGTGCCAGATTAGCTTGGCGCCACCAGGCGCCAAGCTAATCTGGCACTACCCTTGAATTGTCATGGTCGATCCATCTCCTGCTGCAGTGCGTCGGGACTAAATGGGTTAAACGTTATGTCATTAACTAACAGAGCATCAGTTCACATCGTGCCCGAGCCTCTTGCCTTGACCTACCAGTTGAAGTGCACCAAGCAGAAACAAGTTGTTAGTTTTCACATCAACAACAAGAACGATTTTTAAAAGTATTTGTTTCTTTATATTATTTTTTTTCGGGAGGTGTTCTGCTAGGAAACCGCAGTATTTTATCACATCAACGTGATGCACCCCTCCGTCCTTTATCTACTTTTTTATTTTTTTATTTTTTTTCTCGTGCAAGCGGCATAGATTCTCGTGAGTTCCTGCTGTCGCAGGGACTCACGAGAATCTATATCGCTTGCTGGGCGTGACTGTTCCTCAAAATGAGGGTGTTATTGTAATGTCGACAGAACATGTTAGTAGAACCATCTGCAATTTACATAATTATGTTCTGAAGAGTTCTTTGCTTGTCGCGAAAAATCAAGAAGGTCTATGGTCCTGCAGGCTGAGAATGTGCTAGAATATGAGGGTATTACATAACACATGTATTGAGTGAGCATAATAAGCAGAGTTGTATCTGCAAGAGTCACATTTTTTCATCAGACCCTGCTGTTGCAGCAAGTCTCGACGCTTGCAGGCTGCGACTGTGTCTCAAAATAATAATAATAATAATAATAATAATAATAATAATAATAATAATAATAATAATAATAATAATAATAATAATAATAATAATAATAATAATGTACACTTATATAGCGCTTAACCTCCAAATGAATGGTGCTCTAAACACTTTACAAGATAAAAAAAAAATCACAGAACAAAAGTACAAGAAAGAAAACGCTACAATAAATGTTACAAAAACTAAAGTGACACATATCAAAAGCTCACACTCAAACACACACACACACACACACACCGTTACAAAAACATTTACTGCCAAAGGTTGCTAACGCACTGAAAATGCATCTAACTATGCGCATAACAAAACAGATAGGTCTTGAGCAGTGATTTGAAAGCAGAGTTGGAGCATGTCTGACATGGGCTGGAAGGTCGCTCCAGGTGACTGGACCGAAATAAGAAAAGGCACGCTGTCCCTATCTAGACTTCTTTCGCCTAGGAACGCTGAAAATACGCGTGTCTGATGCTGAACAGAGGGATCTAGAAGGCGTGTAAATATGAACCAGGTCGGACAAATATGAGCGTGTTATTTTAATGTCGAGTTAAAGTGAGTACAACCTTCTGCGAGTGAAATATATTTGCTGCGGCAGCAACGCATGCAGATCTATGTTACTTACAAACAATACCTCAAAATGGGAATGGGGGGGGGGGGGGGGGGGTGTATTTTAATTTTAAGTGAAAAAGTAAGCAAGCAGATATATTTTCACGAGTTCCTGAATCGTAGGAACGCATGTAGTTTTATACTGCGTGCTGGCTGAGATTGTGACTTAACCCATCCAGCCCTGACGCACTACAGCAGAAGATGGATCGACTATGATAATTCAAGGGCAGTGCCAGATTAGCTTGGCGCCTGCAGGCGCCAAGCTAATCTGGCACTGCCCTTGAATTATCATGTCGATCCATCTCCGACAACCTGGTGCATAGTCATTAGATGACGCCTTCAAAATTTGTGAAATACGGCCGTCAGGCTGAATGAGTTAAAAATGAGTGATTTATTTTAACCCATTTAACCCCACGCCCGTATTTCCCAAATTTTGAAGGTGTCACCGAACGACCATGTACTCGTACCAGTTGCACAAGACGTATTGACCATGATAATTCAAGGGTAGTGCCTGATTAGTTTTGTGCCGGATGGCGCCAAGCTAATGCGGCACTACCCTTGAATTTATCATGGTCAATACATCTTATAATGTATGGCGCTGTGGTTTAGTAGCGCAAACTGCAAAGTGACGTATATTAGATTCTAAGGCATCCCTGCTGTTGATACGATAAGATAAGATAAGATAAGATAAGATAAGATAAGATAAGATAAGATAAGATAAGATAAGATAAGATAAGATAAGATAAGATAAGATAAGATAAGATAAGATTAGATAAACTTTATTGCCATATGCATAAAAATTAGGATTTTTGGGGGACATAACTGACGAGCGTCCATGTTAAGATCAACACATAAAACATACATACATCACAATCAAGCAGACTCTAAAATACCAAAGCACACATATGTATAGCAGTCATTTTACTAAATATGCACACACATCTACGTAGGTAAAATAAGATAAATCTATCGCATAATAAGCATATTCTGACAACATAAACTGCCAAGTGAGCCGCAACCAAACAGATTAACTAAATTCATATGTATTTATAAAGCTGTATATCATGTCTAATAAATGGTAAAGAGAACATATAAAGAACTATAAACAACTAAGATGGGCTGTAGGTAATTCTAAAGGGACTTTGAGTCAATCTGCTGAGTTAAATCATATCACAGCCATTATTACATATTGCCAAAGGAAAAAAAGAGGGAAAGATAAAACAAGAGCACAGGGACGACATTGTAGGGATAAGTTTAAGAGTGCTGTGGTGTTCCACTTGCAGTTACAGGAAATCATAAGGATCTATCCTTCTTGCAGGCTGAGACTGTGCCTCAAAATGAGCGGGTTACGTGATACCGAGTGATCATCGTAAGTAGACTTGTCTTCCAATCAAGCATATTCCCACTGTTGCGCACCCACAAAGATCTATACTGTTCGTAGGATGATTTTATTAAGGCAGTTACATATCACTGCAGGGCCGGATCACTTACCTCCAGAGGGGGGGCGGGGGGGGGGGGGGAGGGGGGTCCAACTTTTTCTTTAGGACCTTGAACCTGATACAAAGGGCCTCCACCACGCTAGATCTTGTTTCCAAAAGGGCCGAAAAATCAAACGGGGAGGGGGTGGGGTGGGGTGGGGGGGGGGGGAAGAGGCGACGAACCTTGCTTGCTTCTAGGCGCCGAAAAATCAGTCACTGGGTGGGGGGGGGGGGAGGAGGTGTGTGTGTGTGTGTGGGGGGGGGGCAGGCGGCGGACCTTGCTTGGGGGGGGGGGGGGGGGTAGGCGGCGGACCTTGCTTTCTTCTAGGCGCCAAAAGATCAAACCAGTGAAGGGAGGGGGGGGGGGGGGTATGCAGCGAACCTTGCTTGCTTCTAGGCGCCGAAAAATCAAACAGTGGGGGGAGGGGGGGGGGGGGTAGGCGGCGGACCTTGCTTGCTTCTAGGCGCCGAAAAAGCGAACCTTGCTTGCTTATAGGCGCCGAAAAATCAAACAGTGGGAAGGGGGGGGGGGGGGAGGTATGCGCCGAACCTTGCTTGCGTCTAGGCGCCGAAAAATCAAACAGTGGGGGTGGGGGGGGGGGGGGGGAGGAGGCGGCGGACCTTGCTTGCTTCTAGGCGCAGAAAAATCAAACAGTGGGGGGAGGGGGGGGGGGAGTGGCGGGGGGGGGGGGGGGGGGAGTAGGCGCCGAACCTTGCTTGCTTCTAGGCGCCGAAAAATCAAACAGTGGGGGGGGGGGGGGGGAAGAAGCGGCGGACCTTGCTTGCTTCTAGGCGCAGAAAAATCAGTGGGGGGGGGGGGGGGGGGAGTGGCGGGGGGGGGGGGGGGGGAGTAGGCGCCGAACCTTGCTTGCTTCTAGGCGCCGAAAAATCAAACAGTGGAGGGGGGGGGGGGAGGAAGCGGCGGACCTTGCTTGCTTCTAGGCGCAGAAAAATCAGTGGGGGAGGGGGGGGAGGGGGGAGGGGGTGGGTGGGATGCGGCGAACCTTGCTTGCTTCTAGGCGCAAAGGTACTAGTCCTTGCTTCCAGGGACTACACTTTGCCGTTCCCCCAAATATCAAACGACGGGTGGGGGCTGGGAGGGTGGGGTGGGGGTGGGGGGTGGGGGGGGGGGGGCAAACACCCCCAAAAAGGGACTGTGTTATAGCATTTTAACAAATTTGGGGTCGGGGGGGGGGGGGGTCCATTGACCCACTGACCCCCCCCACCTCTGCTCTGAGTGAATATCGTAAGCGGGGATACTTGCAAATGACATGGGTTTTCATGGGTCCTTCCTGTCGTGGGAACTATTGAAACTCTATGCTGCTAGCTGACTGTCATTGTGTCTCATAATGAGGGTGTCGAAATGAGGCTGTCGCAGTGACTTATAAGAATCTGTCTCTAGCTGACTGAGGGTATCCCTCAAAATGAGGGTGTTACGTAATACTGAGTGAACATCATAGTGAGCAAAGTTATGTTTAAATGACAGCTTCTCATGCGTTCCTGCCCTCATGAAGTTCTATGTACCTTGCAGGCTGACATTTTACCCGAAAGCTCGGGTATTACTTATTATTGAGTGAACATCATAAACGGAACCATTTCCAAGTGGCATAGATCCTCATGAGTCCCTGCTGTCGCAGGGACTCACGAGGATCTGTGCCACTTGCTGACTTAAAAACTGACTAAATATGTTAGGTGCTTGAAATGTTAAGCAAACACAAGAGCACATTATATGCAACTCTTCACATGCCTCTCTCTATGTACGGGATTAGCTGCGTACATATTTTGGTTCTTGATGACCCTATTGTTTTTTTTTTTCCGGAAAAATGTTGCGGTGTGTACGAGCCACAGTAGCAAAAGGTCTTCGGACGCACGACGGCCGCATTGGGCCCGCGCACAGCCGTGCGCGGGACCAATGCGGCCGTCGTGGGTCCGAAGACCTTTGCTTTCTGGAAGATGGCCGATGCCTTTGATTTGGGGGGGGGGAGGAGGGGGGAGGAGGGGGGGGGGGAAGGAGGGGGGGGGGGGCGAGGGGTGTTCGTCTACAGATGTATTTACGAGAGATGGTGATAACTGTGATGATGACGATGATGTTTATTCACGATAACAATGTAGTCATGACACTGTAAGCCTCTTTTTCAAACTGTCCGGCTACTCTACCAACATATTCCTGATTACGTCAATATAAAACAAGATGGGAAAACCATGCCCACAGAGTCCTTTCAATAATGTATGGGAGCTGTCCTATTGTTTTTGACCTGATTCTGATGTCGTAATATTTCCTTTTGAAAAAGCCAAGCAGATCTGCTAATGCCTCAGGGACATTTATAAGGAGACACCCGTACGTGTCATTGGTGTGACAAAAGTCATTTTGTGCTGACGTAATTTTAGTTTTTGAGTAATTTTAGGTTTTGAGTAAGTTTTAGATTTTAGATAAAATTATCAATTACCTCTTTGCTTGTAGACTTGAGACCAATAATGACAAAACTACAATTTCACGGTAAACGTTCATCCTGCTATAATTTGTGTGAAGTCAAGTTGACTTTACCTGTATACATGGCACCAAGCTATTCTGGTACCACCCTTGAACTATCGCAGTCAAATTTATTTCAAAGCAATGGATGCATCAGGATGAAAAGGGTTAATCACTTTGTGGCCAAAACACAAAGAAAAACTGTCCAGCATGGGACAAGAGCAACACAGCGCACTAAATTTTCGTGTCACTAAGCCTACCCTTGTACAAAATATACACAGCCCAACAAGGACAATACCGAGGCAGACGAGAACGGAGCGCTACCATCTGCCGCCGAAAGATAAGGTGGTAGAGCGGTCGTCCAAAAGGTCGTGGGTCCGAGCCCAGCAGGGGTAAACATTTTTCAGACCCAATTCGGTGCCCCGCTTTTGAAATCACTTTCGTGGTGCGCAAAAGAATTGTGTGTGTGTGTGTGTGTGTGTGTGTGTGTGTGTGTGTGTGTGTGTGTGTGCGTGTGTGTGTGTGTGTTTGCCTTTTATTTTTTATATTTTTTGTTGTTGCTTTTTTTAATTTTATTTTTAGAGGGCGGGGGGGGGGGGGGGGAATTAAGAAAAGAAAAAGAAGAGATTTGTTGCGATTTGTAATTCTCGCATGTTATTTATCTTTCGTAGGCAGCCAGACGAAACTTTACCATCTGCCTTCAAGAGATCATGACCTATTTGTCCCTTTTGTATATTTGTCCATTTGTCTTTGTTTGTTTTTTTGTTGGTTTTTTTGCTTGTACAGTAGACATCCATACGCGTCGCTAGCTTTGCATCTAGACTTGAGACCAGTAGTGACAAAAATTAGAATTTCACAGTAGAATTTCATCCTTAAAATTTGCTCACGAAATGTAAGTAACAGAGTGTTCTTGTGTGGTTTCAAGTTACCGTCTTGTTCGTTTGTCCAGCTACCATCTTGTTTATTCAATGTTTTTTTTTTTTTTTTTTTCATTTACAAATGCATATAGCATAAAAACATAAAACATATAAGTACATTACAGACAAAACTGTACGGGCTTGTGGAGGTGCTACAGAAGACCACAGATTTCATTTTGAGAGCCAAACTTCAAGTGTGACGGCGTTCGAGAAGAAGAAGAAGAAGTATATTACAGACAACACATAAAGACAAGCAATGTATGTAATGAAATTTTCACTGTTTATCACATTAGAAAAACTCTTATTAGCTCACCACTTACCATAAACGCCGAAAAAGTCAGCATGGACGCAAACATGTAGAAAAACAACACAGGCTCTACAGTAACACTTCGAAGGCACATCACCACGCGGTTGCTTGTTCTCGCCATGGCTGCAGAGTGTATACGTTCGTGCGTCTCAATCCTTTTTATAGCCCTGAAGGGCCTTGCTACAGGCCTCCGCCGTGAGATGGCCTTGGTCGCCTGCTCGGCGTTAAACCCAAATAACTTGCTACAGGCCACACAGGGCAATTAGGTTATGCCCCCTTTTCACACACTGTTCTCTATTAGCCTCTTGCAGCATAAAGCTATGAAAGAAGTACCTTTCCTCCCACACAAAAATTCCACGTGGCGCACATCACAGGAGAAACATTTCCAGCAATTATTTACAAAATTGTCTGTTAGCGTTTTACACAACAATCTAATGCATTAAGTACCCCATGACAAAACTTCACTGTCCTCTGCACGCCTGCGCGCAACCATGCACATACAGGCGCCCATGACATAGGTCAACTTAAATTACCCCAATTTCCCGCTTTTTCACACCACCTGTACTGCCTCTTGCCGCTCAAAACGCCCAAAAGGGCAAGAATGGGAACTTTCACACCCTGAAACTGGCGAAAGAGAGGACATTTTTGGAACTATGTCTCACGGAACTGTTACTACATCAATCGGAAGCAATTGCCCGGTGTGGATACAGTCAGTCTCCAGACTTTTGCACTGATTCTACGCCGCAGTCGGGACGGTCGTCGAATCGCGCGTGTTGACAGCCATGGGCGTCTGGTTTGGGGCTCGGTGGTCGCGATTTTATCCCGGCTGCGTAAACATAGCAACATAGAGACAACACTAGTGTCACAGAGTGCCTGTTATGTATAGTATGAGTTAAATAACTGATTAGAGTTAAAAGTCAGGTCAAGAGCCGAGTACGGGATATTGACCGAAACGTGACCCGCAAGGCTTAAGCCAGTATAATAGGACAAAGGGTGGGAGATCGGTTACCTATAGGAATCGTATACCTTGTGTGAGAAAGAGATTAATTTGCGTGGGTATAGGTGGCACGAGTGTCCAAACAAGGGTATGAAAGGTCAAAAGGTAAAAATAACGCAGGACCTTTGGAAAAGGGCCCTTGTGCGAACAGAGACTAAAAATTGTATATAAGAAATGGTCAGAGTGTGTTTCGTGGGTTCCGTTCCTGAAGTGACACGTTGTGGCACCCTCGAGACAGCACACCGACCCTGAAATGTGATGCCCGTTATCCCTCCCGGCACCAACTTTGGTGCTGGGATGGGCCGTGTGACCACCATGGGTCGTCGTATTCTGTATGCACGTCAGAGGTGAGCAAACCATTTATTATTAACCAATGTAACATTTTATATATACGTAGTAAAACCAAAGAACCTTGATTATGTCTGTTATGCCGCTTGCATGCGAGAGTGGTATGATTGATTGATGTCATGTTTCTCGTGTGTACTTGTTCAGTGGTTGTTGAGATTGTTTGTGTCCTCGACCGGTGTACCTCTTTGCAGCCAAGCGAGTCAAACTCCCCTTATATCGGTTTATGAGTCACAGGCATAGAAAGTTAGGAAGGATAAAAGATCCCAATAAAAACGGTCGAGTGATATTAGCCAGCAAGCTCCGCTCCTACTCCAGAGGCGCATGAGCATGTATGTCGCTTGCAGCTGTCGACGTTTTGCCTGTGTTCTTTTCATCACCGCAACCCGATTAAACTACGTAAACATAGAAACATGAAGGTAATTCGACTCAGAAATGCACATAGCTTCTCACAAGCCCCCGCACTCTGCGCGGAACTCATGAAAATCTATGCCTCTTGGGAAGTTTTGTCTGTGGTTATAGGCGACCGTTGCTAAACAATGAATGCCATCCGTCTGATGTAAAAACAAGAATGTATTTATCCTCGTGAAAGTATGCGGTAACATTGGAATGAATGTTTATTGATAGGTTCATTTGTCTCTGTGCACATCAGACGTAACAGGGTATAACCTTCTGCCGTACCAACTGACGGCAGTTCCCCTGAAATACTTCAACTGAGGCTGGCACTAACACCACCTTATACTGCTCCAGCCCTCGGCCACCAAATAACAGCTCTGTCCATGTCTACGTCAGTTTATAGTTTTAATTTGAGATATGGCTTTTAAGTGAGGGCCTTAATAGTGGATATTTGAGGTTATACTGCACATCTTGCAAGAAGCAAAATCTCTTTGGCATATTGTATTGTGGGCATTAGTGATTCATATAAGCGAGTAAAACATGTTGTCACTCAACCAGAAGTGAGCGTGGTTGCGTCCCAAAGTAGGCCACTGTAATATTTCAATAGTTTTTGTGGGAACTTGGAAATTACTGTTATTTTCAGTCGAGACAACATCAGTAGACAAACTAATGATCTTTTGCATTTCTACATACCTGAGTTTACTAGTGATGTAATTAGTGTGCGACCAGAAGTGTTAGTCAGCACGCAGTAACTAATTAGGTCATGGTGACCTACTTTTCACTAAAGTTTTCATCTGCATGGGTTTTGAAATGTGCCTATTAACTGGGCATATATTATGATTTTGTTAGTGTAATGAACATTTTCTTCATAAAGCCCAAGGATATACAGAAGCGGATACTTATGGGGGTCCTGTTCTCTTTGTAACAGAGCTTAACTAAAGTGAAAATTCTAAGAGTTTTTATGTGTGTGCATATTTTCACGTTAAGAAAGGACTGAAAGAAATAATAACACCAAATGTGTCACATATCATTGTACCAAAAACAGATATTATGAAGATGAAATAATAAATAACCAAAATGATGCACTAACTACATGCTACTATTTATTAATATTATCTTGACCTGATTGGTTTTTTTTTTCCCTTCAAGTGAACATTATTATTTTGCAATATTGTAACATTACGCTGTTCTCTGAATTGCACTAGGCGGCATCTGAAAATAAACATTAACGCACCATATCAAACGATCACAAAAGATCGTAGATATGAAAGAAAATAACGCACAGACGGATCCAGGATGGGGTCACAATACCAGACGTAATGAAGCAGGACTCTGTTGACAGGAAAATTCTGGACATCTATTTACACCCAATTTTTGTCATTACCAGTGATTTTGCTTTACTCATGTACACTCGATCTAAATCAAGTAGATGTAAAATGTACAAACAGTAGAAAGGCAGACCCAGATCATGGGTGTCATGTTACAGCTATGTGCACAGTAGTTTACGGCAGTCTCTTGTTTAATGAACACTATACACGAATGATTGATAAGTCTGTTAATGAATTCAATCCGTACGTGCATATATATGCTAAGCAAAATAAATAAATAAAACAATAACATAGGCGGGTCCAGGTCAAGTGAGATGTGCGTGGAAGATTCGATTTAAAAAACAATAGCCTAGTCGGAGTATAGTACACTGCGCTGCGTGGTGTGATGTGCTTCAGCAGATTCCTCCTTGTGCTTTTGCATCTTCCTGAATGGCATCCTTTGTTGCAAGAACAGCTGATCAGTTCATAGCACGATTATTCTGCTTGCGGCAGTGTTGTCCATAGATATACCGACGGTAAATGTTCCGTAGTGCTGACCTGCATTACAGTTTCAGGTTGCTTGAAGAGTTATTTGGGTATCCATTTTACGCCCCCATAATTTCGGGGGACTTGGTCATGGTGTTTTCTCCAAGACATGTCCCCATGTGTAACCTTGAAACATCCACTGTTCGTGATATGTGCTTCAGAAATGGTTAGTGACTCGATGTGTCTTTTGAAGTCAGCAGCTCGGATGGAGTGGACAGGCTGCAGCACGCACAACTCTGCTTGAAGACAAGAGATCAGAAAGCAAACTGAGGTTGTTCCTTTTCCATTTGCTCGCACCAGTCCTCAAACCTGAGGGTGCTCCATCACAAGTCTGCAAATTCTTGAAATATAATTCTTGCAGAACAATCTACATCGCAGCGCAGTAATTTGATGTGCACGTCTGGTTCTGTCCAAGTGTGACACCCTCTGAATCAGCTAACCCAGATCATAAATAATAATAATAATTGTAAGCGCGCACTCACAACTCGCACACGCATGCGCACGCTTTAAACAATGACTCACGTACCACAAATAGTGAAAATACATTACGACGGTCAGCTTGGGGTGGGGAGTGTGGTGATATAGTGCTAGAACTGTTGAAAGAGGTGAGTTTTGAGGGCGGACTGGAAGGAGGAGAGAGAGTGTTTCTGACGGAGAGAGAGTGGGAGAGTGTTCCAGGTGGATGGACCGTAGACGGAGAAGGAGCGGGGGCCGAAAGTGCTGAGTTTGGTGCGGGGGATGAGGAGGCGGAGAGGGTCGGAGGCGGAGCGGAGGGAGCGGGAAGGAGTGTAGGGGTGAAGTAAGTTGGAGAGATAGGTAGGAGCGTAGTTGTTCAGGGATTTGTAGCAGAGAGACAGAATCTTGTATTGGATGCGTTGGGGGATGGGGAGCCAGTGAAGGAGCTTGAGCAGGGGAGTGATGTGGTCGGGATTTTTCTTTCTGAGGACGAGGCGGGCAGCATTGTTCTGGACGCGCTGGAGAGTGAGAGTGGTAGAGTGAGGAAGGCCGGAAAGGAGAGAGTTGCAGTAGTCGATGCGAGATAAGATGAGAGAGACAGCGAGTATGGTGGCAGCTTCGGTAGTGAGGTATTTTCTGATCTGACTGATGCGGCGGAGATGGAAATAACATGCCTGGGCCGTGGCGGAGACGAAACTGGTCATGGAAAGAGAGGAATCGAGGATAACGCCGAGGTTCTTGACCGAGTCAGAGAGGGAGATCGATGGGGGTGCTGTCGAGTTGAAGGTGGAGAGAGGGAGGGAGCTGGGAAAGTGTCTGGCGAGTGCCTACCAACATGGCTTCCGCTTTGTCGTCGTTCAGTTTGAGCTTGTTTGCTGTCATCCAGTTTTTCACGTCTTCGTAGCAGTCAGCCGTGCGAGTCAGTAGTGACTGAGTGTTGTCGAGTTTGTCTTTGTTTAGTAGTTGTGAGTCGTCAGCGTAGAGGTGGTGGTGTATGTGGTGAGACTGAATGATGTTGGACAGGGGAGAGGTGTAGAGTGTGAAAAGGACCGGGACCAGGACGGGCCCCTGTGGAACGCCGCTGGAGAGCCTGACTGGGTTGGAGGAGACGCCGTCGATGGTGACGGACTGCTGTCTGTCGGAGAGGTAGGAGAGAAACCAGGAGTGAGCAGAGCCAGTGATGCCAAAGGAGTGGTGAAAGTGGTGGAGGAGGATAGAGTGGTCTATGGTGTCGTGGTGTCGAAGGCGGCAGAGAGATCGAGTAGCGTAAGAAGGGAGATGTTGCCCGAGTCGGTGGAGAGAAGCAGGTCGTTTAGGATATGTAGAAGGGCTGTTTCAGTGCTGTGATGTTTGCGATAGGCAGACTGGAAGGGACTGAGGAGGTTGTTGTCGGCGAGGTGGAGGTTGAGCTGGTTGAGAACAACCTTCTCAAGAAGCTTGGACAGGAAAGAAAGATTGGAGACTGGGTGGTAGTTCTTGAGTTCGTTTGGGTCGAGGTTGTGTTTTTCGAGGAGAGGACGGACAATGGCGGACTTGAAGATATCGGGGACGGAGCCATTCTCTAGAGATGTGTTGATGATGTCGATGATGAAGGGCAAAAGTTTTGGAAGGCCGTCCTGGTAGAGAGAAGCTGGGAGGGGGTCTAGTTCGCAGGTTTTGAAAGGCATGGACTTTATGGTCTTAAGACTTCATCCTGAGAGACGGGGCGGAAGGACGAGAGGGGAGTGCCGGAAAAGGGGGTGTCAGGAAGGCAAGGCGGAGAAGGCAGAGTGTCGAGTGTGTTGCGCAGAGTTTGGATTTTGTCGGAGAAATAGGTGGAAAAAGCGGACGGGAGTTCTTCTTTGCTGTGTGTGTTGGGAAGAGGAGAGTCTTTAGAAGTGCCTAGGAGTGTGTTCATGGTAGCGTAGAGGGTTTTGGATGAAGTGGATTCCAGGATTTTGTTTTGAAGATGTTTACGTTTGGAGTCGGATATCATTCTGCAGACTTTGGATCTGGTGGTTTGGAAGATCTGTCTGTGAACGGTGAGGTCAGATGAGCGCCATCGGCGTTTCGCTTGTCGGCGCTCGCGCTTGGCCTCAGCTATGTCGTCAGTGAGCCAGGGGGAGGGGAGTCGGTTGGGTATAGAGCTGGTGGTGACAGGGGCATGGGTGTCTAGAAGTTTTCGAAGGGAGGAATCGAAATGGGATGCAAGATCGGGAGAGGGGGCGGGGTCCAAGAGAAGGTCAACAGCTTCGTCGAAGAAGCTCTTCTGGTTGACAGATTTTAGTTTGCGACGAGAGACAAAGAGCTTGTTTTTTTTTTCGGGGGAGGTAGGTTGAGGGCGACGAGAATAGCGAGGTGGTCAGAGGGAAGTACAGAAGAGGTGTCAGCGTCGAGGAAGAGTTGATCGGAGGTGCGGGTGATGATCCAGTCGAGGGTGTGGCCGAGTCGGTGGGTGGGTTTAGTGATGTGTTGTGTAAGATTGTGGTTTGAAAGTGACGTGCAAAGGCATTTTGTGTCTGGGTGGTCGGGTTTGTCGATGTGGATGTTGAAGTCGCCAAGAAGGATGTGTTTTCCAGGTCGTGTGCTGTAGTGGTCGACGAGGAGGTCGAACTCGGTGAGGAACATGGAGTTTGTGAGTTTGTTTTGAGAGCTTGGAGGGGGGGCGATATATACATGAGAAGATGAGGGACTGGCCAGGGAGTGTAGCTACGGCCTCGACAGATTCAAAGGATGGGTGAGCAAAAGGGAGAGACTGAGAGAAGGAGAAGTGAGCAGAAAGACAGTCCCTGTAGATAATAATAATAATAATAATAATAATAATAATAATAATAATAATAATAATAATAATAATAATAATAATAATAATAATACTGTTTATTGCCACCCCCTCTGGAAGCACGCTGGAAGGAGGCCAGGCGGTAGCCACTCGGAGTGACGCTGGCGATGATGGGTTCATCGCCAGCTGAGCGATTCCGCCTGAAACTATTCTGCATGCCGTTAGGACACTTGGCCATCCGCTCCTAGTTAGCCAGGCCCCAAGGATCCTGATTCCAAAAGTTCAATGTATAGCAGCTCTCCCATCATGACTACATACTCAGATGGAAATACCCACTGTAATCGGCTGTATCTCTTTTCCGAGGACAAACAAAGCCTGGCTGGCTGGATCAAATTAAGATGCTTGATTGCAACCACGACAACATGCACTGCATGCTCATTTATTGTCGCTGTGGAGTGTGCATTGCCCAGTAGAATAAGCAGAATAGACAAAATAAGCAGAAAAAGAAACAGTAGAATTATGGCCTGCCCACGGTGTTTTGGCGGGAACTATGAAATGCAGGCAAGGATACAGACTCTGGAGAAGTTAGTTCATCACAACTGTCTACGTATGCTAAAACTAACCATGTTTCACGATGCATGTTTCACTCACGGACAGATTAATTAAGACACCTGACTGTGATATGGCCCCACAAAGACCGTTATATCAGATCACCAGCTACTTACTGTTTTCCTCGAGGACCTGAAGTTTGGGAGCTATAAATAGCCTCGCTCTGAGGCTTGGTGTAGTTGAGCAGCGTTACGCTTCAGCGGTAAAACGGACACAAAGCAATCATGCAGTTATCAACGAAATAACAACCGTAGCCATTCATTAGGAGGCATAATAACACACTGTATATGTATCAAGTGTTTATATTCGTCAAAAAGTTTTACTGCAATGTTGAGAATTCTCCGGGAGCACTTAGGGCCTCTAACACTTCAGCTCCGGCCACTTAAATTTAGCAACGCAGCGCTGTTTTTCTGGTCTGATATCTGGCACTGGATATTCATGGAATGGCCGTGGTACATGATAATTCTCTCTGTTCAACACGTGTAACATCTGTACAGTGAGCTCACATTGATTCTGATTTGTCTTTGTTGCCGATCAGAAGGATGGAACGTTCACGGCTCTCAGATTCATCCGCCACTGTCTTTGCATAAGAAATATGCCTTTACTGAAAGTAATCAATTACTCTCGTAACACTGAGGTTATAGTCGATATTGTCTACAGCCCCGACGGTAAACTTGTTTTTGTTCGTTTTCGGTAGAACTACCAGGTCCCATCCTCGTGAAACTGTTCGCAATTTCAGTAGACACAGACATGCCCGTCTTGTACGATATTCCCAGGCCGAGCTGTGAAGTATTTGACGAAGATCTTTTGTGTCTCTGAATGCATCTTTAGACTGAGGTAAACTGCTAAAAATGCCTCTCTCGTAAGGCGGCGTGTATGACTTCTTCTTGAAATTGCCGGAAAGCACGTAACGAAGTATTATGAGAACTGACATCCCGTTAATGTTTCGCCCGTTTGTAGTAATTCTTGCCTAGGTAGTCCAGCAGCTTTGGCCAGGGCGCCTCCTGAAGACAAGAATGTACTCTTTTCTTTGCAAAGTTAAAATCAGGTCAGGAATGGATGCCTGTAACAACTGTCTAGGGCGGCTAGAAGGTACTGCACACTTTCACGTTGTGTTGAATTCACTAAGCCGGTTTGAATAAAATTTACACTATAACAGGCACGTCAGTGCTGAACACTGGCGCGGTTGTTTTGTCATCACTAAGGACGACATCCCTTGTCACTGAGCTGAGTGAGTTTGTGTCATCGCGAAATCTTTATCATCGAAAAGCATTTAATAAAGTTTGTTATTTAGCTTTACAGCAGTACACTGATGTTTGAGTGGGAATTATACACAAGTAAATTTTATACAGTGGAAAAAAGTGTCAGTTGTGTACATTACTGGAAAAGTGCACTTACTTGGACACGGATTTACACAGATGTTGAATCGACATCAAATGGAACAGCCTGCTCGGTACTGATTTGTCCGGCCATTAACTTTATAATATTTGTTAGGCAAGGGCATTAATTAAGTCACTTTTCTCAATTAAACGGTGGAAAATAGAAGTATTTAA
>BTPG01000002.1:60862454-60907454 GCA_036245525.1 Semisulcospira habei | reverse complement strand
CTGCAAGAGACATAGATCCTCATAAGCCCCTGCTATGTCTCTTGCTATAGCAGGGGCCCATGAGGATCTATGTCTCTTGCTGACCAAGGTCTTCTGGAACTTTTCTTCGCATTACGGGTGCTGCTGAGGAGTGAGCGTAGATCAGCGTAGGACTGTCTTAATAAGACGAGTGGGGGTGAGAGCCGGCGGTTGTTAGTGTGTTTGATGTTGTAATGTTAAAGGGGCTGGGGTGTTGGGGGGGTGGGGGTGGGAGGGACTTGAAATCCGACAGGTTGATGTTGAGGTAGCCGTGAGACTGATGCTCTATTTTTTTGTATCTTGAATTCTAAGTTTGTTTTAGCTGAAAAAAAAAAGCCCCCCTTCCGCACTCCACACCACCTATCCGCTTGCATGCTCCCCCACCTCTCCCATCCGCTCCAGCCCCATCCCTGACACCCCCACCCCCTTACCCCACCCACTGACATCCCTCTTCCATCCTCCAATCCACCCTCAGAGCCATCACCCCTCTGACACACCCGCACCCGCAGCCGCCCCAGTCGTGTTTTAGTTAAGTGGTTGAAATGCGGTTATAAAGATTGATGCTCTTTTCAGTCCTAAATATTAGAGTACTTGACCACTCCAGCTCAGTCCCACACCTTCTTGTAACTTGTGTGCCCCTCCACTCTTCTCCTCTACTCCCTCCCTCTCCACCCCTCCCCCTTCCAGCACCTACCTCCGCCACCACCCCCACCCCCCCCCCCACACACACTCACATACACACATAAAGGTTACAAAGTAAAGTAGATAATAGCACTGTCAGGGGAGAGAAGTGTGCGTGAACGACCAGTGATCATAGATCTACTGTGGCCAAAGCAAAAAAAAAAAAAAAAAAAAAAAAAAAAAAAAAGATAGGAAAGAGAGGGGGCGCTAAAAAAGTGACTGAAAGCAATGCATATGTAACCTTCCTAAAATATTAGCACTGGCAGTTTCTCTTTTTCTTTTCATACACACATAAAGTTTAATTTTCCATTGTCGAACCGCCAACAAAGTATTCCTGCAGACAGTACATTATCAGAACATACCCACTGACCCCCTTATCCTAACCTCAGATCCACCCATCTGCCTTCCCGTTTGCGGTGAGGAGTGTTACAAATTTAAAACCTTATCACCCCCAACGACACGCACACAAACAATTCTTTTCCTGTTCTACCACCACCCCAACCAACTTAAGCCGTTCAGTCCAAACTGACCCAGACTGTTTCTACAATCTTCGTTAATTCAACCCCCCCCCCCCCGCCCACACCCACACCCACAAACAAACAAAAAAAACCAAAACAAAACAAAACAAAACAAAACAAAACAACCCAAACAAACAAACAAAAGACCTAAAAGAAAACAAAACAATAACAACAAACAAAAAGCAAAAAACAAACAAAACACATACAAACAAACAAACCAACAAACTATATGTCCCATGAACATGGATTCAAAGTGGTGTCGGAAAGAGGCATAGATCCTCATGAGCCCCCGCAACTGCGGGGGCTCATGAGGATCTACGCCTCTTGCAGCTAGGAGGTGTTCACATATTCTCGGCACTGAACGGGTTAATCTCTTAATACCACGCCTCTCTCGCGTACACGCGCAACGCCTCGAGACGTACTTTTGCATGAAATGGGCGACAGAACGTTTAAATTTTAATATTTCAGATCGTTGAAAAAATTATGGGTTGATCTCTGCACTACTCTGGACCTTAAGTTGTGTGCCTGTCTGTGATTTTGGACCTTACGGCCTCTGGCCGTAAGGTTCAAAATCACAGACAGGCACATATTTCTACTCATTTCGGCTCCACACAGAGCAGAATGATCACAGGCCACACGGGACAATTCCTTCCGGTTCATGTAGTAACAATTCCGTGATCGTTCGTTCGTTAAGTCCTATTTTTGTCCCGCTGGCACAAAGAGTGATCGGGGACTAGCATTTTATTCTCTGGTTGACAATGCCACAACATATAGTATCGTTTTATCATTGTTACCTATAGCCCACAACAATCGGTCCAAATATATACAAAATTTATAGATTTTATTAATTTTAAAATTCGTGTAAAATTCCAGGACCACCGGTTAAAAGTTTAAAAATATACATGGGTAAAAACTTAAAATATAATGTTCCTACAATTCCGTGAGACATAGGTTCGAAAAATGTCCTCTCTTTTTAACATTTTTTTCATGGTGAAAATTCCTATTTTTGCCCTTTCGGGCGTTTTGAGCGGCAAGAAGCAGGACAGGTGATGTGAACTTGAAAAAGCGGAAAATTGGGGTAATTTGAGTTGACCTAGTGTGTTCATGGGCGCCTGTATGGGGCATGTGCACGGTTGCGCGCAGGCTTGCAGACGACAGTTTTGTCATGGGGTACTTAATGTATTAGAGTGTTGTGGAAAATGCTAACAGACAATTTTGTAAATAATTGCTGGAAATGTTTCTCCTGTGATGTGCGCCACGTGGAATTTGTGTGTGCGGGAGGAAAGGTTCTTCGTTCATAGCTTTATACTGCAAGAGGCTAATAGAGCAGGCAACTAAGGCCATCTCACGGCGGGTTGGTTGGTTAGTTCGGGTTTTTAACGTCCACAGCATCGAGGTGATCATGGACGGCCCTGACGGGCGGGTTATGGGGGACAGGGAAATCTATTGCCTATGGAGTACGACCTGAACACTGATCAACTCAGGCGCACTCCAACTGTGCCACTTTGATTTACCAGAACAAATCCGTTTTCTCCCCTGGATTGTGAGTCCAGCTACCGGGGCCGGGACGGGATTCGAACCCACGACCCGGCGATTCCCTTCGCTCTCCTGCTCCGACGTTTAACCGCCTGAGCTATTTCGGACTCTATCTCACGGCGGCCCCGTTATCTGAGGCTTTCTTTCCCGATTGGTATGTGTATTGTAGAACATGATAGAATGAATGGGGTTTCCGCCTCTTTAGCTCCTCCCATACTGATCCCGCCTCTCTCCGCGCACGCACATGTGTGTGTGTGTGTGTGTGTGTGTGTGTGTGTGTGTGTGTGTGTGTGTGTGTGTGTGTGTGTGTGTGTGTGCGTGTGCGCGCGCGATGCGGCGTTTTAGCTCGCGCATTTGTAGTGTGTGGGCGCGTGCGCGTCAGTGCCCGCCCAAACCCCATTCATTCTATCATGTTCTACAATACACATACCAATCGGGAAAGAAAGTTAAACGCTTAGGACTTACAACGTGTTTAGTCCACCACGAATGTAGTAATTTCAAAGACGGGGCACCGAATAGGGTCTGAACATATTTTAATCCCCCAGCTGTATTTCGTGAACTGACCCGCAAACTCAGTTTCGTTAGTCGCTCTGCTACCCGGCTCAGCTACCCAGGTCCCAAAATACCAAGGGAAATAACTCAACCCTGCAAAATTCTCCCCCTTAGTACGTGTGATGTATATAAACTATTCCAGTGCCTGCCTCTCCTATGGTTTGCGGTTCCCGTAACCTTTGACTCTCATAACAGATTGACTTCCATTCTATTAACCCTTTGGCTCGCAGAACTAGAAGTGGAAGAATGCAAGCCATTTATTTCTGGGAGCCAGAGGGCTAATCTTGCGTTCTTTGGTCCGATCTTGCGAAGTGGCGTCATATCTAAATCTTGGTTAGCGATAGTGGTAGGCTAAGGGGGTGTTTCCATACTGCGGCGCGACTGCGCCGCATCAGTGACGCGAAACTGGTGGCGACAGCGACGTGAATAGAGAATAGAGAACATAGAAACAAAATAAAAAGAGTCTTTCCATATTCGCGACGCGAACAGGTGAACAGCGGCGCGGCAAAACTGTATTGCTAAATTTTGCTATGAATCGTGGTTTTCAATACTCAGCAACGATCGCAACAATTCTAAACAATTTACATATGGGCATAGATTGCCAGATGGAAACTCAGAAAGCCTATTTTTCAAACTGCTGCTTGTTTTTTGTTTTGTTTTGTTTTGTTTTCGTGTCGCCTAAAATGCCGTGCTGTCACGTAGCTACATGGAAACACAGCTTAAATGAATTCTGGTCGTGACCAGCTGGAGGGTGCTCTATCCGTTTTGAAGTGTGACTTGCGGACAGCGCTTCGGCTATGGTTGGAGATTACGCGCCTTTCACAAACTGTACGAGATACTTTGACGACCTTTTTTGGGTCAATGAGCCAAAACTACACATTGCGCAAAGGCCATAGGGCCGACGTCGGCCGCCGTTGGCCCGCGGACAGTTGTGCGCGGGCCAAGGGCGGCCGACATCTGCCCAATGACCTTTTGTGCATTGGGGAGCTGCTATCAATACTAGCTACGCTTGTTTTCGCGAGAGTTGTACTGTACATACGAGTACGGATGGCGGGCTGTTTTCTGGGAGCTTGTGTGCCCGACTTCAAAGAGGGAGTGCGTGTGCGTGCGAGCGCGCGCGCGCGCGCGCGTGTGTGTGTGTGTGTGTGTGTGTGTGTGTGTGTGTGTGTGAGAAAGAGAGAGAGAGAGAGAGAGAGAGAGAGAGAGAGAGAGAGAGAGAGAGAGAGAGAGAGAGAGAGAGAGAGAGAGAGAGAGGTGTACGTGTGGGTGTTGTGTTGAGGAGGTAGGTATGCCCTATAATCGTGATTAGCGAATTGTCGGTTCTCGTCATTACGATCTGAAAAGTCCGTATCAACGGCGTAGATTCTGACTTAGAAACGCACCCCACTCCCCCCCTCTCTTTGTCCTTGTTTGATTTTTCGGCCAGATGAAGAATGTTGTGAAAATTGTCGCGTCCATCATGAACATCCAGTCTTACAGTCCTCTGCCCTCCCCCGCCCTCTTTTATTCCTTTTTCTGCCATTAAATCCAGACTAAAATGGTGAATGTCAAGCATGTCAAATGCAGAGAATAGCGCAACGAAGAAAGAAAGAAACTCGCTTAGAAAAGCCAGTTGCAATAAATTTATTAACATTAAGCTTCTTCACACTGACAAGATACGTAGCGAATTGTGTACAAGTTTGTTTGTCTGTTTTGAAAAAAAGTATTAACTCATTCAGCCAGACGCAGGTATTTCCCAATTTTGGGACGCGTCATCTAACGACTATGCACCTGTTGCAGGAGATGGATCGACCATGATAATTCAAGGGTAGTGCCAGATTAGCTTGGCGCCGACAGGCGCCAAGATAATCTGGCACTACCCTTGAATTATCATGCTCGACCCATCTCCTGCTGTAGTGCGTCAGGGCTGAATGAGTTAACCGGTTCAGTGCCGAAAAATGTGAACACCACCCAACTGCAAGGGGCATAGATCCTCATGAGCCCCTGTAACTGCGGGGGCTCATGAGGATATAATTATGCCTCTTGCTGACACCACCTTGGATCTATGTTCCTGGGACAGCTGGAGGTTATATGGTCTTGAATTAAAGGCCCACTAATTCCGCAACTGTTCAGAGACACACTGCTGTTACAGCTAGTTACTAAACGCCACTCACAGGTCTAGTTATGGTTCATTTAGACACAGGACAATCCAGTTCCGCAGACGTTGTCTTTATATCAAGCAACAGGACAACGACTCCACTCCGTCCTAGATATATTATATGATGATATGAGTGAGAGAAACAGCCGCTAAAAAAAGCAGATTGACACGCTAACGGCTGCAAAGAATAAATAAGTGCGACTACGCGTGTGCTTTTGCTGCGTGTCCCAACCGCTGTAAACGTTCATTAGGTGTGTCAAGAAGGCATAACAAACACAAATAGCGCTGACAATTTTAATGTGTCTTCAGATTTTTACGTACTGGTGCTTTAACTCACTGTAAACGTTCATTAGGTGTGTCAAGAAGGCATAACAAACACAAATGGCGCTGACAATTTTAATGTGTCTTCAGATTTTTACGTACTGGTGCTTTAACTCACTGTAAACGTTCATTAGGTGTGTCAAGAAGGCATAACAAACACAAATGGCGCTGACAATTTTAATGTGTCTTCAGATTTTTACGTACTGGTGCTTTAACTCACTCAGCCCGGACACACCACACCAACACATGGATCGAGCATGATTGTTCAAGGATGGTGCCAGAAGCTATTCTGGCACCACCCTTGAACTGTCACGCTCGATCTGTCTCTAGAATTGTAATGCAGTTCTTCAGAGGGCACCTCCAAAATTTGTGGATTTCGGTCCTCGGGTTGAATGTGTTAACGCAGATTGCAGAAACACAGCCTGTATCAACTAGCACTGAACGGGTTAATAAACACTGCTGTAACTGGCTTTTCTAAGCGTGTTCCTTCCTTGTTTTCTCTGTCACCGGACGCATACTTTTTTTAAATATTTTTTATTGATACAGAGTACACGTCAATTGCTTGTTTTGTTCCTGAACTAACAACACACGCGAAACAATAGCAGACGGCGACCCAGATACCAGAAGGACAACACAGGAAATTATGTCAGGCCTCAGAATGTAAAGTTTGCCCGGTAAAAGATAAAATGGTATAACGTCACACCACGCATAGCAAGACGCTCTCCGCTGGACTTTATATGGAGACCAAGGAAACTATGTTCCTGTCACTGTGTTTGGCGTTTCTGCTTTCGGTGCTTTCGGTGAGTGGCGAACCTGTTTGTGTCTGGTTCCGTAACGTTATATATATATATATATATATATATATATATATATATATATATATATATATATATATATATATATATTATATATATATATATATATATATATATATATGACATTTTCAACAGTGAGCCGCACTTCAGCCAGAACGACGGAACATATACATGAGATAGTGTAAGACAGTCTGCCTTATATGGCCAGTAGCCCCATTTTATAGAAAAGCGAGATTTTAACTCATTCGGGACGTGCCGACTCCTATACACACTATACAGCACACGCACAAGCCGCGTATCCGGAACCGACACGTCTCGAATGAGTTAATTGTATAACGATGACAGTCTCGCTTTTCTCAAAAATGGACTTGCTGGCCCTTCCCATGTAACAACAACAACAAGACCAATTTTGAGAAAAGCGAGATGTCATTGTAACACAATATAGATCTCGCTTTTCTCAAAAGTGGACACGCTTTCTGTTGCAAATCACGGTAGAGGTGTATGATCTGCAACTAAAAGTCGATGCGTGGCGCAGTGGTAAAGCATCTCCCACTAATGTTAAAGGTGCGAGGTTCGATACCGTGGTCGGCGTCGGACTTTACTTCTCTGGTATTGTCACCATTAATTCTGGCGGACCCTCGGGGGTTCTTTTTCCGGATACTCCAGCTCTTACTCCCCCTCCATTTTGGTACCGGTGTCAGGTCACTTTATAAATTCAAATGCAAGCGATTAAAATTTCCGAACGTTCAGTCAGTAGCTGAGCTGACCCTTCGCACCACCTGAATGTCCTGCGTTCGTCTTGTACTGTGTTTTGTCTTCAGAGCGAATGCGTGTGTTTCACGTGAGCGTGCGTGTTGGGTTATCCTCGGCGCATTGAGTTGATTCGCAGACAGGTATTATATTATATTATAAAAGTTTTCAGGAACCGTCTTTTAGGCCAATTTACAGTGCTGTGCAAAATGTGTAAACTTAGTTTATCCCGTTCAGTGCCAGTTGATGCAGATTGTGTTTCCGCATTCTTTGTTAATTCGATACCAAAATGTCCTAGTTTTTCCATGCGGGAGCATGGACTCAAAATGGTGTCTGCAAGAGGCATAGATCCTCATGAGCCCGCGCGGGGGCTCATGAGGATCTACACTTCTTGCAGTTGAGCGGTGTTCTGATTTACTCGGCAGTGACCGGTCGAAATGCAAAATTCTGAATTCATGAGGTAATCGATGACTGATTTTACAGTCGATTGCTCAAAGGTCATCCTATGCCGGAGAGTTAAGCCTTTGCAAGGAATTCCAACACACCACAAATTCATTCGTAGTCTCCAGGGTCAAAGAGCAGTTAGTTTTTTTTTTTTTTTAAACAGCCAGCCACTGCTTGTCACTGTCCTAGCGGCTATGAGCTCTTTTTTTTTTAGCCCCACTAAAAGGTCTCGCTGAGCTAAGTTAACTCATTGTACCCCAAGACCGAAATCCCCAAATGTTGCCGTTGTTCTCTGAAGACTGCATTGCAGTGCAGGACACAGATCGACCATGATAGTTCAAGGATGTTGCCAGAATAGCTTGGCGCCCATAGGCGCCAAGCTATTCTGGCATCACCCTTGAACTATCATGGTCGATCCATATCTTGCTGTGGTGTGTCTGGGGTAGAATGAGTTAACAATCGTGAGGTTTCGTTAGCAGCCAAAGACTCCCACAACGAACGAGAGCGAAATCACGTCAGATAATCAGCGTGTACGTATAGATAAATTAACACACCAAACTTCTCCAAGAGACACAGTTTCTTTTGAGCCCTTTGGGGCGCATGAGGCTCTATGCCTCTTTGAGACGTTTGGATTGTTGTCTAAGCTTATGGCTGTTGCTGATTATCCGCCATGACTTCGCTCTGGTCCGTTGATGGAAGTCGTTCGTTACAAACGAAACCTAGGCTAAAGCCATGGGACAACTCGTTGGGGACGTGTGCTGCTCGGGTGGTAGCGCGTTCATCTTTTGGCCAAGAGGTCGTGGATTCGAATGCAGATGCGGTCAAAATTTGTTCAGATCCTATTCGGTGGCTCCGTCTTTGAAATCTTCTTGTTGGTGGACAAAAGACGTTAAACCTAAACGTTGAACGAGGAATGTTAAGTCCTAAACGGTTAACTTTTAGGACAGTTGGTTGGCTGTCACTGGCTTGGAAAAGTTTCCTACACTTGGCTGCCTGGCTTGGAAAAGTTTTCTACACTTGGCTGCCAGGCCTGGAAAAGTTTCCTACACTTGGCTTCCTGGCATGGACAAGTTTCCTACACTTGGCTGCCTGGCCTTGACAATTTTCCCACACTTGCAGTGGCATAGAAAAGTTTCCTACACGTGGTTGCCTGGTCTGGAAAGTTTCCTACACTTCGCGGCTGCCTGGTATGGAAAAGTTTCCTGCACGTGGTGGCAGCCAAGTGCATGAGACTTTCCAAGCCAGTAACGATCAACCAACTGGCCCTCTGCATTATTACCTTCGAGCAGCAATGTTTTGTCTCCTAGGTCAGCACTGGAGCGACACACACCTCGCCCAGTGAAGGCGTAACGCACACTCTGTCCAGTGAAGACCTTACTAGCGCTGTGCCAGATGCAACTACTACTTCACCAGTGACGGATTTTGACTACAGCAGTCTGGGGTTTGAGTTTGTTTTTCACGAAAAGCATGTAAGTATTGAAGGAGAGGTAAAAGTCCATGTGATATGGCGTGATTCCGGCATCACTGTAGCAGGCCAAACGTGCTTAAATTTGGATAGCTGACATCTAGCAAAAAGAAACCACTTTTGTTAAAGCTAGTCCGATTCATAAATATTATTTTAAAACACTTTTTGACAGTGGCACTTCCATCGTTATTCATAATTAAGTGATTGCCGTACTTGCTACCCATAGAGGCACAGATCATCTTGGATTCAAGTCGATCTATTTCCTCTTTCAGATGGGTGGTAGTCACCTTTTCTCGTAAGTTAAGGGCTTTTATTTCAGTTGTTGGCGGTTTTTAAAAAACTCCACATTTTCAGCTGTAGTTTGTATGCATTTGCATTTAGGCTACACTGTTCACTAGGTTGTGTGTGGCCCATAATTGGGCCACACACAACCTAGTGAGCAGTGGAGCCCAAGGACTGTTGTTAACCATTCAGGCCTGACGCACTACAGCAGGAGATGGGTCGACCATGATAATTCAAGGGTAGTGTCAGATTAGCTTGGCGCCTGTCGGCGCCAAGCTAATCTGGCACTGCCCTTGAATTATCCTAGTCGATCCATCTCTTGCAACTGGTGAATAGTCGTTAGATTACGCCTCCAAAATTTGGGAAATACGGCTGTCAGGCTGAATGAGTTAACGCGATCTCCAATTCAGGCCACAATCGCTAATGCTCACTGATACAACAATGTCTCGCGTCAGCTACCAGTTTTCTATCCTCATTTTCACAATCGATGTGAATAGGCGCACGTCGCGGTGGCAGTCGCTGGGGGCTTATGAGGATCTATTCCTCATGCAGTTGAATCTCAGCTCAATTCTTTTCGGCAGTGAGGGCATTGCGGCTGGGGGCGTTGAGCAGAAACATTGAATAGTAAATATGTGTATAGTGTTTTGTTTGTATTTCCTGCACACACAGAATCTGCTGCTTATCATCAATGGAGACAAGTGCTATTTTGCCCGGATATCGGATATCAACCAACACCACCTGGCCAATGAAAAACCCGATGTTTTGGTGAGACGTTTTCGTTGATTAATTGGTGGTTTGAGCTTCAATGCAAGTAGAAGGATAAACCCTGTGAACAGGGCGAAAAAGTATATAGGACCAACTCACTATCGTCTCACATCAAAAGTTGTATATACACTGATATTTTCTTTCGGCTAGAGGGCCTTTAAACATCAGGTACCCCGAGTCTGGAATGCTCTGCCACCCCACGTCCATCTCGCTTAGCTTTCAAGCAGAAGCTTAACCCATTCAGTGCAAAGAAAATGTGAACGTTCAATATATCAGGAGGTATAGATCCTCATGAGCCCCCGCAGTTGCGGGGGCTCATGAGGATCTATGCCTCTTGCTGACACCATTTTGAACCACGTTCCTGGGATAGCTAGGGCTTGTTGATGTGGAATTGGCGAAGACTGCAGAAACACAGTTTCCGTCAAAGGGCAATGAACAGATTAAGACGTTCCTTTTCTGTAACACTTACTCTTCGATTCAAAGCAGGTGTGTGTGTTTGTGTGTGTGTGTGTGTGTTTGTGTGTGTGTGTGTGTATGGGTGCGTGCGTGCGTGCGTGCGTGCGTGTGTGTGTGTGTGTGTGTGTGTGTGTGTGTGTGTGTGTGTGTGTGTGTGTGTGTGTGTGTGTGTGTGTGTGTCTGCTTTGAAACTAAAAATTTGCGTTCTCCATTTACTGTAGTTTGGCCCCTCGACTGTCACTAACGACATGTTCTGGTTCGCTGACTCATGTATGAAACACAATCGTCCGGGCCGCTGGTTTAAAGTTAATAAAAACAATCAAACAAACAAACAAAAACAACAACAACCTGAAGCCATAATATCACTGGATAATAAAGTGAGCAAGAGTAAAATACTCTCAAGAAACATGCAAAATCAAAGCTTCTAGTCTTGCAGGCATCGTGACTTCCACAGAAAGCATACGAAATTATGCTCCTACAAATGGCAGCTCCTCTGACCTCTTTCACATTCGTCACACGATTTTGTCCTGTACTGTGCCAGAGTCATGTTCCATACATGACTCGGCGAGCCAGATTGCTGACGATACCACTTGACGGAAAAAGACGAGTAGATCCCCTTGACTGCTAGTGACGACACACCTCGGCGGAAAAGACGCGTAATTACGCGTCTTTTCCGCCGAGCTGTGTCGTCAGCCACCCCGTAGTCAATGTGTTAACGGTGTTCTTATGATCTCACAGAAAGAACTCTTCATCCACATTGGGCGGGGGATAGTGAAGAGTTCAACACTTGGGGAGATGAGAGACGCATATGGAGATTTACTTGCCGACTTCCGATGTTACGGCAAGCATATCTTCACCGTTGATTTCAACTACACTGAGATAGTACGGTATTTTTCGTGTTTCTGGTGTGCACCATTTAAAAAAAGAATTATACCCGAGATGCTGTAGAAAGAATTATAGCAGTTTTGCTTGTTATTATTACTGTTATGAATGCTAATTCAACTGACGTGCACAATTATGACTAAAACCACATCTCTGTATTCATTTTTTTTATTTGTCTAGTCTTTTTTTGTAGGAGCACATACAAAACAGAAGCTTCTGTTTCCTGTTTAGCGTACAGAGGCAATATATATATATTTTTTATTTTATCCGAATTATTCTTAAGTTGTAAGCGTGATTAAAGACATTGTCGATATGTATAATACTGAACAAAGCGTCTTGTCTCCTTTCAGATTCTTTACACTATTTCTCATTGGCCTGGCTCTATTCGATCCAATCAGAAACATTTTTTCTAGTCACCCGTTCTCATGGCAGCGGGAGTCTTCTTGAGACATGCTATTAAGGTAACATGTGATAAGTAGACTCACTTATTATATGTTACGATGAAAACGTTACTCGCTGAGCAAAACGTTCTCCCCCAAATACGTCTTGAGCCAATCACATTTTTCAGTACAAACATACCCTAATAATTAGGATATTAGGGTATTTGATTAGAATCATTTCATTCAGCCAAACCTCTAAGCAAAATAAAAATGCTAATAAATAAACAATTTAGGGGGTCAAACAACAAACATAACTGTGTGTAGGTGTTACGTGATACAGTTAGTATCAATTTCATACCCCAAAAATTAACTGAATAATTGGATATTAAGTTAGATAAAATCAACGACAAACAAAATTAAAGCGAAGGTCCTATGTAGGCTACACGTACTGACCATAGTCGAAATGGCGAAGAAACAAAATGCTGGATTATGCATTTTGTTTGGACTCTGATACCAAGAATATCTGAAAATGTTTTTCGTCAGAACTGAATACCGGTGAGAGAAATTCCAGGCGAATGCTGTTCGCGCGAGGTTGTTGATTGACAGTCGAATTTGGGGTTCTTTCAAGGCTAAACTTCGCGCTTATACATTTTTTACAAGACAAAATCGTTGTATTACGAGTCAGTCTTTGCCATTGATTGTTATCGCCTCTCGGACCTGATCAGGGAGTTAAATGTCATAGCTAAAAGTCTAGGCTTTAGCCCTCGACTTTTATCTCTGACACTGAACCCTCTGATCAGGCCCTCGGTTGAACAAGAACCGCTTGCAAAGCTGAACACGTAATACAACTAAAATTGTCATCATTTGTTTTAATATGTCATGCCAAATAATTAAGCCACAAACAGTAAAAATAACGCAAGCAAAAAATAAGCATCGACAATAGCAATTAAATGAAACCAACCACACTGAATGCTAATATCGTGACTCTATGTTGTATGCAGAGTGAACTGGACAAAAACAACACTTTCGAATTTTGGGGACTAAAGATTGTCTTCCACGATGAACATGTAAGTAATAATATACTGACGAGCAAAAGATATGCGGCATCATTGGGATAATCAGAAACACTGAATTGTTTCTGATTATTCCAAATGATGGCGCATTTCGTTTGCTCGTCAGTGTGTATGAATCCATCCATTCACGATGTCGCGTAACAAACATTTACTGACAAGCAAAAGAAATGCGCCATCACTGGAATAATCAGAAACACTTGAAGTGTTTCTGATTATTCCAGTGATGGTGCATTTCTTTTGCTCGTCAGTATGAAGGACTCCATTCACTATTTACAAATTAAGAGTATGACATCTCTAAATCCATTGTTGGTTACGAATTTGGTGCAACACCGGCAGTCTGCAGACTTCGCTCTAAACGCTCCTGATTAATAATCAGTGCTCGCGCTAAGCATTCGACAATCGCTATTTTCTTTCTGTAGCACCTGGCCAAAATCGCGCCTGCCGTCAAAATCGGTAAACTCAGCTCAGATTCTTGTAAATTCTTCAACGCCTTGCAGTATTCCTACCTTTAAAATCAATAGTTCTTGTTCTAAACGGTACCATCTACCGGCTGCTACTATCCTTTCAAGAGGATGCCTTGACTAATTACCGGTGAAACCCTTTCCGTCCCGAGAAAATGTGTACGCGGCACAACTACAAGAGGCATAGATCCTCATGAGGATCTATGCCGCTTTCTGACACTACTTTGACTGCATGTTCCTGGGATATATTATAGATATTTTTTCTTGAATTAACGAAGATTGCATAAACACATTCTGCATCAGCTGCCACTGATCGGGTTGTCGCGATTACTGATAGAGCCATCTTGGTTCAGTGTCTGCTATGGGTTACAGCAACAGCAGATGAAAAATCAAATGTTTCAAACCATGAGAAAAAAAAGTTCAGATTTGGATAAACATATTTAAGTAGAATTAACTTGAAGACTGCAGGTGCTCGTTATCTTCAGTACCAGGTCCCTCATGTGAGGAACTCTCAACCTCCCTTTGTCCGTCAGTACCCAAAATTCTTCGGACCCACGACGGCCGCAGTGAGCCCGCGCACAGTGTGCGCGGGCCCACTGCGGCCCGTCGTGGGCCCGAGGACCTTTGCTATCTGGACTGAAAACGCATCTTTGTAATTTGGCATGTCAGTGTTAATTTGCTTTGCCTCCCATCATGCGATTTTGGCTGGTAAACAGAATGTATTCATTGTGTGAAAGACTGTATGTCTGAACTTTTCGATGTCATGCGTGCTTTTTCTTGTTATTATATTATTTCTAGTATTTGTGCGTGTTCATAATCACTTGTCATACGTCCCGAACCTGCTAAGTGGGGAAAGACGCTATAGAAAATCGCTGTATTATCAGTTTTATAAAAAAGGAATAATAATAAAAAAAAAAAAACATCAGGCAACATAGCATCCCCTAAACGCAGATCTTCGGTCTGTTTCGGTTAGAACAGAAATAGTATTTTTGCCTTGCCAGACACGTGAGGAGAGACAAAAATGGCGAAACAAATTTTCCTGTACGTGGCAACATGTATTTAGAAGAATAAAGTTACTTGACTTGACTTGACTTGACGTAAGTTACCACCTTTTGTCAGCCTTGTTATTTCGAGTAACAGCATCGTGTATGATTTAATAACAACAGTAACTGGCGGTCCGTGGCGCAGTGGTAAAGCGCCTGCCACCAATGCTAAAGGTCCGAGTTTGGATACCGGGTTCCGGCGTCGGACATATCTCCTCTAGTAAGTGTAACTATTAATTCGGGCGGACCGTCGGGGTTTCTATGGGTACTCCTACTCTTCCTCTCCCTCCACTGTGGGACCGGTTTCAGGCTACTCTATTATTTTCGATTACAAGCGATCACAATTTCCGAAACTGAGCTGACCCTTTGCACCGCGTTAATGTCCTGTGTGTGTCTTGTACTGTGTTTGTTTTCAGATTGAATGCGTGTGTTTTACGTAAGCGTGCGTGTTGGGTTCAGTTCGCGGCGCTTTGAGCTGATTCACAAAATTGGCTAAAGCGCCTATAATGATCGATGTTATTATTATGTATGAATTGCAGCAAACATATTACTAACAACATGGCGTTTTGCAAGTCGTCGCGTTTATGTTTCAGGATCTTTTGGTTACCATTCTCAAGAACGCCTGCTACTACTCTCCTATGTCTGATGCTGAGTCGTTCTTTTGGAACTATACTGAGGTTTCTAACAGTTCCAAAATACAGCTGCTGGTAAGTACACCTTTACGATAGCTCAACAACGTGGGCAAAGAACAGTATCATGCTGTTTTAAGACCACCCCGCTCTTAGTCTGGCTGGCTTTTTTTCCTTCCCCTTTAGCAAAACGTCATAGGGCCCGCGACGGCCGCAGTGGGCCCGCGCACTGTCGTGCCCTTGCGCACTGCTGACGTCCTGGGTCCTAGGACGTTTGCTTACTGGGTTTCCGCCGTGAGATGGCGTTAGTTGCCTGCTCGGCGCTAAACCCAAATAACTAAACAAATCATGTTCTTCAGTTACAACGACACGCTTTTTTAAAAAACTTATTCTGCCCGCGACACACCACAGCAAGATATGGCTCGACCATGATAGTTCAAGGGTGGTGGCAGAATAGCTTGGCGCCTGTAGGCGCCAAGCTATTCTGCCACCACCCTTGAACTATCATAGTCGATCTGTCTCCTGAATTGTAATGCAGTCCTCAGAGGATAACTCCATAATGTGGGTATTTCGTACCTCGGGCTCAAAGAGCTAAACATTCTGATTCTGAATAGGGAGAGGCAGCGGTAGCTATAGACGCGGCGACAAACAGCACGAACTTGACGGAAATGGCCCAGGTGTACCATGATCTTGTGGCGGAGTTTGACTGCTATGGCAAGGACATCTACACTGTTGAGTTGGACTTCCAGCACTTGGCCCAGGTAAGGAACACACACACACACACACACACACACACACACACACACACACACACACACACACACACACACACACACACACGCACGCACGCACGCACGCACGCACGCGCGCGCACGCACGCGCGCGCACGCACGCACGCACGCGCGCGCGCGCGCACACACACACACACACACATACACACACACACACACACACACACGAATACCTACATACTAAGGAAATCTTTCGAAGTCACATCGAAAATTCGTTGAATATGGCATGAATCAAGGGGCTATGATAAAATCATGACGTAATTATGCGATTACTGATCAGCATGGACACACTATGGATACACGGCAACATGTGGGCATTTTCAATAAATTGTTAAATTATGTGTCCGATGACAAGTACTTGAAGAGGCTTTTCTTGACTGAAGAGGAGAGTGAGCCAATATGGGTTATATATGATGGCGGTTTGTTCCAGAAAGATGCGCCCGAGAACGAAAGACTGGTTTTAAAAAATCTATACTTGGACTCAGTGTAACAAAGTTATGCTTTGATGTCGAATATCCTGAACTTGCCTTCGTGAATAGTTCGCATTAGTATTCTGGGTGGATCTCATTCCAGATTTTGTACAAAGTTGCACCCTTGTTAAAAAGATGCTTGTTAAGAGTTAGCATTTTCAAACTAAAAGGAGAGGTTGAAACCCCTGTAAGTATGAGAAAAATGAATAACAACGTTTCGGATCAGAGATCCTTCTTCACGGTGACGTGGAAACACTGTAGAACAGAAAAGGACACACGAGAGACAGAAAAGACGTCATCCTGCATAGAAAAAATTAACTCATTCAGCCCGACGCACGTATTTCCTAAATTTTGGAGGCGTCATCTAACGACTATGGACCTGTTGCAGGAGATGGATTGACCATGATAATTCAAGTGTAGTATCAGATTAGCTTGGCGTCGACAGGCGCCAAGCTAATCTGGCACTACCCTTGAATTATCATGGTCAAGCCAGCTCCTGCTGTAGTGCGTCAGGACTGAATAGGTTAAAGGATTTTCAACCTCTCCTTTTATTTTTTATTGTACACGACATGTTTGTGTATATAAAAATGTTTGTTTCTGTTTACGTTCTCTGATTAGAGGGAAAACAGAGCTTCAGTGACAGCGGAATGCAGCTGTTTTTCCACGGCAACCACGTGAGTTGTAAATTCCAAAAATCTGATTGAGCAATTGAAAAACAAAACCCAGAGACTGTACGCACAGACCATGAAAAAAAGGACAGGTAAAATGCCACGATGTCTTGAACTGAGGGTAAAAAGGTTTCCACCATTAACCTTCTTCTGTTTGGATTCCTCTCTCTCTCTCTCTCTCTCTCTCTCTCTCTCTCTCTCTCTCTCTCTCTCTCTCTCTCTCTCTTCTCTCTCTCTCTCTCTCTCTCTCTCTCTCTCTCTCTCTCTCTCTCTCTCTCTCTCTCTCGGGGAGTACACCACAAGTGCACTTCCATTCAAATGAGGAATCAGTTGCATAGAAGTGTACTTGCGGTGTACTCCGGGTCAGTCCAGGAGGAGCACTCGTCAAACACTCCGTTTGAGGAGTACCACTCAGATGGACTCGCTTAGGGAGTGCATTACAAGTACTCTTCTGTTCAAACGCAGTGCCGTGAATCGCCGCACTTGGCGTTGCTTTGCAACTTTAACCCATTCACTGCCTGAGCAAAAGCCAGCGCCACCCAGCTGCAAGAGACATAAACCCTCATGAGCCCCCGCAGTCGCGGGGGCTCATGAGGACTTATGTCTCTTGTTCGTCCTGTGTTCATTCTTGCCTACTTTGTCCGCCGGTACATCGTGTTGTGAACGCGGGTCTCGGTCAGCGTGCAGTGAGTTCAGACGCGCGTTTCGCGTCTGCTGCCAGCGAAGGGGTTAATGACCGAGGAGAATCAAAATCCAAAAGCGTTCTCACCATCAACCACTGGCATCATTGGTACCTATATCTGTTATCTCTACGGTCGAGGAGGACGCCGTTAACAACTGTACAATCTTCTATATTGGATTGCTTTAGTGTACATTTAAAATGTGTATGCCAGGAAATGAAATTAACTCTTTAAACCTGGAAGAAGACACCAGTGTACAAACAGCAACGTGATATATATATATATATATATATATATATATATATATATATATATATATATATATATATATATATATATATATATATATATATGTGTGTGTGTGTGTGTGTGTGTGTGTGTGTGTGTGTGTGTGTGTTATCTCTACGATGGAAGAGGACGCCATTAGCAATTGTACAAGCTTCTATATTATATTGCTTTGTGTACTTTTTAAATGTGTATGCCATGAAATGAAATTAACTATTTAAACCAAGAAGAAGACACCAGTGTACCCAAAGCTAAGATTTGATCATTTGCGGACAAATTCCTTTTTCGTTATACATGCAAGGAGATGTAAGAAAACATCTTCAATTAATGCAGTGTGGTTATTTCTTTCGCTGTACACACGGCGTCGTCTGTTATACAAGTAATCACGTTTGGAGACACCTGTATACGTATACTTCGTGAACGCTTACTACGCGGTGAATTTTTGAGTCATCAGTCATTGAAAATGTCATACAATGAATAATGTTTCACGTCTAATATCTAACTTCCATAGTTGTCCAACAAAACAAAAAACATTTTTGTTAGCCTTTGAAAGCCCCCCCCCCCTCCGTCCCCCAAAAAGCGGGGGGGGGGGGGGGGGGGGGAGGGGGGAGGATGAGGCAGGGAGAGGGGGCATGATGACAAATAAATATAATCACTCGATAAAACATGCACACATATGTAAACCGCACTTCTTTTGTGAATTTACAGGACCTCCTCCTGGCTATAGAGGACAGAACGTGTTATTACGCAGGCATAACTGGAACAAATTTGAGTGCTCCGTTTAAGTCGTGTCCAATGGCTGTCATGGTATGTATTCACATAATGTCTTAAAGTGCGTGTTATTTGTACGTCTCCTAAATTAAGTTCCTATTACAGAATACAATGTGGACCCAGCCTGTAACGCACGCAGACTTGCCCACAGTCGCACGTACAGACTCTCACGCAACAGACGCATACACCGCCACTGACTCAGACGGGCGCATTCATGCGGTAAAACTCAACACACGGGCTCCCTTTCTAAAGTAACTTTATACAATAGTAAACAATAAAAGGTTCAAAAAGATAAACTATTCACACTCCCCTTCTACCAATATCCAAACATCACACACACGTACACAATATCTTTGCCAGGCTAGACTTTAGTTTCACACTGTCTCCAACCTGTTTGATGTTATTGCCTGGTTACGTTGGTCCTTCTCACGTCTAGGCGTGAAAGTCCTTCGTTGTACGCTTCTTCCTGCCGTCCTGTCTCTTTGGCACGGACGTCCTCGTACTCGTACTGTAGCGCAGTTCTCGCTGTGATCCGGGTATCTTGGTCCCGATCAGACTCACTCTGAGTGAAGAGCTGGAGGGATGACCTCACGTTAGGTCCCACCTGTGACTGACGTCTCGGCGTCCGTCGTTCCACTCTTTACAAGCACTCTGAATACGACAACAAAAGTCCCAACGTAACACTTGCTAAACACACAACATATTGGATCAATGAGAAACGTCACGTAACCTGGCTGATACAAATAACTCACACGTTCATTCACACACACACACACACGTGCTTCATAAACTGTCTACTTCCGTAACACCCCCATATCTCTGTCACTATCTTGAAACAGACTACAGCCTAACACTCTTGCTATACACTACTCTATACACTGGAAAAGACTATGCTTAACCAACCACGTACTATCTTCATAGCGGCTTAGACATACACACCTCACATTCATTTAGCTATCTATCTCGGTAAACAACTGTATACAAAAACACCGGTTACTTCACTGAATTCTAAACCAACATAACTAAACCAAACCGGTCAACACTATACAAAAAATTACTCTTAGCAACGCATACTGTCTTTAACTAAGCAACTATCAATACTACATTTATAGAAACATACCTGAAATCTAGGCTTCAGAGTCTTGGAATGCGGGCTAAGGTATCTCAAACACAACCGTTCCATACGACAAAACAGCCCGTACTACCGATCTAGACCTCTGACAGACACAGCTTCCGCCTAGAACTCACTAAACAGAACTCACTAAAAATCCCGTGCTAACCATGTCTTACAGATTTCCCGTGGAGCCTAATGCCAACCGGACTATCGGCACAAACAAACCGTTAACAAAACCCGTACCGTACTAACCCTAATGTATGAGCACTATGCCCGAGCATAGAGCTTCATCACACAGCCCAGCGCCGGTTTTTATTTCAAACAGACAACCGAGCACCAGAGGTGAAATATAGTGATAGGATGAACGTGGTTAACACTTTAACCGGCTGCCGAGACGAGGCGAAAGCTACCCATGTGCAAGAGACATAAACCCTCATGAGCCCCCGGGGGCTCATGAAGATTTATGTCTCTTGTTAGTTCTGTTCTCTATGCCTTTTTTGCGTACCAGTAACACTGTGATCTTCACGCTGTCAGCGAGATACTACTACTACTACTACTACTACTACTACTACTACTACTACTACTACTACTACTACTACTACTTACTATTATTATTATTATTATTATTATTATTATTATTATGCAATGAAAATCTTGCAAATTAAAAAAAAATACATAAAAACTTCTGCCGTAAAACGGCATTTTCGTTGTCTTTTAACCTTTGTCTTTCAACAGGAAGGTGTTACGGACGCCATCAGTATGGGCCCAACGATCAGAACCACGCTTGCCGCCATGGAGCGGAAATTTCAGGACCGACTGGCAAACTATATGTGTACGGACCATGATGTATACACCATTGAGTTGAATGCAACGTTTGTACAAGAAAAAGTAAGCCAACGTCGACATTGTCACCAAGATTTTACTTCAAGACAGGAATTTAACTTTCTTAAGAGTTATCGAATTAAAAAAAAAAAGTTCTCAAGAGTTAACAAATTAAAAAAAAAAAAACTTTTGAAGAGTTATCGATTAAAAAAAGGTTCTTTTATGTATTCATATAGTTATATATTTATTATAATTTATTATTTGTTTGTTTGTTTGTTTGTTTGTTTGTTTCGGATTTTTTTTGAGGGTGGGGGGGGGGGGAAGGTGGAGGAGGTAGGGGGGGAGAGGTGGTGGTGGTGATGTGCGGAAAAGGGGGGGGGGGGGGGGCTTTCAAAGGCTATGAAAATGTCATGATTTTCTGGGGTTTATTTTCGGAGGTATTGACTATTTAAAAGTCGTATGCGATATTTTCCCTGAAGTTGCACGTTTTAAGTAGTTTTTTTTTCCCGAATGGGTACATATTCATAATTTACTAAGCAGTGCAGTTTGGTGCAACAGAATAGGTCGGTAAATGAGACTTATACAGGGGTGGATCAGTTACCTCGACTGGAGTGGAGTGGGGAGGGGGGTCCATCGTTTTGTTTGTGGCCCTTCAACATGACACAAAATGGCATCCCGGCGCTATACACCTTTTTCTATTGGCCGAAAAATCAAACAGCACGGGGAGGGGGGAGGGGGAGGGGGCGTGTGGAATTGTGTGTGTTGTGTCAAGACTCTCACCACTCGCCAAAATATCAAACAACGGGGCTGAAGGGGTTGGGGGAGGGGAGGGGGGGGGGGACATTTGACTTGAGTCTCTGTAAACTGTATACATATAATTGTTTTTATGTACTTTATGTGTACGATATTCCTGTGTGATATTTTAGCCAAGAATACTTTTACAATGCATTTACCTCCTGTTTTAAGACCTTTCTCTTAGTCGGGCTGACCAGACTTTTACCCTTCCCGCCGTGAGATGGCATAAGTCGTCTGCTCGGAGTTAAACCTCAATAACTAACTAACTAATTAACTCTGCCGATAAGCGACAGATGTGATTACTCGAACCGAATCAATATATCTGCGGCTAAAGCCTCGGTGATTATGATTCTTGTCTTGTAATCACATTTGTCGGTTATCCGCACTACATGAAGAAAAATTCGGTTCAGAACAATATAATTAATGCAGGTGCGTGTGTTCAAACATGTTTGAATATGCAAATTATGTATCAGCATAGACTCTATGAATACCTCGTGTACGTCAGCAAAGAGCCACTGCCAGAGGACTCCGATTGTGCTTAGGAAATTCAGCTTAGGAAATCCCCAGCCGTCACAGGAATATGGATACAAAGAGGTTTTAGCAAGAGGCATAGATCCTCATGAACCCCCGCTGTTGCGGGGGTTCATGAGGATCTATACCTCTTGCATTTGATTGTGTTCAGGTTTCTCAACAGTGAATGTGTTCACATCTTACCGTGATCTCCTTTATTGCAGTACGATTCATGCCTCACTGAGACGACTACGGTGTCGCAAGACCATGGGACAACCCCGGCGATACATGAGACGACAAATGATGTAGAAAATGGACTGATTGATTTTTTTTTGGGCTGAATCTCGTTGGCACTGCGTACTAGAACTGCTACGTGTCGATAGTTGCGTGAGCTCATGAAGATATATGCCTATTCCAGGCCTTCATCTACATCTACGTGCCTCATGCGGACGAGGCTATGTTTCAGAAAATGGCGATGGTTTCAGAGATATGAGTTTTATGATACAACATCTTGTTCTGCATATTTCTAGTGTATTCAACGTGAGCTTGAAGATAAACTGTACGAGGGGCAGCAAGTAAACTGGGAAATAGATATTTTCTGTTATTTTGATAGCTGTAAATAAAAAAAAGCTACGCGCTTGTGATGGTGACGGCTCCGTGTAAGTGTGTTCGTGTGTGTGTGTGTGTGTGTGTGTGTGTGTGTGTGTGTGTGTGTGTATTTGTGTAGGTGTATGTTTGTATGTGTGTGTGTGTGTGTGTGCGTGCGTGCGTGCGTGCGTGCGTGTATGTGTATTCATCCCAAAGTCTACCGTTTTGGTTGGAGTTCTCATGCATTTATCTTTAAGGAACATTCAGAGTTGTTCATATTTTTAGGCTTATAATGCTGATCCATTTTCATCCTCTCTAAGCAAACTTCTAATCAACACACACGTCAGCGCACACAAATAAAGATGGACACACGGCGCTTCCCGCCATTAGTACGCTCTGTGGGCTGGTGTGGCGACAGGAATCCATCTCCTTCAGGCTACTCTAAACCACCCTCTGATCCACACACACTGGAACACAGAAATAAAGACGGACCCACGGCGATTCCCGCAGCTCGTAAGCTCTGTGGGCTGGCGTAGCGTAGCTATTCTGAAGAAGAAGAATAGCACGAGCAGCGAAACGACGTCACTTTAAGCTTCACGTCATGGCATCATTAGTCTCACGACACCGTGTTCATAGTGACGACTGGAAGATATACGTCACTCATCGCAGTACTAACATTTCACGTATTAGAGGATCAAACTTGGCAATTTACTTGCTGGTTTTCACGTCTAGGGCTTACAAGTCACAATTTGACCTAATCCTACCCCAGGGCCGGGACAAACAGCAGGCATACGCAAACACTGTTTATGAAAAATCATGCGGGTATTAATGAAAAGATATTCTTTTCGCAAAAAGAAAAATTAAAGCTATGTTAGCTGTTTTACAAACGACTTCGAAAAAGTGGTGCAGAAAATTGTCTGATTTTCACAACTAGGACATACAGGTCACAATTCACCTAATCGTAACCGACTTACTTACTTACTTACTTACGCCTGTCACCCCTACCCGGGTATAGGCCGTCGACGAGAGACCTCCAGCAACTCCTGTCCTGTGCTTCTCCTTCGATTCTACTCCAGGTGGTTCCCAGTCTCTTGATGTCTGCTTGGAGGTCTCGACGCCAGGAGTTTCTCGGCCTACCTCTTTTCCTCTTTCCCTGGGGGTTCCATGACAATGCCTGCCTAGTGATACTGGAAGCTGGCTTTCTCAGACTGTGACCGATCCATCCCCATCTTCTTCGCCCAATTTCATTCTCTGCTGTTATCTGCTCTGTTCTCTCCCAGAGTCTGACGTTGCTGATCTTCTCTGGCCAGTGGATTTTCAAAATTCTTCTAAGGCAACTGTTCATGAAGGTCTGTACTCTGTTGACTGTGGTTTTTGTCAATCTCCATGTCTCTGCTCCATATAGGAGAACTGCTTTTACATTGGAGTTGAAAATCCGGACTTTGGTGTGTTGTGACAGCTCTCTGGAACTCCACACTTTTTTCAACTGAATCGTAACCGACAGCCGAGACAAATTGTAGGCTTATGTAAATACCGTACATAAAAAAATAATGAGATTAGTAATGAGAAGAATGCTTTTCGTTAAAAAGATTCAGTTGTTTTTAGATTAATCACAAATAATTTGTGAAATTAATCGCGAAACTGTGAGAATATGTTTTTCTAAAAAATATTTAATTATCACTCAAAATGTTCTAGAGGTACAATGCTGGTTAACATACTCATTCAATTTCTCAATAAATTACGGACTCCAATGTGGATCAACCGGTTTTTGTAAAACAGCCATTTTCTCGCAAATGAGCATCTTAATCATATAATTAAACAAGATGAGGATTTCATCTAAAAGTCTACCGTATTGTTTGGAGCTCAGATGCGTTTATCTTTTAGGAACATTCAGAGTTGTTCATATTTTTAGGTTTATAATGATGATCCATTTCCCTCCTCTCTAAACCCAACCTCTGATCAACACACACGTCGGCGCACACAAATAAAGACGGACACACGGCGCTTCCCGCCATTAGTAGGTATTGTGGGCTACTGTAGCGACAGGAATCCATCTCCTTCTACTCTAACCCACCCTCTGATCCCCACACACTGACAAACAGAAATAAAGACGGACACACGGCGATTCACGCCAATCATAAGCTCCGTGGTCTAGCATAGCTATTCTGAAGAAGAATATTAGCAAGAGCAGCGAAATGACGTCACTTCAAAACTTCACCTCATAATAATAATAATTACGATATTTGTAATGCGCTTATCTTATAATAATTATAACTCTAAGCGCGCACTCACAACTCGCGCACGCATGGCAACATTAGTCCCACGAACCCGTGTTCATTGTGACGACTCGAAGTTATACGTCACTCATCGCAGTACCAACATTTGACGTATCAGAGAATCAACTTTGCAATTGTGTTGCTGATTTTCACGCATAGGGTTTACAGGTCACAATTTGATCTAATCCTACCCCAGGGCCGGGACAAACAGCAGGTTTATGCGAACACTGTTTATGAAAAAGCATGAGGGTATTAATGAGAAGATAGCTTTTTTTTCGTTATAGAAAAATTAAAAATATGTTAGCTGTTTATCAAATGACTCTGAAAAAGTGGTGCAGAAAATTGTCTGATTTTCACACCTAGGGCATACAGGTCACAATTCACTTAATCGTACCCGACAGCTGAGACAAACTGTAGGCTTATGTAAATACATCAAATGCAACATATTGCGATTATTTATAAGAAAATTGTTTTTATATCGTAAAAAAATATTCAATTGATTTAAGATTAATCCATACAATTCGTGAAATTAATCCCCAAAACGTGAAAATATATATTTTAAAAAATATTTTATTATCACTCAAAACGTTATAGAGGTACAATGCTGGTTAATACGGTAGACAAATCAAGATGATGATTTCATCCCAAAGTCTACCGTATTGTTTGGAGCTCAGATGCGTTTTTCTTTTAGGAACATTCAGGGTCGTTCATATTTTTAGTCTTATTATACTGATCCATTTCCCTCCTCTCTAAGGCAACTCCTGATCAACACACACATCGGCGCACACAAATAAAGACGGACAAACGGCGCTTCCCGTCATTAGTACGCTCTGTTTGCTCGTGTAGCGACAGGAATCCATCTTCTTCTACTCTACCATATCCTCTGATCCACACACACTGGCACACAGAAATAAAGGACACACGGCGATTCCTGCCATTCGTAAGCTCCGCAGTCTGGTGTAGTCTGAAGAAGAATACTAGCACGAGCAGCGAAATGATGTCGCTTCAAGCTTCACGTCATGGCATCATTAGTCCCAATACGCTGTATTCATAGTGACGACTCGATGTTATACGTCACTCATCGCAGTACTAACATTTGACGTATCAGAGAATCAACTTTGCAATTTTCTTGCTGATTTTCACGCCTAGTAGTCTAGCAGCTTTTCGCAATTTCTGCAGAGGTAAGTAGTTCGTCAAAAGAGTAACAATGGTTTGCAGGTACGAAACGAAAGTACTAATGCCATATAGTTTATGCATGGCAACAATATTTGTCCTTAGGATGGAGACATTTTTGTAGAAGTGTTTTTCGAAAGCTATTTTTCGATGTGAGGGAACCAGTCCTCGTACACCGCCCGGATAAGGTGCAAGACATTTTTTGTGCATAAAATTTGAAAATTTCAAGCATACAAGTTACAAGTTTATTCCAGTGAGTAAATTAAAATCACCAGCAAGTAAACATGCATACATATATACGATAAAATAAGTTTAAAAGTATTATTTTTAATGCGGTAAGCATGGTCGCGTCGCTAGTTTCAAAATGGCGGTCAGCGAGAAGCCTTCTAAAGAAGTCAATCAGACGCGCACGGTTGATGAAGCTTTACTTTGCTCCTGAATTGAAACAGAGATTATTTTCGATTTGAAGATCTTATCAACGTCAAATATGTTATTTTTCCTGGTGTTGAAAACAGCCTTTTCCATAGAACTCGGTCTTTTGTGGGAGGAAAGCATATCGAAAGTAAACTCCATTTGTGCATGTTGTGCAATGTGTCTGCCGACCATCTTCAACATTCTGAAGACTTTTTGGCCGGATACAACATGCATGTTGTTCGTCTGTTTTTCAGCCTAACGGCTCTAAGTGCAGGTCTGCTCTTTTTTTAAATTTTATTAGTGGAGATGGGATTTTTAACTGGTCAAGCACACTCGTATCCGACTGGTCTTAAGCACAAGCCAGGCAGAGTGAAATCCATCTCCGAACCGTTTACATCAAAATCACCATGTTCAGCTAAATACCTAAATATAAAATTTTAGTTTTTTGCAACCAATTCAACCAATCCGCACTCAAGTACTCACAGTACCTATCTGATAGCTGTCCTCGCTGTCAATGGTCTCTACCTTTTGTCTTTGCCCTGATTCTGATGTTGAATTATCTTCTATTGAAAAGGTCTCGCAGATCTGCCAATGTCAATGTGTCATTGCGTTCTATGAGGGGCGCAGGACATACGTGTCATTGATTTGTCAAACGTTATTTGTCATGACGTAAGTTTTAGTTTTTGCGTAATTTTATATTTTACGTGATATGAGTTTCACTTTATATTCATAGGCTTGATAAAATGGTGACAAAACTAGAACTTCACGGTATAATTTCAGTCTTGCTAATTTGTATGAAAGCAGGTTGACTTTACCTAGCTACATGATATACTTAGTACACGGGTCACCTGCATGCCCTTCTGAAAGCGCGTCGATATGTGTGTGCGTTTTAGTGCGTGCGTGTGCGCGGGCTACAAATATCTCCAAGAGGCATAAATCCTGGAGATGCGCGCATGTTTGTGCGTGTGTGTATGTGAGAGAGAGAGAGAGAGAGAGAGAGAGAGAGAGAGGAGAGAGAGAGAGAGAGAGAGAGAGAGCCGCGTGCGAGAGAGAGAATGATGTAATATTTAGAGTATTATGTCAGTGTCTGCGTGGTGACGGAGTTGCCTCTTTTACGTCACCGCCACTGTCTGACCTTTTTCTAGAAGTAAAGTTTTTTTTAACTGTTTTAATTCTTTTCTGAAATGAATTAATTTTTTACTAAAGAAGTTGAAAGGACACAAAGCTGGCCAACGAACTCATCCAAAGACTTTCTCCAATCTAACTTTATGCAAAAGTTCAAGTAAATATGACGAAAATTACGGACTCTAATCTGGGTCAACCGACTTCCTTTAAACGGTTGCTCGGAGGCTCTCTTAGCCACCCACTTAAGAAAGTATTTCGTCAAGTTTCAAGCTTGTGTGTTCATACATATCGGAGATTCTCTTGTTTACATTCATACGCAGACACATACATACGCACATAAATGTACGTTCAGTAGCGAGGTTGCCGTAACAAGACATGACGTAATTTTTATCTTGTTACTTCAACTGTTAGAGGTTTACTCTGCCCGCCTTTGACATCATGGACATTCTATTGAATTCGCCCCAGCGCGACCCGTCCTGCAAGTGCAAGTGCAAATTTAGAAGGGATGGGGACTTCCAGCTCTAAGCTGATTTCGTCCAGGGTGGGGGGGGGGGGTGCGCAGGGGACGGAGGGGGGGGGGGGAGGGAGGTGATGTCGGTCTGGCTGTCTGTCGTTCCGTCGCGCAGCGGCTGGTGGTGTTGCCGGGGCCGGGCGGTTGGTGGTGGAGGCCGGTGGTGTGGCCGGTGGACCGTCGCTAATACATCCAGGCTGAGGGTGGTTGTGTGGCCGGTGGGGGTGGTGGTGGCCGGTTGGTTCTTGGCTGGTTGTAGGGTCGAGAGAGTTGTGGTGGAGGTGGTGGGGGCCAGTGGAGTCTGGGTCTGGGGGTCTGACGGTGAGACATGCGGAGTGCCTGACGGTTCCGCGGTGGCAGGTGGAGGTGTGGTGGGGGTGTTGGGAGGAGTGCCGGGCGTCTGGCTTGTTCCCTGGTTCTGGCGTTCTTGGGTGGTCGGTGACGTTGTCTGTATGGTTTCCTCGTCTGGATACTGTTGGTGGTGTTGTTGACTGGTGTGTCGGCAGGGGGTGGGTCGGTAGCTTGGTCTTTGGTGGCCAGTGCCATATTGGTACCGGTCTCTGTGGTCTTGGGTCGATCAGTTAGCGTTTCAGCTTCTTGCGTATGGGTCGTCGGGGTGTTAGTACTCTGGAACTTCTTGGCTTGGGAAGCCTGGCTTCCCGTTGACTTCGTTGGCGGTGGTGGCGGTGTCACGGTTTCGGACTCCGCCTCTCTTGTCAGGGGGACCCCCTGGCAGCCTGTGTTGGTCGTCTTTGGTGGTTGGTAGTCTTTTAGGGTGCCTTGTTCAAACAGCAATCTGACTGTCGTTGCCGCTCTGTGGTGGTATTCTCCCTCTGTGGAGAGGATAGCCGGTATGGCTGCCGTCAGCAGCCGCACGAGTCCGTCGAGATCTGTTGCTCCGATTCGGACTCTCTTCTCCTTCTTTGTCCATCCCCTTTCTTGCGCTATGCGGTCGGGGATGTGGACTGGTGGGGAGGTTGGTGTAGGATCCGCCTCGGACTCTGATTCCGACGGGAATTCGATTTGAGTTTCCGCTTCTGGTGGAGGGTTGAAGTACATGGTACTCTGTGGGTGGTTGATGAAGTGGTTGGTCAGCTCCCTTGAGAAGCGGCCGGTGGACGTCGTGAGCCTGAGGGTGGCGGCTCGGGAGTGGTAGACGTTCTGGTTCTTCTTCCGTTCGGGTGGTCGCTGAGATGGTCTCCGTTTCCCTTGTGTTGGTGTTCTGTCTATTCGCCCTGAGAAGGGCGGGCTGTCGCTTGCGAGAGGCCATGGCTAGCTGTGCGGTGAACCGTCCTCAGCTGTTGATCTGTGCAAGGCTTGTTGGTGGGCTGAGTGAAGGCTCGTTTCGGTTGACTGAACAGCGGAGCGGTGGTTCGTCCTGGGCTGTGGTGTCAGCGAGTGTGTGGATGATCCCGCGACCCGTCCTAAAAAGTCCCTTCTTTAAATAGAAGGGACTTTAAAAGGTAAGTAAGAATTAGATTTGTACATCCGTGTTTAACCCTTTTCGTCCTGATACTGTTACACTACCGCAGCCACACGCAAGGTGTTGTAGATGGAAGACGCAGCCAGACAAGAGTGTTTCCAGAAGAGTCTTTTATTTCTTGGTCATCGTGGGTCTAATAGGTTGGGCACAACCAACCTACTAGCATGGCATACTGAAATGGCCAAAATACCGGAGCTCGGTCTCTCGCTTCTCAGCTCCCTCTATCTATCTATCTATCTCACTCTCTTCGTTGTGTACTCTCTATCTATCTCGTTCCCTTCATTGTGCGAGCTCCCTCTCTATCTCGTTCCCTTCGTTGTGAGCTCTCTCCATCTATCTTGTTCCCTTCGTTGTGAGCTCTCTCCATCTATCTAGTCCCCTTCGTTGTGAGCTCTCCCCACTATATATACCCGTTCTGGCCGAGGGCATCGCCCCTTTGTCTCAACCAGTCAAAGGGGCTATTACTGTCACCCATATTATTCCACATCTATCATGGTGGCCAGCGTCCTCTGATCCTAGCTATCAAAGGAACTCATTACTGTCTCTCCTAATTATTCCACATCTATTATGGTGGCCAGCGTCCTCTGATCCTAGCTATCAAAGGAACCCATTACTGTCTCTCATAATTATTCCACATCTATTATGGTGGCCAGCGTCCTCTGATCTTAGCTGACCAGGGACCCATTACTGTCTCTCCTAATTATTCCACATCTATTATGGTGGCCAGCGTCCTCTGATCTTAGCTGACCAGGGACCCATTACTGTCTCTCCTAATTATTCCACATCTATTATGGTGGCCAGCGTCCTCTGATCTTAGCTGACCAGTAACCTATTACTGACTCTCCTAATTCTTCTTTGTCAGCAGGAGTCTGTGTTCCTCACTACTAACGAGGGCTCATTATTTATTCATTAGTCCCAGCTTAGTAGGGCCGGCCACTTGTCAACTCCACGTGAGCCCGTGGTAGCCAAAGTGGACCGTGTCATAACCCTCTCCGTGCTCTGCCCGTGGTACTAATTATATTCTCGTTATTTTCATATCAAGGGAAATTATAAAATTACCCGACCGTGATATTGGTCGTATACACTTATAGTGTAACAACTCCTCCCAAACCTACCCGAAAAAAAAAAGGAATCTTAATTCACAAGATTCGTTTTTTTTTCATTACACAATATTCAGACAACAACATCATTTCAAACAATTAAACATGTTATCCACAAAATACATCATTTTTCGGAATGACCGCTTATTTAAATCGATCACTCCTTATTAAAAATTATTATTGTCCGGCGTAATCACGCCCATAAATGTTCACATCAAAATCGTCGACTCGGTTATGTCTTTGGACATGTGTTCGTTATTCTTCACGATTCTTCCTGGATCGCAACACGTTGATCCTTGGTTACCCCAACGACGGGTAAACTTGACAACGTTCGAGGCGGGGAGTAACTGCACTCCTCCCTCCATCATCGGCGTAGAGTCCTTCGCTCTTGCGACGTCATTCACGTCTGCTGATTGCACAGCCGCCGAAATCAACGTAGGCACAGTGACCTCACGTTCACCCTTCCTGAGTCGTGATAGTATGGAGCCAAACCATGCGCTAGTTTTCTTTTTATATTGTATACACCCTACCCGAATTATGATCACTACAACTGTCCCTACGATAGAACCAATGATGATATGTTTCCATATCGCCCATTCTTGTTTTGGCTTAACGAATAGTATGCTCTGAAGTCGAGCAATTAGATGATCCATTGGCATTTCCTTAATTTCATCTAACTCTTTGGACAAAGAGATGGGATCGTAGTCTGGTAAAGCGCTATGAAATGGTTTCCATAACATTACATTGGAAAATGGATAGTTTTCCATCCATCCGATCAATTTGTCTTCCACCTGATACTGGCTCTCTTGTTGGTAGTAAGGGGTTAACATCAATCTATCACTAATAGCCGTACATGATTCATTGAGGCGGATTAGCGATAATGGTGGGTTGATTTGTTGGTACGTGACCCCTTTATCGTGACAACTAATACTCATCTTTAGTGGACTATGATTACTAACGACCCATAGCCCATCCATTATATACCGTGCCATAGGTAACACTGTACCCAACTTGACCTTTGTTTGGCAGTGTGTTGCAATTACGTCTGAGTTGTTTAAAAAAACAGCGCCGTAACACAAAATTGATTAATGTTCATAGGATATATTGCACTTCGAATCGCACAGAATCCTATCAAGGGTTTGGAACGAGCTTCAAGTTCAGCTTCCGTAAGGAACGCGAACCGCGTACGTTGCGCGTCTCCTGCTATTGTTGTGGATTCTAAGTCATACTGAGCCGTCATTGATTCTGGCGCAGGCCGACCTGAATCTCCAGTTACTAGTGGTAACTTCATCAAGTTTTTGAAATACGACATTGTGATTAATATTTAAACCCTGCGCTAGCCCCAATACTATCAGACTTAAAAAAAAAAAAAAAAAAAAAAAAAAAAAAAAAAAAAAAAAAAAAAAAAAAAAATTCATCTTGTTGTTGTCTGCAACATACGAGATATCACCAGAGACTTATACCACTGTCTCTGACAAAACTCAAATCATGCTTCATGATTTACACATTACAATAGTCCTCTCCCAGATACCGTCTGAGAGTCGCATTTCTAATTTGAAGCCTTCTTTGGCAGAAGAGTCAGTATCGCTTCAAGAATTTCCCTAACCCCATTAGTCTGTAAACTAGGCTGAATCGAACGATTGTCGTCGATCTCCCCATCATCAGAACTGTCTGATGTGCCCTTGTTACAACTAACGTTTACTGCTGAGAGAGATCTTTTCTCTCTTGTTTTTAGGCGTTTTCTTAACTCCATTAACGGAACGTCCTCCTCGGATGAAGAATTCTCACGCTCTTTTCGCACCCCCCTAGTCAGTCTGTCTCGTGCGTTCTCTTGCCCTACTGCATCGTCACTGTCGCTATCAGATGATTCTGGAGCTACAACCTGTGTGGCTTTACGTAATGTTCTCCCCCTGGCTTTTGGAATAGGCCACTCGCTAATTTTGGCTATCCGCAAGTGTTCAGCATGTGAACTGACCTCAGTGCCATCTAGTTGATGTCGTACCCTGAATGTGACAGGCGACAATTGTTCCACCACTCTATAGTGCGACCTCCACTTACTGTCTAACTTATTGTGTCTACGGTGATTACGAAGGTACACTGGATCACCGACCTTAATTTCGACAGGCTGTACACCTCTATTAGCATACTTAGCCCCCTTCTTCTGTGCTTTCTTAATTCGCCGATACACCTGGGTGAAGGCCTTGTGTTGCTGCTCAAGCGCTATCTTGTGAAAATCTTCACCAGCGTATTTTCTCCGGGGTCTAAGGATGTTATCTAACGGTAGCACTGGATCGCGACCGTACAGTAAAAAGAAAGGAGATTCCTGCGTAGTTTCCGAAACACAAACCCTATAAGCTGCTAGTACCTGGTTAATATGCACGTCCCATGTCGAAAAATCTTCTTGTATCTTTTTGGACAGAATGTCGTTAAAAGTTCTATGGAAACGTTCGACTGTGGATGATAAAGACTGGTCGTGACATGATCTATGTTCAGTTCTGCCAGCGTTTCTGCCATAACCCTATTCACATTCTCAGATCCATTGTCTGATACTATCTGCAATGGACAGCCATGTCTGGGTAGAATTTCTTCTACGAGCAGCTGTACCACTGACTGCGGCGTTTTATCTGGTACAGGGAACGCCTCTACCCAACCTGTCAGATGACAGATAAATGCTATGACATAGCGATTCCCGCTAAGGGAGCGGTCAAACGGACCTGCCAAGTCCAATGACAACTTAGCGAATGGGTATGGAGGAATGTCCATTTCCTGTACGGGGGCCCTTTTCTTTTGTAACACTCTAGACTGACAGATGACACACCCACTAACATATTCATACAGTTGTTTGTACATGTTAGGCCAGTAATACTTTCTACTGACTGTGTCATGCGTCTTGTCTATTCCTAAGTGACCATTTTCGTCATGGTACTGTCTGACTACGTACTCTACCAAGTGAGACGGAACATACAATCTGGCTACTGGTTCATCATCAGGATGAGACAAGAAATATAGAACATCCTCTATCAGCATGTATCTCCTATTGACTGTCATGGTTCCTTGTTCACTAATCAATAAGTCCTTTAAGCGCACTATTTCAGAATCCTTCTCCTGTTCCTCAATAATATTAAACCCTGGAAGATCAACTTTTTCCAGCTTCTCGTCACACCCTGCCCTTACTGTACAACTAGCAAACTGCTTGGGTGTGAATTGGTTGGAGTTTATGACTCCAATGACAAAAGCATTGTCATTGACCTCTCTGGTTAACTCTTCTTCTTCCTCATGCTCTGGCATGTGAGTTCCACTCGGCATTCTGGATAGTAAGTCTGCCAAAACATTTTGAGGACCTGGGATATATTCAATAGTACAGTTATATCCTGAAATGCCAAGGGCCCACATCTGCACCTTCTTATTTTGCATTGGTGAATTAAGCAAATACTTAAGAGGCATGTGATCCGTGCGGATTACAAACTCTGCATTATGCAAGTAGTGATTTAGCTTTTGAAGCGCATAATGGATCGCAAAAGCCTCTTTCTCTATTGTCGACCATTTCCTCTGACTGGTACTAAGTTTATGGGATAGAAAGTAAATAGGTCTTTCTACCTTCGAGCCTGGGGAAATGTCTGAATCCTCATCGCATTTTTGTGCGAGACATGCCCCCACGCATGTGTCGCTGGCATCCGTGTAAAGGATGTACGGACGCCGTGTATCTGGATAGGCTAACACTGGTGCTACAGCTAACGTTTCCTTCATCAAATCAAACGCTTTCTGGCATTCCTCTGTCCAACTGAATCTCGCATACTTTCGTGTCAGTGCTATGATTGGTTCAGCCATCTGGGAGAAATTAGGAATCATTTTCCTGTAAAACCCAATCATACCAATGAACGAACGGCACTCTCTGACACAGGTCGGAGCCGCCATAGCCCTAATGACTTTTACCTTTTCCTCATCCGGTTTTATCCCCTGGTTACTAATGACAAACCCTAAGTATTTGGTTTCTTCCTCAAAGAACTGACACTTCTTGAGTTTCAGCTTCAGGTCATGCTGTCTCAATCGATCAAAGACTGTCTGAAGGTGACACAGGTGGTCTTCTATTGTTTCTGAGAAGATCAAAATGTCATCGAGATAGGCACAGGTAAAGCTTTCTAAACCGGCTAGCACGATATTCATAAGCATCATGAACAATCCCGGTGCTCCCACCAAACCAAAAGGCATTTTCGTGAATTCGAATAATCCCTTGTGGCATGCAAATGCTACTCTATCCCTACTCTCCTGATCCGCCATCTTGACCTGCCAGTATCCCGACTTAAGGTCCAGACTGGTAAAATACTTGGCCTTTCCAAGCAGTGACAAAATGTCATCTATCAGCGGTAGTGGGTACGATGTTTTCTTTGTAACCTCATTCAGTTTTCTAAAGTCAACACATAAACGTTTCGACCCATCCTTCTTGGATACAATCACTAAACTAAAAGACCATGGGGACTGAGAACGTCTTATCACACCTGCCTGTAACATCTCTTCTAGAGCCTTGTCAACAATCTCTCTATCTTGAAGCGGGATTCTATACGGTTTTATCCTAATAGGAGGATGATCGCCGGTATCTAGTTTCATCGTGACAGTGTCAGTAGCCCCTAAATCAAGGTCGCTATTCGCGAACAAGTCTTGATTGTTCGTAATGAGCTCTGACACTACACCTTTCATCTTCTCCGGCGCAGTGACTTCCGTCAAGTCGACTGCCGATACCTGCCGATCAACCGACCCTATCTGTACTTCATGTACTTCCTGAACTGCTGTTACCTTCCCGACAACACAACCCCTTCTAACTCTATACGTCTTGTTTGTGTTGTTTACTATCAGTATGGGATACGTCTGGTGATTATTTTGCCTGACTACCGTGCTTGTCACTAACAGTCCCGGTTCTTGTGCTATAAATCCCTTGTCTGTTTCCGAAATCTCTAAGAGTGTCTCTCTTGCAAAATACGGAGCATTCTTCATCCGTACCTGGAGTACTTCTGCCGTCTGAGGTTTTATCACTTTCGTCTTAGTCACTCTGACCAAAGACGAAATGTGGATGTCCTGTTCATAGGGCACATAAACACTTCCGACTCTGAGTTTCTTCAAGTCAAAATAAATCCTCACCCCGTTTTTGTCTAACCAGTCATTTCCCAGAATAAAGTTCCTGTTGAGCCCTGATACCACGTAGAACTTATGTTTAAACTTTTGCCCCGCTACCGTAAATTCTAATTCTGAACTCCCCAATACTTGTAAAGCTTCTCCACTAACTGACTGTAACGACACATCTCCCTTTACTAACTTTGGCTTATGACTGAGTTTATCGTAAGCCCCCTTGCTAATCAAAGACACCTCTGCTCCCGTATCGATCAAGCTACGAAATCGTTGCTTCCCAATTTTGAACACTATGCACTTAGGACTACCCGCTACATTAATGCTAAACAACTGACTCTTTCTACTTTTCCGGTCCTGCGTAACGGCTTCGTGTGCCGCAGAACCTTCTAATTTTCCTGCCTCGGCGGAAACCTTCTTTGACCTTGTGGCCGTCTGTTTCCGGCCTTTCTACATTCCCGCTGAATGTGACCTCGTTCCCCACACTTCCAGCATTGAATCGGGGGACGCATTGTTTGCTGACCAACCGCCCCTATCACTCGGCAATTTCTTGCCTGGTGCCCTACTCTCCCGCATTTAAAACAATTACGGTGACGAGCATGGTCTACTTCCATAGCCTCTTCTCCACCCCTAGCTGTCCCTCTCGGCTGACTAACTGGCCGATTGTTTATCGTGCGTAGCTCAAACCTCTGGCGGAGGTTTTCTTCTTGCATGGCCACCTGCACGGCCTATCTAACGTATTTGAGTTATCCCGCAGGACTTTCATCTTAAGAAAGTCGTGCGCCAATCCGTCAACAAAGAAATTTATTAGTTGCCGTTGTACCACAGCAGCGCCCATCTGACCCGGGAAGGCTTCGCCGGCCAGAGTCATTAGTCGCTCTGCGTACAGAGGCACGCTTTCCCTCGGGTTTTGTTTCACCCGCTGTAGCAACGCAAAAGCATGATTTTCATCGGCGATTTCGCCGAACCTTACAGTTAGCTGCCTTTTCAGTTCATCCCAATCCCCTGCCGCTTCCGTTTGTAAGAATCGGTGGATAAAATCACTCACCACCCCCGAGCTTGCTTGATAAGCAATGACGGGGCGCCTGTTGAGGGCTTTTATTAGCACTGCATATTTGTCAATTTCTTTTATCCACTCCCTAAATTTGGTAGGCTTTCCGTCAAACGTTCCTACCATCTGCCCTATACTCTGGGCGTTAATCGCCTGACTCATTTCCTCTACTTTTTCGCCTAAAATCCTAAACACTTCCTCTGCCATTTTTGTTTCTTTTTAAATGTAACAACAACTTACACAACTCTAGCTAACTGGTCTGGCTCCTATATAAGACTCAACAAGGGTTAAACGAAAAAAGTCACTTACCCCGTGATCCTTTCGGCTGTTGGTCTTGAATGAGTCGCAGACGTCCCGTGGGCTCGAACTCTGTTTTTTCCTTGACGTGGGCTCGAACTCTGCTTTCCTTGAAGTGGGCTCGAACTCTGCTTTTCCTTGACGTGGGCTCGAACTCTGCTTTTCCTTGACGTGGGCTCGAACTCTGCTTTTCCTTGACGTGGGCTCGAACTCTGCTTTTCTCTTCGGGTTGTTGGCTTGACTCTTCTCTTCTCTTTCTGGTCTGCTCTTCCACCCTTGCGTCGTTGACTGTCGATTTGGTGCTGATAGTCTAGTTTTTCTGTTTCTTCGTTCCTCTGTTTCTTCCCGTTCCGAGATCCTGGTTACACTACCGCAGCCACACGCAAGGTGTTGTAGATGGAAGACGCAGCCAGACAAGAGTGTTTCCAGAAGAGTCTTTTATTTCTTGGTCATCGTGGGTCTAATAGGTTGGGCACAACCAACCTACTAGCATGGCATACTGAAATGGCCAAAATACCGGAGCTCGGTCTCTCGCTTCTCAGCTCCCTCTATCTATCTATCTATCTATCTCACTCTCTTCGTTGTGTACTCTCTATCTATCTCGTTCCCTTCATTGTGCGAGCTCCCTCTCTATCTCGTTCCCTTCGTTGTGAGCTCTCTCCATCTATCTTGTTCCCTTCGTTGTGAGCTCTCTCCATCTATCTAGTCCCCTTCGTTGTGAGCTCTCCCCACTATATATACCCGTTCTGGCCGAGGGCATCGCCCCTTTGTCTCAACCAGTCAAAGGGGCTATTACTGTCACCCATATTATTCCACATCTATCATGGTGGCCAGCGTCCTCTGATCCTAGCTATCAAAGGAACTCATTACTGTCTCTCCTAATTATTCCACATCTATTATGGTGGCCAGCGTCCTCTGATCCTAGCTATCAAAGGAACCCATTACTGTCTCTCATAATTATTCCACATCTATTATGGTGGCCAGCGTCCTCTGATCTTAGCTGACCAGGGACCCATTACTGTCTCTCCTAATTATTCCACATCTATTATGGTGGCCAGCGTCCTCTGATCTTAGCTGACCAGGGACCCATTACTGTCTCTCCTAATTATTCCACATCTATTATGGTGGCCAGCGTCCTCTGATCTTAGCTGACCAGTAACCTATTACTGACTCTCCTAATTCTTCTTTGTCAGCAGGAGTCTGTGTTCCTCACTACTAACGAGGGCTCATTATTTATTCATTAGTCCCAGCTTAGTAGGGCCGGCCACTTGTCAACTCCACGTGAGCCCGTGGTAGCCAAAGTGGACCGTGTCATAACCCTCTCCGTGCTCTGCCCGTGGGACTAATTATATTCTCGTTATTTTCATATCAAGGGAAATTATAAAATTACCCGACCGTGATATTGGTCGTATACACTTATAGTGTAACAATACACCCTTTGCTTGAAATGAATTTGAATATGATAGTTCGGTCTGTCTAGAAATGATAGTATATGAACACTCCTCTTCTACGCTATAGTAGGAGGGCTAATTGAACGTTAATCTTAAAACAATTACCCGTAGACTTAGAACCAATCTAGTCTGGCACCACCCTTGAACTATCTCAATTGACCTGTATTATGCTGTGGTGTATCATCTATTTAACTATCTCGGGTGTCCATATCAGCCATTGAACTACACCGATGGACGAAAGAAATGAGACGTCATTCGAGTAAACGGAAAACGCCGGTTCTTCCGATGACCCGAATGATGTCGCATTTCATGTTCTCGTTAGTATATTATTGATCGATTCATTATTCTTCGTGAAAATAAGCAGTTCTGTGCACTGGGTAACATGCAACACCAGCATAGTCAATGCATCGCGTCATTCAAACTAGGTATTTCTCTACAATCACGAAATAAAACACGCAGCTAACCATGTAAAGTAGTAGATAGGAGAATAATATATGATCAGTTCAGCTTACCTTTTCTTCCGATGTCGAATATCCTAGGATTTGGGACCATTTCACGTTCACCACCTCAAGCCTCACTTCGTGCGTAACTGTGTAACCGCGTGTTGCATGTGTGACACGTCACACTTTATTGTTGTGTACACACTTCTACATGTGGAAACCTTGGGCGAAACGTCATCAAATCATGTGCTAATATATACCCTTGTTGTGGGTGAAGGCTTCCCGCTCAACAGACGACGGTTTTGTCATTGTTTCGTTTTGAAAAATACAGCGTACTGTGTAACATCTGCGACACCATAACTTAGAAGCCGGTCATTTCTTGATTCTGTGCAAATACATTCAATGTGTGTAGTTGTACAACTTTACTTTTTTAATATGTTAGTGATTTTCGTGGTTTTGTTTGTTCTGTGATCAGCAAGAATGGCTTGTAGGTTTATTTTGTATGCCCGGAGACGTGTGACGCCGCTTGTTATGCAGTTACGCTCTTTGAAAACGAAAAATTTTACAAAAGATTTCAGAAATATCAAAGAAAAACAATAACAGTTTCATAACACTGTGCCGTTGAAAGGTTAATTTACGTAACAGAAACCTCTCACGTAGCCACAAAAGTTGCCTCCTTTCGGCGTTCCTGTTTTGCGCAGCCATTTTGAGTTGAATTTCGCTCTTTTGTCGTTTATAGTTAATAGTAGACTTAACTTTTAACAGTTTCTTTGCTTGACCTGCAAACATCTGTATAATCCCAGCAATGGTTCAGAGTGCAGTTGGTCGTTTCTTTTGGATGAGAAATGCTGTTAAGTGAGAGTCCCCTAAAAGATCATCATCAGTGTGGAATGACTCCTATGCTTATGGGGAAAGCAGGTTATCCGCGTTGGTTTCGCTCTCGTTCGTTGTTGGGGGTGGTTTCGTTTCAAACACAACCTCACCCATTGTGCATTATTTTATAGTTCTGCAAGTGAACACGCAGGAAGTTGTCGTTGATCATTTTCACCTTCCACTGCCCAAAATGCTGCTAACATATTACACGTGTTTGCTAAGCACTATGTGACATTCGAAATGGATAAACCGAATAAGCTCAAGGATAGTGCCTGATTCGCTTCGCGTCTAAAGATCTAGAGGTGCAAAGATAATCAGGAGCAACCTTTGAGTTGTCGTGGTTAATGTTTTCCCACAGTTTGAGCTGGAAATCGAAGGGTGATGGAGCAAGACAAACTACATGTAGGACAAATTTAAAGAAAAAGAAATTAAAAAAAAATGGTACTGGGGATCAAAGCTATGTCAAAAAGGTGTTTTGCCTATGTACAGAAAAAGTAAACAAACAGAAACAGTAACACACGAAATATATCATCAACTGCACGCTGATCATAGTACATGCACCCTCAAGCTACGTTTCCATAAATCATTCTACCCCAACACCGAAATCCCAAAATTTTGCCGTTGTTCTCTGAAGACTGCATTGCAGTGAAGGACACAGATCGTCCATGATAGTTCAAGTGTGATGCCAGAATAGCTTGGCGCCCATAGGCGGCAAGCTATTCTGGCATCACCCTTGAACTATCATGGTCGATCCTTATCTTCCTGTGGTGTGTCTGAAGTAGAAGGAGATAAGCTCGAATCCGATACGAATACGATCCGAACCGGATGCCATGATGCAACTGCCCTTCAACAATTGCGTCATTTTTGTTCGAAGCCGGATGCGAATTAGTTTATCGCATCGGACATATGGAAACACACAAACATAAAAAAAGGACTTGCGAGATTTTTTGTTTGTTTTGGAGCCGCTTCGGATTCGGATCGGGTTCGTGTTTATGGGCTGGCGCCTTTAGAAACAGCTATCGACGTTGCACCTTCACGCTAATTTGTAGTACCCTAGTTTACAAAAAGAGTAGAAAATCATTAAATTTACAAAATATGTACAGGAAATGATAAAGAAAAATACATTAACCAGTTCATTGCCGGGATAATTTGAACGCCAACCAACTACAAGAGGCATACATACTCATGTGCCCCTGCAGTTGCGGAGGCACATGAGGATCTATGCGTCTTGGTGACGCTACTTTGAATCCATGTTCCTGTGACAATTGGGTTTGTTTTTTATTTATTTATATATTTATTTATTTTAATTATTTTATTTTAAATTATTTATTTTATTATTCGTTATTTATTATATATATATATATATATATATATATATATATATATATATATATATATATATATATATATATATATATATATATATATATATATATATATATATATATATATTGTGATGAAGCTCTATGCTCGGGCATAGTGCTCATTTAGTAGGATTAGTACGGTACGGTTTTTGTTAACGGTTTGTTTGTGCCGAAAGTCCGTGGGGCCTGCTGCCCAAGTGGAATATGTAAGACATGGTTAGCACGGGATTTTCTAGTGAGTTCTGTTTAGTGAGTTCTAGGCGGAAGCTGTGTCTGTCAGAGGTCTAGTTTGGTTAGTGCGGGCTGTTTTGTCGTATGGAACGGTTGTTGAGTTACCTAGCCCGCATTCCAAGACTCTGAAGCCTAGATTTCAGGTATGTTTCTATAAACGTAGTATTGATAGTTGTTTAGTTAAAGATAGTATGCGTGGTAAGATTAATGTGGTTGTATAGCGGTGTTCCGGTTTGGTTTAGTTATAGTATGTTTAGAATTCGGTGAAGTAACCGGTGTTTCTGTATACAGTTGTTTACCGAGTTAGATGACTAAAGGAATATGAAGTGTGTATGTCTAAGCCGCTAGGAAGATAGTACGTGGTTGGTTAAACATAGTCTTTTCCAGGGTATAGAGTAATGTATAGCAAGAGTGTTAGGCTATAGTCTGTTTCAAGATAGTGACAGAGATGGGGTGATACGAAAATAGTTTATGAAGCACGTGTGTGTGTGTGAATGAACGTGTGGGTTATTTGTATCAGCCAGGTTACGTGACGTTTCTCATTGATCCAATATGTTGTGTGTTTAGCAAGTGTTACGTTGGGACTTTTGTCTCTTGCAGAAGTTCCAGTGTAATGCGGAAGGTTTTAGGGAACGCTTGAGAGCTTGTCGGCCAGAGACAGGGGAATCGTTTATGTCGTTTGGCAAACGATTGTCCCATTTGCTCGTACGTTGGGACGAGTTGTCAAAGATCGACCACACGTACGACGCATTGTTCGATCTCATGTTGGCTGAACAGTTCTTTGGGAGCGTTTCCAAGGATCTAGCGGTATTCTTGAGAGAGCGTAACCTCAAGACTACGGACGAGTTAGTACAGCACGCGGAGGCTTTTCGGATGGCGCATCCTACGAAAAACCTCGCGCGTAGGACTGAGACACCGCCAGTCGGGTTGGTCGCTGCTAACACGTCTGGGGGTTACCGGGGGGTCAATACTTTACGTGGAGGCCAGCGGATTAACGGTAGAGGTACTTTGCGTTTTCGACGCGGTGATCGAGGTAACAGCAATGGCGGTAGCGATCCGTACGCACGTGGAGGGACTTCTTTGCGTGGGTATGGTCGTGGTCGTGTTGCGCGTTCGGACACGCAATGTTTTTCTTGTCGTGGGTACGGGCACTTCAGTCGGAGCTGTCCGTACTACAGTGCAGGCGGGCAGGGTGCTGGTTATCAGGAGCTCGGCCATCTGGCTCATCTGTATCCTGGCGTCACTGGTCGGGTCGATGGGGCTGTGCAGCTCACTCACACGGCCAGTGTTGCGGTGCCCGTTGAAGAGGAACCGCGGCTGGGCGTTTTGTGCTCGGCTGACGGAGGTGGGTTCCTACCGATAGTAGACGGGAGGGTAAATGGAGCCGTAGTTACCGTTTTGCGCGACTCGGGTGCCACGACAGCGGGGGTCAGACGTAGTTTAGTGAGGGAAGATCAGTTCACGGGCGAGACGCAGCACGTAGTTTCGTTCGGAGGAAGGATAGAATCGTTTCCAGTAGCCAAGGTGGATGTTGACTCCCAATTCTTTTCCGGGGAGTTGACTTGTTGTGTTATCGATGAGCCTGTCGTGGACTTGATCATCGGAAACATGAAGGGTGTGCAACCAGGCGTAGGTATGTTCGGGTCGTTTGTAGGACATGTCGTGAATGGCGCTGGCGTGCGCGATGGGGATGAAAAGTCTATGTTGTTTGGGGCTGTGGCGGTGGTAGAGCCTGAGGGCGACGATGCGTTGCCGTTGCCTACGCTTCCGTCCCCACAGGCGGAATCATTCAAGGACGTGCATTACGACGCCAACTTGTCGGAGGCACAGCAGGATGAGTTAGCGGCTACCTTTGCGATGTTTTCAGGGGTGCTCACAGCGGTGCCTGGCATCTGCAAGGGGCCGATTATGCATGAGATCCGTCTGAGAACGGAGGACCCGATCCGGCGGTCGCCTTACCCTATGCCGTTCGCCTCTACAAGCGTCATTATTGACGAGGTGCGTTCGATGTTGCAGCAGGGGGTGATTGAGCCGTCGGCGTCGCCCTACACCTCACCCGTTGTTCTGGTCAAGAAGAAAGACGGGCAGTGGAGATTTTGTATTGATTTCCGGGCTTTGAATGCAGTCACGGTATTTGACGCAGAGCCGATTCCGGATGTGGAGGATATGTTTACTCGGTTAGCGGGTGTCCACTACTTCACGAAGCTCGATCTGTCCAAAGGTTACTGGCAGATCTTGGTTAGAGAGGAGGACCGGCCGAAAACCGCGTTCCAGACACCCATCGGGCTGTATCAGTGGGTCAGGATGCCTTTCGGACTCGTTTCGGCGCCAGCTACGTTCGCTCGAATGATGCGGTGGTTGCTGAGCGAGTCCGCCATCAATTTTTTTGATGACATCCTGGTTACGAGCAGGTCGTGGGATCAGCACGTACGAGACGTTGCGTCCGTGATGTCTCGACTGCAGGAAGCGGGATTGACAGCGAGGCCGACGAAGATCTACGCTGGTTTCCGTGTGGTGGAGTTTCTCGGCCACCAAGTGGGTCGTGGGGTGCTCCAGCCGGTCGATGATAAGGTTAGGAAGATCCTTGAGATCCCGGTACCGACTACAAAGCGGCAGGTGCGGTCCCTGTTGGGACTGATCGGGTACTACCGTCGATATGTGCCGGATTTCGCTACGCTAACCTCGGCGATTAGCGACCTCGTCGCGGGCGACGGTAAGCGTAAGCTGGTTTGGACGCCGGAGTGCGCGACCGCTTTACACCGGATCCAGGTGATCCTTTCTGGCAGGCCGGTGCTCATTTTGCCGGAATTGCGGCTGCCTTTCCTCGTTCAGACTGACGCTAGCTCTACGGGGATAGGGGGTGTCTTGTTACAGGACAGAGGAGACACTAGCCACCCCGTTTGCTACGTGAGTCGGAAACTCCTAGATAGAGAGACGCGCTATAGCACGATTGAACGGGAGTGCCTGGCTATTGTCTGGGTTATTTCGAAACTCCAGAGGTATTTGTGGGGTAGTGTGTTTTGCCTGCAGACGGATCATCGACCACTGGCATACCTTATGTCTGGCCGTTTCCAAAACGCGAGGTTGATGCGGTGGTCGCTGACGCTGCAGGAGTTTCAATTCGAAATTGAAGGGCTTCCCGGTACACAGAACACGTTTGCTGACCTCTTGTCGCGTTCGCTGTGCGATCAGAGGGTGTGTGTTGAATTTTGAGGTTCAGGAGCATGCGTTGAGGCTGCAGGCTATTCTATTTTTGCTTTCTTGTATCCTAGTTAGTCAAAGTTAGTCCTTTCCTGTTTTCGGATAATATTACGTCGCGTAGTCTTAAAAAGAAACTCGGTCGTTTCTTTTTTTCCCGAGGAAGGGGGAATTGTGATGAAGCTCTATGCTC
>BTPG01000002.1:60860906-60862126 GCA_036245525.1 Semisulcospira habei | reverse complement strand
CGGGCATAGTGCTCATTTAGTAGGATTAGTACGGTACGGTTTTTGTTAACGGTTTGTTTGTGCCGAAAGTCCGTGGGGCCTGCTGCCCAAGTGGAATATGTAAGACATGGTTAGCACGGGATTTTCTAGTGAGTTCTGTTTAGTGAGTTCTAGGCGGAAGCTGTGTCTGTCAGAGGTCTAGTTTGGTTAGTGCGGGCTGTTTTGTCGTATGGAACGGTTGTTGAGTTACCTAGCCCGCATTCCAAGACTCTGAAGCCTAGATTTCAGGTATGTTTCTATAAACGTAGTATTGATAGTTGTTTAGTTAAAGATAGTATGCGTGGTAAGATTAATGTGGTTGTATAGCGGTGTTCCGGTTTGGTTTAGTTATAGTATGTTTAGAATTCGGTGAAGTAACCGGTGTTTCTGTATACAGTTTTTTACCGAGTTAGATGACTAAAGGAATATGAAGTGTGTATGTCTAAGCCGCTAGGAAGATAGTACGTGGTTGGTTAAACATAGTCTTTTCCAGTGTATAGAGTAATGTATAGCAAGAGTGTTAGGCTATAGTCTGTTTCAAGATAGTGACAGAGATGGGGTGATACGAAAATAGTTTATGAAGCACGTGTGTGTGTGTGAATGAACGTGTGGGTTATTTGTATCAGCCAGGTTACGTGACGTTTCTCATTGATCCAATATGTTGTGTGTTTAGCAAGTGTTACGTTGGGACTTTTGTCTATTCAGAGTTCTTGTAACGAGAGTGGAAGACGGACGCCGAGACGTCGAGTCGCAGGTGGGACCTACGTGAGGTCATCCCTCCAGCTCTTCTGAGAGTGAGTCTGACTGGGGACCAAGACACCCAAGTCCAAGTGAGAACTGAGTACCGTACGAGAACGAGGACGTCCGTGCCCAAAGAGAGACAGGACGGCAACAAGCGTACGACAAAGGACTTTCACGCCTAGACGTGAGAAGGACCAACGTAACCAGACAATAACATCAAACAGGTTGGAGGCAATGTGAGACTAAGACCTAACCTTGCAAAGATACTGTGATACGTGTGTGGTGTGATAGTAGAATATTGTATATAGTTGATAGTCATTTAAGTCATTCTTTTTCATTTATACTGTATAAAGGTTACTTTAGAAAGGGAGCCCGTGTGTTTGTTTTACCGCATGAATGCGCCCGTCTGAGTCAGTGGCGGTGTATGCGTCTGTTGCGTGAGAGTCTGTGCGTACGACTGT
>BTPG01000002.1:60803406-60858406 GCA_036245525.1 Semisulcospira habei | reverse complement strand
TAAGGAGAAAGCCTTGTCATTGATGATCATTTACCTCTTCACTGTCGATAAAACGTCAACATAATCCAACTGCAAGAGACGTAGATCAGCATGAGCCCCCGCGACGGCGGGGGCTCATGAGGATCTACGCCTCTTGCTGAGACCAATTTGTATCCATGTTTCTTGGAAGGTTTTGCTTTTTGGTAGTTGAATGAACAAAGATTTCAGAAACAAAAATGTTAGTGAGGTGGGAGGGAAGGGGACACACAAATGATGCAATCATTGTCAGCACGAGTACGCGTAATTAAGTCTTAAAAAAACAACACTCACATTGCTACTTACAGTCAAGGCTCTCACAAAATTCCAGGCTGCAGCGCGTAAGGTCCACAATCAAGGACCAGAGCATACACATATAGCTCCCATATCAAAAGTGATACCCTGGACCAGAGCATACACATATAGCTCCCATATCAAAAGTGATACCAAGGACCAGAGCATACACATATAGCTCCTATATCAAAAGTGATACCAGAATAGCTTTTGGCCGCTAGGCTCCAAGTTATTCTGGCACCAACCTTGAAAAATATTGTACAAAAAAGAAGGCGATAATGGGATTGCAGCTTGAACCGTTGAGAATTTTCAAAAAACAAAACCAGTGGTGTTCAAATGTAGGCCAGCGGCGTGGCTGATCGGTGACATAACTCATTTTGCCGGGTTCAAAACTTCTTAACCTTTCAGTTGAAATATCATTATCCTCTACGTTTTTTTGTTTCTTTGTTTTTTGTTTACAGAACATTCCAGTCCATCGATATTACGCTGTGGCGTACCATCCTGTGAACTATCTTGGTTGTCTATAATACTTAATAGCCACTGAACTATACTGATGAGCAAGAGAAATGGTATAGATAACGACACGCACGAAGGCACGCTCAAACCTTTGCATCCTGATACGCTAATGCTTGAAATAAATTTGACTGCAATAGTCCAAGGGCGGTGCCAGAATAGCTTGGCGCCTGAGGCGCCAAGCTATTCTGGCACCTCCCTTGAACTAAAATGGTGGATCTATCTTCTCGTCTATAATGTTGCCTTTATAAGACAATAAGCAACTTTAAAAAAATCAGCCTCAGGGTTAAGTGAATCTGACGGGCGCGCGCGCTGCGGGAGTTTTTTTTTGTTTGTTTGTATGGCACACGCGGACCGCAAGGACGTACTCACGACTTGCCTGTTCCAGAATTTGTAGCTTTTAAAGCAGATTAGCTGAAATCTGCTTTTGTTGACACTCCGTTATATGACTCGGGCTCCGGTTCTAAGGAACCTAGAAACTTGAGGTTTGCTGATAATGAAAGTGCCGCAAAGGCAGTTTGATTTAAGCCAAACTTTACCTAGAATGAACAAGGACAGAATTAATTATGAATTTTTTTTAAAGGGCTCTTTGACGAAGCCCCGTACGAAAAAAAAGGGGGGGGGGAAGGGGGGGGAGGGTGGGGGGGCGGGGGCACAAAACTCCAAAAGCTGTCCTTAAAAAAACCCAGAACGACCTAAAAGCAAGTTACAAAATGTAAGTGTTTATCGTGCTGAATCTTATAGATATTAGTTTTAAACAATCGGTGCAGGCTTTGCGGAGGTATTTGACTTAGAAAGCCAAACCCAAAGCGCGATCTACGCACCATCTATAATGGCTTACGAGCGATATAGAAAGGAAGCAGTGAAGGAGGCGGACACAGTTGCGTCCGTTTAACTCATTCAGCCCGACGCACTGACGTAATTCCGAAATTTGGCAGGCGTTATCTAACGACTATGCATCTGTTGCAGTAGATGGATCGACCATGCTAATTCAAGGGTAGTGCCAGATTAGCTTGGCGCCGACAGGCGCCAAGCTACTCTGGCACTACCCTTGAATTATCATAGTCGACCCATCTCCTGCTGTAGTGCGTCAGGGCTGAATGGGTTAATGGACACCGTGAGCATTGCGAAGGTTTTCTTCCTTGTGGAAAACGTGCGCGCCTCATTTGGGACGCTCTTACTTTACCCTACCTCAGTGACTGATCGTCATGTGGCATTACCAGGAAATGGCCAGCAGTGCGGCGGGGACAGCACAACACTTTTCATTTCGCGTGAATTAAGACAGGCTTGTAACGCATATGTCGGGTAAATTTGTCTTTTTTTACTTGTAACTTGTGCACACAATTATTTTTTAGCATTTTGAATCTGTCGTCGCAAAGAGAAAAGCCACACCAAAACAACAACGAATTACAATAAAACAACAACAAAAACAACTACATCAACAAACAATCAATCAAACAAAACCCACAATTAAAATACACGATAAAACATAGAAATTTATCAGAAGAAAACAAATTTATTGACATTTCTGTTTAAAGATACTAGACGTATTGATATCCACACATTCCAGTGAAAGCATGCCCGTGAACACATTTGACAAATACATCGATGCGGCAGTATAATGTGCGAGCGAGCGAGCGAGAGAGAGAGAGAGAGAGAGAGAGAGAGAGAGAGAGAGAGAGAGAGAGAGAGAGAGAGAGAGAGAGAGAGAGAGAGAGAGAGAGAGAGAGAGAGAGAGAGAGATGATGATGATGATGAAACGTTTTTATTCAGGATAAAAAGTTTTAGGCATAGCAATGCCTATCTTCCAAACTGTCCTGCTACTCTACACATATAAAAATACATCAGACGATACATCAAAAGATAAAACATATGTAAGTAAAAAGACCCATCCCCCTCCCCCCCCCTCTCCCCCACCACCACCACTCAGAGGGGGAAAAAAAAAATATATATATATATAATTATATATACAGGTATGAACCTGACATGTTAACAGACAATCGAACTATTACATAATCTGTAGCAACAGTAGAAAAGTATTAGGTAATAGGAAACTTGTCACTAACTGTACTAACTATACGAATAGTAGCATAAGGGAGCCGAACATACTATTACTTCTGAAGTAAATATTTATGGAGGCGATCTTTGAAGACGCTAATCTTACAAATTGATTTCAGGTGTGGAGGTAACATATTCCACGCTTTAGCGCCTGAAAAAGACAGACTGGTTTTACAGATGTCTAATCTAATTTTTGGAAGGTGGATCAAACTATTTCTCGTGTTTTTCCTATCATTGTCGGAAAATAGAATTTTTAGATAGGGTGGGGCTTTTCCGTGCATGATCTTGTGCAGTAGAACACAGCGATTAAATTCAAACTGTTTCTTCAATGTTAGTAACTTGAGAGATTTTAATTTTTCATCAGTCGAAGTAGGACTGGGAAGTATTAATTTAATGCCCCGACGATACAAGGAATTAACTTTTTTCATGTGAACTTCGCTGCATCCATCCCAGACGGTAGAACTGTAGTCACAATGCGTTTTGATATGCGCATGGAAAAAGAGTTTACGGATATCAGTATTAACTATATGGCGTAGTTTTGATAACAGGAACAGGTTTTTGGAGATTGTTTAAAGAGAGAGAGAGAGAGGAGTGTAAGGGACGCTACTTCGTGATTTCAGCAGTCAAACAATCAGACGTTGCTTCCCTTGAGCTGTAAGCAGAATCTTCGCCGCTTGCTCGGTTCGGAAATCAGAAACAGGTCTCAGATGCACGACGTATTTTGACGAAAACAGTATCTTAACCCATACCATACTGATGCTAAAAGCTTCAAATTTGTACACTGCGATATGCAAGCTACACTATAGTACTTACAGATAAGGTTGTGGACCAATGGCCTTAGTTCAAGGGTGGTGCCAGAATAGCTTGGCGCCTAGAGGCGCCAAGCTATTCTGGCACTACCCTTGCACTATTTTAGTCAAACTTATTTCACACACTGGTGCATTCCGAATGATGTGGGTTAAAAGCCTGGACAAACATGCGATATCGCATGTTTGTCCGTGTTTGTCCAGGCTTTTAATCCACTGTTTGCATCGAAAGACTGGAAGATTTGTGATCTATTGTCCGCACAGCGCCAAGAATCATAGCAGTTGGACGTGATAACTCATGGGTAGTGCCAGATTAGCTTAGTGCCTTGTGAGGACCCAAGCTAATCTGGAAACTAATCGTGAGCTACTCCAAGGTTTGCACAGATTATGAGTGGAAACCGGACTGTTAAAATAAAGTACCCCGAAGAAAGAGACACGCCTTTAGTCGGAGAGCCTGGGATGAGTACAGCATATCTAACTCATGCTATCCCAAGACCGTATTTCCCAAACTTTGGAGGCGTCATCTATGTACCAGTTGCAGGAGATGGCTCGACCATGCTAATTCAAGGGTAGTGCCAGATTTGCTTGGCGCCGACAGGCGCCAAGCTAATCTGGCACTACCCTTGAATTATCATGGTCGATCTATCTTCTGCTGTAGTGCGTCGGGGCTGAATGGGTTAAACGTTGGGGTTTCTGTTTGTGTGTCTGTTTTGACAAAGGGTTTGATAAAAGAAACTCTTTGTTAAGACAGACATACAAACAGAAATACACGTACAACAATAGCAGACAAATCCGCGCCGCCCAAGAGAATCGTGGTTGACATTAAAAAAAAAAAAAAATCAGAGCTCGTGGAAGTATGAATAAGCTTCGAATGCACCAAGCTAATTTGGAACTACTCAAGGCAACAAGCTTGGCAATTCTTCAGGCACTACGCAAATTAGCACTACCCTTGTGATATTACGACATTGCGCGAGTTTTACTCACGAGAAAATGAACTAATTTTTCTCAGTGGCCAAAACGGCTTGCAATGTCCAGCAGCAACACAAAATGTTTTTTAACGCTCCCTGAAAACCATGTGACTGAAGAGCGCCAGTGTGTAAACATGAAGGGATGTCTGGATGACTATTAACCCGATCAGTGCCAATAAAAGCTGAAGGTCATCCAGCTGAAAGAGGTATTGGTCCTTATGAGCCCCCGTAGTTGCGGGGGCTAATGAGGATCTATGCCTCTTGCTGACGCCACTTTGAATCCATATTCCTGGGACGTTTTTTTTTGTTGTTGTTTCTTTGGTATCGATTTAAAACAGATTGCAGAAACTCAGTCAGCTGGCACTGAACGGGTTAATCAAAAGTTCCGTGACTACTAGTCACTACGAAAACTGTGCCTGAGTGGCACCGAAATAGCTTGACCACTAGTGCCCCTCCCCCCAGTAGGAAACTCTTCCAGTTCCAGGCCAGTAACTACCAACTAGTCCTTGGGGCTCTTGAGGATCTATGTATCTTTCAGTTATCATGTTAACTGATTCGAGACGTGCCGCCTCCGGATACGCGGCTGTAAACCGCGTATGCGGAGGCAGCACGCCTCGAATGAGTTAATATTTTCACGGCAGTTTAACGCTTAAGTTCCAAAGTCTGATTCCACTTTACCGGAGGCCCCTGAGGGTAGCGCCAAGCCTGCTCCAGAACATGGTCATAGCTCTAGGTTCATTCGACCACTGTAGGTACGTACAGGTCCTGAGAACGGCCAGCATGTTGTTGGTGAGCTCCCTGGGCGGGATGTCGTGCAGATACACCACCAGCATGTTGTCCGCGTTGTCCATCACGTGAGTCAGACACAGCGTCAGCTCGAACTGACACCACGGGCTTTGAGCGAAGTTGGTGGAAAAGATGACCATGACCTTTCGGCTGACCTCCAGGCTCTCCGTAATGTTGCTCATGATTTCTCTCCCAGGGTGAAAGTCCCGGAAATGCAGGCACAGGCTGAGCCTCAGTCTGCCCTCGAGTTGAGGGATGAGCTGTGTGCGAATGAAGTCTTCGTCCTCAGAAGCGTAAGACACGAAGACGTCATAGCGATAGTCTTCAGGACGCATGACGCGTCCTATGTTTCCTGGACCTCTGAACACGTCATACAGCATGGGGCGGATAGAACGACGGCAACGGCAGAACATCAGGAAACAACAAAAATATAAAATGAACCCTCCAAAAATAAGGGAGATAATCCATGTGATTATTACTATTCCTTGGCATTCACGAACTGACATTGTGTAGGATGCGACTGGGATGGTTGTGCCTGAATAATTAGTACAAGTATAGCTTGATCTCGGCGACTTCAAAAGAGGTGAGTCGATAAGCATGGTGAGCATGTTTTTCAAATACCAAAGGGCACACGAACATTGATATGAATTACCGCTAAGGTCCAGGCGGCTGAGTTGCAGGACTAAATCTGGACTGATCCAGCTAATGTCAAGATACTGCAGCTGGTTACAACTGACATCCAAATCTACCAGATTTGTAAACACAGCTAAGCCATCGAGAGACGACAGTTGATTTCCCGTCAGAATGAGAGTATGTAACAAATGTAACCCAGGAACAGAAGTGACCAGGTCTACCGAGTCTATGTTATTGTTTCCTAGGTCAATGTATCTAAGATTTCTTAACGGATCCAAAATTTCACGTAGTTTATCAGCGTGTCCAAAATCAGATAATGTCAAAGTGTTCACACTGCCACAACCGACGAAGACAGTAGAAATATTCTCGTTGATGTCAGTTTGGGAATCACTGTTCATGGCTGCCAGCGAAACCACAACAAGGCCCTCGTTTATAATGGGATATTGCTCAAACGTATCTATTGTACGTAAATTATCGAGATACAACTCTTTTAAACTAGGAAATCGACGCGTCTCAAACATGCAATTTTTCAATGCTTTAATTTGGGAATTTCCTAGATTTAAGACACGCAGATTTGGGAGACAGACCAACACTGCGATACTGTCGATGTGTGTACCCCACAGATTCAGTTTCTCTAACTGAGGGAAGAGAGATGACATATTTCTGCTGCACGTGCCAGGAAAACTTGTGATGGGATTGTTCTGAAGGTCCAGGTTTGCGATCAGAACTGGATACTCGGTATCAACGCTTTGGATTTTGCTGTCAGCCAGAACAAGAGAACCAAGGTTCCGCAGACTCGCAAACACACTCAAATTACAGCGTCCGAGTTTATTGTGCTTAACGTCCAGAGTTGTCAGACTTTGTATCGCAACAAGCGCCTCTAGGGCTGTACAGTCCGGTATGTTGTTGGAGCTGAGAATCAGGGTTTGTAATTTCTCCAGCGGGCGGAAGGCTCCTGAACGGATGACATCGATCCCGTTATGACTCAGGTCCAGTCCGGTGATGCCGGTGACGCTCAGAAAGAAGTCGTCGGGAAGCTCGTGCACATCATTGTATGAAAAGTTCAGGAAAGTGATACCGTGCGGAAGTTTTGGAACGAAAGATAAATTGCCTTCGTTTCTTGAGCAGTCTGCTGTAGTGTTAGTACAGTAACACATGTTGTGAAAACACGGGTACACAGAACCTGATGACAAACCGATGTCACCATACTTGAATGTGTCGAATTCCGGCACTGTGATGTAGTCCCGAGGCAAGGCAGTCACGAAAGCTACACAGAGTGCGGCATTCACTGATAGCAAGGAAAAATGAACCAGCGCCATACCTGCTGATTCTTCTTCCGTTCTTGACTACGATAATACTGCAGTTAATTAGTTCGTCTACTGGAGCTGTACAGAAACAAACAAATCACACGTTAACCCGTTTGGGTCAGCAAGAGGCATAAATACACATGCGCCCCCGCGGATGCGGGGGCGCATGTGTGTCTATGCCTCTTGCAGTTGGATGCTGTTAATTTGAAAGTTACGAGCAGGCCGTTCGTCATCAGAGAGCACGTTTTTCCCAGATATCTCTGCGAAGAACCACTTTAATGTACTTTAAGAGCAAATACCATTTAATGCCAAATTGACCTAATGTTGATTTAATTTTTTTAAAATTATTTTTTTATTTTTGTTTTTACTGAACTCCAATGATTTATCGATTTTGCTATTCAGTCGTGAAAACAATTGGCGTAAAAATAAGAGCAAGCCATTGTCAATGCCTGCATAGAGCTCCGGCAGATTTAAATAGCGAGGTCAAGCATGCTGGCTTCATGTATGCAGGTTTAAAACTTGATTCACCTGAAAATGTATCTTTCTTATACTGGGCTTAACCCTATGCGTGTCAGTAACGGTTTATAGTCGCAATGATTCCTGCAGGAATCATCGCGATTAATACTGCTACCAACACGCAAAGGGTTAGTATATCTGGGGCACACTTCAGTAGGAAAAATCATTCATTTTATGAAAAAAATTCCAAATTTTTACGACAGTACAGCGAAACTGACACAATGTTCGACCGGGTTTCTTAAAAGTAAACCGTATTACATCAACTTTTACCGAATAATACTGGTTCTAAAATTGGTACAGAAAAGTGGTTCTTTTCGGAGATATTTGTGAAACATTGTGCGCTCCCATGTGAAACGACCTATACGTACTTGTTAGTGATCAAACTGTACCAATAATCAAGCAATGCACCTCCACAAACGGAATACACTGCCTCCACAAACTGTGCCCTGCAGTCCATAGCAACATGCCTCTATAAAATGTGCGCACAGTTAAGCTACACACTTCCACAAGCATAACAGTGTGGGTACACTGTAACGTGAAGATATATCTCAGTAGTCGAACAACACGTTTCAAACAATTGTGCGTCTCAGCTTTTCATGTGATAGGGAACAAGACCGCAAGCTGTATGTCAAGGTCGTGTAAATAGCAACGAGTTTTGTGATCATGTGGCAATTGTCACGAAGGTGATGCATACACCTCTCTATTTCGGATAATTGTTTTGTGGTTGTCACAAACCTCGTAGACGCTCCGCTGGCAAATGTTGTCATAACGGTTATGAAAACCTCTACTGGCTTTGTAACACATTACTTGCAGCTCGCTCGTCTTTTCCCGACCACGTGCTGAAACATTGTCTAAGTTTATGTGTGGTGATAACGGTTGTACGTTCTCCGCCGTAGTTTTGCCTGTTTCCTTGCAAATGCAGCATAGCGATCAGCCAACGAGACACTGCGCCATTTCAAAGACAAAAGAATACGGTGTATCTAATATCAAAACCCGTTCAAAAAGCCGGCCATTGCATTACTTTACTTACTTACGCCTGTCACCCCTACCCGGGTATAGGCCGTCGACGAGAGACCTCCAGCAACTCCTGTCCTGTGCTTCTCCTTCGATTCTACTCCAGGTGGTTCCCAGTCTCTTGATGTCTGCTTGGAGGTCTCGACGCCAGGAGTTTCTCGGCCTACCTCTTTTCCTCTTTCCCTGGGGGTTCCATGACAATGCCTGCCTAGTGATACTGGAAGCTGGCTTTCTCAGACTGTGACCGATCCATCCCCATCTTCTTCGCCCAATTTCATTCTCTGCTGTTATCTGCTCTGTTCTCTCCCAGAGTCTGACGTTGCTGATCTTCTCTGGCCAGTGGATTTTCAAAATTCTTCTAAGGCAACTGTTCATGAAGGTCTGTACTCTGTTGACTGTGGTTTTTGTCAATCTCCATGTCTCTGCTCCATATAGGAGAACTGCTTTTACATTGGAGTTGAAAATCCGGACTTTGGTGTGTTGTGACAGCTATCTGGAACTCCACACTTTTTTCCACTGGAGAAAGGCTGCTCTGGCTTTACCGATTCGTGCTCTGACATCTGCATCAGTGCCGCCTTTTTTGTCTATGATGCTCCCGAGATAGGTGAAGGACTCAACCTCCTCCAACGGGGTGCCAGCAAGCAATACTGGTTCTTCCCTGGTTGCGTTCAGCCTCATTGTCTTTGTTTTCTGTTTGTGAATGGTGAGGCCCACTTGGGACGAGATGTCAGCAAGCCTCGTGGTCTTGTCCTGCATTTGTTGATGAGTGTGGGACAGTAATGCCAAGTCGTCTGCAAAATCGAGGTCGTCAAGCTGTGTCCACAGTGTCCACTGTATTCCACTTCGTCTGTGCTCTGTGGTCATCTTCATGACCCAGTCTATGGCCAGTAGGAAGAGGAACGGAGACAGCAGACACCCCTGCCTGACACCAGTTCTGACCTGGAGCTCTCTGGTGAACTGCCCTTCGTGGATCACGCGACATGTCATGCCATCATAGCTGCTCTTGATCAGGCGGACGAGCTTTGTGGGTACACCGTAGTGTCGTAGGAGTTTCCACAGAGTCTCTCGGTCCACGCTGTCAAATGCTTTCTCATAATCCACAAAGTTGACGTACAGCGGGGAGCTCCACTCCAGAGACTGTTCCACGATGATGCGGAGAGTGGCGATCTGGTCTGTACATGATCGGTTCTTCCTGAATCCTGCTTGCTGGTCTCTCAGCTGGGGGTCAACGGAGCTCTTCATTCTCTCTAGGATGATCCTGTTGAAGACCTTTCCTGGTACTGACAGCAAGGTGATTCCTCTGTAGTTGGAACACTTGCTGAGGTCGCCTTTCTTGGGAAGCTTGATTAGGTACCCCTCCTTCCAGTCAGCTGGCATCACCTCCTCTTCCCAGATCTTTCCAAACAGTGGGTACAGCATCTCAACTGTTGTCTTTAGGTCTGCTTTCAGAGACTCCGCTGGGATGCCATCTGGCCCTGCTGCTTTGCCATTCTTCAAAAATGCCACTGCTTTTCTGATCTCTTCCCGGCTGGGTCTGTCACAGCTGATGGGTAGGTCGGTCTCTGCCGGCTGGATGTCGGGGGGGGGGGGGGGGGGGGGTCGGGTGGGCTAGGTCTGTTCAGTAACTCTTCAAAATACTCGGCCCATCTGTCGAGTTGGTCTGGTCTGTCTGCAATAGGCTTGCCTTCTTTGTCTTTTACTGGTCTTTCTGTATGGCCATACTTACCCGACAACCTTCTGGTAATGTCGTAGAGCTGTTTCATGTTGCCGCTGCCTGCTGCCTTTTCTGCCTCTGCTGCCAGGCTGTCTGTGTAGGCCCTCTTGTCTGCCCTGATACTCCTCTTCACCTCGCGGTTGGCTTCCGAGTATTCCCCCTGTGCCCTTACTTTGGCTGCTCTCGTGCGACTGTTGTTGACCGCTGCTTTCTTCTGCTTCCTCGCTTCTATCTTCTTCAAGGTCTGTGCCGACAGCCAGTCCTTGTGGTGGTGTTTCCTGAACCCTACAGTGTCTTTGCAGGTTGAGTTCAGCGCCTCTCTAACTGCCTTCCACTGCTGCTCTGTGGTGATCGCCTCCTCTTCATTTACTAGCTCCTGTAGCGCTTGAAACCGGTTGGACAGCACCAGTTTGAACTCTTCTCTAACTCCAGTTTCTCTCAGGAGGCCTACATTATAGCGCTGTCTTCTTGTTGTCTCTGTGCGGCTTTTCTTTAGCTTGAGCTTCATTCTTAAGGTAAGCAGATGGTGGTCTGAGGCGACATCTGCTCCCCTCCTCACTCGAACATCTTGAAGGGATCTTCTAAATTTCTTGCTAATGCAGATATGGTCTATTTGGTTCTCTGTTGTATGGTCAGGTGAGACCCAAGTTGCTTTGTGTATTCTTATGTGTGGGAAGATGCTGCCTCCAATGACAAGTCGGTTTAGAGCACAAAAGTCTACAAACCTCTCCCCGTTCTCACTCATCTCCGAGCCTAGTCCCTGTCTCCCCATCACCTCTTCGTATCCGGTGTTGTCCTCCCCTATTTTGGCATTAAAATCGCCCATGACGATGGTAATGTCTCGCTCCGCACATTTGTCCACGGCACTCTGGAGTCGGTCGTAGAACTCTTGTTTCTCTTCCTCATCACTGTCATTGGTGGGCGCATAACACTGGATGACGTTCAGCTTGAGCTTTTTCTTGGTTCTAAAGGTTGCTGTTATAATTCTTGGCCCAAGAGGTTCCCAGCCCGTCAGCGCTCTCTGTGCCACTGGTGACAGCATGAGTGCTACTCCTTCTGTATGGGGGCCATTCTCCTCTTCATGACCTGAATACAGAATCATCTCCCCACTTAACAGCCTTTTCTGGCCAGACTGCGTCCATCTGGCTTCACTGATGCCTAGCAGGGAAAGGTTGTACTTTTGCATTTCCGCTGCTATCTGGGCGGCCTTGCCGCTCTGGTACATGGTCTTGACGTTCCATGTGCCCATGGTTGTATCCCTGGATAGAGAGAGGCGGCTCGGTCCTGCGGCTTCCGAAGACTTCCGGCTTTCACCACAGGACGTCATAAGTCTTCTAGTAGAAGAACCTTCCTCCTCCAGGAAAGGAATTACTGTTAGTCTTTTCGTCGGCGTTTTTGTAGCTATTTCCTTTTTTGCAGGGTGGGGAAGCTACCCCCACGCCCCTTACTAGGAGGACCAGGGGTTTTCTGTCGGGGTCACCTTCCCTTAGACCATGTTGGTTCACGGCACCTTATTTCATTCGGTGCACCCCTCTCACGAGGGACCCCCTATCCACCACCCAGGGGACGCGCCTCAACGCCGTATGGTCCCAGCGCGAGGCGGCCATTGCATAACTACACTAAATTATTCCTGGTCTTCTGTTACACCAAATATATCAGTCGGGGTCAGTTCGCTGATCACTAGTGATTTATTACGTGTCAGTAATGAAAGGTCAGTGGTAATTTAATGGCTATGTCACAAAGTTCGCTGCACATGTTGTCAAAAACGCTCGTCGAGTTTCCACGATTTATATGGCAGTTGTCACAAAGCAGTGTAAGTTTCCTTGAGCTTCGTCGCAACCCGAAATATTGTCACGCAGCGCGTCCAGACAGCAGCACGAAGTAGCTCTCACTAGCGTTGTGGAAATCGTTACATTGTAACAAAACTAGCTACAACGAAACACTGACGGGTTTCAGTGTTAATCCCAGCGAAGCTGGCGCGCGCTTGGTGAACTGTACAAATCATGTACACTACATATTTCAACCTTGGTTCATGCAAAACGACGGGCTTGTTCAGACACTGAGCATGTCCGTGATAAGCTCCTGGTAAATTAAAGTGGCACAGTTGCAGTGCGGCCGAATTGATCAGTGTTCAGGTCGTACTGCATAGGCCATAGCTGTCCCTGTCCCCCCAAACCCGCCCGCTAGGTCCGTTTATGATCACCCCGGTACCGTAGACGTTAAACCCCGAACTAACTAATCAATTTGCCTGATGTCGAGAGAAGAACGTGCGAAGCCCAACCAATCCCCCTTCCCTCCCCCCCCACCACCCATCCGCCGGCCCACCCACCACCCACCCCTGCCCCCCCAACACACCACTCCCTTTTTTTTCTTCTTTGTTTTTCTTCCTTTTTTAAGCGCATTCAGTATTACAAGTGTCTTCTCAGTAGTGCAAGTATGGCTTATCATCAGTGGAGGCTTTCGTGTGCAGTGACGCGATAGACCACCCCACAGTAGCAAAAGGCCTTCGGGCCGTCGTCGGCGAGGACTTTAGCGTGCTGGGGATTCCTCTGCGCCTCTTGCATGGGAACTGAGCAGACGGGACGGGAAAGGAACAGTCAACGTGTAGTATATAATATACGTACATACAACTGAGTGACACGGTAAACATGACGCACAGTACAGAGCGGACCGGTGATACCAGCCTGCTGAGTGTTCCTATTTTCGGTTTGGATTTTTATTCGGAGCCACGGTTTTAAAGCTTCAATGCTCCGAATACTGTAAAAAACAAAACAAAACAAACCCCCCCCCAAAAAAAAAAAAAAAAAAAAAAAAAAAAAAAAAAAAAAAAAAAAAAAACCCAAAAAACCCCAAACAAACAAACAAACAAAAAAAAAAAAAAAAAACAAAACAAACAAAAAAAAAAAAAACAATAAAAAAAACCCCAAGATGGCATGAACCAAAGTCTCTTCTCAGTGTATGAGATCCCTTACCAACTAAGTCCATTTTATATGCGAGCTGTCTCTATATTGTCTTTGACCTGATTCTGATGATGAAATCAGTATCTGCTATTGAACATGATGGGATGAACCATAATCCACAAATTCTCTTCTATATGAAAGCCATAACCCACAAAGTTCCTTTTATATGAGACCTGTCCTCGCTGTCAATGGTCTCTATCTGTTGTCTTTGACCTGATTCTGCTGATTTGCAGATTTGCCAATGCGCCAATGAGGTCTATCACGGACACAGTGCATACGCGTCATTGGTTTGACAAACACCATTTGTCATGACGTAAGTTTAGTTTTAATTTTATATTTTACGTGATATGAGTTTCACATTGCCTTGTAGACTTCAGAAGCATGGCGAATTTCACGGTGCAATTTTAGTCTTGCTATAATTTGTGTGAAGTGAGGTTGACTTTAGGTATTTACATTACATTCTACAGTACACGCGCATGCTCTTATGACAGCGCCCCGATGTGTGTGTGTGTGTGCGTGTGTGTGTGTCTGAATGCGTGTGTGTGTGTGTGTGTTTGTATTTATGTGTGTGCGTGCGTGCTAGAGAGAGAGAGAGAGAGAGAGAGAGAGAGAGAGAGAGAGAGAGAGAGAGAGAGAGAGAGAGAGAGAGAGAGAGAGAGATGACGTCATCATACTACAGTATTGCATCGATGTCTGCGTGGTGACGAAATTTCTGCTTTTTACGTCACCGTCACTGATTTTCTTCATAATTCGGGCTTTTTAACTTTTTTTTTCTGCATACAATTAATTAAAAAAGTTAAGATACGATACAAAGCTAGCTAACGAACTCATCCCATGTCTTTCTCTAATATATCTATATCCAACATTTTAAGTGAACATGACAAAAGTTACGGACTCTAATGCGGTCCAACCGACTTCCTATAATCGGTCGTTTAACCCTTCAATGAGACGCCCGATTTTGATATGCTCGGAGGCTCTCCTAGGCACCCCTTGAAAAAACCATTTCCCCAAGATTGAAGCTTGCACGTTCGCCAACATCCGAGATTTGCGTGTTTACACACACACACACACACACACACACACACACACACACACACACACACACACACACACACACACACACACACACACACACACACACCAGTGATTTTGCTTGAATATTGACTCTGATATATTTTAACCCCCTTGTTCATGCGGCAATTGGTGCTGAGAAGAACCCAAGGGAAAAAGAAACACGCTTAGAAAAGACAGCCACACCACAATTTAATAATATTTTGGGTAAATACCCTTGTTCAAATTAGACAAACAAGCAAGTATAGAGATCAGTCGCTGTTACTGCTTAAGTATTTGGTGCTGTAAACAGTATCGGTGGCTACATGCTCAAAATGGTTGACTGCCACTCCCTTTAAATTGATTGGATTGTTTTTCCCCAGTACTTTGTGTAATAATAATAATAATAATAATAATAATAATAATAATAATAATAATAATAATAATAATAATAATAATGGCTACTTATATAGCGCTTATCCTAAAAATAAGCTCTAAGCGCTTAAAGGTTTCCGTTCATCTGCATTGTGTATGTGTGGAAGTGCGTGTAGACAGTTTAACACATTCGATCTACCCCAAGACCGAAATCCCCAAATTTTTAAGTTGCCCTCTGAAAAACTCTATGACAATTCTAGAGACCGATCGAGCGTGATAGTTCAAGGGTGGTGCCAGAATAGCTTGGCGCCTACGGGCGCCAAGCTATTCTGACACCACCCTTGAACTATCATGTTCGATCCATGTCTTGATGTAGTGCGTCGGGGCTGAATGAGTTAAGTGTCAGTGTATGCACATGAAACGTTTGTGTATTGTTTTATCTTATTGAGTACTGGACATAATTATGTACTTCCCTTGTTTGCTTTGAGCCATTTTGTAAGGGATGCTATGCTGACATTATAAGAGTGATCCCTTATTATTTATGTGCGCATTGCTGGATCGATTTACATTGACGAATAGCTGTGCTTTTATACAATTCAGACGAAAAAGGTGTCTTCCAAGTTTGTGAAATGCTGAGAAAACCTCAACGGAGAAAGAAACACGTTTAGAAATGTCAGTTACAATACAGTTAATTTATTAATATTTTTTATATTCAAAATAGACAAACAAAGAAGCTTACTTTTCACTCCCTGCGTATCTTGTTAGAGAGAATAAGCATAGTGCTTTCATCTGATATTAATGAATCGTGTTCAGTGCAGCTGTCGTTTCTAAACGTGTTTTTTCTCCGTTGGGTTCTTCTCTACACTTACACCGAATGCTTTGCATGCTCGGATGCACTGAGTGTATCGTATGCTCGGTCATCCTTGAACAGACTCCCAAATACGACGTAGTACACATGACGTCGATCTTCTCACTTGGGCGGCTTTCAAAAGAAAAGAGGCCGTGCGCAGGTGTGCCACGTTTTCATAGATCGCTGGGAACTGTGAATGTTATGTCACTGTCCCGCAGTAAAGTCATGGGGAAAAAATATATATACAGAAAAAAATGGTCCGACTTAAAGCTGGCGCTAATCCGTGTACAGGTGATCATACATTATCCAACGGAAGCGCTATTATCGTTTGTATAGGGTACACCGCAGGCGTAAGTCCTTGACTGTCGAGATAAGGTGAACACAATCAACATGCAATAGACACAGACACTCATGAGCCCTCGCAGTTGCGGGGGCTCATGAGGATCTGTGCCTCTTGCTTTCATCAATTTGAATCCATGTTCCTTGGACGGGTGGGGAGCTTCGGCTTAAACTGGATGAACAGAGATTTCAGAAATTATACAGTCCGTGTCCACTGCCAGTGAAGGGGCTAAAGCGACCTGCTCTTAGGCAAAAAAGGGTTAACCCTTTACATCCTGATACGCTCTCAGAGGAGGTGCATTTGACCGTGATAGTTCAAGGGTGGTGCCAGGACAGCTTGGCGCCCAGAGGCGCCAAGCTGTCATGTCACCACCCTTGAACTATCATGGTCAGTCTATCGCCGGAGCTGAAATGTAGCAGTCAAATGTAGCAGTCTCACAAATCTGAGAAAATCAGCCTCAGGATCTAATGGATTAATACTTCGCAATTTATCTTTTATTTTTCTTTACAGGCGTTTTTACAATGACGCAGCACCAAAGGTCTAACCAAAATTATGACGTTGGAAATGTAAAATAAATGACGTTTCTGCTGTTGTTTTCCTTCGTACGCAGAAGAGTTCTACCGACTCGATCCAGGGGCAATAGAGAAGTTCTCTTTCGTGTGCCTTCTCATTTGTGAAAAGAAGGGTGGGATAGTCGTAAATGAAACAAGACGCGACAACAAAGAAAGCCGTTTTAGCAGTTAAAAGCACGCACTGGAGCAGATTTCCATAAAATATGGCGGGCCGAACTACTAAAATTACGCCTGACGTAATCAGGCTAAAAATAGTGCTAATGTAATATCTTGTACTACTTATGTCGTGTCGACGCTGAGTCAACCACAAGTAGAACATATTCAGATTATAATAGGTCACTTTGCTTTAATTATGTTTGCCTATACAATAATATATAGGATTAAAAGACAACAGATGTTCATTGAAAACATCATAATCATCATCATCATCGTCAGCATCAACAACATCATCGACGTCGTCATAATTATCAGCATTATCAAGAAAAAAAAACAAACAAACAACAACAACAAAAGCAAAAACAATCGGTCACACAAAAGACTGCATGTTCTTTAACCCATTCAGCCCTGACGCACTACAGCCTGTCGGCGCAAGCTAAACTGGCACTGCCCTTGAATTATCATGGTCGATCTATCTCCTGCAACTGGTGCATAGTCATTAGATGACGCCTCCAAAATTTGGGAAATAAGGCCACTGGGCGGACTGAGTTAATCAAAAGTAGGTCAAAATTGCAGGTGTTCGACGAGAAAAGGGGATGAAAAACCAGGACAAACATACCAGATCGCATGTTTGTCCGGGCTTTTAATCCATTTTTTTTCGTCGAAACTCGTGCACTTTTGATTTCTGAACAATGTCTGTTTTGAAACAACTTATGAATGAGAGAAAAAAAGACATGGAGGTCGTCGAAATCGGCCCTTTGTGGACAAAGTGAAATTCTCTTCCATTGCACTATGAGAAAAGTTTCATTTACTACTATCATTTACGAATTATGTTTACTTTACTCGTTGAATTATATTTGTTCGAAGAGTATAACGGAAAAGTGTTTCTCATCAACATAATATCCAGTCCGACGTCACAACGCACTGTAACTGACTAGTGCATGTAGCCACGAGTACTGTAAACAGGACCAGTAGCCACATGCACTAGTCTGCCGTTACATGACAAAAGTCAATATGTCCAAAGTTGAGAAAAGCGAGAATTTCATTTTGTAACAATGCAAATCTCTTTTTTTCTCGAAAAACGACATACTAACTTTTGTCATAACACGGCAGAAGTGCAGAGTGTGGTTGTCGCATACTTAAACTTACGGTAAGGAAGTCACCCAATGCCGGCCAGGCAATTAAGTTAGGTCCCTGGAGAGGACCAAAGCTTTTCTGCACCTTGTGTACCACGTCGACAGACGACGACAAGTGCAAAGAACAATTATGTGACGCTCTACTTTCATCAATAGGAGTTCGAAGTTCCACATCCCTAAATAGAAGTATTCGGGAAAAGAACATTTAAAAGCGTTGGGCTTAACGTCTTTTGTCCGCCACCAAGGACATTTCTAAGACAGGGTAACAAATAGGAACTAATATAGGATCTGAACAAATTTTGACCCCAGCTGGGCTTGAACTCCCGTCGTGTGATGGCCTTAGTCTCCTGCTCGGCGTTCAAGCTAAATAACTAACTATAACTGGCTTCAAAACCGCGAGCTAGCGTACGAGGGTCAAACATTCTACCACATGAGCTACCAACAGAGTTCCCAGGTAATTTATTATACTGAGCAACATTTCGCTTGATATAGTGCCGATAACAGGCAGATGTGATTACGAGAACCGAATGAAAATGTCCGAGTCGTAAGACGATGACATTTTGATTCGGGGCAAGTAATCACATCTCTCGGTTATCGGCGCTATATCAAGTAAAATGTTGCTCAATATAATGTATGTACCCAGTCCAAAACAAAACTATGTCTTGCGTCTTTTATTTTGCAGTTGATTGCGGTGTTCAGACAAAACACATGCACGGCAGACGACTGCATATCACTGATGACTCAGAGCGTAGATTTCGTCTGACTATGAAGACATCGGTGCTTTGTACGTGTTGCTGAGTTAAAATCTACTTGTAACTAGATCACGCATAATTGCGGAAAATGCTAGCAGGTTTGTTTATTTAGCTCTTTTCAAGTCTCAGGTTGTCGGTATCGCCAGCTGACATCTCGTCGATTTCATTAGTCAGTGCAGCGACTGGCGAAAGTTCTCTGCTCGTGTGTGTGTGTGTGTGTGTGTGTGTGTGTGTGTGTGTGTGTGTGTGTATGTGTATAGGATATATACATTTCGAGCGTCCATAAACACTAAGAAATATTTCATTACTACTACACACAAGGAGCTTGTTAATGTTGCAGTATGAAAATATTTCACGTTTCCGTTTTGGAAAATGCAAGTATCATCAAAATGTAGTCTGCTTGGCGCGCAAGGGATTTTGGAAAGGAAAATATATCAAGCAAGTTCAAGAATATTAATTTGCTTGTTATACACTATATCAATACATGTGTCAAAGAAGGACAAACTTTATGGAGTCGGTACATACAAATATATTGTCGCTAGCGGTCGACCGTAGTCATCTACATGTACTCATGCATACGTGTAGGTCACAGTCAGATTCTCGGGTACAGTGTCTGGCTGGCTTTGTGACCGACTCAGCTCACCAGCGTCCGTACGGTTCAAAGAAGGCCACTACGTCCAGAATTAAGAAATTTTATCAATTAATAATTTCACTGCAGGAAACATCGCGACAAAAACCTCTACCGACAGCCAATGGGTTACCCCCTCAACTGCAGACTGTTTCTGAAATCTTCGTTAATTTCATGCTAAAGAGCCCCAGCTGTCACGCGAACGCAAATTCAAAGTTGTGTCAGCAAGAGGCATAGCTGTTATGGGCTCTCGCAAGTGGAATGGCCTCGTGAATATTAATGTCTCTCGCAGTTGTATCGTGTGCACGACTTCTCGGGAGACAAAGGCTTGAGTTGCAAAGTCTGGTTCCACTTTAGCGGAGGCCCCTGAGGGTAGCGCCAAGCCTGCTCCAGAACGTGGCCATAGCTCTAGGCTCATTCGACCACTGTAGGTACGTGCAGGTCCTGAGAACGGCCAGCATGTTGTTGGTGAGCTCCCTGGGCGGGATGTCGTGCAAATACACCACCAGCATGTTGTCCGCGTTGTCCATGACGTGAGTCAGACACAGTGTCAGCTCGAACTGACACCACGGGCTTTGAGCGAAGTTAGTGGAGAAGATGACCATGACCTTACGGCTGACCTCAAGGCTCTCCGTAATGTTGCCCATGATTTCTCTCCCAGGGTGAAAGTCCCGGAAATGTAGACACAGCCTCAGCCTCAGTCTGCCCTCAAGTTGAGGGATGAGCTGAGTGCGAATGAAGTCTTCGTCCTCAGAAGCGTAAGACACGAAGACGTCATAGCGATAGTCATCAGGACGCATGACGCGTCCTATATTTCCTGGACCTCTGAACACGTCATACAGCATGGGGCGGATAGTACGACGGCAACGGCAGAACATCAGGAAACAACAAAAACATAAAATGAACCCTCCAAAAATAAGGGAGATAACGCATATGATATTTACTATATCTCGGCATTCACGAACTGAAATTGTGTAGGATTCGATGGGGATGCTTGTCAATGAATCGTTAGTGCAAGTATAACTTGATCTCGGAGAATTCAGAAGAGGTGAGTCGATAAGCATGGTGAGCTCGATTTTCAAATACCAAAGGTCACACGTACATCGATATGGATTACCGCTAAGATCCAGGCGGCTGAGTTGCCGTACTAAATCTGGACTGATCCAGCTAATGTCAAGATACTGCAGATGGTTACAACTGACATCCAAATCTACCAGATTTGCAAACACAGCTAAGCCATCGAGAGAGGACATTTGATTTCCCGTCAGAATGAGAGTATGTAACAAATGTAACCCAGGAACAGAAGTGACCAGGTCTATCGAGTCTATGTTATTGTTTCCTAGGTCAATGTATCTTAGATTTCTTAACGGATCCACAATTTCACGTAGTTTATTAGCGTTTCCAAAATCAGATAATGTCAAAGTGTTCACACTGCTACAACCAACAAAAACAGTAGAAATATTCTTGTTGATGTCAGTTTGGGACTCACTGTTCATGGCTGCCAGCGATACCACAACAAGACCCTCGTTCATAATGGGATATTGCTCAAATGTATCTATTGTACGTAAATTATCGAGATACAATTCTTTTAAACTAGGAAATCGGCGCGTCTCAAACATGCAATTTTTCAGTGTTTTAATTTGGGAATTTCCTAGATTTAAGACACGCAGATTTGGGAGACAGACCGATGCTGGGATACTGTCGATATCTGTACCCCACAGATTCAGTTTCTCTAACTGAGGGAAGAGAGATGATATATTTCTGCTGCACGTGCCCGGAAAACTTGCAATGGGATTTTTATGAAGGTCCAAGTGTTCAATCAGAACAGGATGCTCGGTTTCAACGCTGTGGATTTTGCTGTGAGCCAGAACAAGAGAACGAAGGTTCCGCAAACTCGCAAACACACTCAAGTTACAGCGTCCGAGGTTATTGTGCTGAACGTCCAGAGTTGTCAGATTTTGTATCGCAACAAGCGCCTCTAGGGCTGTACAGTCCGGTATGTTGTTGAAGCTCAGAATCAGACTGTGTAACTTCTCTAGCGGGCGGAAGGCTCCTGAACGGATGACAGCGATCCCGTTATGACTCAAATCCAGTCCGGTAATGTTGGTCACGTTCAGAAAGAAGTCGTCAGGAATCTCGAGCACTTCGTTGTAGGCAAAAATCAGGAAAGTGATACCGTCCGGAAATTTTGGAACGAAGGTTAAATTTCCCCCATTTCTTGAGCAGTCCGCTGTAGTGTTAGTACAGTTACACATGTTGTGAAAACACGGGTACACAGCACCTAAAGACAAACCGATGTCAGCATTCTTGATTTCAGTCAATGGCAGCATTCCTGAGTTTATTGTGGAATAATATTCAATACTATTGGTGCCAAATTCAGGTACTGTCATGTACTCTTGAGGCAAGCCTGACACAACAGCAACACAAAGTACGTTCACTGATAGCAATAAAAGATGAATCAATGCCATGCTTGCTGATTCTTCTTTCGTTCTTAACCACCCTAGATACTGCAGTCAATTAGTTCGTCTCAGTTTTGGAATTCTCACAGAAACAAACAAATCCAAGTTAGCCCGTTTACTGCCCGTGGTTGGAGGCTTCTTTCCAAAATCTTTGTAAATTGTTTATAATCGAACTCCTCTGTCGCGGAAGATGGGACAGCAAGAGAGGGACTCGTCCCTGGACCCGCGGGTACATATGAGGATCTATGTCTCTTCCAGCTGGCCGGTGTTTATTTGAAAGAATCACGCACTTGTTGGTTGTTCAAGCTGTATCAACAGGTAAGAAATGCACTTCCACAGACAGGTAAGCAACACACGATTTCCGGAAATCAGAAGTAAGGTGGCCTCGTATTTCGATGAAAACAGTGGATTAAAAGCCAGGACCGCATGCGGTCCTGGCTTTTAATCCACTGTTTTCATCGAAACTCGTGCAGTTGTGTCCTACCTCCGATTGCCGAAGAAGGTTTATTGAACGCACTCCACAAAACTAAGCCCACAGACAAACAACGCAAAACCGTAACCCGGATCAATCTACACAATTACACCAAGACAACCGCGTGACTTGACCACACTTTTACACGATGACACCTCAGTAGTTCAACAGTACCCCTCGCTGAAACACTTACACTCTTAGGTTTTCATCTGCTTGCTAAGTTGCGGGTGCACAGAACCACTGCTGTATTTTAAAACAGTAATATTCGTACACTGGCTAGTGGGCCAAGATCGCAATGTATTGCAGTTAAGCTTTCTGTGACACTATCTATATAGACGCGTATATCGTAACGCGTTTTGTGATAATGTGACAATTGTCACAAAGTCATTGCACGCACTTTTCAGCCTCGATGTTTTTTTTGGTGAATATTGTTGTGGTTGTTGTTGTTGTTGTTGTTACAAACCTTGTATCCGCCGGAACAAACATTGTGACAATTGTTCAAACTCGCATAGAGCCTCCACGGGTTTTGTAACGAGTTACATACAACTCGCAATATTTTCCTGACTGTGTTACAAGGCTGCTTCAGTTCACGTGTGGTGATAATGGTTATGCGTTCCCCGCAGTAGTTTTGGCTGTTTCGTTGCAATGCCACTGGTACCACTGAGGCAAAGCATCACTTCGAAGAGAAAAGAATAGATCAATGCTAATGTTAAAACCTTTCAAAATGTATCTGTACAAATGAACTAAAACACTTATTATTTCGCTATACCAAATAAATCACGGGTGCTCATTTCGACCAATAAAATGGGAGATTTGCGCGAATTTTAACGGTGGAATTGAGCAATGCTGATTTATTTTGCTTAACGACATGCCAGGTATAATTTAATCTGTACGTCACAAGGCTCAATGCACAAGCTTTGTGGCTAATTGACACACAAGTTCGCCGACGTTCCGTGATTTTAAATACACGTGTCACATTTCGAGCTTAATCACTGCCATAAATATCGTCACCTAGAAAATGTGGACACGTGACCATGTTCAAATTAGCGCTTACGTGCATTGTGGCAATTGCTACAGTATTGCAAAGATCGTTACAAGAAACCACTCGCAACTGGATTTTAGAGTTATTCCCATGCAGAAATCACGAATCCCCCAAAATAGCATTTACCTTTCACGATGGAGTAGGGACGATGACGAGAGGTACCGTGCTTTCAGTAACTTCTCCATACTGTCCCGAAAACTTAAACAAGGAGCGGGTTGGGGTGGGGTAGGGGGAGGGGGTGGGGGAAGGGAAACAGCGTTCACATTTGAGATTCTTCAAACGTCAATGGCCCGGGAAATCCAGTGACACGGAAAGAGGGGAGGGAGGGTTTAGGGAGCGGGGAGACGGAAGTAGAATTTACCGTGTGGTAACAATCTGCAAAGCCTCCTTGTGGGCCATCGAGGAGGGCCAGAAAGCAGAGACAGGCCTCGTTGAGTTGAGTTGGTCTGCGCTTAACCTGTTCCATTCCATCACAGGTAGCCTACTAGCTCGTAGTTCAGGTTTCAGCGACTTTTAGAGCGACGACCCTGGAGTAAGGAAAATCGTCAAATTGTAACAGATTTTTCACGTTTCACAAAATAATCAATACGTATCATGGATCACGAACATCATATTTTGGCTCTAACGTTTCACGCCGAACTCGTTTTCACACGAATTACGAGGATTAAACGATACCAATTACTAATTACGAAAATCGGAAATACGCCAGCACCAGTCATGCATCACGATTTTAGGGCATCCACCCTCCCCCCTCCCCACCTCTCCTCCCCCCGTTCCCAAATGACGCGCACTCGGTGAACTAAATAAATCGTGCACACTTCAAATTTCAGCCTCTGTAAGTTTTCTACGTGGAGAGAAACAGTCTTCCCCAGGGCATTATTGCAAGTGGTTGGGAAGGCCGGGATCACCTGCGCTTGTGAATAGATGTTTAGGTCACCAGTCGGCTGATGATGCAAACGCGGATCCCAATGCGCAAAAGGCCATCGGGCCGACGTAGACCCGATGGCTTTGCGCACTGGGGATGATGATCACGCCGTCTGAGGATATGAACGGAAAAGATAGCCAGTACGCGAAGGCCATCGGGCCCGCTGCGCCCGACTTCGTCCCGATTGCCTTTAAGAGCAAGCAAACTGGAAGCAAAGATTTTCGTGATCTCCTTCCCAGTAAGCAAAGGTCCTCGGTAGAGTACGAAACAGCTCAGGCGGTTAAGCGTCGGAGCGAAAGAGAGCGTCGGAAATCGCCGGGTCGTGGGTTTGAGTCCCCGTCCCGGACCTGGTAGCTGCACTCGCAATCCAAGGAAAAAAGACGGGTTTGTTCCATAGCATGTCCGTTGAAAGGTCCTGGTAAAACAAAGTGCCACAGTTGCAGTGCGCCTGAATTGATCAGTGTTCAGGTCGTACTCCATAGACAATACATGTCCCTGTCCCCCATAACCCGCCCGTCAGGGCCGTTTATTATCAATTCGGTGCCGTGAACGTTAAACCCCGAACTAACCAACCAACCAAAGGTCTTCAAGCCCACTGCGGCCGTCGTGGGGCCGAAGACGTTTTGCTACTGGGGTTCAGCTGCAGGCAGTGAGAATCGATGTGGTTCAGCTGCAGGCAGTGATAATTGATGTGGTTCAGCTGCAGGCAGTGAGAATCGATGTGGTTCAGCTGCAGGCAGTGAGAATCGATGTGGTTCAGCTGCAGGCAGTGAGAATCGATGTGGTTCAGCTGCAGGCAGTGAGAATCGATGTGGTTCAGCTGCAGGCAGTGAGAATCGATGTGGTTCAGCTGCAGGCAGTGAGAATCGATGTGGTTCAGATGCAGGCAGTGAGAATCGACGTGGTTCAGCTGCAGGCAGTGAGAATCGATGTGGTTCAGCTGCAGGCAGTGAGAATCGATGTGGTTCAGCTGCAGGCAGTGAGAATCGATGTGGTTCAGCTGCAGGCAGTGAGAATCGATGTGGTTCAGCTGCAGGCAGTGAGAATCGATGTGGTTCAGCTGCAGGCAGTGAGAATCGATGTGGTTCAGCTGCAGGCAGTGAGAATCGACGTGGTTCAGCTGCAGGCAGTGAGAATCGATGTGGTTCAGCTGCAGGCAGTGAGAATCGATGTGGTTCAGCTGCAGGCAGTGAGAATCGATGTGGTTCAGCTGCAGGCAGTGAGAATCGATGTGGTTCAGCTGCAGGCAGTGAGAATCGATGTGGTTCAGCTGCAGGCAGTGAGAATCGATGCCTCTGGCAGGTATAGGTCTACTGTGTAAAATGGGCCGGATGAGGGAGATTAACCACTTAACTTCCGAGAACAAGTGAACGTGACCCAGCTGCAAGAGATCCTCATTAGGTCCCCGGCGACTGCGGGGGGAGGGTGGAGGGTGGTGGTGGTGGTGATGGTGGTGGTGGTGGTGGTGGTGAGGGGGGGTGGGGGGTGGACTCTATACCTCTTGCTGAGACCCTTTCGCATCCGTATTCTTTGGGCGGTCGTGGCTTTTGGTCGTTCAGTGAACACAGATTTCTAAAGCGAAATGTAGTCTGCTACATGGGAAGGGGTTAACTGTGGCAATGGTGCGTACAAACACAGTAAAAGCTGACACGCAGTATGCGGGAGACTGGCAGTTCAGTTTCAGTTTCATTTATTTCAATCTCGGACCCACTAGGGGCATGAGAGAAATGACAAAAACACAAACATAAACTGTGCTCAAGAAATAAATATAACATTAACATTGAGACTAAGGTATGCGTTAGATTATTATATATCAAAAATACAACACATGGACTTTCAACAGCACAAACAATTGACATACATATTATAGATCATACTCCGATAAGATCATTTTGTGTGTGTTTGTGTGTGTGCATGCGTGTGTGTGTGTGTGTGTGTGTGTGTGTGTGTGTGTGTGTGTGTGTGTGTGTGTGTGTGTGTGTGTGTAACAGACAGGAAATGAAAGTGTACGCCTCACGCAGAGTACATCCTGAAAGTTCGAGGCGTTAGCCATGGCTAACCTCCCCCGAAAAACCAAGATGCACTCCATGTGACGCACACACTTTCACCTCCTGTTTGTTGTATAGCAATTATGACTTAATGATAAATAAGCCACACAACCTGGTTGACAGTGAGCGCGAGGAAAAAATAAGAAATAATCCAAAGTAAGTCAGTCTAAAAGGACTAGTGTAGATGCGAGCTTCAGCCAGTTTTAACTCATCCTGCTCGCGACACACCACAGCAAGATATGGCACGACCACGATAGTTCAAGGGTGGTAGAAAGAACAGTTTGGCGCCTATACAAACCCGTACATACATATGGTATAATCTGACAAGCCATCAAAACTAGTGTGTAAGTACGAGGAGGGGAACATGAAATAGCTACCCAGTTTGGACGTTAAAATTCCTTCAGTATTAACTTTATAAAATGAGCTAATTTCAATAGGACAGTTTTGCTGCCGCAAGTAAGTAGTTGTTCAAATCTGACTGCATTTGGTCTGCTGTAATAGTATTTTTTTAAACACAGTTTCCGCTTTTCAGCAAAGTAAGGGCAGCAAAATAAATAATGAATCCAGACCAAAAAGGTGACTGCCAAGCGTGTAATATGCAAAGAAGTACCCAACGGAGAAAGAAACACGCTTAGAAAAGACGGGTACAACACAATTTATTAATATTTCGGGTAAATACCCTTAGTCAAAATAGACAAACAAACAAACATAGAGATTAGCCGCTACTTATCTTAAGTAAGATAAGTAGCGGCTAATCTCTATGTTTGTTTGTTTGTCTATTTTGACAAAGGGTATTTACCCGAAATATTAATAAATTGTGTTGTACCCGTCTTTTCTAAGCGTGTTTCTTTCTCCGTTGGGTACTTCTTTTAAAATAAATAATGGAATTCATCCCCAATGTCCCCACTATTACATTTATCACATACTCTATTTTCTCTACTAATCCCTCTGTATCAAATGGGCCGGATGAGAGAGATTAACCACTTAACTTCCGAGAACAAGTGAAGGCGACCCAACTGCAAGAGATCCTCATTAGGTCCCCGGGGACTGCGGGGGGGGGGGGGGGGGGAGGGTGGAGGTGGTGGTGGTGGTGGTGGCAGGGTAGGGGGGGGGGGGGGAGCTCTATACCTTTTGCTGAGACCATTTTGCGTCCGTATTCTTTGGGCGGTCGTTGCTTTTGGTCGTTCAGTGAACACAGATTTCTAAAGCGAAATGTAGTCTGCTACAAGGGAAGGGGTTAACTGTGGCAATGGTGAGTACAAACACAGTAAAAGCTGACACGCAGTATGCGGGGAGTCTGGCAAAACCGGCCGGTTGGCTTGGAGCCACGGTGAAGCATCAATGCTTCAAACATAAAAATGCCCGCAATGTTCAGGTGGATACATGTAATCCGTCAGATTGAAAAATACAAGTACACATTCCAATAATAAAGAAATAAATGATTAAATGAGTGAATAATTAAATAAATAAATAAATAATAAATAAATAAATAAATAAAAAATAAATAATAATAAATAAATAATAAAGAAATAAAGAACTAAAGAAATAAAGAAATTGAACTGGGTCACGGGGATGTAGGAAATAATAAATAAAGATGACGATGATGATTATAATAATAAATTGTAAGGCGCCTATACTTTCAATGAAAAGCTCTAGGCGCCGTACAAATGACGTACTACATGTACCCTGGTTGGTTGGTTGTTTGGATGGTTTGTTCGGGGTTTAACGTCCACGGCACCGAAGTGATAGTAGACGGTCCTGACGGGCGGGTTATCGGGGACAGAGAAATCTATTGCATACGGAGTACGATCTAAATACTGATCAATTCAGTCGTACTGTAATTGTGTCATTTTGATTTAGCAGGACCTGTCAACGGACAAGCTGTTAAACAAGCCCGTCTTTTTCCCCCTAAATTGCTAGTCCAGCTACCGGGGCTGGGACACGACCCGGCGATTCCTTTCGCTCTCTTTTGTTCCGACGCTACGGACTATGTATCTTGCATCCTACAACACATATAATTATATTCCCCAACATACACACCCACGCAACTAGATGTACAAGAAAAATAGAAATAACAAAATGGACACCCCCCCCCCCCCAAAAAAAAAAAAAAAAAAAAAAAAAAAAAAAAATGCTCACGGAAAAAAAGACATACCATAAAATTAACAAAGGATACACCACACACACACAACACTCCTGACAACAAAATGTTAACACAAAGAAATGATGCAAATGACCGCCAAAAACAGGGGTCGATATATGACTTGTCTTTTATTTCATAATTATTTAATAAATGAAGAAACGGCACAGAGCTAAATGTGAGTCGACATGGTGACTGGTTCATTGTCGAGTCGTCGTAGAGGGTTTAGGCAAACACAACGATGGCAGGCACACCGAACAGAAGAGGTATACGCGGTCTCGCACAAAGGCACGCTTAACCCTTTTCATCCTGAATCACTATTGCTTGAAATAAATTTGACTGCAATAGATCACGGGCGGTGCCAGAATAGCTTGGCGACTCAGGCGTCAAGCTATTCTGGCACCTCCCTTGAACTAAAATGGTTAATCTATCTTCTCATCTATAATGTTGCCTTCACAGGACAATAAGCAACTTTAAAAGAAAATCAGCCTCAGGACGTAATGGGTTAAGTGAATCTGACAGGGGCGCGCGCTGCAGAAGGGGGATTTTATTTGGCACGCGCGGACCGCAAGGACGAACTCACGACTTGCCTGTTCCCGAATTTGTAGCTTTTGGAAGCAGATTAGCTGAAATCTGCTTTTGTTGACACTCCGTTATATGACTCTGGCTCCGGTTCTAAGGAACCTAGAAACTTGAGGTTTGCTGATAATGAAGAGCCGCAAACGCAGTTTGATTTTAGCCAAACAGAATTAATTATGAATTTTGAAAGGGCTCTTTGACGAACCAAGGTACGACTGAAAAATGGCACAAAACTCCAAAAGCTGTGCTTAAAGAGAAGTCGAACGACTTAAGAGCAAGTTACAAAATGCAATTTTTTATCATGCTGGATCTTACAGATACTGGTTTTAAACAAGCGGCGCAGGCTTTGCGAATATATTTGACTTAGAATGCCGAACCAAAAGCACAAGCTACGCGCCATCTGTAATGGCCTACGAGCGACATTGAAAAAGCAGCGAAGAACGCGGACGCAATTGCGTCCCTTGAACTCATTCAGTCCGACGCACGTATTTCCCAAATTTTGGAGGCGTCATCTAACGACTATGCATCTGTTACAGGAGATGGATCGACATGATAATTCAAGGGTAGTGCCAGATAAGGTTGGCGCCGACAGGCGCCAAGCTAATCTGGCACTACCCTTGAATTATCATGGTCGACACATCTCCTGCTGTAGTGAGTCAGGGCTGAATGGATTAATAGCCACCGCGAGCCTTGCGACGATTTTCTTCCTTGTGGAAAACGTGCACGCCTTATTTGGGAGGATCTTACTTTACCCTACCTCAGTGACTGATCGTCATGTGGCGTAGCCAGGAAACGGCCAGCAGTGCGGCGGGGACAGCACAGCATTTTTCATTTCACGTGCATTGAGACAGGCTTGTAACGCATAAGTCGGGAAAAGGGAGCGAGTTGTATAAATTTGTCTTTTTTTTAAAACTTGTAACTTGTGTATACATTTATTTTTTGAATCTGTCGTTGCAAAGAGAAAAAAACACACCAAAACAACAACAACCAAACAACAAAAAAATAATTACAACAACAAACAAACAATCAAACAAAAGCCCACAATTAAAATACACGATAAAACATAGAAATTTATCAGAATAAAACAAATTTATTGATATTTCTGTTTACAGATACACGTATTGATATACACACTTTTCAGTGAAGGCGCCCGTGAACACATTTGACAAATACATCGACACGGCAGTATAATGTGACACTGATCGAGCAAAAGAGAGAGAGAGAGAGAGAGAGAGAGAGAGAGAGAGAGAGAGAGAGAGAGAGAGAGAGAGAGAGAGAGAGAGAGAGAGAGAGAGAGAGAGAGAGAGAGAGAGAGAGAGAGAGAGAGAGATGATGATGAATGATGATGAAATAGAGTAGTTTAAGGGACGCTACTTCTTGCTTTCAGCAGTCAAACAATGAGACGTTGCTTCCCTTGAGCTGTAACGAAGCAGACTAGCCTTCGCCCGCTTGCTGTTCGGCAATCAGAAACAGGTCCCACTGAGATGCACGACGTATTTCGACGAGAACAATGGATTAAAAGCCCTTAGAAACATGCGATATGGCATGTTTGTCCACGCTGTTAATCTACTGTTTGCATCGATTGACTCGAAGATTTTGACTGACCGATGTCTATTGTCCGCACAGCGCCAAGAATCATGCAGTTGGACTAGCCGTGATAACTCATGGGTAGTGCCAGATTAGCTTCTTGCCTGGTGAGGACCCAAGCTAATCTGGAACTAATCGTGAGCTACTCCAAGGTTTACACTGATTTTGAGTGGAAACTGGACTGGAAAAAAAAGTACCCCGACGAAAGAGACACACGTAGCTTTGTCGGAGAGCCTGGGACGAGTACAGCATAGTTGATTAAACGTTCGGGTTTCTGTTTGCATGGATGTTTTGACAAAGGGTTTGAAAAAAAACTACAGTCATACAAACAGAAATACATGAACAACAATGGAATTTTTATCGTTATGATGCAAATGCGTGCCATCCAAGAAAAGACTATTTTTACATTGTTTTAAATCTCAGCTCGTGGAACTATGAATAAGCCTCTAAGGCACCAAGCTAATTTGGCACTACTCAAGGAAACAAGCTTTGGCAATACTCCAGGCACTAAGCTAATTATCACTACCCTTGTGATATTACGACAGTGCGCGAGTTTTACTGACGAGAAAATGAATTAATTTTTCAGTGGCGAATGGCCTGCAATGTCCAGCAGCAACACAAAATGATTTTTTTTTTCAACGCTCCCTGAAAACAATGTGACTGAACAGCGCCAGTGTGTAAACATGAAAGGATGTCTGCATGACTATTAACCCGATCAGTGCCAAGAAAAGTTGAGGATCATGCAACTACAAGAGGCATAGATCCTCATGTGCCCTCGCAGTTGCGGGGGAACATGAGGATCTATGCCTCTTGTTGACACCACTTTGGAACCGTGTTCCTGGAACGTGTTTTTTTTTTTTTTTTTTTTTTTTGGTATTGAATTAAAGCAGATTGCAGAAACTCAGTCAGCTGGCACTGAACGGGTTAATCGAAAGATCCATGACTACTAGTCACTACGAAAACTGTGTCCGAGTGGCGCCGAAATAGCTTGACAACTAGCGGTCCTCCCCCCAGTAGGAAACTCTTCCAGGCCAGTAACTACCAACTAGTCGCGGGGCTCTTGAGGGTCTATGTCTCTTTCAGTAATCATGTTAACTCATTCGAGACGTGCCGCCTCCGGATACTCGGCTCTAAGCCGCGTATCCGGAGGCGGCACATCTCGAATGAGTTAATATTTTCAAGTTCACGGCAGTTTAAGGCTTAAGTTCCAAAGTCTGGTTCCACTTTAGCGGAGGCCCCTGAGAGTAGCGCCAAGCCTGCTCCAGAACGTGGCCATAGCTCTAGGTTCATTCGACCACTGTAGGTACGTGCAGGTCCTGAGAACGGCCAGCATGTTGTTGGTGAGCTTCCTGGGTGGGATGTCGTGCAGATACACCACCAGCATGTTGTCCGCGTTGTCCATCACGTGAGTCAGACACAGCGTCAGCTCGAACTGACACCACGGGCTTTGAGCGACGTTTGTGGAAAAGATGACCATGACCTTTCGGCTGACCTCCAGGCTCTCCGTAATGTTGCCCATGATTTCTCTCCCAGGGTGAAAGTCCCGGAAATGCAGACACAGGCTGAGCCTCAGTCTGCCCTCGAGTTGAGGGATGAGCTGTGTGCGAATGAAGTCTTCGTCCTCAGAAGCGTAAGACACGAAGACGTCATAGCGATAGTCTTCAGGACGCATGACGCGTCCTATATTTCCTGGACCTCTGAACACGTCATACAGCATGGGGCGGATAGTACGACGGCAACGACAGAACAACAGGAAACAACAAAAGTATAAAATGAACACTCCAAAAAAAAAAAAGGGGAGATAATGAAAATGGTACCTGCTATTTCTTGGCATTTATGAACTGAAATAGTGTAGGATGCGATTGGAATGTCATAGCAAGTATAGGTTGATCTCGGTGACTTCAAGAAAGGTGAGTCGATAAGCATGGTAAGCATGTTTTTCAAATACCAAAGGTCACACGTACATCGATATGGATTACCGATAAGATCCAGGCGGCTGAGTTGCAGGACTAAATCTGGACTGATCCAGCTAATGTCAAAATACTGCAGATGGTTACAACTGACATCCAACTCTACCAGATTTGTAAACACAGCTAAGCCATCGAGAGACGACAGTCGATTTCCCGTCAGAATGAGAGTATGTATCAAATGTAACCCAAGAACAGAAGTGACCAGGTCTATCGAGTCTATGTTATTGTTTCCTAGGTCAATGTATCTGTTACGATTATGGTTGTGTTGTGTTGTGAGAGCGTGCGTGCATAGATCGCAGGTAACGATCCGAAGTTTTATTTGAGCTATCACGATTTCTAATCACGTACCTTTTCAGTGGGTTTCACTTTCATTTATGAATAGTGCGTTGTTGATTGTCTGTTGCCGCACGGAGTTGAGTTCCGAATAATCTAGAGGCTACTTGAATATTCTTTTGTTTACCGCGCGCGTGTCTTAGCGGTTAGTATCCGTGCACTTATAGCGTGTTTACCAGACTGTACGGTCAAGGTCGCGACCTGTTTAGTGTACGCATGCGTGAAGTTAGGACGAGTGGAGATTCACCTCATTTTAGAGCGAATAAATAACAGCCAGATATTTACAGATTGTTCCAGTAAGAATGTACCTTTGAGTTTTAGTTACGTACTGTGCTTTGATTGGCTGTGTTGTACGATTTTGCTCGACTGTGCTAGAAAACATACCACTATAAAAGATCGTGCTGGGAAGCTCATGTGTACATTGTTCAGTCGTAGGATTGCGATGTAACAGAGTCTGTACATTGTTCAGTTGTAGAATTGCGATGTAACAGCATCGATACAGTGTTCAGTTGTATAATTGCAGTGTATCGAAAAGGACATTGACACTGAGAGAGCTACGTAGGATATGGTGCTTCATCACAGTTGTCAGTGAGGGAGTTATCCCAGTGCAGTGAATGGTGATGTACATTGTTCAGTTGTAGAATTGCGATGTAACAGCATCGATACAGTGTTCAGTTGTATAATTGCAGTGTATTGAAAAAGACATTGACATTGAGAGAGCTACGTAAGATATCCTGTTTCATTGTCAGAGAGGGAGTTATGCAGTGAGTGGTGATGTATATTGTATGAGAGACGCATTGTGTCAAAGTGTGAACTTTTGGAAGAGAAGATATTGTTGGTGAAATTGTGAACGCTTTTCGTGGAGATCGCATCGCTGTAATAAAATATTGTTGGAACTGTTACTCCAGTATTGTCTACATCCTTAAGCCACGTGTGACGGATTGCAGCTGAACGGAGGTTTATTTAAAAGAACTCTACGTGCGTGTGTCTGGTGTGTTTACATACTACGACTACAACTCCACCACGTAACAGCTACTTCCCACCCAAAACCACGCTACGCCACGCCACGCCACGCCATGCCACACCAAGGGAACAGAGAATAGAGATTTCTGGAGCTTTGTCATTGTCTTTAGTTTACCCTAATTAATTAACTAATTAAGTCATTAACGCCCACATGGCCATTTCTTTCAAAACAAACCAGATCCTATATAGTACACTCAGCAAAAATCGACTAAAGACACTTCAACTCCCTGTCAAGTCAATTTTTGAGGAACACAATTTTCTCAATCAGAAATTTCTCAAAAACCAGCTAGCCTCCGCGCCCACACACGCCATGGAGTGGGTGTTGGCTGGTGTAAATCAGTGGCTGTTTTCTGAGGAACTTCCAACACTGTAGCCAAGTGGAACTTTAAACTTACTTACAAACTGCACGTAACCTCTGCAGATTGTTCAAAGTTAGTTTCCATAAGAACTTAATAATTACTTACCATAAGAACATATTAATTACTTACCCTAAATTCTTACAAGTTTTACAACAACTTGACTCTAGTCACAACTTACTCGGACAACTTTTTCAACTTTGGAAATTTGTTATCAAGTATCTGTAGCTAACTTTGAAAATTTGTTATCAAGTGCATGTAGGTAATTGATAACAATGTTTTTTGTGAGTTATGCGTGGTCAGGTTTAAAAAAATAGCCTTGTTGGGTACTTTTTAGAGATAATGGTATAAATGGCCAGGATTATCCATTTTCTTATCTCTTATACGCATGCACACACACACACACACACACACACACACACACACACACACACACACACACACACACACACAGACACAAACACACACAAACACACACGCATGCACACACACACAACATAACACACACACACATCCACACACGCACAGACAGACAGATGTACAAACATGCACACATAGACAGACGTACACACAGACAGACACACACACACATACACACAGACAGATGGTCACACACAAACACACATACACACACATACACACGAGCAAACGCAAAATCTTTAATCAACATGTATGAATATTTATTGTAGACTGAGGTCACAGAACACTTCAGTTTCAGTTTTAGTTATTTGACACATAAAGCATGTAACACGCTGATGGAAAAAAACACCAAGCCCGCACACACGCAGTCAGTATGGTAGTCACCACCAGTTCTTCATTAGCAACCACGTTCACGCGGGAACACCATTACTAAGGCCATGTAAACAAAGTCGTTTAACTGTGAGTCACCCTTCAACACACGGCCTTGTCGTATTTCGTAAGCCTTCCTTAGAAACGGCGTTCCCGTGTGAACGCGGTTGCTAAGGACCTGTAAACAAAGTAGTTTAACTCTGTGTTCTGCATCTCATTTCTTAGTTGTCTACGACACGGAAGTGATAGCAAGTGGCTCTGTTTTGAGAAGCCTCAATCATCTGTTTGCACTCTCAACACATCATGTCATCACTGCGCCGCGAATTCGGTAGGCTTAGCGGCCCCACGCGGTGACACAGGTCACTTTATATATTCAAATCTGGGCAGTTCAGGCAGTAAGAAAACCGGTGTTTTTAAAAATAATTTTTGCCTTGTTTAAAAATTTGTAGTAGGGCTGAATGTTGGAATTTGCTGGAAATGTCTGGTTAGCTGAGAGGAGACATGTTTGGCGCTTTGATTGATACCATCCTGAGCTTATTCAGTGGAGAATTGTTGGCCTATGTTGAGTTGCCGTTGACGTAGTGATTTGAGGAGCACGCTGCTTTCAGCTGTGCTTGGGTGTGGGGATGGTAAGGAACCAGTTTCCTAGCCAAGAAATGAGACGGGTGATGTGCTGTTTTTTTATTTTGTGCATGGCAAATGTGCAGCTGGGGGGTGGCAGTGGTTTTTTTTAGGGAATTGAAAAATTAAGAGATGACTGGGACTAAGGCTAAGAGACTGGACAGTATGGAAACGGCACTGTAGTCCGTGACCTGTCAGGTCACCACATGCCATATGTGACATAGCCCGGAAACTGGTTTAATGTAACCATATCATTGAGTTTCGACTTTTGCAGTTGGAAAACTGAAAAAAATCATAAAAAATTTGAAATTTTACCAACAAATCGCTGTGTTTGCAGTTTTATAGGCGTTTCTGCATGTTTTGCATCGCAACATCTTGTTTATCTGCACTGTGAGCTATGTTTAGTGTGTTTGTTCATTTACTGCTTGTCTTACTGGTAAGACTGATGAGTCTGACCTTTGACCCTGAGCTGTGACCTTTGATCTTGACCTTGAAAGGGGTGGGGCTTGGGGCGTTCAGTTTGATAAATGCGTTAAAAAATGCAATCTTTCAGTTATTGAAGTGAGGTGGGGTGGGGTGGGTGGAGTAGGGTGGGATGGGGATGGGGTTGGATTGGAGGTGGGGGAGGGGGGCCTTAAGGTCAAAGGTTAAGATAAAAACTACAATGAAACAGTATCAAATCAGACAGCTGACCTCAGAGTGAAATAAGCTGCCAAAATAATGTGACATGCAGAAGTGTTATTTTGCATGATCCTGCTACACTGGCTGCATCTGAGGTGTCATTATGCTGTAATTGTCATGAGGGATATCTCTGGTGTGTATTCTGAGCCAAACACAAGCACTTTTACACTGCATAAAGCTCATTTGAGTGCATTGTTATGGGAACATTTGTAACATGAGTTGAGGTGTTTTTTTTAGACTGACACGTGTGTTTTATATAAAAATGAACTGTACATAACCATTTTCTCTGCTACCTCCTAAATAAGCACTCCAGACGCTTGTTTGGGTATATGGTGTTTCCCGCGTAGCATAGTTTTGGCTGTTTTGTGTAGTCTTTTGTCTGTGGGATAACTCAGTAGACTTAGTGTTTAAAGTGTAGAGCTGTTTCATGACCCCTTTGCCTGAGGAAACGTTTGCATGCATCATATAGGGCATGGCAGCTGGATACAGGCCTCTTTCTGCTTGTTGTCACCAGACAACAGGGTCAATGAGAATGCCTGGGCATTGTCCTTTTGGCTGCCCTGAGATACACAAGGAAATGGCCTTGGGTCTTAGAGCTCATTTTGCATCAATGTCAGTGTCATGGTAACTTTTTTCAGTTGTCCAGCACACCAGAAGTCAGTTTGACTCTATTGCATGTGTGTGTAAACTTGGAAAAACATAAAAAGTAGGGGGGTGGGTAATGGAAAAATATGAAAAGATAAACTTTCATGTGCCTGTCTCAAATGCAACATTTTTGAAAATCAGATATGTTACTTGATGTACATGCCATTTTTGGGGGCATTCTGACCATATCTAGTTTGTTTTTCATGGCATCAGATATGCATGATCCAAAACATCAACAGCATAGTGAATGCCACAATGACGCGCTTCACATAATTGGTCATAACTTAAAGATGCAGCAACATTCAATGCTGTCACTTTGGGTTTGACTTTGCTAGTGTCTAAGGGTTGCACTGATGGCAGATTGAATGGTGTTCAGGTGGGAGAGTTCCTCTGTCAGGTCACGTTATATATTCAAATCTGGGCAGTTCAGGCAGTAAGAGGACCGGTGTTTTTAAAAATAATTTTTGCCTTGTTTAAAAATTTGTAGTAGGGCTGAATGTTGGAATTTGCTGGAAATGTCTGGTTAGCTGAGAGGAGACATGTTTGGCGCTTTGATTGATACCATCCTGAGCTTATTCAATGGAGAATTGTTGGCCTATGTTGAGTTGCGGTTGACGTAGTGATTTGAGGAGCACGCTGATTTCAGCTGTGCTTGGGTGTGGGGTTGGTAAGGAACCAGTTTTATAGCCAAGAAATGAGACGGGTGATGTGCTGTTTTTTTATATTATTTTGTGCATGGCAAATGTGCAGCTGGGGGGTGGTAGTGTTTTTTTTAGGGAATTGAAAAATTAGGAGATGACTGGGACTAAGGCTAAGAGACTGGACAGTACGGAAACGGTACTGTAGTCCGTGACCTGTCAGGTCACCACATGCCACATAGCCCGGAAACTGGTTTAATGTAACCATATCATTGAGTTTCGACTTTTGCAGTTGGAAAACTGAAAAAATCATGAAAAATGTGAAATTTTACCAAGAAATCGTTGTGTGTTGCAGTTTTATAGGCGTTTCTGCATGTTTTGCATCGCAACATCCTGTTTATCTGCACTGTGAGCTATGTTTAGTGTGTTTGTTCATTTACTGCTTGTCTTACTGGTAAGACTGATGAGTCTGACCTTTGACCCTGAGCTGTGACCTTTGATCTTGACCTTGAAAGGGGTGGGGCTTGGGGCGTTCAGTTTGATAAATGCGTTAAAAAATGCAATCTTTCAGTTATTGAAGTGAGGTGGGGTGGGGTGGGTGGAGTAGGGTGGGATGGGGATGGGGTTGGGTTGGAGGTGGGGGAGTGGGGCCTTAAGGTCAAAGGTTAAGATAAAAACTACAATGAAACAAGTATCAAATCAGACAGCTGACCTCAGAGTGAAATAAGCCGCCAAAATAATGTGACATGCAGAAGTGTTATATTGCATGACCCTGCTACACTGGCTGCATCTGAGGTGTCATTCTGCTGTAATTGTCATGAAGGATATCTCTGGTGTGTATTCTGAGCCAAACACAAGCACTTTTACACTGCGTAAAGCTCATTTGAGTGCATTGTTATGGGAACAGCAGTTGCAGCCACCAGTACAGGCTTTTACAGCAGTGTTCACAAGTTTGGCACACACATGCCTACTGCATTTGTAACATGAGTTGAGGTGTTTTTTGAGACTGACAAGTGTGTTTTGTATAAAAATGAACTGTACATAACCATTTTCTCTGCTACCTCCTAAATAAGCACTCCAGACACTTGTTTGGGTATGCGGTGTTTCCCGCGTAGCATAGTTTTGGCTGTTTTGTGTAGTCTTTTGTCTGTGGGATAGCTCAGTAGACTTAGTGTTTAAAGTGCAGAGTTGTTTCATGACCCCTTTGCCTGAGGAAACGATTGTATGCATCATATAGGGCATGGCAGCTGGATACAGGCCTCTTTCTGCTTGTCACCAGACAACAGGGTCAATGAGAATGCCTGGGCATTGTCCTTTTGGCTGCCCTGAGATACACAAGGAAATGGCCTTGGGTCTTAGAGCTCATTTTGCATCAATGTCAGTGTCATGGTAACTTTTTTTCAGTTGTCCAGCACACCAGAAGTCAGTTTGACTCTATTGCATGTGTGTGTAAACTTGGAAAAACAGAAAAAGTAGGGGGGGTGGGTAATGGAAAAATATGAAAAGATAAACTTTCATGTGCCTGTGTCTCAAATGCAACATTTTTGAAAATCAGATATATTACTTGATGGACATACCATTTTTGGGGGCATTCTGACCATATCTAGTTTGTTTTTCATGGCATCAGATATGCATGATCCAAAACACCAACAGCATAGTGAATGCCACAATGACGCGCTTCACATAATTGGCCATAACTTAAAGATGCAGCAACATTCAATGGTGTCACTTTGGGTTTGACTTAGCTAGTGTCTAAGGGTTGCACTGATGGCAGATTGAATGGTGTTCAGGTGGGAGAGTTCCTCTGTCAGGTCACGTTATATATTCAAATCTGGGCAGTTCAGGCAGTAAGAGGACCGGTGTTTTTAAAAATAATTTTTGCCTTGTTTAAAAATTTGTAGTAGGGCTGAATGTTGGAATTTGCTGGAAATGTCTGGTTAGCTGAGAGGATACATGTTTGGTGCTTTGATTGATACCAACCTGAGCTTATCCAGTGGAGAATTGTTGGCCTATGTTGAGTTGCTGTTGACGTAGTGATTTGAGGAGCACGCTGATTTCAGCTGTGCTTTGGTGTGGGGTTGGTAAGGAACCAGTTTCATAGCCAAGAAATGAGACGGGTGATGTGCTGTTTTTTTGTTGTTGTATTTTGTGCATGGCAAATGTGCAGCTGGGGGGCAGTAGTGCTTTTTAGGGAATTGAAAAATTAGGGGATGACTGGGACTGACTAAGGCTAAGAGACTGGACAGTACGGAAACGGCACTGTAGTCCGTGACCTGTCAGCCAAGCCCGCACGCACGCAGCCAGTATGACTATCACTGTCACTACCAGTTCTTCCTTAGCAACGGCGCTCGCGCGGGAACGCCGTTACTAAGGCCATGTAAACAAAGCCGTTTAACTCTGTGTTCTGTCTCTCATTTCTTAGTTGTTCTCGGCACAAAAGTGATAGCAAATGACTCTGTTTGAGAAGGCTCAATCTTCTGTTTACATCCTACGCTAACTTCGTTAACACGTCAGTGGTATAAATAGCACGTTGACACGCTCACAGTCACTCGGGTTATCTTTACGCAGCTGTTTGAAAAAGTCTAGCGCGACAAAGCCTAGCTAAATTAAACAACTGATGAAAATATTTTACCATTTTGGATAGAGACCGACAGTTTTTGTTTCGTTTAGTGTCCTGTAATAACCCCAACAAATCACACTTGGTCCATTATCACAGTGCGGGCGTGGTCTTTGTGGCCTGCTTGGTGATTGCTCACACTCAGACTTACAGTCAGTTATGAAAACGAAAGTGTTAAAATGTGTAAACAGAACATCAAATATTTAACTCTGTGTTCTGTCTCTCATTTCTTAGTTGACCACGACACAGAAGTGATAGCAAATGACTCTGTTTGAGAAGGCTCAATCTTCTGTTTACACACTCAACACATGATATCATTACTCAACACGTTTGACGGGCATATTGTAACACAGCCTAGCTAAATCCGCACAACTGACGAGAATAATTGACCATATTGGATAGAGGCCGACACTATGCTTTTCCGTCTGGTATCCTGTAATAACCTAGCAAATGTTAGTTTAGGGAAATTGCATTCGGCTACTCATACAGCCTTAGTTGACGATCTATCAGTAAGATTTTTTTTCTCGGCTCACTAACCTTTTTGTTGTTTTAAATAACACTAAGTATAACAGTCAAATTTAACGATCTCACCATCAATAATAATATTTCGCAAGATGTGAAGACAAATCACACTAAACACTGAATATAAAGTCCGTCATTTGTGTAAACTCCAAGAAACTGTAAAACACGTACGGTCCTTCTCACAGACTGCGACACACTACTGACTAAGCCAGACTCGCAATTGTCGCGTGGCGTCGCATGTGACGGTTTCTATTAGTGGCACTGACGTCTTCCGAACTTTCTGGAATCTGACTCCGTCGCCCGAGGTGTGTATGTGTGACTTAGTGTTGCCGGCAGTTAATAAAGGATTTTTTTCCCGGTTTTATTATGCCTATCGGAAATTCCCACAATACCGAAAGCGAACAGCGCTAGTCTAGTCATTTTTTTCGATAACAGCTGATCGCTAATTTGGGAATATAAAGGCCACAGCTTGCAGAATTGATATTTTAATTAGGTTAATAGGTTGATGCGGCATTATTGATACAAGTGGGGTTGAAATATCTTTAAGTTTATTTTTACTGAGCCTCAAAATCGTCTCTGTTGGCGAGTTACTGTTTGGGGGGTAAATGGGCGGTGACGTCCAAAAAAGTAATATTTAAGGGGTTAACTCTGTCATTGTTTAATGGTGTCGCTGACCTGTCATTATATATATCTCTCCTTAAGCAGAACGAAATTAACTCATTTGAAACGTGCTGCCTCCGGAGGCGGCACGTCTCGAATGAGTTACCATTGTATCACGTTAAGAGACTGTGCTTAAGATTCTTCGCCGCCTTAAATTGTGTCTGACTCAGCCTCATCATCCGCCCCTTTTTCTTCATCTTGAACATTATCGCCCATTGGCTCTCCGCCCTCGGCGTCCCCAGGAAGAGTGTTCGTAGGAAGAGCGTCCCCAGGAAGAGTGTCCTCAGCAAGAGCGTCACCAACGTCGTAATCTGCTGGTACTGGCCGCTGTAGTCGCATTGCTCTGTCTGCGCATCAAACGACATTGAAAATAATAATACTAAGCAGACGAAGAAACAAGCATGGCTAACACTTTTGTGTCAAGTTTAATTGACACAAATGCAAAAGTGAACATATAGATACCATTTTAGGCATTTTTCACACATTAGCCGACCTCCTTTAACCCTTTACTTTTTGGTAGATCAGCAAAAATACGCATAAGGTGAAAGCACTGAGACGCGTCGTCGAATCTATATACACAGGAAGGTCTATCAACAGCTTGACTTTGAAAGTTAAAAATTTGTATTTAACTCATTCAGCCCGACGCACGTATTTTTAATATCTTGGAGGCGTCATCTACCGACTATGCACCTGTTGCAGGAGATGGATCGACCATAATAATTCAAGGGCAGTGCCGAATTAGCTTGGCGCCGACTGACGCCAAGCTAATCTGGCACTATCCTTGAATTATCATGGTCAACCCGTCTCATGCTGTAGTGCCAGGGCTGAATGGGTTAAGAAAACATCGTACTTGGCAATATATGGTACATGTTTATATAAAAGCTTAACTGATATGCCCGAGTTTACTAGAAAATAACAAGCTTACGGCAAAAGCGGAGTTCCCTGGTGTTTTATTTTCTGGCCAATAAAGACATCGTGTCAGTTCAGTTATTCATTATACGACCAGCTAGATTTCTGCAGGAAATGTACGAAACACTATAAGCAGGGAAATTCTTGTAGACAGGCAGACTAACGCTTAAGGGATCAACTTCACTAACATCAGGTAATTCCCGCCATTTTGTACCCTCTGTGGGCTCGTGTGGCGACAGAAATTGTGTAGTAAAAGAATAGCACGAGCAGCAAAATGACGTCACTATAAGCTTCACGTCATGGCATCGCTAGTCTCACGACGCCGTGTACAGAGTGACTGTTTTCTTCCACACAGCCTCTTCCTGGTCTGTCTGTTTGATGGGAGTATATAATGGATTCAAAACTTGCACAAATGAATTAATTATTATTCAAAACTTTGAAGAGGTACAACGGTGGATTACGAACTCATCCAATGTTTGTTTCAAAGCTAGCTATATCCAAAATTCCAGGTGAATAGAACGAAAATTACGGAGTCAAATGTGGGTTAACCGACTTTATATAAACGGCAATTTTTCTCTTGCACGAGTCACCCAATTTAAATATGCTAGGAGGCTCTCCGAAATACGTCTCGATCAAAGAGCCCGAGGCAATGTCATTTTTCACATCTGCCGTTGCTATTTCTACAGACAAACAACAATTATATACAATAGATATATATAATCTGAGACTAAGGGGGTGCGGGGGGAGGGGAGGGGAAAAAAACACGCACACCATTACACAGAAAATAGTAATACTTGCGTGCGCACACTCGTTCACACCAGACAGGTACATATATCCATGGTTAATGAATGAGTTCCTACTAACAGTGTGTGAACTGAGCATGATTTGCTCCTATAGCTACTTATGCGTGCGATGCTAGGTATTTAAACAGTCTTTCCTTAAAACATGATATCGTAGGAGTGGCATTTACAAAGGATGGAAGAGAATTCCACGTTAAGCTGTGTGGGAAATACACAATAATGGAGACACAGATTGTAGATATATGTAAGTGATTCAACAATGTAAGGTAAAGATAGTTTCAAACTTTAGGAGTAATATCATCAGGGCCTGATGATTTTTTTGTTCCCTAGAATACTTGTATATTTTCCTACTTCATGTACTGCAAGTGGATGAATGTTAAACGGAGCCAGGCCGGCAGTTCGCTCATTGCAGAAGTCAACTAAAACGTAGAAGCACGTGTCGCTTACATTGTCTTGTGTTTTGATTAGCCCCTCATCTACGGATAAGAAGTGATTATTAAACATGTCAGCAGACAGATCACTAGGAATATATGTACTCGACCCGATTACGCTGTTTTCTAAACTCATCAAATTTCTTTTCTCTTCTGAGGGTGTTCCTAAGCGCCATGGCCTGCATTAAATCTGTTGTTATCCATGGGGGCAGTACCATGCTTTTGACACGCCTTTCCCTCAGGGTTGCGTGTTTGTTAAGTACACTAAGAAACATGTTGTACAATAATTATTGAGAGAGAAACATCTGTGTTTTTGGACTCAGTTACTGCGTCAAAGCACGTATGGCTGAGATCATGTAAAAAGCTAAACAAACACACACATATATGTCCGACAGGTTACCGTGAGAATATTGAGTGGGAAACCAATGGTAGATTGGGCCACTTGTTACCCACATCGTACCCACACGGGAAAGACGTGGTGACCGTGTGGGACTCTCCTTGGGCTATAAGAAACACAAGCCTAGGGAAATTCGCGCACGGTTCCCTGTGGGATTTGTGTGGGAAATTTCCACATACGCATGCACGCGCGCGTGTTGAAGTCACGGTACGTACTGCGGAGCAGTTTTCTGCAAAATGTATTTTGTCAGGAACGTATTATTTTCTTTTCTTTAGTTATATCTGATATTTGATTTTTCCGCAGTGAAGGACTATATGTCTACATATAATCTTTTGAATTGTTTAATATTTTGTTCGAATGTGCGCGTCTATTCTGCACAGTGCATTTCCGATTCTAGCCGCCATCCAGTGCAGTACATAGTGTAAAAAAAGGAAAAACGGTATTTCTGTTCATTCTTTGCTCTTTAAAAGTTTTTTTTTTTGCAATTATACGCACAGCGCTACTTTGTTTCTTTGATTGTTTTGTACTTGTATAGATCACAATGTCTTCTTATTTAAGTAAACGAAGGCGAATAAATGCACAGGTTCAAAAACATATGGAGACGTCGTTTGGGCGGGAATCGCAATCCCAGTCCAAGACCACGTCAGTTCATTCTCTTTCTGATTTTACAGTAACTCTGGGTATTTTATTATTAAAGGGATTTGGTGTCTGACCAATCTGAATCTGATGAAGAAGGATTAACTCACAGTGAAATCCCTTCGAAAAAGAGCAAACTGTCGTGTATGATTTTTCAAATATTCCGAAACCTCACCACATGAATGTCTTACGATTGTCTTGTACTGTGTTTGTCTTCAGAGTGAATGTGTGTGTCACATGAGCGTGCGTGTTTGGTTCAGTTCGCGGCGCTTTGAGCCAATTCGCAGAATTCGGAAAAGCGCCTATATAATGACTGTAATTATCATTATTATTATTATTATTGTAATATACTTAGTTTACTGACTGCAAATAAAAAGTGGTAGGTCACAATGTTTATGTATATTAGTCATTATAGGGCAATTTGAAGAATACAGGTCAACGTGAGCTTAAGTTTCAAGCAAGATACGTGTTTCTAATGCAGGTTCATCACCTGTTTACTAGAGAGCACCGCCTGCTTTGAACATAACATGGTGTTTAGGCGAGGGATGAGTGATAAACATATTTTAAACGGAGGGAAAGAGGACTGAATGCGTGGATGGGGCGGGGGGGGGGGGGGGGGGTCCGGTGGTAGCCGAAGTACTGAGTATGACTAGGCGGGGGAATTTTCCGACTGTGGAATGCTATAATGAGAGATGGAGATTGAGAGAGAGAGATAGAGGGTGGGAAAGTCTGGAGGGGGTGAGTGCGTAGGCGAGGATAAGAGGCGTGAGAGTGTGTGTGTGGGAGGTAGATGCGTGGGCGGTACAGGAGTGACTAGGGAAATGTACCAAGAGGTACGCCAGTAGTCATTCTGGTCGGCGGGGCAGCCGCCGCAGGCAACAGCTAGAATTTGAAATGGCTCCCAAATCAGCGATAAAGAAGGCTTTACTGGAAAATAGTGAAAATGGACCATATTTTCAGTGAATGGGGCCTCGACGGAGAGGTGCAGAGTGCCCTGATCAGGGAAACGTTTATCTCTAGGCAAGCACTATTGCTAATGTCTGACGAAGACATTGACGCTCTGGCGCTGAAACGTGGGGACAGAGCAGTGCTCCGTGCAAGAGGTGGCCACATTCCAGTTGCACAACGGGGTTGGCCCACTGTGCGGCGGACTGGGAGGAGTAGCGGACAACAGCGGCAGTAGAGTGTCACAGACCTTGCAGGACGCCCTACACAGTACACACCACAGCGGTGCCGGACTGGATGAACTGTTGCGCGACAGCCTGTGCGTCAGTTGCAACAGTAGCGGGGGTATTGCGGCAGCAAAAGGTGGGCCTCCGTTACGTATAGTAGATTTTCTGTCTTCAGCAGCAGTGGCAGAGGAAGAAGTGGCACTTGGGGGTCGTGTCACTATAAAGGTGAACAGCAAACCGAAGTTGGACAAGGTTTCCTCCGCACACTGGATAGTGACAAACAGCCGTATATATATTATGGCGGCCCTTATGAACAATCTAACACCGGGTTTCACGCCGCACGCCTACCTCAAGTACTCGGCGATGGTGGGGGAGCTGGCGGCCAGATACACCTGGCAAAGTGTCCTGCTGTTCGACGATGAGTATCGTCAGCGGCAAGCGGCTGAAGCATTCCAGTGGGGCACGGACGCCTTACACCTGTCCACGGTGGTGCTGCGCGACCGTACTGCCCAATCGGCGATGCCCGCTGGCTCACCTGAGGGAAGGCCGGACCGCGCCTACAACGCCCCATCGGCCCCTTTGGCAGGAAAGTGTGCGGCCTGCAGTACAACAAAGTTTACTGCACCTACGGCGCACGCTGCCAGCTGGACCATGTGTATGCCACCTGCGGAAGAGATCACCCGGCGCGGGAACATCGTAACACACCTGCAGCAGAGACAGGTGGCAAACACGGGACAGCCTAGGACACAGCGCAGCAGGTTGCACAAGGCGAGGTAGGCCCCACCCATTCTAGCACTTCTTACCATAGCCCTTATCCTGCACTAAGTCCATACAACTGTCAACTGTTAGGTTCTGGAGCGTCCATTAGTTCAAAGCTTTTAGTGTGGCAAGACAAATTAGCTTATGATAAAGACAAAAAAAAATTTCTCCTTGAAGGTATCGAACATGGGTTTTATATCACGGACAAACATCAAAACATTAGATGTGTAGAGCAGAAAAATCACACATCTGCCCTAAAAAACAGAGTAGCGGTAGAAAAGGAGCTCATCTATTAGATAAACAAAGGTCATTATATCGTAGCATCTCAAAAACCAACCGTAATTAGCGCTTTGGCTGCGATCCCAAAAGATGACAACAGAATACGCCTGATACATGACGGCAGCAAGCCTGTAGGACATGCAATGAACGGTTATTCAGTACCTGAGAAAGTAAAATTCCATACTTGTGCGGACGCGTGCGGACTAGCCAAGTCCGGCTACTGGTGCGCGAAAGTTGACCTTAAAGCTGAGAAACAGTAAAAAAACTCCGCCCCGCACGTGTTTTAAAAAAAATCTTTGCAGGACCAGAGATACAATATAGGAGAATACAACCCCACCCATTTCAGAAACAATTGATTTATTTAATCCTTTCCGTAAATAAACAAACACACTTGACCAAATACATTTAACAGATTTATCTGCCCAGTCAGGTCCCCCAACCCCTTGGAAACAAAAGGCTAGTTAAAATATCTTCCCGAGAAATACACACCACCCACCCCCACACCCCACCACTCAATGCTGTCAGAGTTGGCCTTCCTGAGAAATACTTCCTGTTCATACCACCATGGTAAACAATAGTCTTCTATGCCCAAATAGTGTATGTGTGTCTCTCTCTCTCTCTCTCTCTCTCTCTCTCTCTCTCTCTCTCTCTCTCTCTCTCTCTCTCTGCACATACAAAATAGTATATTAGTGAGCCCTGCGACACCTATGTCAGTAATACCGTATCGATACTTCTAAATCAGGGTAAATTACATACGTAATTACGCTAATGACACCTATGTCAGTAATACCGTATCGATAGTTTTAAATCAGGGTAAATTACATAGGCTACTTTTCAGAATTTCCAATCTCCCGTTATCCCAATTCTCAGTGCAAAGAATGTATCTGATTCACCACATAATGCCCTCTTAACAAACTGCATAATACACCCCCCCCCTCCCCTTAAAACGTCACCACCCACCGCACTCCACCATACAATAAACAATAGGCAAGCACAGGGCCACACAATTAACAGTGCGCTGATTCAGTCACTGCTAAACAAACTGCGTAATACACCCCCCCCCCCCCTTAAACGTCACCACCCTCCGCACTCATCCATACAATGTCACAATAAACAATAGACCAGCACACGGCGACAATGCGCCGATTCACTTCTAAACAAACTGACCTACTTTCGCACTTCACCATACAATACACACTAACATGGCCACAATCAACAGGGCGCTCAAGGAAATACATGCATAACCTCAGGCTGGTTCTGAAAAACAGCCACCTTCGTTCAGGCGCGTTATGATTGGACCTGTTCTGAAAGATCGTTATGCACCGAACTTGTCTTGGTATTCACCCGACTTGAGTCAATATGTACGAGACCAAACACAATATTCATACAGGAATTTTTAATTTTTTTAAATATGTACCAGACCCTACACAATATTCAAAAAGAAATGTATAATTTTTTTAATTATGTGTTCACTATATGGTTTTCTTTCATATATTCAAATAGCCAGCGGCTCCACACGCCCACAATTTTTTTTTCTTACACAGAGAGAGCCCCGTCATAAATTCAGTAATTATATACATTACCCCTCACTCATTTAGATCTGTGTTTATAACAACATAACAAGCATTGACTAAAGATTGTGGGCGGGCAGGGGAAAAAACCCACTCTATGTATAAACACCATGAAGTCTTCACAGACACAGAACCAAAATGAGTTTGCAACCTGTTGGAAAACAGAGAAAGCTTTAAAATAAGGCCCTTCTTGTGAGTAGACTAAAGGGTGTTTACTGTTGACTTCTGCGCAGGCCAGCCCTAACAGGACTTGTGACACATGCACTGACGAAAGCGTTGGCTGATTTTTGAGAAATTGCTGGCCATGACTACATGACATGTTTAAACCGGTTTGCTGTGTCATGCCTTTTCTAGTATAAAATGGAACCCCAGAGCAAGGTTCAGTCAACCATGACACAATATTCTGGAAAACGTGCTATTACGCAAATTTGTCTTCTTCATAAGCGGTTGTGTGCTCGTCAGGAAAAAGTGGATCGTTTTAAAGAAGAATTGGAAAATTTGAATGAAAATGTACAGGAATTTAACACAAGCATAAATAATATTGAAGAAGAGATGAAACCTATTGCTGATGCAATAATTGTGTGTCAGGAAGAAAACAACTCTCAGTTATTGCCAGCCATGATAAAAGAATATGGCAACCTTGAAGAAAAGGTAGAAAAAATTAAAAAAGCAATTTTTCGAGAACAGCAAAAAATAAGAATAAAACAAAAGGATGTAGAAATGAATGAAATGGTTGTAAAAAATATCAATGACAAAATAACTAAATTAGAAAAAGAAAACCCATCACTTCAAAAATTGCTTACAATTGTTGAACAGAGAAAACAAGAAAAAGCAGCAACAGCAGGTGGAAGCAATGCATAAATATTTAAATATACACGTATTTAGTCATAATTTTGTTCTTTTGTGTAATTGTACATGTGGCTTTATCACTTTTTGTGTAATATTTGTATGTTTTGTTCATATGTACGGCACCTAGAGCATCTTAACATGTATTGACGCCTTATAAATCTTTCTTATTATTATTATTAAATAACAGAGTATTTTTACAACCGCTTATGAAGAACTGAAATATAAGCGGCTTACATTGCTCTCGGCTTTTAAGCATACCATCAAATTTACACATCACATCATATATTTAGCGTGATGTGTCACAGGAGATCACATGCACGTGGTATGAGATTTTGTGCTCAGTCCGGGGGTGCCCCGTGCGTCTGTTTTTCCTGGAATAGAATGTACCGACAGCTCAGCACACATTCACACACAAACCACATCCGAGAGCAATTTACGTTTGGCTTGGACAATGTGGTCTTTGGTACAAAATAGGTGACCACTAAAAAATTTTCATCTTCTTCTGGGCTGTCAAAGGTTTCTGACCTTTCTGATGAGACTAATTAAGTCGAAACAGCCCCACCTTGGCTCAAAGGTAAGTGATTTTTTATTGAACTTATTATTATTATTATTATTTTTACTATATCTACTCTATTGAAATCAAAGACTTGGACGCCAAAAAACAGTGCTTTCTCTCTTTGTTTGTATCTCGGGAAACAATGATCTGAGTCTGTCTCTTGTCTGTCTATACATAAAGCAGTGAGTCGCTTCCTACCGGTATACACTGACAGTCTATAACACGACATTGAAAGTAAAGGAAACAACTCAAAAGCTAAGTAAATACTTTTAATATATGTGAGCGCTTAGTCGGCTCTCAGAAATGTTAAGTTGCGCATCATAAATCAGATACAAATATATATTGATTGCTTCTGTTGCTAATCTAGATTATCCAAAAAGCACCTCCCACTTTTAATTTCAAGAAAGAAAATTGGTACACTTTTTTTTACAAATTTTAGAGATAGAGATAGTGAGAGGCATCTAAGAAGCCACTTGAAAGATTTTTTTAAAGACTGATTTCATGCCTAAACATCAACAACTGAGGTCTCATATTAACAACAATGCACTTCTAGAGATTAATTATTTCTCTATTATAAAGCATAACACCCTATGGCTGAAAAAGAAGAAACATTTACAAGTACACGATTAAAGGTAACCATAAGTTACTTGCAACTGACAAGGTAGTTCTTTTAAGTACCTTCCTCACAGTTCTTATAAGTTAATTGTCATAAGATTTTAAAGTACTTAAAACAAGTTCTTATAAGTCGCTTAAAACAAAACTACAACTTGTTGGACCCAATCACAACTTACGTGACAGAATTTCCAATTCAAGGACCATGCTATAAAATCGGGGTTTTTTCTCAATAGTGGTTTGGTGGGGGCAGATGGTGTTTGATGGCAGACGTGAAAGGGAAGGACATCGCTTTGCGAAGTGTATGACAAAAATAATGGGATTACCTCAGAAACGCTAAAGTCTAGTTACATTGCTTGTAAGTTTCGTCAAACTTTTTTCATAGTTTCCTTCTACGCCTATCCTTTTTTCCTTGTTCTGACCAAAACAGAATTTCTTTAGGTCTCTTCAACATTGTAGGCAGCCTGACGACGCGTATCTAATGCTGTAGGTATCAGACTTTGGGGGTTGAGTGTACATAGTTGCCCAATCATGCCTGGGACTCGTCTTAGAATTCAGTTATTGCAGTCAATTTCATTATTCTTGCCAAAGATTTACTAAGATTAATACCGATTAAGTTTCATACTCTCAGCCTTAGGCTGCTGCGAGCTGTATGCATTAAATGCTTCATTGGCATTCATAGCATACTTAGTAGAAGAATTGTTTTGTTTAAGGGTCTTCCATAGCTGCAAAGCAATCGCCAGGCGTGTGGCTAAGGCCAACAGGCTTCAGTACAAGCAATTTCCTAGATCAGACACGTTCGCGCACCCCCGTTTAGGCATCACAAAAAGAGATTATAACCCTCACTACAGGAACATCGCGGCCGGTCGAAACCAACCCGTCTCATGGCCATTGAATGTGTGTGTTAGGCAGAATTTGAAAATCCAGTAATGGTAAACGTGCGTTTTACATCCACCTCGAGTAATATTTGCGCTGTATTGTATCTTCTTGACACAATACTTCAAACGCTTCTGTAATAATTCATTTAAACGAATTGAAATCTGCCTATTAAATGTTTTATCACGCTCAATAGGCTCAACTGCTCAGGTGGATATTTGTGATACAAGTTTCATCCACCATTTTTATGGACAAGATATTTTTTAATCACAATTACATTTGTTGCCAACTCTGCAAAAGTATACAATAATTGCTGGCATAATAATGCAACAAGATCAATGTGATCAAAGGTTTAATTAAGTTGAAACGAACAATCAAGTTGCGTTGTCAACCACCGACGCTTGACAGCGGACTACTGCTTGAAACTTAATAACATCATGATTTTGTTTTGTAATGGCAATAAAAGACCTATATGATATCTGTTTCTGTTTCATTCCATGTAAGATTTAAAAATTCCTTGTTGCTATATTTGAGGCCTCTTTAAATGCGCAAGATAGGCAAACGAGATTTGCTTATGATAAAGTTCAAAATACTTATTGTCACATGTCTAACTTCTCGTAGGCACACGACTAAAGCCTTGCTGGCATAAACACAACTCAGCAGTATGCGCTAGATCTATCGCCTTTTCATAATTGTTGTAAGAAGTAGATACCGCCGTCAAACTCTCATAATTTTCAACTTTCAGGTTGTTGTCTCTGGACTATTCGTATGTCTGAGAAGGCAAAGACTGTGGAAGGCAAGGGCTTTAAACAATAAGTCGGTAGTGAAACGCTTCAGAATGTAAGCTAAGCCGTTCCGAAACACAAAGGCGGCCTTTCATCATCAGTGTAATATCAGAGGAAGGACTTAAATAAATTTCAATCTTAATTGTCTCCAGTCCAACTGGTGGGTGGATTGGGGTGGCGCAGGTAGGCAGGTGAAACAAGCCCAACCCAACTTACACAACGCCACAATGTGATTGAAGCTTGGTTGTAGGTCGCGCATTATTTACGATGTTGAGCAATAGTAGAGTAGGGCGAGGTAAACATAGCACTGGAAGGTCTGGAGCCAAGTGTTAGGCGAATGCTGTGTTTCACCGCATCGCTTTTCGATGTCAATCAATTTACTTTGCCTCTTAGTACATCGCCATTCATGATATCAAGATTCAAAACCATATATATCGTCCAACATCCACACCCACCCGTTTCCTGCCTGGGGACTTGGGTGGCGGTTAGGTATTTTTTAGTTTCCCAGGTCAACCCTGTCCAGTCCCCACAGGTGTTTTCTCTCTATTCTGGGGCATGTCTTGTTCTGTCTACCCGTTGGGTCCATTCAACCTGTAGTTTGCCTTTTAAAAACTCTCCCGACTGTCTCACGGCCTGTAGCTCGTGATATGGATGATGTGCTTGCTAAAGGTCTTACGTTATTTAGGGCCCATGTTTTTAGGTTTATGTAAGCGAGTTGACCTGTGCTGGCGACATACATTCAATTTTCTGTAGTTTTTTTTTTCACGACATGCGCAGAACGTCCTGAGAAAGCTTGTTGACTGTCGGACGCTAAGCAATGTACTATCAATCCGATCAATCATCAATCTCCAACAACCCCTCGCATCTCAAACTTACTTTCACCAAATCTTTACCACTTCTGTTACTGGAACGCAACTGGGATGATTGTTCGCTTTGGACCAAACCACTCCTTTTTTATAAACTAAAAAATAAAATTATTTAACTTCTCAACACTTTCCGACACTAGAAAATCCATGCACATAAGAAACTTGTGTTTGTGATCAGCTCTGCTGATTAAGTTAGGCAAGGATATGACTAGTCAGTGACTTGCAAAAGAAACTAGAACTGCACTCACTAATCGCTAATTTTCTATCAAACTGGCAAATTAGTGATAAATGCTCACAACGCACCATTCTTTACACAATAGGGTGCGCTAGTTTCCTAGTAGCGTTTGCAATTGTCTTTGTTTAGGTCTAATGAGCATCTCAGGGCGAATAAGTTGAACAGGCTATTCCATTGTGTAACATTTTCTGTATGTGTCAGTATGTCTTTTGAAATAAGCATTTATGCAGCTAATGTGTGTACTTTGGACAAATGAAGGCAGGATATCTTCCAGATTATTCTTAGTCTTATCATCTGGCTGAATGAGTAGCCTATCGCCAACTAAGTGACAATGTATCCTGGGGCAACACCTTCATTAACGCTGGCAATTTATGGAAGCATTGTATTCATTACCTATTAAACATCGCAAGTAATGCAATAGATACGATCTTGAAAGTCGCTAGAGTAAATACTGACCACGTACGTGAATCTTCTAATTGCACCAGAAGTCAACTTTGTACGGTGGCTGAATTTAAAGTTGCCTTTAATTTTAATATATCATTTTGAGAAAGCCAGTTCAGCTAATTGAACAACAGGACCAAAAGGCTCAATGAGAATACCCGAGAATGCTCGTAAAGAGTGCATTCCCTTCTCATACATAACGCACTCTTACCAGACAGTTGCACTAAACAGGGCATAAAAAACTCTTGTAGTCATCATACATCCGTTACATATGAAAACACGTTACTGTGTAACAACATTTCATGGGATATGGCTCAGCAGGCCTTTGGAGGCTTCACTCCATTCTCGATGTATACGATTCCATTAGATTAGCCCAGCGACTTGGTTTGCTCCGTGTAGCAAGATTCACTTAAGGGTATGAAACATATTTATATTGATCCACGGATAAAAAAACAGGCAAGCAATGGGAATTTAAAGTCATCCTACCAATTTGCCGCAAACGTGAGACGCACGTTGCCATTTAACGTGGATAGCCAAAGTATAATATGTTGGCATGACTCCTACTTCTAGTGACCAGTTAAAACTAATTCAACTAAACATCAGCTGTTGATGAGAGGCTTTGTCAAGGAGCAAGATATTATTCAAAGAGTCAAAGTAACCAAAAGCACTAGGTATGACCATATACCTAAATCCCTTACTGCTCAATAGAAACAGGTATGACTGCTACTTAACTGCAAGATAGTGGCTCATCAAGTTCCCACGACAGTATGGTTGCAAAACCAACTCAAACTTTGCAATACTTATGCTCACCTAGCAGCGCTGTGCTGTGTCATTTACCCAGAAAGTCCGCTACGTAGCGAATCACCCAACCCACAAACTGAATCATAGCTCTGTCTATCCGATTTGCCTACACATGATATCACCGGATGCGTTGAGCTATAGAACGTATTGGTGACTTGAGTCAGAAACTAGGCATATGCACCCACTGCTCACACTGAAATCCATCAGTTTTAATCAGTTTATAAACTAATCCGCCATTGGCACTAAAGGTTAGAGAAGCAAGAGTATGAACCGGCCATCTGTTAATGCGAAGTTTAAGCACACTCAGTAGCAAAAGTTATTGAACTTATTTTACACAAAAAACTTGATGATCACAAAGGCATGGGAACATTGTAATTAGTGCGAGATCACAGACAATACACGCAAGATTATTACCCTGGTACACTCATTCTCATAGCAACATCTGAAGTGTGTGTAGGCTTCAATTGAACAGAAA
>BTPG01000002.1:60441555-60795707 GCA_036245525.1 Semisulcospira habei | reverse complement strand
GACCTACAGTGCTGGGTATGCTTATGTGCCACTTTTATACAGGAGAACCTTTGTAAGCATCTTTTACATATTTCCTGTTTGCCATTGTGTTTTGATACATGATTATGAATTAGTCGTGACATACTCCTAATAATTGTGTAGTGAAAGTTATCACCAGAGCTTATTAGTAACATATCAACATGTTTATCTTCTGGCTGCCCATAGGTTGGGGCAATTGGAGATACTCTAATTGGCTGTAACTTATTCTCAGATTGATTATCCCATACAAACACATTCACGGATATACCAGGATTTAGTTTTTCAAACAAGTCTATGTCCTCTATTTTAACAGGGAACTCAATGCCACTGAAGTTGAGTTCATTTATAAAATTGGTATAGTTAGATACACGTTCAGGTTTTGTTTTTACAAAATGCAGTTTGGCAAGTACACACCACATAAAACAGAAATTATCATTGTTCTGAATATTGACCACACCCTTTTTGTCTATAACCTCTTTTGGTAGTGGTATCCATGATTTGCCTAAAATAGGATGATATCTTGACTGCTTTAGTTGTAGTTCATGTACAAGGCCTTCATGCCAGCCAGACCCTTGCATTTCTGCTCTGTCAATTGCTTCATGGAAGTCTGGTAACAATCTTTCTCTAAACACTTTCTCTAGTTCTCTTCTCGAATTAACTGTGTGCTGCCTTGTCGAGATATACGTTACAATAACTTCACCAACATCTCTGACAAATTCTATTTTTGCAACAATCTGAATCTTTACACTATCAGAAAGAAGGTTATTTTGTATGACTAAAAAAGATCTTTCTATTGATTCATAGACATTGTAAATATTATATATAGGTAAGTCAGTTGTGTGAAACACGTTTCTTAATCTTTGACGGTTGTCCATCTTTTTTATTTGTCCGACAAAAAAATAAATAGAAAATTATATAATGAAAATGGCACTTTATTGACTGTAACTCCTACAATAAACAAATTTATTTACACATGTGTTTATAATTATTGATTTTGTATGTGTAATACCATTTTATTAAATGTAATATCGTTAAAATATAAATTTATTTTATTTAGCTCTTTTGCTAAATTACTACACAATTTAGTAAACCAACCATCATAATATTCATTAATAATAAATGATTGTGTCTTAATATCAACAGTTATTTTTTTAATAAATGGATTATCAACATAAAAAGTTATATTACCAGACATATACACTGTTGTTGGTATAATAAATAAATTACCATGTGACTCTCTATTATTAAGCTGGCTTTTATATTTAACATCTTTAAAGCAATGTGTAATATCTATGATTTCACTAATAGGCCAATTTTGTCTGTCTGTCATTTTTAAAGACAAACCCAAAAGTATAAATTAATTTACTAATCCATACCCAGTGGGTTGATCTGTCTTCAAAATGAGCTTTAGATGCTTAGTTGATTTCAGTTTATTTTTTACATCATCCCTTTCTTGCTTATTTGGAATGACATCGTTCTCTCTGAGACAGTCTTCAAAGCTGTCACGGTCCTTACAGTAAAACAAACAGATAAACTTTAACTGTTCTCGAAAATCTTTCAGTACAGCATTATATTTCTGAGTGAGAATCCATACACTTATGTTTGCATGTCTGCCACTGAAGGCAAGTTCTGCTAATATGTTTCTCTTTTTGACAATGTCTTTCTCTGCAGAACAGTCATCGACTATGAACAATGTTGGCTGTCCTTCAAATTGCTTGTAAAAATATAGCAGGTAATCATTCAGTTTTTTCTCAGGGTCGACTAAGTATATGTTGTTGTCAGTCCAAATGAATAAACGGTTGTGATAAGCTTTGTTGTGTTTGATTGTTGGACAAAATATTACAATGTTTTCGAAATGATGAAGGTATCTTGTTTGTAAGAGGTTAAGAACAAATTCAGTCTTCCCACACGAAGTGGCGCCACAAAATAGGCCGCAATGTGAATCGTGCGTCATTAAGTCCATTTTAATACAAAATATAATTTTAATACAAGTAACCGTCTGCAATATGATTAAAACAAAACTTATCTTTTGGTTTACAAGATGTTTCTTAACAAAACACATAAATCCTTCCTAGCAAAACACATCTTGCATTCAACACATCATTTTCAAAATGACTACACAGATGACTGTAAAATCTTTCAGGCAAAACTAGCCTAACATAGTTCGTTCGTCCACAGCACCGAGGCCGTGATCATGACTGGCCCTGAGGCCCTGAGCGGGTTATGCCTTGGGTGGGACAGAGAAATCTATTGCCTCATGCACAGCAGATGCGAGATTGACGTGCGGGAGGCGTTGACTGAGTTACGGGTAGTAGGCTAGCATGAGGCATAGATTTTCATGCGAAGCCCTGCGACTCAGTGCAGCAGCTCATGAGAATTTATGCCTCATGCGCAGGCCGTGGTTAGTTCGGGTGTAATCATATGGACGGTCCTCAGTGACTGACGGGCGGGTTATGGGGGCCGCGCAGACGCGACTGAGATTGACGTGCCAATAGGAGGCAGCTTTGAGTTACCGGTGAGTAGGCTAGCATGAGTGCATGTGTCACAAGTCCTGTTAGGGCTGGCCTGCGCAGAAGTCAACAGTAAACACCCTTTAGTCTACTCACAAGAAGGGCCTTATTTTAAAGCTTTCTCTGTTTTCCAACAGGTTGCAAACTCATTTTGGTTCTGTGTCTGTGAAGACTTCATGGTGTTTATACATAGAGTGGGTTTTTTCCCCTGCCCGCCCACAATCTTTAGTCAATGCTTGTTATGTTGTTATAAACACAGATCTAAATGAGTGAGGGGTAATGTATATAATTACTGAATTTATGACGGGGCTCTCTCTGTGTAAGAAAAAAAAAATTGTGGGCGTGTGGAGCCGCTGGCTATTTGAATATATGAAAGAAAACCATATAGTGAACACATAATTAAAAAAATTATACATTTCTTTTTGAATATTGTGTAGGGTCTGGTACATATTTAAAAAAATTAAAAATTCCTGTATGAATATTGTGTTTGGTCTCGTACATATTGACTCAAGTCGGGTGAATACCAAGACAAGTTCGGTGCATAACGATCTTTCAGAACAGGTCCAATCATAACGCGCCTGAACGAAGGTGGCTGTTTTTCAGAACCAGCCTGAGGTTATGCATGTATTTCCTTGAGCGCCCTGTTGATTGAGTGGCCATGTTAGTGTGTATTGTATGGTGAAGTGCGAAAGTAGGTCAGTTTGTTTAGAAGTGAATCGGCGCATTGTCGCCGTGTGCTGGTCTATTGTTTATTGTGACATTGTATGGATGAGTGCGGAGGGTGGTGACGTTTAAGGGGGGGGGGGGGGTGTATTACGCAGTTTGTTTAGCAGTGACTGAATCAGCGCACTGTTAATTGTGTGGCCCTGTGCTTGCCTATTGTTTATTGTATGGTGGAGTGCGGTGGGTGGTGACGTTTTAAGGGGAGGGGGGAGGTGTATTATGCAGTTTGTTAAGAGGGCATTATGTGGTGAATCAGATACATTCTTTGCACTGAGAATTGGGATAACGGGAGATTGGAAATTCTGAAAAGTAGCCTATGTAATTTACCCTGATTTAAAACTATCGATACGTTATTGCCCTTTTACGTAGATTAGGGTTCAATATTAGCTGGCCTAAGGTGGTAGGGCCTACACAAACTATTACATTTCTCGGGATCCAGATCTGCACCCGCACAAGCACCTCGTCATTGGGCGACGACCAGCTACAGCAACTTCACAAACGATTGCGGCAGTTTCAAGGCAAAGCACGCGCGACAAAGCACAGCCTGCAGTCACTATCAGGGTCCCTTAACTGGGCGTGTCAAGCCGTCAAGGGAGGCAAATGTTTTCTCAAGCGGATTCTTGATACGATTAAACCCCTTCAGCAGCAAAGGCATAAAGCGAGACTCTCACGGGAGTTTCATGCAGACTTACAGTAGTGGCTATCTTACATGCATGTTTTTAATAACACTGTGTATTATGACTCGCACAGCAAGGAACATGTCCAAGGTGATGCATGCAACCTGGCAGCAGGCGCGTTCTGGAAAGGAGATTGGGATTATACATTGTTCTCTTCAAAATTAATAAGTACCCAACGGGGAAAGAAACACGCGTAGAAAAGACGGGTCTTTTCTATGCGTGTTTCTTTCTCCGTTGGGTGCTTATTTGCATTGTACACGCTTGGCAGTTACCTCTTTGGTCAGGATTACTGTTCTCTTCAGATATGCCGGCAGCCAAGGACTTGCATATTAATAATAAAGAGGTGTGCGCGGTGGTGCCCCATCATGGCGAGGGAAACAGGTGGTCATTCATACAGACAGCACGGTGACAAAGGCTATCATTAACAAAGGGCGCTCAAAAGACCGCTATGTCAATAGTCTGTTGAAGAAGATGGCATGGGAGTGCGTGAGATTGAATTGCAGCGTGTCAGCGATGCACGTGGCTGGCAGTGTGAATGTGTTTGCCGATACTATTTCCCGCCCGCACGAAGGACGGCTGCCCATGCTAGGACAATTGCTAACGAATTGGCACCGGGGCCGACCGCCTGACACCTACCTTCTGATCACATGTCACAGTCAGCTCTTGCTTTTGTGCTGTCTAGGTGCCGGGTCTAGGCCGCTCAGACACCAGCTGCTGCAGAAGGTCGGGCAGGATATCGTGCCAATGTCTTTGCCGACAACACAAGACTCACTTGCGCTCTTATCTCATTTTTTGTGACCAAATGAACATCCAGCCGGTACCGGTGTGTGAAAGAACAGTGGCGCAGTACGCGGCCTATTTGGCCAGGACACTTCAGTCCAGCTCCGTGGCACAATACCTCAACATTGTTCGCCTTTTGCATTTAGGATGCGGGGAATCGCACCCATAACAGGACTCGTGGATGGTGAAAAGCACATTGCGGGGAATTGAGCGAACAAAAGGCTGCCCTCCTAACCGCAAGGCGCCGATGAGCCCGTAACTTCTTCTTCAGATTAATCAAAAACTTGATTTGTGCAGCTCTAAGGACTGTCTTCTGGGCAGCGATAGTGGTTATCTTCTTCGGACTGCTTCGGCGATCCAATCTTTTCCAAGAGGGTTCAGGCTTCGATCCTGGAAAACAACTCACTAGAGACTGCTTTGTTGTGAATGACAACTGTAGTGTCAAGATACTGGTTAGGTGGAGTGAGACAATTCAAAAACGCGAAAACAACTCTAGTGATCGCTTTGATTGATTGTACATTGCTTAACGTCCCGACAGCAACAAGGCTTTCTCAGGACGTGCCTGCACTGCTTGTGAAAAACAAAAAAACAAACAAAAAAAAAAAACAACAACAAAAAAACAGAACATTGAATGTATGTCGCCAGCCGGTCAAATACGTTAAATAAACCTAACACATGGGGCCTAAATAAAGCTAAGACCATTTAGCAACACACATCCAATATCAAGAGCTACAGGCAGTGCAGACAGTAGGGAGAGTTTTAAAAAGGCATATACAGGTGAATGGACCTCGGGTAGACAGAAACACATGCCCCAGAATAGAGAGAAAAACTCACCCTGTGGGGCTGACCAGGGTGACCCTGGGAACTAAAAAGTACCTAACCCCACCCAAGTCCCCCAGGGCAGACCCGGGTGATCGCGCTACCGGTCATGTTGCTTCACCCTCTGTGCCCCGTGACGGCAGTGATCAGTATGTTTAGAGCGCTAGGCCCAGCGCCGCCTAAGGCACCGGCCTTTCCCATTCGGGGATCAGAGTTCAACAAACGGTTACGAGAACTGACCTCTGCTGCTGAAGGGGTTTATACAAGCCATAGCTTGCGGCGTGGCGGGACTACCCGGGCCCTGTCATGTGGAGTGCCTGGCGAGGTGGTGAAGTGTTTGGGGGATTGGAAAATACAATACAATACAATACAATACAATACAATACAATACAATCATCATCATCAGTCCCTTGCCCGAACTGGGCGTTGGGGGGACTGAAAGGCAGCAGCAACAGACAGTGCTCTCCACTGAGTTCTATTTTGGGCGGTGGCAAGCAAGTCTGGCATCTCGAGTTCGGTCCATTCTTTTATGTTTGCGACCCAACTCTTTCTCTGACGACCTCGCCGACGACTTCCTTCGAGAGTGCCTTGGAGGATAGTCTTGGACAAGGTGTTGTGTCGGGTCACGTGGCCAAACCAAGCAAGCTTGCGCCGTTTCACGGTTGCCAGAAGGGGTTCATGTGGGCCCACCAGGGAAGTGACGATGCTCCGTACATATTCGTTGGTCTTGTGCTCGCGGTACGAGATGCGGAGCAACTTCCTCAGGCACTTGTTCTCAAAGGCCTGGATTTTCTTTTCTGAGTCTGCAAGCAGTGTCCAAGTCTCACAGCCGTAGAGTAGAATAGACACTACGAGGGACTTGTAAAGCCTGTACTTGATGGTGAAGCTGATGGAGTTACTTCGCCATATCCTGTCCAGCCTGGCCATTGCGGATGTTGCTGTACCTATCCTGATACGGATCTCTGCTATGCAACTACCGTCTTTGGACAGGGTGGCTCCCAAGTACTTGAAGCTATTGACCTCTTCTAGCTTCTGGCCGTTCATGTGAATGTTGCTGCTGCTGTCGCTTGTGGTGTTGATCATCACTTTGCTTTTATCCGTACTGATCTCCATGCCATAAGACCCTGCGCTACTTGAAAGTTTGTCTGTCAGGTTTTGGAGCTCACTATTGCTGCCTGCCATGAGGTCAATGTCGTCTGCGAATCGAAGATTGCACAGGGATCTGCCACCAATAGAGATTGAAGTATGGTGGTCGTGGAGGGTTTCCTGCATGATCTTCTCCAGGAATATGTTGAAAAGGACAGGAGAGAGCAGGCATCCTTGACGGACACCGATCGTCGTCCTGAAGAACTCGCCTGACTGATTGTTAAGTAGAACCGCGCTGCAGGCGTTCTTGTAAAGCGCTCTTGTAAGTGCAAGAACAATACAATACAATACAATACAACTTTATTGTCTGTTCGAGTCCAGGCACGACAGAAATTTGCCTTTCGGCTCGTCATGAAACAACAATATAAGACATTAACAAACGCTGCAAAAGCATATCATGAAAAATTATCACTGCAGCAATCTATCACAAGCAATCTGTCACAAGATGGGAGGTAATGTTAAGTAGATCATACTTATCGCGGCGTTATAAACGAGAGTTCAAAATCGAGACAGCAGTTGGAATAAAAGACTTCTTAATAACATTCCTTTTGGCAAGTGGCATGTTGAAACGTCTGCCTGATGGTAGCATTTGAAACTGATCAGAGAGTGGGTGACTAGGATCATTGACAATGCTAGCAGCTATCCTTCGGACAGCTCTATGGTACAGATCATCTACTGGGTACTGTCCTAGGCCAATGATCTTCTCAGCTGTTCTGACGATACGTGACAGTCTGCCCCTGTTTTTCATACTGAGATTGCCATACCAAGCAGTGATGTTAAACGTCAGTATGCTTTCGATCAGGCTTCTATAAACGGATTCTAAAACCCTGGAACTGACATCAAAACTTCTCAGTTTCCTAAGAAGGTACAGACGCTGGTTTGCTTTTTTCACAATCAGATCAGTGTTTCCAGTGAAGGACAGCCCACTATCCACGACTGTGCCAAGGTACTTAAATTCAGTGACCACCTCTACAGGTTGATTATTAATTGAGACAGGTACAAAAATATCATCAACTTTCCTGTCATCAATGACGAGTTCCTTGGTTTTCTGTACATTCATTTCCAGAAAACTATCTTTGCACCATGACTCTAATACTGCTATCTGTGCAAAGTACTCGGCCAGACTGTCTTCTTTTTGGAGTAGGCGTACAAGGGCCATGTCGTCTGAGAACTTTAAGAGACGAGAAGTGGCAGTGTGACAACGCATATGGTCTGTGTATATAGAAAACAATGTCGGAGAGAGGACACAACCTTGAGGGCAGCCTGAATTTAGCACCACTTGGTCAGACAGACTGCCGTGTACATTTACACGTTGTGGCCTGTCCTTCAAAAAGTCTCGCACCCACAGAATAATGTTTGTGTTCACATTAAAGTCCATCATACGCTGCAAAAGCATCAGTGGTTCAACAGTATTAAAAGCATTAGAAAAGTCAATAAAAAGAATTCTCAGATATGTGCTTTTGATTTCTCAAGATGTTGAAATACAAGATTGTACAGAGTAAGGCATGCATCCTCCACACCCCTATGGTTTTTGTAAGCAAATTGGAATGGATCCAGTAGTTCGGCAACATCATTTAACAGATGCCTCCTCACCACTTTTTCCATACATTTTGACAGAATAGAAGTCAATCAACTGGACGGAAATCGTTGAATTCATGAGCGTTGGTTTTTTTAGGAATCGGGACAATGATTGATGATTTCCAAGCCGTAGGGACAGTATGATGATCAAGCAGGAACTGAAAGATAGTAGTGAAGATCTTCCCCAATTGACCTGCACAGATTTTCAATACTCTTCCACCTAACCCATCTGGTCCAGGTGCTTTGTGTGCATTCAGCTTAGAAAAGATGTTTACTACCTCCTCTTCAGTAATTGACAAAGGTTCCGGCACAATGGACTGGCACAATTCATCACAGTTATCACTAAGGTTTCTGCCATCGAACCGTGAGTAAAAACGATTTAGATCATTGGCCATCTCAGCTGGATTCCCAGTGCAGAGCCTGGCTTGTTTCTTTTGCTGCCTACCCATCATGACGTTCAGACCATTCCATGCATCTCTAGCGTTGCCAGAAGAAAATTTTGTTTCGATCTTGCTTTTATAGTTCAGTCTGGCAGTCCTAGCAGCCCTTCTAAAATCCCTCTCCTTTTCCCGAAAGTCATCAGTGTTACCCTGTAAGAAAGCAAGTTTCTTCTGGTTCAAATACACCTTTAGCTCCTTGCTGACCCATGGCTTATTGTTAGCAAACACCTTCACTGTCTTGGTTTTAATTACAGTGTTCTCACAAAATCTTACGTAAGAAGTGACTGTCTCAACAAGTTCATTAGGGTCATCACAGTTATGAGTAAACATATCCCAATCTGTCGCCTCAAAGCACCCACGGAGCTCCTCCATGCTGTCCGGTGTCCACAGCTGTGTGGTTTTCGTTACAGTCTTTGTACAAAAGCACTGCATACCTATCATACTTGGACCAAATACCTCAAAATATTCAAGATTTCTACAGAAGTGTACTACTTATTCAGAAAATACCGACACCTTGCACACTCAACTTTTCTCTCAATTGGGTGAAAAAAACTGGCGTTTTCCCGTTAGGTTTGGGCAGGAAACAACCAGTAAACCTACTGGTTGGGTTCGATGTTGCCTTACATGTTTGACAAGTGAGAGTCACGGGAATAGAACGCCTCTTTTATTTTGCTCAACTGACAGGAAAGTGTTGCCGGATTTAGCGTATAAGCGTGAGGAAGTAGTGTGGAGTTGAGCGTGAGACTGAGGCGTGATAGTGAGAGCGTTTGGGTGGATGCAGGTTGGGAGCGGTGAGTGCACTTCTGACCAAACCTCGCCCAAGAACTGGTCCGGAACTCTGGCCGAGAGGGGCGATGATGTCAGAACAGGGGCGCACTGGTGGGAAGGAAAGAGTTAGGTCGGGGAAAGGGGAGCGAAGGGGGGGGGGGGAGGGCATGAGAGTGACTGGAGTTTATCTTCACAATCCAGGCAGGGCTGTTACGATCAGAAGAATTTCTCACTCATTAAAACATTGGCATTGCTTTCTTTACAAAGAATTTAATGAACGTGACGATGTACTCAGACACAGTCTGTATATATACAAGCTCAGCAAGTCTAATGGGTTAAATAAACATTATACATTACATTAGTTGTATACAAATCTGTGCTTTAAATTTTGAATAATTTATATTCAAAAATCACACCTACATTTCACTATCACGTTAGTTTCTGAGGATGTGATGACATACCTACTTAATTACGTGTACATCTTATTCTCACTCATAAAATTATGTCTCCAAGGAAACTGTGCCTTTGTACAAAAGGAAAAACTCTGAAATGTAAAACAACTAGGTTTTAGTGCAGCGGTCGGTGAAGGAGCACTCATAAATAATGATCGAATATAATTATGGGTTCCCGTTTTCTTTTCACGTGACGCAAAATAAAGAAAGCCATGGAAGAAGCTTGAACAAACATCAGAAGCAAACATAGTCTGCTCGCTTGCTGACGACACTTTGGTATCATGACGTTAAATTGGTACGGTGGCTTTTCAGATCTTTCACTTTCAGAAAGGGCCAAATGACATGTGATAACTTGATTTTGAAGTTTTGAAGTTATGCGTTCGGGTACATTTTTAAACATCTTCATTTCTGTATCACATTTTTGCATTATATGTCATTATTGAGCATGGTACCGTGCCAGCGCTCCTGTCTGCTGTTATCACAGCAAGGCCCAGCATAACTAAAACTTAGTGTCAGCCCGCGGCAGTGCTCTTGAATACTGTGCATGTTTTGTGTGCGATCACCAACATTCATTGCCTTTTTTTTCTCTTTTCAGAAGCATTTTCTGCAAGAACACTCACGCCAACACAGCTGTTCAAGCCAATCTCTTGCCGGTCACTACTACATCTAGAACCATCAACACAGCCGGGATCATCGTGCCACAATGGCAGTCAGCTCTCTTCCTGCTCACCATCAGAACAGCCGGGATCATCTCGCCACAGTGGCAGCCAGCTCTCTTCCTTGTTACCATCAGCACAGCCGGGATCATCTCGCCACAACGGCAGCCAGGGGTCTTTCTGCTCACTGTCAGTGCAGCCAGTCATTCGGAAGCTTGGGGATACGAGGATGCCGATAGACGAGGAGAGGAGGTAGAAGACTGGCAACTCAATCTTCTGCTTCTAAATGACCCCGACGACCCACCCACATTCTTCTCCAGACGATGGCTGACAACATCAACACCTGATCTGGCCTTTTCCACGGATGATCTCGCAAAGAAAGCCACCAGAACAGTGTTAAGCCAGCTGGGGGTGGGGGGGGGGGGTGGGTGGGTGGGGGGCGGAGGCCATTACAAGCCAGTCAAATTATCTCTGGACATCAACCGTAAACAACAGGGAGCAAGAAGTTTTCCCAGATGGAACTATAAAAAGGCCAACTGGAAACACTTCTCATCGCTGGCAGATATATACGCAGGGAAAATCCGAAACAAGCAGCAACGTCTAAACTGCAGAGTAAAAGCTCTAAACCAAGCCATTCTGAAGGCAGCAACAGAATGTATCCCCCGTGGCGCCAGAAAGAACTATAGACCTTAATGGACAGAAGAATATCAACAACTGGAAGAGAGAGTTTCAGAAGCCAGAGAAAGAGTTGAAAAAAACCCCAGTGGTGAAAACAACATTGCACTGAGGGCAGCTACAGCGAAACAGAGACAAACAAACCTACATACAAGAAGCTCGAAAAAGCTGGCATAAGAAAACTGAGCAGCTGAACCTGGACAAGGATGGCAACAAACTGTGGAAGCTAGCACGTGCCATGAATGATGAGACCAGCAGCAGGAGCTTACCAATAACTCTTCAACACAACGAGGAGCTGCTGACCGCCGCATCAGTCAGATCAGAAAATACCTCACTACCGAAGCTGCCACCAAACTTGCTGTCTCTCCCATCCTATCTCGCATCGACTACTGCAACTCTTACCTTTCGGCCTCCCTCACTCCACCACTGTTACTCTCCAGCGCGTCCAGAACAATGCTGCCCGCCTCGTCCTCAGAAAGAAAAAATCCGACCACATCACTCCCCTGCTCAAACTCCTTCACTGGCTTCCCATCTCCCAACGCATCCAACACAAGATTCTGTCTCTCTGCTACAAATCCCTAAACAACTGAGCTCCTGGATATCTCTCAAACATACTTCATCCCTACACTCCTCCCCGCTCCCTCCGCTCCGCCTCCGGCCCTCTCCGCCTCCACATCCCCCGCACCAAACTCAGCACTTTCGGCCCTCGCTCATTCTCAGTACACGGTCCATCCACCTGGAACACTCTCCCACTCTCTCTCCGTCAGAAACACTCTCCTCCTTCCAGTCCGCCCTCAAAACTCACCTGTTTCAACAGTTCTAGCACTATACCACCACACTCCCCGCCCCAATCTGACTGTCGTAATGTGTGATGAAACTCTATGCTTATGCATAGTGTTCACACATTAGGTTAAATACGGTACGGTTTTGTTAACGGTTTGTTTTGTGCCGATAGTCCGTGAGGCCCGTGGTCCGCGTGGAATTTCTAAGGAACGTTTAACACGGGGAGTTCTAGGCGGAAGCTCAGTCTGGCAGAGCAGTAAATATATTAGTACGGGGCTTTATCGTCAGCTTGGACGGATGTATGTGAGACACCTAGCCCGTATTCCAAGACTCTGAAACCTAGAATTCAGAGTGCTTGTCAAGAGTAGAGCGACGGACGCCGAGACGTTGAATAGTGAGAAACTAATGCCTAGCCTGGCCGTGATATTGTGTATATGTGGTAGTGGTGTATATAGGTGTCATAGTTGTGAGCGTTCTTCTTATATTTATCTTGTATAAAGGTTACTTTAGAAAGGGAGCCAGTGAGTTGAGTTTTACCGCATGAATGCGCCCGTCTGAGTCAGTGGCGGTGTATGCGTCTGTTGTGCGAGAGTCTGTACGTGTGACTGTGGGCAAGTCTGCGTGCGTTACAGTGGTGACCCTGATTTTAGCGGTACGTTAGAGTAGCTGCGGGCGATAATGGAGTAGTGGATTTAAAGTTCAGTATTGCTGGGTGGGTGTTAGGTTGTTGTTATTTTTGCGGTTGATTTGTATTTTTACGTTTTCAAGTTTTTGGGAAGTTGTTGTAGTAAATATGGAGTCGGACCCGGTAGAGGCTTATATTACGCAAGGTGAGAGGTTAGGGCTGAAAGATGAGAAACATTTTGAGTACGTTGAGAAATGTAAGGACAGGGAGGATAGGGCGAGAGAAATTAGTTAGTTATTTGGGTTTAACGCCGAGCAGGCGACTAAGGCCATCTCACGGCGGGATGGGTAAAAATCTGGTCAGCCAGACTAAAAGCAAGGTCTAAAGACAAGATGTAAATATAGCTTAAAAATGTCAGGCTAAAATGTCGTACAAGTCTTTAAAAGAAACGTATACAGACTCTCAAAAAGGGCAAATAAAAAATATGAATGCTCAGATCTTGTTAAAAATATTGCATTCTCTCAAGAAATTGAAGATTTTGTCCGGGGGAACATCCCGGAACAAAACCTTCAAGGAGTCTGCTGTGAAGTGTTTATATCTCGTGTCAATTAGATCAGCACAATACAGCAAAAAGTGTCGAACAGAAAACAGCTCATCACAGGCAAAACACCATGGACGCTCATCCTGTTTAAGTAAGTAAGAGTGCGTAACATACGTGTGCCCGAGGTGGAGCCGAGCAAGGACAGTCTCCTCACGGCGGCTGTCGCAGCGGAAAGGTAGGCTGTCGGACAAATTAGGGCGAGAGAAAGAGAAGCTCTGAGAGAGAGGGAAGAAAGAGTGCTTAAGAAAGAGGAGTTAGAAGCTCAGAGAGAGCGAGAAGAGAGGGAAAGAGTGCTTAAGAAAGAGGAGTTGGAAGCTCAGAGGGAGAGAGAAGAAAGAGTGCTTAAGAAAGAAGAGTTAGAAGCTTAGAGGGCATTTCAGAGAGAGAGAAGGACGAGAGGGAACATGCGTTAAGAGAGAAAAAGCTAGAGTACCAGAGAGAGAAAGAAGGATAGGGAGGAAAAGGAGAGAGATAGGGAGGTACAACTACAGTTAGCTCGAGATGCGGGGTCTAGAGCAGCTCCAGATAGTGATTCGGTAGGCCGGGGCATACGTAATTTTCCTATACTGCCAATGTTTAAGGAGTCTGTGGACTCCATTGACGCTTTCCTGTGTCGTTTTGAGGCTTACGCGCAGGCGTTGAGTTGGCCTTCTGCCAACTGGCCCATTTTCCTGTCGTCTGTGCTAGAAGGTCAGGCCTTGAGTCTTTGCCATAGCTTGAACGTTTCGGGGAACGTAGATTACGAGACTTTGAAGGAGTGTCTATTACAGAAGTTCCAGTGTAGTGTGGAGGGTTTTAGAGAACGCTTGAGAGCTTGTCGGCCAGAGACAGGGGAATCGTTTGTGTCGTTTGGCATACGGTTGTCCCACTTGCTCGTACGTTGGGTCGAGCTGTCCAAGATCGGCCACACGTACGAGGCATTATTCGATCTCGTGTTGGCGGAACAGTTCTTTGGTAGCGTTTTCAAGGATCTAGTGGTATTCTTGAGGGAGCGTAGCTTCAAGCGTACAGATGAGTTAGTGCAGAACGCGGAGGCTTTTCGGCTGGCGCATCCGACGAAAACCCTAGCGCGTAGGACCGAGTTGCCGCCAGTTGGGTTGCTCGTCGCTAACACGACTGCGGGTTACCGGGGCGTCAATACCTTCCGTGGGGCCCAACTATTTAACGGGAGAGGTTCTTTCCGGTTTCGGCGTGGGGACAGAGGTGCTAACAGTGGCGTTCGCGAACCTTACGCACGAGCAGAGACATCTAGGCGTGGGTACGGTCGTGGTCGTATGGCTAATTCGGACACTCAGTGTTTTGCGTGTCACGCGTACGGTCATTTCGCTCGTAGCTGTTCTAGCAGTCGTTCAGACGCTCAGCGTTTCGCGTGTCAGGGGAACGGCCATCTGGCACACCAATGTCCTAGCGATACTGGTATGGTGGAGGGGGAGGAGCAGCCCACTCACGTAGCCAGCTTTGCAATTCCAGTCAGAGAGGGACCACAGCTGGACGGAGTGCGTTCAGCTGACGGAGGTGGTTGCCCACCTCTAAGGAACGGTGTTGTGAACGGATTTCGCGTTTCAGTTCTCCGTGACTCAGGTACAACGACAGCGGGGGTCAGGCGTAGCTTAGTGAGGGATGATCAGTTCACGGGCGAGACGCAGCACGTAGTTTCGTACGGAGGGAAGGTAGAATCTTTTCCTTTGGCCAAAATAGAGGTTGACACCGAGTTTTTCTCAGGTGATCTGATTTCGTGTGTCATCGACGACCCAGTAGTTGATTTAGTCATGGGTAATATGAAGGGTGTGCAGCCAGTCGTCCATAGGGTCGAGGCGATTAAGCGACCTCATGTCCCTAGCGGTGCAGTCGCATCAGTCGCTACGGGAGCTCAGAGCAAGCGTGCTCGTGAGCAAACGGACCGTGTTGGTACCGTCCAGATTCAGGGGATCGGTCCGCGGGTTTGGTCCACCAGTCGGGTTGGCTGGAGACGGCATACTTCTGTTGCGGACAGAAATGCTGCTCAGCACCCAATATTTAGGTAGGTCGGTGACTGTTGAGTCTCGCAAGGGTGTGGGCAGTCGTTCGATCATGTTCATTTCGGTAGGTATTGGCGCGTTAGTTCTGGTTTTGTGTATGCAGTACGATCCGAGGGTGTACGTTGAGGTTTAAGGCTGTTTTGTTTTCTTTCTTTGGTTCTGTTTAGGATAGTGTAGTACGTCGAGTAGTCTTAAAAAGAAACTCGGGCGTTTCTTTTTTTCACGAGGAAGGGGAATTGTGATGAAACTCTATGCTTATGCATATCGTTCACACATTAGGTTAAATAAGGTACAGTTTTTATTAACGGTTTGTTTTGTGCCGATAGTCCGTGAGGCCCGTGGCCCACGTGGAATTTCTAAGGAACGTTTAACACGGGGAGTTATAGTGAGTTCTAGGCGGAAGCTCAGTCTGGCAGAGCAGTAAATATATTAGTACGGGGCTTTATCGTCAGCTTGGACGGATGTATGTGAGACACCTAGCCCGTATTCCAAGACTCTGAAACCTACAAACCAGAGTGCTTGTCAAGAGTGGAGCGACGAACGCCGAGACTTCAGTCACCAGTGACCTAATGTGAGGTCATCTCTCAAGCTCTTCACTCAGGGAGCGAGCGATCGGGACCGAGACACCCGAGTCACAGCGAGAACTGGGCTACGGTACGAGTAACGAGGACGTCCGTGATACAAGAGAAAGGAAGACTCGAAGAGCCTACAACGAAGGACTTGCACGCCTAGACGTGCGAAGGACTAACGTAACCAGGCGATAACATCAAGCAGGTTGGATAGTGAGAAACTAATGCCTAGCCTGGCCGTGATATTGTGTATATGTGGTAGTGGTGTATATATGTGTGATAGTTGTGAGCATTCTTCTTATATCTTGTATAAAGATTACCTTAGAAAGGGAGCCGGTGTGTTGCGTTTTACCGCATGAATGCGCCCGTCTGAGTCAGTGGCGGTGTATGCGTCTGTTGTGCGAGAGTCTGTACGTGCGACTGTGGGCAAGTCTGCGTGCGTTACTTAATGTATTTCACTATTTGTGGTACGTGAGTCGTTGTCTAAAGCGTGCGCATGCGTGCGCGAGTTGTGAGTGCGCGCTTAGAGTTATAATTATTATAAGATAAGCGCATAATAAATACCGTAATTATTATTATTATTATTAAGGCAGAAAAACAGTTCATCAGCCAATTTGAGGAGACCAGTAACCTCCAGGTTCCAATAAAACAGAAAGAGAGAGATCAGAGAGACCTAGAACGCCTCTGTAGGCAGCCGCGGGGAACTCATGATGAACACTTCTTTCACAACAGAACTGGCGGATGCTATGTCCTCGCTAAAACTTCAGAAATCACCTGGCCCAGACAAGATAACAAATGAAATGTTGCAACACATTGGACCAAAAGCAAAGAAGAAACTTTTCCAGCTCTTCAATGACACCTGGAAAAAAGGAGCTGTCCCACAGGTCTGGAAAGAAGCCATCATGGTGCAAGTCTACAAGAAAGGAAAGGACAAATGCAAAGCTGAGAGCTATCGACCCATCAGCCTCACAAGCTGCGTCGACAAACTGATGGAGCGACTCATTAACACCAGACTCATGTTGCATCTTGAAAGCAAAAAGCACATCGGCCCAGAACAATTAGTTAGTTATTGGGATTTGACGCCGAGCAGGCGACTAAGGCCATCTCACGGCGGGATGGGTAAAAATCTGGTCAGCCAGACTAAAAGCAAGGTCTTTAGACAAGATGTAAATATATCTTAAAAACATGGCAGGCTAAAATGTCGCACAAGGCTTTAATAGAAACGTCTACAGGCTCACAAAAAGGGCAAAATAAAGAAATTCACATTGGCTATGAATGCTCAGATCTTGTTACAAATATTGCATTTTCTCAAGAAATTGAAGATTTTGTCCGGGGGAACATCCAGGAACAAAACCTTCAAGGAGTCTGCTGTGAAGTGTTTATATCTCGTGTCAATTAGATCGGCACAATACAGCAAAAAGTGTCGAACAGAAAACTGCTCATCACAGTCTAAACAGCATGGACGCTCATCCTGTTTCAGTAAGAGTACGTAACATACGTGTGCCCGATGTGGAGCCGAGTAAGGACAGTCTCCTCACGGCGGCTGCCGCAGCGGTAAGGTAGATTGTCGGACACCGTAGGAAGGGCTTCATGCCTTCCTCTTTGTCCCACTCGGAGTGCCACTCGCGGGCTATGTACGCACGAATCACAGGTTGAAAATCACTATACACGGTCTGTGTGTCAGGGACAGGGTCATTGCGGGCACTGTTGGCAGCAGAATCTGCGATCCTGTTGCATTTGTTGCCCACATGCCCTGGGACCCAAATAAAAATGATGTCATAATATTCCTTCATCAAGTCTGCCTAGAGCTCTCTAATCTGCACCAGCAGTGGGTGGTCTGTTCCCGCGCCCTGAAGGGCCTGCAGGGCAGAAAGAGAGTCAGACAGAATCAGGAAGTTCCATTCCCGAGACTGATAGGCATGCCTGAGTGCCAGCATAATTGCCTGCAGTTCTGCATTAAATAGAGAAAAAGCTAACCTACTTGCCAAAGAAGGCGGACAGCTGGATCAGGAAGACAAACAGGTCTCATACCAAGATGAAAAGACCATCAACAAGACCCTTATTGAAAGGAAATAGCTCCAGCAGCATCCCAATCACGACAAGATGGACAGCTACTACCATCTTCCCAGAGCAGGCCAAGTGACCCTGTTCAAACTGCGGACAGGACACAACAGGCTGAAAGCACATCTCTATAACAAGATGAAACTTGGTCAGACGGAGATGTGTCCCTGTGACACTGCTTCAATGACTGCTGCCCATTGCTCCAGGACTGCCCACTTCAGGATGTTTTGAGATGTACCGCATGACCGGACGAGACACCCTTGAGGCAGAAACTCTACGGCGACCTTGCGGACCTGAAGAGGACAGCAGCGTTCACGAGGGCCACAGGCGTGGATGTCTAGAGGAAGCGATCGAGGAAGAAGAAGAAGAAAAAGAAGAAGAAGTCTTAGGCATGTCATGGAAATGGTTAAGAAAAATTTAAAATAAACGTAAACAAGATGATGATTTCATCCCAAAGTCTACCGTATTGTTTGGAGCTCAGATGGGTTTATGTTTTAGGAACATTCAGAGTTGTTCATATGGTTAGGCTTATAATGCTGATCCATTTCCCTCCTCTCTAAGCCAACCTCTGATCAACACACACGTCGGCGCACACATAAAGACGGACACACGGCGCTTCCATCTACTACTCTAACCCACCCTCTGATCCACACACACTGGCACAAATGTATAAATAAAGACGAGCACACGGCGACTTATGCCGTTCGTAAGCTCTGTGGTCTGGCGTAGCATCGCTATTCTGCACGAGCAGCAAAATAACGTCACTTCAATTCTTCACGTTATGGCATCATTAGCCACACGATGACAACGATGTTATACCTCATCACCGCAGTACTAACATTTGACATATCAAAGAATCAACTTTGCAATTTTCTTGCCGATTTTCATGCCTTGAGCTTACAGGTCACAATTTGACCTAATCCTACCCCAGCGCCGGGACAAATAGCACTTTTATCCAAACACTGTCTATTTAAAATCATGCGGGTATTAATGAGAGACATATTTTTTTCCGTAAAAGAAAAACTGAATTTATGTTAGCTGTTTTACAAATGACTCCGAAAAAGTGGTGCAGAAAACTGATTTTCAAACCTAGGGCATGCAGGTCACAATAGACTTAATCGTACCTGACAGCCGAGACAAACTGAAGACTTTTGTAAATACCTTATATGAAAATGCGATTATTAATGAGAAGATTGTGGGTTTTTTCGTAAAAAAAAGATTCAATTGTTTTAAGATTAACCCATATAATTTGTGACATTAATCTCAAAAACGTGAAATATATATATTTTTAATATATTTAATTATTACTCAAAAGGTTCCAGAGGTACAATGCTGGTTAACAAACTCATTCTATGTCCCTTTTATATAGCTATACGCAAAATATCTATAAAAATAAGAAAATTACGGACTCCAATGTGGATCAACCGTTTCTTTTTTAAACGGACATTTTCTCGCTAATGAGCATCTTAATTAAAACATTTTATAAAAACAGCCCGAGAGAATTGATTTAGGGACAAAATCCTAAAATGTCAAGCTTGTCCGTCCTCAAACGCGGGCTATAGTCGCTATCACATCCTCACACATACACACATACGCGCTTTTGCGCCAAATCGACATTCTCATGCAAGGTTTGCGTAGCTAGACGTGACGTCAATTTTATCTTTGTTACTTCTTTGCCAGAATTTTTGCGTTACGCGCCGAAAGCGTCATGTGTATGCTTCGGAATGCGCCTGGCCTAGCCCCATCTCAAAATCTGTATTTTGTAAATACGGTAGACAAAAAGCAGATGCATTTTAATACAGGCTGAGAGCAAATAACACCGGTATTTCTTGACAGATCAAAGTGGTTATTTTTTCCTCAAGAGATTTTATTTCATCACACACACACACACACACACACACACACACACACACGCACACACACACACACACACACACACACACACACACACACAACACACACACACACACACACACACACACACTCACAAGCACTTTTCAAGTTGTGTTGACAGGCTCAGGAGACCTTTCTAGACCAAATCAAATCCACGCATCTCAGCATCCAACTAAGTATAAGAGGTCATCCATCTGATACTACACACCCAGCTCACACACATTAAGGGTACAGGTCAGGAGATAATTTTTTGTTCTTCAATGGTTCTTTGTACACAGCCTCCTCTATATTGTTGACCTGTCACCGGTGCTTAAAGGATCGAACGCTACGTATTGAAATCAGAAAAAAAAGTTGTTGTAATCTATATTTATAAATATTGCTTTAATTTTGATTGCAGCTCAACTACCTGGCATCCATCAGAGGAAAGGGCAAGGCAGACATAGTCAGAAATGTAATGAAAAGGATTCTAAAAGCAACACTGGCCTTGACGTGCAACATGACGGGTCAGGAGGGGGGGGGGGGAGGAGGGTGGGGGGGGGGGGGGGGTAAGAAGGCACCTTTCAAAAACTTAAGCTGAAGGAAGTTGTCTATGGTAAATATCGCCATTGCCTGCCAGTTGGATTTATTATTTCTTAAAATAGTTAAGAACTAACTTCATGACTGCACCAACCCAGTGTCTGAGCAAGCAATGCACTATGTGTGTGTACTTGACTGTTTTTGTGCGAGAACATAACAATTTTAACCGTTAAATGTTAACTGTTCTTTTTAAAAAGTGCAGATTTTTACAGAAGCACGTACACAATAATAGGATTGCAATAGCACCAAAAGAGCACACATGAGCATAAATTTATTTGTTTAGTGTTTGATTCTACTGAAAATCTGTATGTTAAAGGGGCACGACCGACCTTTTTTAATGCTACATTTCGCAAAAAGCTTTAACTGGGCTTCAGTATACATACCCACTTAGACAGTGACCCCCCCCCCCCCCCTCCCTATTGTCCCACCTAATGCTTTCTTTCGTCCGTTCAAAGCGAAAGAGGCCACTGGAATCTTGTGACTATACCTGTCAAAAGATTGCTTCCGATAGACGAACAGGTAGCTGACGTCATAACTATTCTATACGACCTTATGCCATCTGCATAATTATAACAAATCAGAGACAAGATGGCGGATGAACCAGCGAAGAAAAGTATCAGTCGACTCGCGCCGGCCGACAATGACAGACTCGGAATTGAAGAGAAGAAAGAAAAAGAGAGACAAGATACCCCTAAGTAGAATTGACATCGGACAAGGGAACATAGAGCTTGGCTTGACCGCCTATCCGGAATTTGTCGCTTTCTTGCTATGTGAATCAGTAGTAATCCGGTTACGATCTTTGTCAATCTTCCTATAGCGGTTCCACGAGCGCTAGAGACTTATTTTCAGAATTCTTGATCTTCAGTAGAATTTACTCTCTTACTGATTTTGCAAGATTTTAAACCTTTTTTATCATAAAGTTACGAGCTAGTTTATCAGATTTTATGCTGCAAGGATAAAAAAAAAACTACGGCCTGTGTGTCATGCGGCACCAGCTGCCGACATCGCTGGTCGTGACACGTTTTTGTCTGTGCGGGCTCTCATTCACTCGATTCACAGAGGTAGTGTTTCTGCTGCGATAGTGCATTTGTCGTTTCCAGAGATGCTTTCAGTTACGTAGACTTCGATGTGTGTGATCAGTTTAAAATTGCAATTTCAGAAAGTGGGTATAAATACCACTGTTTTGTTTCGTGACGCTGGCTCAGTCGCTTGGCAGGGAGACCCGAGTCGAAGAAGCCACGCCCACAGCACGATTGCCCGTTACTCAGGGTAGCAGGTCAAGCGGAACCCGCATTGATTTTGACAGCATATCGAATATGGAAGAGTTATTTTACATTCTCGTGGAAAAAAAACCAACACACCCTACAAACAATGAATTTCGACATTTGGCATTGTATTTACATCATAAAGTTCTAAGTTAGTACACAAAGGACCCATACATAATACTGTCAGCAGTATCTGTTGCAGACAGTTTTCCGACTGTGTTAAGATGATTAAACCTGGAGAAAATAACTTTAAATGTATCCTGTTTCTACAATGAAGTGAACCACTTACAATCTTCCTCATCTCATGTTTCAGCGGCAGTTAAAGCAAAATATAATGATGACACAGACAACGAGCTAGACAGAGCGGTTGGTCGGACACTCCAAGATGCCAGAGACTGGGAGGGGGACGGAGGACACAGACGCAGCCAGACGAACCGGACAGGAGAACGTTGGCCAGCGATGAGTATCTTCGAAACATAGGCGATCTGAACTGATTCTGTAGACCCTGACAGTGCTATAACCTACTTTACTTTGTAACCTTCCTAAAATATTAGCACTGGCAGTCTCCCCTTTTCTTTTCATTTATCACTACAATATCGACTGCAACCCTTCCCCCCCCCCCCCCCCTTTGGTAGGTTCTCCTTTAGGGTGCATGGAAATTTAACGCTAGGTGGTGGTATGGAATGTATGCCCCTGCAGACACCACAGTTAAATGTGGTGTCATAGCAGGTAGGCAGAATTTCCTGCCTCCTCCAGTATTGCTGATGGTGTGCTGAAGAGGCTTCCATATGCATTGCTTTCAGTCACTTTCTTAGCGCCCCCTCTCTTTCCTATCTCTTTTTTTGTGCTTTGGCCGCACGCAGTAGATCTATGATCACTGGTCGATCATGCACATTTCTCTCCCCTGACAGTGCTATAACCTACTTTACTTTGGGTCCTTATTTTAGATTGAGCTATTGGGTGGATTTTCTCTCTCTCTCTCTCTCTCTCTCTCTCTCTCTCTCTCTCTCTCTCTCTCTCTCTCTCTCTCTCTCTCTCTCTCTCTCTCTTTCTCTTTCTGTCCTTTGCTGTCGTGTGAATGCGATGATGTTCATCTCGTCATAGCCTTTCGATCATGGTCTTTTAGATTCATGTTTGTCGTATGAAAGTAATAAAAACGGGAGGGGGTGGGGGGGGGGGTGGGTGGTACGCGAGTTGTATTTTGTGTTGAATACGTTTAGACATTAGAAACTAGACTGAAACAAGAAAGGTGTAAAGCTTTAGGAAATAAATTGTATCGTAACCGTTGACCTTTCTTTGAGTCTTGCTATCAGTGTTAGCGAGAGTAAATGTGCGTGTAAATTACTACTAGACTATCACAATTGTGTCTGTTAGACATGCACTAGGAAAGAAAAACGTGCACTACCACTGAACTATTGAAATATTACATATTACGATTACGTAACAGGACCAGTACCTGTTTAGCGCCGCGACTGATGAGAACTCTGATAGTTTCGAGGTCGTGACCTAGCAGAAGCATAACTGGTATATTTGGTGCCGTGAATAATAGGGCAAAACGCGTGCAGGGACGAGTTGTCCTTTCCTACTGTAGGCCTTCTTAGTTTCCTTTCGTCACTTCCGTGTTTGTTTTGAGAAGAGACCGACTAGCATTTGGGCGCAAATAAAATGGTTCAAAAGTGTTGTGTAAAGTTTTGTCACAACATTTCGGATCGGGAGACAGATCGTCGGTTCTACTCTATTCCCAATGTGATAAATAAAAAGGGAGAATCAATGAAAGAATTGACCACAAGACGACAAAGAGAGTGGACAGCACAACTGCAACTGAAGACAGTAACTTTCGAGTCCAAGGCCAGAAAACACGTTTGTTCCGATCATTTTGTGAACGGTAAGTTATTCAGATAAAATTTTACTTAGATCAGAATAAATTTAAGTCTTTGAATTTAAGTCATATAATTCAGGCCTTGATAATTGTGGATAACTGGATTGAGTTTGTGTGACTACTGACCCTGTGACAGTACTGTTCATACTGCTTAGGACTTGGGTACATGCCTACTGGCTACAGCTAGTCAGCAGTAGGCTGCTCAGTCAGTGTGTAAACCTACATTTCAATCATCAGCTAGGCTTGCTGACTGGCTTTCATTTATTGTAACTCAATACATTAGAACTGATTGTTATTTTAAATTTGGCATAGTTACTTCGATTGTTAAATTCCCAGTAAATTAATATGTAGTGATTCATTGCACTGACTAAAGCAAGGAGTTATGTGTAGGTTCCAGGTTTTGTTTGTGTTTCTCCCTTTATTAATTATGGACTCATCTTTTGTAATAATAATCAGAACACGGTGATTATTGTATAAATTAAAAAAAATTATATGATGAACATTAGTGTTAAAGCAAGATGATTGATTATTATTGATATTATTTCAGGTGTCAAGGCATACGTTGGAGATGTCAACAGTCCCAGTTGGAAACCTACACTTATATTAGGACACTCCTTGTGCAAGGGTGACAGTGCTGCTCGGTGCTATTCTTTACTCATTTGTAATGTCTTCACTGTGAAAAACTATATTATAAAATAATAAACACAGCAAATAAAATAATATTAAAGATACTAGGCTAACGCTTAAAGATGTATTATTAAAGATATTACTTAAAAAATATGTTAATGGTAAAGATATTATTTATTAAACAATACAAGACAGATTTATCAAAGCATGTCTTAGCATAAATAAGAGCCACAGGAAGAGCTGATTGTGGGAGAGGTTTGAGGAAGAACCAGAGATAATAATATAGTAGCAAATTTAGGCATACTTGTAGAAATAGAAACTAATATAAAACAAAACAGTAAAAAAGAACAAGACCACAAATGAAAATAATTATATGAGTTTATTGAATAAGATGAAAGCAAATGACTTTTAAGAACAAAGCACTAAACAGTGCAGTGATGCAAGCATTGAGAAAAAAAATCTTAAACACAACTGAGACTGCAAACTATCTTGAAGCTTAAATCATAAACACAACAAAGAAATATTAAAGATACTTTTAATTATTAAACAATACAACTTTCAATCAAGACAAATAATAAGTAAAGGTATCTTTAATATTTATTTGTTGTGTTTATGATTTTAGCTTCAAGATACTTAGCAAGCACAGTTGTGTTTAAGATTAGTTTATATTAAAAAAAATATTAAGTATACTGTTCATTTATGGAAGGCTTAAAAAAGACATCCTGATCAATATTGATTGTTAGTGTAATGTGAAGGCATTGAAGTGGTCCAGTATATTGAATGTGATGCAGGTCCTCTATTTTGATGCCTTAACTTCAAATGCAAGTTCTTTATTTGCAGCTAAGTCCAATTAAACTGGTAAGTTTTATAAGTGTGTGGCGTTTAGTAGTTTAGTCAAAAACTCCAGAGATGACAAGTTTTATTGCTGTATTTCCATGTCCTTTGTTTCAGTTATAATAGACTGTGCAGTCGCAGAACAAAGAAAGCTGCTGAGCAGGCATCTGGAGGTGAGGAGATAAGTGAGCCAAATGACATGAGTGATGAGACCGACAGTGCAGCAGCTGGGACGCCACCTCCTGAACAGGGTGAAGATGGAGGTAGCTATTGCCAGACTGAGGTTGTTGCACTGAGCACGCTGACACAACAAGAAGAAAACCTGCTCAGAGAGGAACTTAGCAAACTAATTAAAGAAAACTGTGATCTAAAAGAACAGCTGTCAAAGAAAGAAATGAACCAAGAATCACTCAGAGACCAGGATGATACTGTCCGTTATTTCACAGGTCTTACAGATTTCGCTCTCTTGTCTACTTTATTTACATTTGTCTGCAGTCATTTGCCATCAAACAAGCGTCGTGCTCTGTCTCCGTTTCAATCATTTATGTTGACAATGATCCATTTAAGATTAAATACTCCACTTCCGCACCTAGCATATATGTTTTGCGTATCGAGAACAACTGCCTACAAAGTGTTCAATGAAACACTAACATTCTTTATTATCGAATGAAACCAATGGTGTTTTGGCCTGAGCGACAGTGCATTAGAGCAAGTCTGCCTGAACAATTTCTAATCTGTCCATGGAAACGTGTTGTTTCAATTATATACTGTTTTGAAATATTCATTGAAAGGCCTTCCTGTTTTGACACCAGTGCTATGACATGGTCACACTACAAACACAACAATACCATTAAATATCTGATATCCATAACACCACAGGGCCATATTTCATTTATATCCAAGGGTTGGGGTGGGAGGACAACTGACAAAAAAATTACTGATTGCAGTGGATACTTAAATAATTTACTACCTAATGATCTTGTTTTGGCAGACAGAGGATTTGATATTCATGAACTAGTGGCAATGCAGGGAGCCGAGGTTAAAATTCCAGCGTTCACTAAGGGTAAAAGTCAGCTGACATCTGCAGAAATAGAGTCAACAAGAAAACTGGCACATCTGCGCATTCATGTAGAACGCATCATAGGTCTTCTGAGAAACAAATTTACAATTTTGAACACCACTATTCCAATAGACCTGCTTTTCATCGAGAAGGTGAAGAGATTACCACATTAGACAAGATTGTCACTGTTGGTTGTGCAGTTGTCAACCTCTGCAATGGTATTATTTAAAAATGAACCTGTTACTTTGCGACCTTTGGGCCACTGTGTGGTTGATGCAAAGACTAATAATGAATTCAGCATTGCAAATTGCTTCATGTTAAAAAAAATAGTTACAAGGCAACAATTAATGTTGTTATGCTATATATTGAATGTTATTATTAGAGTTGTAATTCTTTCCTTTTTATTTTATTTCTTTAATTATTAAAAGTATCACGTGAAAATATGTGAGCATGGATACTTAAATAATTTACTACCTAATATTAAGATTGTGTGTAGACTTTTAATAAACCAATTGAATTGAATTGAAATTCAGTTGTTGGGAAAACTTTTTTGTTGGTTTTGTAGTGTTAATTTACAGAATGTGATGAATGTAAATGTTTTTTTTGTAATTACACTTAACAATTTGGCACAGAAACAAATTACAGGAGGCTGGCGTAAGATGGGGGCAGGTGTGATACTAAAATCCATGTGTGCTCTGACCTCCGCACGGTGGACAGATCCACACACCCTTTGGTTTCCTTTAAAGTCCTACACAGCCAAAATGAAACCACTCAATCTTGCATCCTTTGTTGTCACAGGCAATCATTTTCCCATATTCTTGCTTCCGACACAAACAGAAAATGACACCCTCTGCACCTGCATCTGATTCTTTCCCTTCTTGTGTCTCAGCAATTTTGTTCTGATTAACTGAAGGGTCATGAACCAGCCATTTACCAACTAGCTCTGGTAGAATCGCCATTTTAAACAAAGCTGTTGCCTTTATCACACAAACATCCCAAAATATCTGGTTGGGAAAAACCCTCACAATGGCCAGGTCAGCTGTGGTCCACACGGCAAAGTCACAATATGCTGACTTTGTGAGAAAGATCTGCGCTTGGACCTGAGAGTAGTATGGATGATCCACCCGCAATGCAATAGAGCCATTAACAATAGCTAAGCAAAATGCAGCGTCGGAAGATATAGCCTCTTTTATTGTCTGATTTCTGTGTTTATAAGGACATTTAATTTCAAGACAACCACTCCCATGGCATGCACAATTTACCATGGCGTCTGGTTTCGCACCCATAAATGGGTACTCTTTTGGAACAAATATTCCACATTCTCTAATGACAAAGTTATCATGCTCTTTCACACAAACAGTGCGATACATCTCTTTTGCCTGACTTCCTTTTTCTTTACCCCATTTTATTTGAGCAGAGGAAAAGAGGACTTTATCTGGGTAACAGATCTTTTTTACAAGAGATGGGGCAGGTTTGTCAATACTTGTGTGACATACAGCATATAAATTGGAAGCTGTAATTCGTCCTGCTCTAACAGAAAACCACTTTGAGATTGTCCTTGTGTGGATTGTTCAATAAGCTCAGTCTCAAACTGTTGTAATTTAATCTCAGTAGTGCGACAAGTCTCTTGCAGGCATTTTAAAGATTTCCCCACTAAGTCATCCTGTTTCAAATCTCTCAGGTCAGTTGGCAAAGAAAGTGATGGACTGCAGTTCAGTTGATCAGATTCTGTACATGGGACTGCCACCTTATAATCATTACAGTATTCTGGGTTACTTTGAGTAGATTACTATTCCTATTGCTCTGTTTCAGCTTAGAAAAAAAAAACTGTCATCTCCTCTTGGGTTGGTTCTGCATCACACTCCAATGGCTTTATGCCATTTTGGGGTGTGACATCTTCTGAAACATTATCAATAAGTTTATCAAGTTTCTTCTTTCTCTGGTCAGCAGAAGAAAAATCTATTTGATAAGCAGGTTTAGGCAGAACTCTAGTTACGTTTCCTGGTATTCTCAAATAAGCTTTTACGCCTGTGCAGGTTGCATTTTCTTTTACCCTAGAATGGGCATCCAAGGCAAATGACAGTGCTGCAGCATGTGTGCAGGTCTCACCAACTCCTGCCATACAGGTGCAGTGGGCAGTAATGATTGCTCCGTCTGCTGTGCATATTAGCCAAGGAACAAGTGGCTTGTCATTCAGACTCTGTGAATGCATAACCTGCAAGCGCATTAAAATAAAAATATTAGACCTAATTATTGGAATATTTAGATAATGTAGGTGCCTAGGTGGCTATGCCTAAAAGGACTTTTGGGAGTTTTCTCTGCTTTAATTATCAGCTTACTTAGTCAAATTCTAGGATAGCAATGCACTCACCTGGGGTCGCCTCAGATAAAAAGAATTATATTTATAGTATGTTATACATATTTTTTCATACAGCAGCGATCAATCCTGCATAATTTCCAAATATGAACAAACTGAACTAGTCTCTAGGTGGGGAATTAAAGATACAATACCAATAAATAGATAATATTTTATACGCGTTTAAAAAAATGTGGTAAAAGAGTAAATAATCTAAATAATGTAGTCAGCCGACTAAGACCATTCCTCTTTGCTATGTCTAGCTTAAAAGTAGATGGTGTTAGGTAGGCCTAAATGTATCCTTTTTTTTAAAGAAAACCAAAATAAAATGAACAAGATGATCTGTACAAAAACAATGACAAATTTGGCCTCAATAAAAAAAAACACCAAATTACGGGGCTGGTCGTGTAGCCTACTTTGACACTATGTCACGACACTGGTGTAGAATTAGGTTTATAAAGAGTAAGTCAAGCATGATCATTTTTATAGTTAATAGTTAATGGAATAATACTGACCTTTGCCATTACAATACCATTTGCACATCCATCTGGTTTGAAGGTGTGTATGTCCCTGACCCAGCCTGACACAAATAACTTGTAAGCCTGAAGACTCTTGTAGGCTTTGAAATCTTCACAAGTGTAAGCAGAACAGCCCAACACGAAGTAATTTACAATGGCTGCATAATCTACAGCAGGCAAATCTTCGACCGAATTTGACCATGAAGACTTTGGAATATTGTAAGGGTCAACTCCATCAACGTCTATTAACTTTCGGAAATATCGCAATTTAGCTTCAGGCAATAATTTAGAGGCGTAAGTTCGCAAATCTGTTACTTTAGACTCCATTTTGCAAACAGTTCTTTAATTATTTGACAATACACGACATGAATTCGCCGGGAAGCTCTAAGGCCTAAGGTAGGGGACGCTACTCAAACCAACTCTTAGTTCGCGTTTTGCCCAATTGTTACAATATTATTAATAATAAACTGTATTATATCAATCAGTGAAATTACATGATGTCACCCATTGTAACGCGCCAATTTAAGTGGGTATGGCGTGAATCAAACCCGGGAGGAGGGGGGGGGGGGGGGGGGGCTCCAACGGCAGTCTGCCGAGTAGACCACTGAGCCAACCACCCCGGCCAAGTTTTGTTTAAATATTTATATATCTTGACTCTAGCAAGTCTTTTAACTAGATATCAATCAATGGAATATTAATGATCTGTGAGCTATAATTAAGTTATTGTTAAGCATTCACATCTCTTTATTATTTTTGTTATGTTATTATTTTATTTTTATATGCTTGATGTTTTGCATGGCCGGAAACAACTTTTCAAATTTACACTCACTATGATGCAAGCAAACCTGTTTTGAGTGAAAGGAGGATCGACTGAGCTGCATGCACGTGAAGGGGTGTGCGGGGGCAGGAATGAATGTGGGAAGACAGTGGGTTAATACCATAAGGGTACCCGAGGTTTCCCACTCGGATCCCACACGTTTCCCACTTGGAACCCACAGACCTCGGTGGGACTTACTGTGCGGATCCCACACTTTTTCCCCACTGGGTTCCCATTTGCACTAGTAATCAAAACCCAGTGGTAATCCATTAGGTTTCCCAAATATTTCCCACTAATCTTCCCGCATGGTACCCATGTGGGTACCATATGGGCGTGTTTGTTGGGAGGCGTTTTGTTAAAATGTTTAAATGAACGGTATCTTGTGGTTCGTTCGTTTGTTCGTTTTCATTTTCGTGTCACTCTTGACATTGTAACTGATTAGGGACTAGTATGTTTACTATGGATTTTTTTTTTTTTTTTAAAGTTTAATTATTTTATTTAATTTATTTTATTTTATTTATTTATTTATTTTGGGGGGAGGGATGGGGATAAGAGGAGGAGGGGGGGGGGCTGCTATATAGCTAATTCTCTTTTGAGGGGTAATATAGCTCGAGCGGTGTGGCATCAGTGCCGCAGCGCGCGAGCGGTTTTGGTGCTATGCCGAGTGTTCAACCAACAACGGTCCCTAAATTGTTATAATAAGTGTGGGTTATAATTTTCCATGGTTAAAATTGGGTGGTTAAAATTCAGGACCACTAGAATTAAAGAAGGGTTAAAAGTAAATTTTAATCTTAGGATTAAAGGAGAAGGGTAAAATATATTTTGGAGAGAAACTAAAGTCTTGCTATGTGGTGGGTAGAGGTTGGTTCAGCGCGCGCGTGTTCTAAAGGGTGTGTGGGGGGGGGGGGGGGGGGGGGGCTGAGGCAGCCGTCTCGCCAGTTAGGTGCTCGGGCCTGCGCATTGAAATGGACTAAGGAAAGATGTCGGTCAGCGGGGTGACCCAGTGAATTAGATTTGACGAGTATGGATTACCACCAGTGCGCCGGGTCTGTCGGCCAGACGGAGCTAGCAGAGGGAATGGAAGGATGAGTATATTAATCTTCTGCCTATATAGTCTGTTACTGTGAGTCTGCGGGAGGCTAGGAAGAGGGATTGGTGGGAGCGGGGGGGGGGGGGGGGGGTGTGCTATTAAACTGGAGGCCTGCCTTAGTATAGAATAATAGTGCTTAGATTTAGGTAATTATCATGGTTTGGACCTAAACGGGGAGAGGGGAGTAATTAGTTGAATTAGTTCAAAAGGGGCTATGAGAATTTTGTGTAATTTCTGGTCAGGTTTACTCAGGGAGATTTTTTTTTCTCAGATCATTGTTGCCAAGTTGCGAGTTTTTAATACCGTACTTAGAGTAATTATAGTGTGTATGTCTGCTGAGTCTAGGATGGAGTGCACCAGGGTGGGCGGCCAGGACTCGCCCGAACTCTGCGGCGAAGGCTTCACATTCCAAGATGGCATGTTTGGGGATGAAGTCCTCACCGCAGAGGCAGACGGGGTCAGACCACCTGACCCTCCAACTGTCGGTGCACAACCTGTTAATGGCGTTGTCGGCCATGGGCAAGGATCGGATAGGGTGTGGGTTTTTTTTGAGACGGTAGGCCAGAACGCCCGGATTTTTGCGACTGAGGAGATTTATTTCAGTTAGATAGTTAGCAGTAATCTGTGTCTTTATTTTACATTGGATTTCTTTGTATGGGGTGGGGGGGGGGGTGGTAGGGGTGGGGGTGGGAGGAGTCGTATGAGCTGAGAACCAGGTTCATTTGTGGCTCCCATACGGGCGGCTCTGTCGGCAGTCTCGTTCCCTATATACCAACATGGGACGGTATCCATTGTAATATGATGTTTATACCACGGGTAGTCAGCTGGTGTATTAGTAACTTTATTCTTGATATGTCAGGTCTTGCTGATTTACTGTCTAGTTTAATACTTTGTAAAGCTGCCTTGGAATCGGTACAGATGAGGAACTGATACAGCTGCAACGGCAGGGCTAGCAGGTGATGATAAAGTGCCATAGTGATGGCGACTAGCTCCGCCGTGCAGATGAAGCAGCCCTCGTGTAGGTTAAATTGAGAAGTTTTATTTAGGGAGGGGATGAAAAAGCCACAGCCGACACCACCCTCAGTGTTGATGGAACCGTCAGTGTGTGCGGTGAGGGCATGTCTAAGAATTCCAGGGTTAAAGTTTTCTGAAGATTATGGTTCGCTTTTTTGTTGACATTAGTAATGTCTGTTTGAATAGAAGCCGTCAGGAGAGTTCAAGGCGAACGAGCCAGCGAGAAAGGGTGAGGGGGGGGGGGGGGGGGAGCGGGGTGACTTTTGTCTGCGTACAGAGTTCCTGAACGGCAGACGTAAGTGAGTGGTTTCTTTTCGTGTGTGTGTGGTTGTAGGTGGGGGGGGGGGGGGTCGATGATGTCAGCTTTTAATTCTTTTTATGTGTCTCTTGGGCATCATTTGGGGTAGTAAAGATGCTGGCGGCATAAGTAGCGCAGATTGTATGGCGAGAGTGGTGGAGGGGGGAGAATATCCGGCTGCGCATCGATCACATGGTTAGAGGCGTGTAGAGTGGTAACCAGGATGTGTTTAAGGGACCTGATCTCGGCCGTCTCGAGGGTTTTAGTGTGGTTTTCGAGGCGGAAAAGAAGCACGCAGCTCCGTAATTAAGATTTGAGCGCACTAGGTAGTGGTGTAGGTGGAGAAGGAGCCGAGTTAAGAGTTTTTATGAGGTTTGTTGCTCTGTTTGTCTTACTGCAATAAAAGTGTTGATATGGGGGTTCCAGATAAGGCTGGAGGTAAAGATGACGTCTGCTTAGCGGGATTTAGTGGGTATATAGTGTCTTGGTTACGAAAGGTAAACTGGTGGTCTGATTGGCTTGCTTTGGACTAAAGAAAATGAGTTGGGTTTTCTCGGGAGCAATTTCGAAGCCATTGTCGCTTATGTAGTTTTGGACGCTGTGTATGGCTTGCTGGAAGATTTTATTTGAGGGATATTATTTTGGTTTTATTATCGGGGCTTTTGGTTTTAGTGGGGAACCAAATGGCTATATCGTCTGCGTATTGGGAGATTTGTAGGGGAAAGGTGCCTTTTTTTTCTTTCTGAAAATTTGTTTTAGGGACTGCGGAAGGTCTGCCATCATGGCGTTAAACAGTGTCGGGGCGAGGCAGGTGCCCTGGGGGACTCCGCAGTTTATCTTGTGGGATTTGGAGAGGGTTTGTTTAAACTTTACCTGTAGAGTTCTTTGGAGGAAAATTTGGGGATATCTGTAAATATTGGCCGGGAGACCTAGGTTTTTAATTTTAAATAGTGAAATTTTGAGCCATACGACGTCAAATGCTCGTTTGACGTCAAAAAAGCAGGATAGGGTTTTACGTTTCTTTCTGAAGGCATATTTGATAGAGGACGAGAGGGTGTAGAGTTGGTCCGAACAGGAACGGTGTTTTCTGAAGCTGGCCTGCACTATCGGTATTGCGTTACTTTTTATCTAAGTAGTAGTCTAGTCGGTTTTTTAGGAGTTTTTAAAAAATCTTGCTTAAATGAGAGGTAAGTGTTATAGGTCGGTATGAACTGGGAATATTTCTATTTTTTTTTTTTTTATTTTTTTTTTATTTTTTTTTTATTTTTTTTTTTGGGGGGGGGGGGGGAGGCTTGGGTATAGGTATGACAATTCCATGCTGCCAGGTCTGGGGGAGGGAGCCCTTACTGTAGCATTGGTTCATAAGCAGTTTTCAGCAGTTTTAGCATTGTATAGATTATTTGTTCTTGGCCCGGGGTGGTTTAGAGGAGTTTATATGGGAAAGTACGGCTTCTATTTCTGCTGGGCTAAAGGGGAGATTAATCGGGAGGTGGTTGTCCGGGGGAGGAGGAGGAGGGGGGGGGGGTTTTTTTTTTTTTTTTTTTTTTTTTACCGCAAAGTGTTATACTATAGGTATTAACGGCCGACAGAGCCGGTCGTGCACTGACGCAATGTTACACTGAAAGTGTTAACATACACTGAGAGTGTTAACGGCAGCAAGGCACGGCCGAGCACTGCCGCGAGTAATGCATCGGCCACACACACTTCCCAGGACGATAAGTCCTGAGTAAGTAAAACCTAGATCGGGAGATATAGCTTTCCCACGCAGTACTATGTCGGACTTCAAAGAGGTTCGTTTTTATGGTTGACAGTTCACTCCCTTTCTGGGGGGGGGGGGGGGGGACGGGCTCAAAGAGGTTTCGTTTTTATGTGTAAGATTGGGGAACCAGAAGAGCTGACCCCCCATGATAGGGCATTGACCCCAGAATGGGGATATATTATGGGGAACTCAGAAGCAAGGGGACAGACAAATTTGGGAAGCAAAAGAGACAGACCGGAGGATCAAGAGACCGGGCTTCCATTTCGACACTTTCGTAGTAGGTTGGTTTTGCCAACCTATTGTCAACTAAGATGCTCAAAAAATAAAGACTCTTCTGGAAAACTCTCTTGTCTGGCTGCGTCTTCCCTCAACAACCTCTTGCGTGTGGCTGTAGTGTAACACAGCCACTTCTTATTTGGTGCCGCGTGACCAAGATCTCAGAACGGGAAAGACGGAAACAAAGGAACGAAGAAAGAAAACTAGACTATCAGCACCAGCGCGACAGCCAACGACGCAAGGGTGGAAGAGCAGACCAGCAAGAGCAGACCCGAGAAGAGAAGAGTTCAAGCCAGCAACCGAGAAAAAGAGAAGAGAAGAGTTCAAGTCAACAACCAAGAAAAGAAGAAGAGAAGAGTTCAAGTCAACAACCAAGAAACGAGAAAACAGAGTTCGAGCCCACGACTAGAAAGCAGAGTTCGAGCCCACAACTAGAAAACAGAGTCCGAGCCCACAACGTAGGTAGAGTCCAAGGAAAGTCCGCGACTCATCCAAGAACCAACATCAGCCTAAGGGATCACGGGGTAAGTGACTCTTTCGTTTAACCTTGTTGAGTTTTGAAGAGGGGCCAGACCATTTCGCTAGGATTGTGTTGTTGTAATAATTAAAAGAAATAAAAATGGCAGAGGAAGTATTCAGGCTTTTAGGTGAGAAGGTGGAGGGAATGAGTCAGGCGATAAACGCGCAAAGCGTAGGGCAGATGATAGAAACTTTTGACGGGAGACCCAACAAATTTAGGGAGTGGATTAAACAAATTGATAAATATGCGATATTAACGAACGTCTTGAACAGGCGTCCAGTCATCGCCTACCCAGCTAGCTCAGGAGTGGTTAGCGATTTTATTCAGAGATTCTTGCAGACAGAGGAAGCTGGGGATTGGAACGAGCTTAAAAGGCAGCTCACGATGAGATTTGGGGAAATTACGGATGAAAACCACGCGTTCGCGTTGTTGCAAAGGGTGAGACAGGGACCGTCAGAAAGTGTACCTGTATATGCGGAGCGGCTAATGACCCTGGCCGGCGAGGCTTTCCCGGGTCAAATGGCTGCGACCATAGTACAGCGACAGCTAACCAATTTCTTTGTCGACGGGCTAGCACATGACTCTCTGAAAATGAAGGTTCTACGAGATAATGCGAACACTCTGGATAGGGCGGTGCAAGTAGCGATGCAGGAAGAAAATCTTCGCCATCGTTTTGAGCTCAGAACACGAACTAATCATTCAGCCAGTCAGTTGAGACCAGTAGTTAGTGAAAGGCAGAGGACACCAGTTAGGGAAAGGGAAGAGGCTATGGAAGTAGACCAGGCACGCCATCGTAATTGTTTCAAATGCGGGAGAGGGGGACACCAGGCTAGAAATTGCAGAGTGATTGGGGCGGTAGGGCAGCAAACCCAGCGTCCACCAATCCAATGTTGGAAGTGTGGGGAACGGGGACACATTCAACGCGAATGTAGAAAGGCCGGAAACAAAAGGCCACAAGCTCAGAGAAGATTTCCTCAGAGGCAGGAAAACTAGTAGGTTCTGCGGCACACGAAGCCGTTACGCAGGACCGGAAAAGTAGAAAGAGTCAGTTGTTTAGCATTAATGTAGCAGGTAGCCCTAAGTGTATAGTGTTCAAAATTGGGAAGCAACGATTTCGTAGCTTAATCGACACAGGAGCAGAGGTGTACTTAATTAGTAAAGGGGCTTACGATAAACTTAGTCATAAGCCAAAGTTAGGAAAAGATAATGTTTCGCTGCAGTCAGTCAGTGGAGAAGCTTTACAAGTGTTGGGGAGTGCAGAATTAGAATTTACGGTGGCGGTTCAAAAGTTTAAGCATAAATTCTATGTGGTATCAGGACTCAACAGAAATTTCATTTTGGGAAACGATTGGTTAGACAAAAACGGGGTGAGAATTTATTTTGACCTGAAGAAACTCAGAGTCGGGAGTGTTTATGTGCCCTATGAACAGGACATTCACATTTCATCTTTGGTCAGAGTGACCAAGACGAAAGTGATAAAACCGCAGACGGCAGAAGTACTCCAGGTACGGATGAAGAATGCTCCGTATTTTACAAGAGAGACACTCTTAGAGATTTCTGAGACAGACCAGGGATTCATAGCACAAGAACCGGGACTATTAGTGACAAGTACAGTAGTCAAGCAAAATAATAGTCAGACTTATCCCATCCTGATAGTGAACAACACAAATAAGACGTACAGAGTTAGAAGGGGTTGTGTTGTGGGGAAGGTAACGACAGTGCAGGAAGTACATAAAGTACAGATAGGGTCGGTGAATCGGCAGGTATCGGCAGTCGACTTGACGGAAGTCACTGCGCCGGAAAAGATGAAGAGAGTAGTGTCAGAGCTCATTACGAACAATCAAGACTTGTTTGCGAATAGCGACCTTGATTTAGGGGCAACTGACACTGTCACAATGAAACTAGATACCGGCGATCATCCTCCTATTAGAATAAAACCTAATAGGATTCCGCTTCAAGATAGAGAAATTGTAGACTAGGGTTGACTTTCGAAAGCTGAACGAGATAACCAAGAAAACTTCATACCCACTGCCATTGATAGACGATATTCTGTCACTACTTGGTAAGGCCAAATACTTTACCAGTCTGGACCTTAAGTCGGGATACTGGCAGGTCAAAATGGCTGACCAAGAAAGCAGGGATAGAGTAGCGTTTGCATGTCACAAGGGGTTATTTGAGTTTACAAAAATGCCCTTAGGTTTGGTGGCGCCCCTGGACTGTTCATGATGCTTATGAACATCGTCCTCGCTGGGTTAGAAGGTTTTGCTTGTGCCTATCTCGATGACATTTTGATCTTCTCTGAAACAATAGACGACCATCTGTGTCACCTTCAGACAGTCTTCGATCGATTAAGACAACATGACCTAAAGCTCAAACTCGGGCAATGTCAGTTCTTTGAGGAAGAAACTAAGTATTTAGGGTTGTTATTAGTAGTCAGGGGATAAAGCCAGATGAGGAAAAAGTAAAAGTCATTCGTGCTATGGCAGCTCCGACCTGTGTCAGGGAGTGCCGTTCATTCATTGGCATGATTGGGTTCTACCGGAAGATGATACCTAACATTTCTCAGATGGCTGAACCAATCATAGCACTAACGCGCAAGTATGCAAGATCCAGTTGGTTAGAAGAATGCCAGAAAGCGTTTGATTTAATGAAGGAAACATTAGCTGTAGCACCAGTGTTAGCCTATCCAGACACACGGCGTCAGTACATTTTTTATACGGATGCCAGCGACACGTGCGTGGGGGCCTGTCTCGCACAAAATGTGACGAGGAATCGGATACTGCCCTAGGATCGAAGGTAGAAAGACCTATTTATTTTCTATCCCATAAACTTAGTACCAGTCAAAGAAAATGGTCGACAATAGAGAAAGAGGCCTTTGCAATCCATTATGCACTGCAAAAGTTGAATCATTATTTATACAATGCAGAGTTTGTCATCCGCACGGATCACATGCCTCTGAAGTATTTACTGAATTCACCTATGCAAAACAAGAAGGTGCAGATGTGGGCCCTAGGCATTTCGGGATATAATTGTACTATTGAATATATCCCAGGTCCCCAAAATGTATTGGCAGACTTGTTATCTCGAGTGCCAGAGCATGAGGAAGAAGAAGAGTTAGTCAGAGAGGTCAATGACAATGCTTTTGGCATATCAGTCATAAACTCCAACGAGTTCACACCAAAGCAGTTCGCTAGCTGTGAAGCAAGGGCAGGGTGTGACGAGAAACTGGAAAAAGTAGATTTTCCCGGGTTTGATATTATTGAGGAAAAGGAGAAGGATTCTGAAATAGTGCGCATAAAGGATTTATTGAATAGTGAACAAGGAACCATGACGGTCAATAGAAGGTACATGATGATAGAGGATGCCCTGTATTTCTTGTCTCATCCTGATGATGAACCAGTAGCCAGATTGTATGTTCCGTCTCATTTGGTAGAGTTCGTAGTCAGACAGTACCATGACGAAAATGGTCATTTAGGAATTGATAAGACTCATGACACGGTCAGTAAAAAGTATTATTGGCCTAACATGTACAAACATCTGTATGAATATGTTAGTGGGTGTGTCATTTGTCAGACTAGAGTATTACAAAAGAAGAGGGCCCCCGTACAGGAAATGGACATTCCACCATACCCATTCGCTAAGTTGTCATTGGACTTGGCAGGTCCGTTTGACCACTCCCTTAGCTGGAATCGCTATGTCATAGCATTCATCTGTCATCTGACAGGATGGGTAGAGGCGTTCCCGGTGCCAGACAAAACGCCGCAGTCGGTGGTACAGCTGCTGGTAGAAGAAATCCTACCCAGACATGGCTGTCCATTACAAATAGTATCAGACAATGGATCTGAGAATGTGAATAGGGTTATGGCAGAAACGCTGGCAGAACTGAACATAGATCATGTCACGACCAGTCTTTATCATCCCCAGTCAAACGCTAAGGTCGAACGTTTTCATCGAACTTTTAATGACATTCTGGCCAAAAAGATACAAGAGGATTTTTAGACATGGGACGTACATATTAATCAGGTCCTAGCAGCGTATAGGGTTTGTGTATCCGAAACCACGCAGGAATCTCCGTTCTTTTTATTGTACGGTCGCGATCCGGTGCTACCGTTAGATAACATCCTTAGACCTCGAAGAAAATACGCTGGTGAAGATTTTCACAAAATAGCGCCTGAACAGCAACACAAGGCTTTCACACAGGTGTATCGACGAATTAAGAAAGCGCAGAAGAAAGGGGCTAAGTATGCTAATCGAGACGTACAGCCGGTCGAGATTAAGGTAGGAGACCCAGTATACCTTCGTAATCACCGTAGACACAATAAATTAGATAGTAAATGGAAATCTCACTATAGAGTAGTGGAACAATTGTCGCCTGTCACTTTCAGAGTGAGACACCAACTTGATGGTACGGAAGTCAGGTCACACGCTGAGCATTTGCGGTTGGCAAAGCTTAATGACTGGCCAATCCCAAAACCTAGAGGTAAGCCGTTACGACAAGCAACTCAGGTTGTAGCCCAGGCATCATCCAGTAGCGACAGTGAAGACGAAGTAGGGCTAGAAAACGCACGAGGCAGACTGACTAGGGGGGTAAGAAAAGAGCGAGAGCATTCTTCATCTGAGGAGGACATTCCGCTAATGGAACTAAGAAAGCGCCTAAAAACAAGAGAGAGAAGGTCTCTCTCAGCAGTCAAAGTTAGTCGTAACAAGGGCACATCAGACAGTTCTGATTATGTGGAGGTCGTTCGATTCAGCCTAATTTACAGACTAACGGGGTTAGGGAAATTCTTGAAGCAATACTGACTCTTCTGCCAAAGAAGGCTTCAAATTAGAAATGCTACCATGAGTCCTCTGAAATGCTACAATAGTCCTCTGAGAGAGGACTATTGTAAATGTGTAAATAATGAAACATGATTTGGGTTATTGTCAGAGACAATGGTATGTAAGTCTCTGGGGATATCTTGTTTGTTGCAGACAACAAGATGATGAGGCTTTTTCTGAGTCCGATAGTGTTGGGGCTAGCGCAGGGCTTAACTATTAATCACAATGTCGTTTTTCAAAAACTCGATGAGGTTACTACGACTAGGTCGCGATGGTTGGTAACTTTTGTCATTGACCTACAGCCATACCATAATGCGATTAATAAGATTTATAGAGACGTGAAAAATGTCACAGACAACACTTGGAATGTCATTTCGCATTATTTTGAGGAAAAGAAACAGTTTGTAAAGAACTTCGCACAGCTAGGGCAGGAACTAAAAATAGTCATGGATACATACAATGGAATTTCTGAGTCTTTTGCAGAATACAATGCGTTGTATGGCCGAAGGAAAAGATCACTGATTCTGTTTGTAGGTAGCGCCCTCAATTTCCTTTTCGGTACTGTTTCTGAATCGGATTTGAGAGCCGTGCAAAACAATGTACAAGTTCTAGCAAATAATCAACAAGAGTTAGCACATGTCGTGGACGAAAGTCTGACCATAATTAATGCATCACGTGTCGAGATTTCGGAAAATCGACACACACTTAATCAGTTAATAGAAGGTGTGACGCAATTCGATCGGAAGTTAAGCAATGTAACGCAAGAAATGCAGAGGCAGGTATATGAGTTGGAAACGTTTATCTCATCGTATCTTCAAATTGATTTGGTCATCGAAGAAGTCAAACAAATGAAACAACGATTGACGGTTTATTTTGAACACCTTCAGCTTCAGTTGAATATGTTATCTCTTGGCCGTTTGGCTCCAAGTACGATCACTCCGCATAACCTTCGGAAATTATTAACGGAGATTGAATTACGGTTAGAGTCGCCCCTACACCTACCCGGGGATCCAAAGAAAGAATTGTGGAAATTTTATCAATTTCTTACTTGTACAACGATTTTGGACAATTCACGAATTCTAGTAATTGTACCTATACCACTACTCGATTTTAATGAAAAATTTGAAAGTTATAAGGTACACAACTTACCGGTACCATTAGTAACAGGAGATTCAGGTCGGCCTGTGTCAGAATCTATGACGGCTCAGTATGACTTGGAATCGACTACAATAGCGGTAGATGCGCAACGCACGCGATTCGCGTTCCTTACGCAGGCTGAACTTGAAGCGTGTTCAAAACCTCTGAGAGGATTCTGCGCCATTAGAAGTGCAATATACCCTATGAATATTAATCAGTTCTGTATTACGACTTTATTTTTAAATAATACAGACGAAATTGTGAAGCGCTGTCAAACAAAGGTCAAGCTGGGTACAGTGTTACCTATGGCACGGTACATAATGGATGGGAGATGGGTTATTAGTCACCACAGTCCATTAAAGGTCAGTGTCAGTTGTCACGGTAAGGGGGTCACGTACCGACAGGTCAACCCACCATTATCAATCATCCGTCTAAATGAATCGTGTACGGCTATTAGTGATAGATTGATGTTAACCCCTTACTACCAACAAGAAAGCCAGTATCAAGTGGAAGACAAATTAATAGGATGGTTGGAAAACTTTGCATTTTCCAATATAACACTATGGGAACCATTCCATAACGCTTTACCTGACTACGATCTCATCTCCTTACCAAAAGAATTAGATGAACTTAAAGCAATACCAATGGACCATTTAATTGCTCGAATTCAAAGCATGCGATTTGTGACACCAAGACAAGAATGGGCGATATGGAAACATATCATCATTGGTTCTATCATAGGCACAGTTGTAGTGATCATAGTTGGGATATGGTGCATACGATATAAGAAGAAGACTAGCGCATGGTTTGGCTCCATACTATCACGACTCAGGAAGGGTGAACGTGAGGTCACGATGCCCACGTTGACATCGGCGGCTGTGCAATCAGCGGACAAGAAGGACGTCGCCAGAGCAAAGGACTCTACGCCGATGATGGAGGGAGGAGTGCAGTTACTCCCCGCCTCGAACGTTGTTGTTACGTGGTGGAATTGTAGTCGAAGTATGATAAACACACCAGACACACACACGTAGAGTTCTTTAAAATAAACCTCGTTCAGCTGCAATCCTTCACACGTGGCTTAAGGATGTAGACAATACTGGAGTAACAGTTCCAACAATATTTAATTCAGCGATGCGATATCCACACAATAATGCACTTTCAAATGCACAAACTACTGATACAAAGTCTCTTCTGCTATGTCCACACTACGACTCAAAGTTTCTCATACACAGCGCCTCTTGCAATAAACTACGTGTCTCTACAACTGACAAAGCAAGACAATGTACTCACGGGCTTTCCCAGCGCCCTCCTTATAAATACTACGAAAATCTACAAACTTCTATGGAAATCATACAACTCAACTAATCAGAACGAAACACGCAGCCGAAACTCATTAATATAAACTTTCCAGAAACAATATAACAGGCTACAAAAATTCGGCTGCTCACTTCAGCTTTAAATTCTAACATATAATTAAGTCACATAAAAGTATGGTATCCCTATCACCTGGTAGCTCAAAAAGGTACGAGAACATTCCCAAAACAAAACAAAGGCTGCTCAATCCACCCGCACAGGAAAACAAAAAGTAGCGAAAAATGTAGCGAAGTGTTGCGATGCCAACTAACCGACGTGACACTTACGAGGCCACTAGACAGTGCGACCTGTCTAGAACGTTCCGGACTAAACTTAACAAAACGAAATCGGCTCTACTCACTAACAAAAAAAAATCTTACTAAAAAGGCACGTGAAACGTAACCGTGATAGCTCAAATAAACATCGGATCGTTACCTACGATCAACACAAGCACGCTCTCACAGGATAACACAACCACAATCGTAACATTACCCCCCTCTTAAGAATGAAATTTCACAAAAATTTCTTCTCAAATTTAAAAAATACGGTTGTGGCTGTGTACACCTACACAAAACCCTAAACAAATATAACTTCACATCAAAAATCAAATTAAAATAAACGTCTCACAGTTCCTGCAAACAGTCCTGAGCATCGAAATGTTTCATAAAAATGTTCTGGACACAGAAATGTTCATTCAAACTGCTCTGCTCAGGTAATCTGCTCCAAAATTCTGCGAACCCTTGATAGACTGTAGTTTAATGTCAAAATTCTGCAAGAACATCGCCCATCTCATAATACTAGAATTTGTAAACTTTGCAGAGTTTAGATAGTTCAAGGGCTGATGGTCTGTTTGGAGAACAAATGGCACTCCCAGAAGGTACAGTTCGAATCGCCTTACTCCCAAAATGATGGCTAGGCACTCCTTCTCGATGGTCGAGTAGTTTTTCTCAGCTCTGGTCAACGTTTTGCTGGTGTAGCTCACTGGGTGGAGTTTTCCTTTATCTTCTTGCATCAAGACTGCACCTACTCCTTCGTTGGAGGCGTCTGTTCTCAGGAAGAACGTTTTCAACGGGTCAGGAAGGTGTAGAATAGGCTTCTCGGTTAGGATGTCTCGAACCGCCTGGAATGCTCGCTCTTGGGCATCCTCCCACTTCACTATGTTAGTTTGTCCTTTCCTCAGCAAATCAGTCAGGGGTGCTGTGACTGCCGCAAAGTTTGGTATGAACTCCCAGTAGTAGTTCGCCAAGCGCATAAATGAGCGGACTTGCGTCTTGGTCGTAGGTCGCGGGGCATCCTTGATCTTCTGCACGTTGGCGTCGTGTAGCCCCTTTAAACCTTTGCTCAATTTATGTCCAATGAAGGTTACAAAGTAAAGTAGATTATAGCACTGTCAGGGGAGAGAAATGTGCATGATCGACCAGTGATCATAGATCTACTGTGGCCAAAGCACAAAAAAAAGAGATAGGAAAGAGAGGGGGCGCTAAAAAAGTGACTGAAAGCAATGCATATGGAAGCCCCCCCGAAGGGGGGCGTATCACATATCCCACTGTTCCAGCCACTCAGTGCATGGAAATTTAAATCTAGGTCCCCCCGAGGGGGGTCCAGATATTTAGCCGGTGTGGACAGCTGTTTCGGTCTTGGCGACCTCCTCAGCACACCATCGGCGATACTGGAGGAGGCAGGAATTTCTGCCCACCTGCAAAGACAACCACATTTTACTGTGGTGTCTGCAAGGGCATACATTCCATGCCACCACCTAGAGCCAAATTTCCATGCACCCTAAAAGAGAACCTACCAAAAAGGGGGAAGGGGTTGCAGTCGATATTGTAGTAGTAAATGAAAAGAAAAGGGGAGACTGCCAGTGCTAATATTTTAGGAAGGTTACAAAGTAAAGTAGATTATAGCACTGTCAGGGGAGAGAAATGTGCATGATCGACCAGTGATCATAGATCTACTGTGGCCAAAGCACAAAAAAAAAAAAAGAGATAGGAAAGAGAGGGGGCGCTAAAAAAGTGACTGAAAGCAATGCATATGGAAGCCCCCCCGAAGGGGGGCGTATCACATATCCCACTGTTCCAGCCACTCAGTGCATGGAAATTTAAATCTAGGTCCCCCCGAGGGGGGTCCAGATATTTAGCCGGTGTGGACAGCTGTTTCGGTCTTGGCGACCTCCTCAGCACACCATCGGCGATACTGGAGGAGGCAGGAATTTCTGCCCACCTGCAAAGACAACCACATTTTACTGTGGTGTCTGCAAGGGCATACATTCCATGCCACCACCTAGAGCCAAATTTCCACGCACCCTAAAAGAGAACCTACCAAAAAGGGGGAAGGGGTTGCAGTCGATATTGTAGTAGTAAATGAAAAGAAAAGGGGAGACTGCCAGTGCTAATATTTTAGGAAGGTTACAAAGTAAAGTAGATTATAGCACTGTCAGGGGAGAGAAATGTGCATGATCGACCAGTGATCATAGATCTACTGTGGCCAAAGCACAAAAAAAAAGAGATAGGAAAGAGAGGGGGCGCTAAAAAAGTGACTATGTTATATTACATTGCTTTCAGTCACTTTTTTAGCGCCCCCTCTCTTTCCTATCTCTTTTTTTTTGTGCTTTGGCCACAGTAGATCTATGATCACTGGTCGATCATGCACATTTCTCTCCCCTGACAGTGCTATAATCTACTTTACTTTGTAACCTTCCTAAAATATTAGCACTGGCAGTCTCCCCTTTTCTTTTCATTTACTACTATAATATCGACTGCAACCCCTTCCCCCTTTTTGGTAGGTTCTCTTTTAGGGTGCATGGAAATTTGGCTCTAGGTGGTGGCATGGAATGTATGCCCTTGCAGACACCACAGTAAAATGTGGTTGTCTTTGCAGGTGGGCAGAAATTCCTGCCTCCTCCAGTATCGCCGATGGTGTGCTGAGGAGGTCGCCAAGACCGAAACAGCTGTCCACACCGGCTAAATATCTGGACCCCCCTCGGGGGGACCTAGATTTAAATTTCCATGCACTGAGTGGCTGGAACAGTGGGATATGTGATACGCCCCCCTTCGGGGGGGGGCTTCCATATGCATTGCTTTCAGTCACTTTTTTAGCGCCCCCTCTCTTTCCTATCTCTTTTTTTTGTGCTTTGGCCACAGTAGATCTATGATCACTGGTCGATCATGCACATTTCTCTCCCCTGACAGTGCTATAATCTACTTTACTTTGTAACCTTCCTAAAATATTAGCACTGGCAGTCTCCCCTTTTCTTTTCATTTATGTCCAATGAAGTCTATGTTGTCAGCTCCAAGAATACACTTGCTTGGACGGATGGCGAAATTCGCATCTGACAGTCTTTGGAACAGTTCTTGGAGGGCTTTGAGGTGGTCCCCCCAAGTTTTGGTATGGATCAAAATGTCATCCCAGTAAAAGACCACATTTTGCATATCTTATAGGATCTTTTCCAGTCCTCTCTTCAATGTGGCACCACTTTTCACCATACCAAAAGGCATCTTCAGGAACTCCCAATGACCGTCGGGTGTGACGAACGCTGTCTTGGGGATATCTTTTTCTGCAAACTTGATTTGCCAATACCCTTTGCTTAGGTCAATTTTGGAGAAAAATCGGTCTCCACTGACCTTCTGGAAGAGTTCTTCCGCTGTGGGCATACGCTCTGGATCAAAGATTGTTAGTTTATTGAGTCTGCGATAGTCCACACACACTCGGTTGGATCCATCTGGTTTCATCACAATGACAACTGGGGACGCATATGGTGACTTGGACTCCCTGATAACATTCAGACTCAGCATTTCCTTGATATCCTTTTTCAATTCTTCCCTCTTCCCTCGTGTTATAAGGAAGACGATAAGGTTTGCTGCGAACTGGCTTGTTTGACGTCAGGTTTACCTCGTGCAGGATGGTGTCTGTTGTCCCTGGGTCAGGTGTAAACCGATGCTCGAACTCTTGAGTCAGGACGCGCAGTTCTTCACGTTGAGTCTGGGTCAGATTCTGACCGAACTGGATATCCTCTAAATCCTCTTTGTGTCGGAGTTCATTAAGGTCAAAGAGGTTCTCGTCGTCTAGTCTTTCGTCATCATCAAGACGCACCGATTCCGCCAATTTTGGTTTGTCTTGACCTCTCTGTAGCTCCACCAGCCTGTCCCTATTCACGACAGCTGCTTCCGTGTTGTCCGCCACTTTTAGAGGGATGGTCTGGTGACTCTTCTTTGCTTGACTTCTCGTGGTAACAGAACATATTTCAGGTCTCCACTCTGGATCTGGATCGTCTGCGTTTCTGGTACCATCAATGTTTCCGATGATGAGGTCGTAGACTGGTGTCTTCACGCACAACGCCTTCACCTCTCCTGTCAAGTATGGGGTGTCGACACTGACTTTGGCAAGGGGGATAATCCTTACAGTTCCGTCAGCCAAAATGAGGGTGGTCCACTCCTGTAGCTTCTGGTCTTTAGCTACTAGGTCCTCTAGATCGGGAGATATAGCTTTCCCACGCAGTACTATGTCGGACTTCGTTTTTATGGCTGACAGTTCACTCCCTTTCTGATGGATGGGAGGGGGGGGGGGGGACGGGCTCAAAGAGGTTTCGTTTTTATGTGTAAGATTGGGGAACCAGAAGAGCTGACCCCCCATGATAGGGCATTGACCCCAGAATGGGGATATATTGTGGGGAACTCAGAAGCAAGGGGACAGACAAATTTGGGAAGCAAAAGAGACAGACCGGAGGAGCAAGAGACTGGGCTTCCATTTCGACACTTTCGTAGTAGGTTGGTTTTGCCAACCTATTGTCAACTAAGATGCTCAAGAGATAAAGACTCTTCTGGAAAACTCTCTTGTCTGGCTGCGTCTTTCCTCAACAACCCCTTGCGTGTGGCTGTAGTGTAACAAGAGGCGCACTCTTCGTTCCACCAAGGGTTGCCGGGTTTGCCTGGTGGGGCACCCCTGCTGCGAGGGATGGATTCCTCGGCCGCATCAGTAATTAATTTGGTGAAGCTGGTACAGAGGGTATAACTATTAGCAGGGTCTATAATATAAATATTATTTACAATATTTTGCTCTATGAGGGTTTTGTAGAGGGGCCAGTTTGCTCTATCATAGAATTTTCCTTTGGCCTTGCTTTTTTTCGGGGGAGGGGGGGGGGACGTGTTGATGTCGGTCTAATTCGAGACAGATAGGGGGTCACTGCCCATGGGGTGGTCTCCCACATGTAACATAGTGAACTGAACTCAGTGTCTGATCTGTACTCACCATCACTATATTTCACAGCAATCTATACTCACTATACTGTATTTGACATTGGCTTGCCACCGGTTGTACTCTTGACATGCTGCACCCGACTGCTGGTGGGGTAAGTTTATTGTCTATTTTATTTGATTATTATATTTTTTATTATTATAATTATGATCGTATGTATGTCGGATTAGAATGATTTTTGTGTGTTTGGTGTTAGGATTGAATGGTGTCGTTTGATTATGTTTATAACATTCTCCCTGATCAATCTGTTGTAGACTGCGTGAGTCTTGGAGCAGATTGATCAGTGTGTGCTCTTTAATATTTATAGTGTTCATTCTTAAGTGTATTTTGTAGATTGCTCTGGTTTTGATTCGGAATCATTTGGTTTTGTAACTATTTTTGTCAATTTTATCGATTCATTATTTTGTGTGCATGGTTACATGATTTATATAGAAAAGTGAATGTTATATTTATTTATATCAGTTATATGTATGTGGTGTTAATATGTACTTTCGATGTTTATTTATTTATGTTGATTTGTCTTTGTCAGGTTTGCTTAATAAACAAAAGGAACCCTTACTGCGACTTCGCGCCTGTTACACACAGTAGAGTGGGATTCAGTGAGGAGACTGGGGGAGATGAGAGTGATATCTACTGCCGAAGGGTTTTGAGTGGGCAGGTCTGGAATTCTGGTGAGCTGGCCATTGTTTAGGATGAGTAGGTTAGACTTAAGATATTCTTCGGCTTGTTCGCGATCTATTTGGCGGTTGGGTTAAAGGTTTATAGCGGGTGGTGGATGTTTAGGTCCCCAAGGACTATCCATCCATTCCCCGCCAGGGCACTCAGCCATTCCAGACCGTTGTAGTGGACGAATTTGGGGGCATATGTATTTAATATTTTGATTTCTATGTTGGGGTGGGAGAAATTAATTTTTAGTGAATTACTGTATATGGGTTTATTTTGTTGTAGGGGGACGGGTGAGATGAAGGGTTCATGCTCAATTCCGATTTTAACATAGGTGGCTGTGTGAATGGGATCAGACAATTTTTTATTGGTTTCCGTTAGTGGTGGATAGTGGAAGCCATCTAGGTGCGTTAATTTGGATTTTATGGTATTAGGTGATTAAAGGCAGATAATTTGGGGGTTGAAGGAAACAATAACGTTATTTAGCTGGGGAATGTTTTTAGTGATGGATCTAGCGTTCCACTGAATTATTTTAAGGGAAGGTTTGGGTTGCTTACCTTTAGTATTGAAGGTAAGGAAGAACTTGAATCGATGGGGGGAGGGTTCGCTTATTTAACATTTATGGGTTTTTAGTTTAGAAGTTGGAGACAGTACACAGGCGATACAATGATGGAGACTAGTAGTTGGCTGAGCTGGAGAACAGCTTGTAGCATTCCACCAAAATTTCCATTAGTAATTGCTAGGGTACATTCCTGCATACTGCTTTGAATATTAAGTAGCATGGTCGCTTTTAGGTTCTCTAGGGTTGGGTTAGAGTATGGTTTTGAGTCGAGAAGTGCAGCTGTCTGCTACGTTGGGATTGATTGGTAGGTGACACTCTTTGCGGTAGGGCGGGAGGGGGGGGGTGCTTGAGGCATGGTGTTTTTGCTAAGGGTTGGTTTTGGTGGAGCTTGTTTTTGGTTTGCTTTGGGTTTGTGATGAGGGTCACGGTAGGATCTACTCCGTTCACCAGTATGAGGTTGGGTAGAGCTAGGTGGTGGTGGTGGTGGTGGGGGTGGGGATAGGTGCAGAGAGTGGGGGTGATTTTCGTTTGCTTGGGAGAGAGGGGGTCATTTTTTTCCGTTTGGGAAAGGGGGGGGGGGAGAGGGGGGAATTTATGGGATGTTGGTTCCGTCTGGGTCCATGCTGTTTTGTCGAGTGCCATTGGGGCAGCTGTTTTGGGAGGGGACTTGTTTTTGGCTTGCAGTTGGATTTGGGCTCGCCTGACGGCTTTATGGTAGGCAATATAGTCTTTATTACGAATACGATTAACTTCCCTGTAAAAGATTACTCGGGGGCATTTTCTATAGGCGGCACTGTGTGGGCCGCCACAGTTGACACACTTTGGGGTAGTAGTTTCAGGGAAGTCAGCTTAGGATGCTTGCTGCTGCCGCATCTAACGCAAACGTGGCGCCTTGCTTTGCACATTCGAGCCGTCTGCTGCACTTGGTGCAGTGGGTGGCAAATGGAACGTACGGCTCGACTGGCAGCATAAGCACCCTTACTTTGATTTTTGTGGGCAGCTTAGTAAGGTGAAGGAATACTATTTAATAGCTTTAGATGGAGATTTGTCTCTGTTGGCAAGGCGGGTAGGAACTGTTCTGAAGCCATGGGGGAGAGCCGGGAGTATTTTATATGGTTAAGATCATCAAAGGTGGGAGTTCCGTGCAAAACACTCACCACTTTTGGGGCTGGGATGGTGCATTTGACCGTCGCACCACCGATGTCAGTTCTGCCTACTATGCGTTTTGTGCGGCCCTGTGATTGGGGCAAGCAACAATCTAGGCGTACTGGCCGATACTACGGAGAGTGAGCTCCGCGGGGCGGGCAACCCCGGTACAGTCGCAAAGGTGGGGCTGTTGGAACCGTGGTTCCGTAGCTGCATGGTGCCCGTCCCGAAGTCACGAATTCTGAAAGGGAAGGTGCACCATACCTCCGCACCATACCTCCGCACCATACCATACCATACGGGTTCGGCAGTATTGCGTGTCTGTTTTTTTTTTTTTTTGGTTGACTTGTTTGTTTTTCACAGTTTGGAATAGGTTTATGGGCCTGATAGTGTTCTTCGCCTTCAGCGGCGAGTACGGCTAATTCATTGATGTGAGGGGGTGGGGGAGGTGTGTGTGTGTGTGTGTGTGTGTGTGGGGGGGGGGGGTGGTCCGTGGGGGTGGGGGTGAGGGGGTGGGTGGGTGGGAGTGGAACAGTTTGAGAGGTTGGGGTGGAGAAGGATCGGTTGTGGCGCAGGGGAGACAACTGCCGCGAAGGGTCAGCTCCCTCGCGCCAGCGATCGTCTCCCCTGTTTCTTTTGGCTTAGGAGAAATCCCGATGGAGGGGGAGACAACAGCTAAAGGTTGGTTAACCCCCTGGGGATGGTTTCCGGCGACCGGTGGTGTTGTGGCGCCAAATTGGCGTCCTCTGTTAGCGTAGTTTCGGTAGGCAAGTGAGTGTTATTTCCATTGGTAGCGAGTGTAGTTGGCGAGGAGTCACTATCATGGCGAGATGTGTCTCTCGCGCGCTTGACTTTTGGTTTTTGACTTTTTTTCTTCTTTTTCTAGTGGGGGTTTCGGGGTGGTCAACATCGGAGCCCGGGGAAAAATAAGATCCGTCCCCGGTGTCCGAGGAAAAGGAGCCGAACAGGGAGGCCATGTAGGCCTAATGGACCTCCGAGCGGGCCAGTCTTATAACTGAGGGGTGTTATACTATCAAAACGAGTTTAGAAATACTAAACAAACAGATAAGAGAAGTAGGCGAGTAAAATTCTAAAGGGTCTGGGAACTAGACTTTGATATTACATCTGGGAGACACGAGAATGGACTGACGTAAACGGGTAGCTAAGTTAAATAGGTACCGGAGGCAAGAGGCCGACACAAGGTGAGCTCCGAAGTTAGAGGGCCGCGGACGTCCGGCAGTCAAGTCATGAAAAAGACTAAGTAGCCCTAAAAAGGGCTAATGCATTGAGAGTGACTAACAGCGTCCGCACAGGAGCTGAGTTGGTGAATAGGGAGGCTTTGGAGATATTGGTAAGTTGACGTATAGGTCGGGGTTGTTGGCGACCTGAAGTAGGGTAGAAACAAAAAGGCGGCGATAGTACTGGGTGAGCTGTGTTTTAGGAGCGGCGCTTGGGCTGTGGCCGATGTGTACAACAGCAGGCAAGTCAGTGTGATGATATGATGATGATAGTATCTTGTGATGATATGCCTTTTCTTTTTTATCTTTTGAATTTTCACAGACCAGATGCATGCTACAGGGAAATGATGACTGATGCTGAGATCGGGAACACAAACATCCGTTACTGATTTGGGTTTATTGGTATATATGTCGTCTATGAGAGTGGACGAGGTAGCAGTAATCATAGTGGGTGATTTGAATAGCTGTTGTAGACCAAATAAGGAAGATGTTGTTTCCCAAGCAGTGTGAGGGCTGAAGACGTTGATGTTGAAATCACTCATTAAAAGTATACCAGTGTTCACTTTACGAATAGTGTCTAAATTACAGATGAAATCGTCGTACCAACTAAAGTCAGCCGCCGGGTTACGGTATAGAAAGCCTACGTATGACGATGCTAAGAAGCGACGTTTTACTTCAATCCACACGCACTCGACACCTGCGGTTTCTAGATCTTGCCGTTTAAGGACCAAATGTTGCATAGATTTATGACTATAGACGGCAATGCCTGCTTGGTCCGGGGAGGAAAGACTGATCTCTTCTAACTACAGTAAAGTTATGGATACTAATGGCTTCATCACTGATGCTAGAACTCAAGCGTGTCTCGGTAACACCAAACAAGTGAAACGGCGACGGTGTGGGAACGCTGAGAAAGCATGCTAAATCGGTCACATTATTGTAGAGATGGAAAACATTAAGATGACCAATGCGTAAGTTACTTTTATTTTGTTAGCTTTCGCCATTGCAGCTGGGACATAGTTAAAGGACATATACAACAGTACACTTTTTCACAAAGAAACATGCAAAGAGCGATCTCAGAAAGAGCCGCCACACAGAATCAAACAAAATTAATTACTAGAATCGACAAGTAAATCAAGCTCCACGCTGTCCGACGATGTAACTGGATATAGTCAAAGTGGGTGCAAAAACGTTAAAAAATTAGTATGTAAGTGTCAAATCATAGAGCCACTGGAAATTAATATTTTCCACTCCTCTTGTGGTTTGAATGCAAAAGTCAAAGTGACCTCTGTCCATACAAGAGTCTAGAGTTCAGCTCAAGCACTAACGCACAAAACGTGCATCTCAAACGATGAAGTCACAGCAACGCTATCACAATAATCCAGACGTGTGACTCTCATCATGTAGCGGTGTAGCTGCCGCATACAGCAAGGGCTGTGGGCAATGTCACTAGAAACAAGACGGAAAATTCACAGCAGCGCTATCACAATAATACAGACGTGTAAATCTATCATGTAGCGGTGTAGCTGCCGCATACAGCAAGGGCTGTAGGCAATGTCACTAGAAACAAGACGGAAAAGTCACAGCAGCGCTATCACAATAATACAGACGTGTAAATCTATCATGTAGCGGTGTAGCTGCCGCATACAGCAAGGGCTGTAGGCAATGTCACTAGAAACAAGACGGAAAATTCACAGCAGCGCTATCACAATAATACAGACGTGTAAATCTATCATGTAGCGGTGTAGCTGCCGTATACAGCAAGGGCTGTAGGCAATGTCACTAGAAACAAGACGGAAAATTCACCACTGGCAAACAGTCTGTTTGTGTCCAGCGACGCTTACAGAGCTGGCCATTGTATTTTATGTCAGCAGGATGTATGCAAGGCGCACGGTGCACCTCCATCCAGTACTCAATAAGATGGGTCTCAAAGTGTACCTTAGTATGTCTTGAGATGTTTAAACCATGTTTCCCTAAAATCATTAAGAACACACCAGAGATATAGCCGATGGCGCAATTGTACCCCCATTCTCGCTTTTCGCGGATCCTAAAATGAGCTTGAGAAACATTTCCTCTAAAAAAAACCCAGAATTTATTCCAGAAGCCCAAATCAGGCAATAATATGTTAAGGCACACCTTCTGCATCCTCTGCAAAAACAGAATGAACACATATTGAATCTCTGGTTCACAGTGAAGGTTTTTGTGCACCCAGTAAACGGGCATTTTCACGAAATCGCCAAAAAAGACAAAAGTAATGTGTCAGATGCCTTCAGACATTTTCTATATCACTGGCAAGCAATTTTCAGGCTTACATCATTACAACAGGATGTCACAATTATTATGAACGTGACTAGGTGATTCTGTGATCCCTGTGAGTGCCACTATGATTGATTTTGTATCTCTACCCCCAAGTAACCCCCCCCCCCCCCACAAAAGTAATTAGAAAAAAATTCCTAAAGTTATTCCATTTCATTTTGACCTTTCTTTACCTATTACGTTTCAATATTGTGAGCTTAAACTGCAAGAAAATAAGGAAAGGCGGCTTCCTTTACGGTACATTCGAGGCGAATGATAGCTTTTTCCCATTTATAATAGCCGAATTGGGAAACGTACGTTGTTTCCGATGCCCTCAGAAATTTTGTAAACAACTACTAGGTCTTTCTATAGGGTGTATTGGTTAGGATAAAGTACCACAGTTACTCCCAACCTAAATTTATGATGCTGTGATGCATTTAGGGGCCCCAGTGGCTAAATATGCTGCCCTACCCTATTTTACCAGTATGCAAAGGAACGCAAAATGATCATAACAATTGCTTATCTCATACTCCTCTGTTTAAATATTTTTGTTACCAGTTTTCTTAACAAAGTATTGGATAATCTTTCTTGTTTTTTGACCGCAGGAGAAGATGCCCGTTGACCGCGGCTAGCCAACTGGGGTTGCGAGGGGACTAGCTTTGGTTAGGCCACCTTTTCTAGGCCCCTCTCCGTGTGGAGCAAGCAGTGCTGTCCCTAGAGAAGGCTGCTTGGTCGTTCAGGGTGTGCCGAGTGATGTTGTCATCCCCAGGTCAACATCAAGCGACCAATATCCTGAACCGCCTGCATGCAGGTTTGAGACTGCGGCTTCCAGTGACATCTTTCACCTGCCGTTTCGCCCCTAGCCCGTCGCTACAGGACTTGGAATGGTCAGTGTCATGGTCCGTGGACGTTTCCTAAAGCCTGCGCGGTGGAGCTTTTTGGTGGAGTGCAGTGTGCGCAGTACTGGCCCCACCCTTTAAACCCTTGGTTCGTCTGCCATGGCCTAGCGAGCTGGGACGATGGCATCGAGGTCCTCGGGTCGTAGGTTTTATATCAGACTGTCCTTGTTCTAGTCTCTGGCTCAAAAGCCTTCCCCGGAGACACGGGGGCGTTGATGTCAGGGGTTTCCTCCCTTAACCTTTCCGCAGCCAAGCGGCCAGGCCTGCAAGGCAGCAGGGGACTCGTGGAGGGCGGGGTCGTCTAAGTCCCGTGCAGATGTGAACATCTGCCCACTGCCCATAACGGATCCACTCTCATGACGACCACGACCGGACTCAACGTACCATGCTGGAACATCCGAACCATGCTCGACAAAGCAGACAGCGGACGCCCTGAACGTCGCTCCGCCCTCATTGCCCATGAATTGCGGAGGGTAAACATCGACATCGCCGCGCTCAGTGAAGTACGTTTTCCGGACGAAGGCAGCCTCCAAGAACGTGGCGCTGGGTACACCCTCTACTGGTCAGGCAGGCCTGAATCAGAAAGACGGCTCTCAGGCGTGGGTTTCATGGTCAAGACCTCCATTGCGACTAAGCTGGAAAACCTACCAACGGGTCACTCAGACCGCATCATGTCCATGCGCCTCCCACTGAGACACCAGCAACACGTCACCCTTCTCAGTGTGTACTCCCCAACCCTCCTGGCAGAGCCTGCTGAAAAGGACAAGTTTTACACTGACCTGCGCAGCCTCATACAGAGCACCCCTGCAGACGACAAAGTCATCATCCTTTGCGACTTCAACGCCAGAGTGGGCCAGGACTCTGACGCCTGGAAAGGAGTCCTCGGCAAGCATGGCGTCGGGAACTGCAATGACAATGGCCGCCTACTGTTGGAGTTCTGTGCAGAGCAGCAACTGGTCATCACCAACACTACTTTTCAGCAAAAGGACAGTCGAAAGACCACCTGGATGCATACTCGCTCCAAACACTGGCACCTTATCGACTATGTCCTAGTGCGTCAGAGGGACCGCAGTGACATCATCCTCACCAAAGTGATGCCCAGCGCAGAGTGCCACACTGACCACCGCCTTGTCCGCTGCAAACTCAGGCTCCAGTCACTTAGTGCCTGCCAAATCGACCACCACCAGTGGTCCTCGCTTGCTGTGGACCGTGACACCTGGCGCTCCACCATTTACAAGGCAGCTGTCTCCTTTGAGGACTCTCGCAGAGCTAGCCTTAAGGACAAGCGGCTCAGGAGAAAAACAGAGATGCCGCAACTCAGAACCCTGGCCATACCTTCCCCTGCAGCCAATGCGGTCAAACCTGCCTGTCCCGGATTGGCCTCCGCAGCCACGAACAAGCCTGCAGACGTCATGGGCAACTCCTATAAAATCTTCGTCCGCGAAGTCAAGCCAAGAGTATGTATATTGAGCATAACAATTTGTGATCATTTCATGAGCAGTGTAGTTTCTTTAGTAAAATCTAATGGTTAATAAGGTCAAAACCTTTTTTTGGAGATCTAGGAAAACATCTAGCTCCAGACATCTTGCTCCTGTTTATATTGCAGAGCCATGTGTCGATCATTCGGACTAACGCGATATGACAAGAATGTTGAAGTCAAAAACCTGACTGATACTGTTTTAGTAGAGACTTTTCTTCGAGAAATTTTAGCAAATGATTGTAGACATGCTTTCAATGGGCTTTGAAAGACCGAATAGTAAGGAAATTGTTCGGAAATTGTCGTAATCAGACGTGTCTTTCGTTGTAGGAATGGGTACAACGTTTGACTTTTTGAAAGCTGCGGAAAAAGTGTTATTGTGGATACAAAGGTTATATACGTTAGACTTTCCAAAATATAAGGAAGCGAGAGATCGAGTATGTACCCGTTAATTCCATTGACACCAGCTGACCTTTTAAGAGAGAGAGAGAGAGAGAGAGAGAGAGAGAGAGAGAGAGAGAGAGAGAGAGAGAGAGAGAGAGAGAGAGAGAGAGAGAGAGAGAGAGAGAGAGAGAGAGAGAGAGAGAGAGAGAGAGAGAGAGAGAGAGAGAGAGAGAGAGAGAGAGAGAGAGAGAGAGAGAGAGAGAGAGAGAGAGAGAGAGAGAGAGACAGACAGAGACAGACAGAGACAGAGACATCCAATTACAATTTGCTCGGAAGCTCTCTTAGGCATCCCTTGAAGAAAGTATTTTGCCAAGTTTCAAACTTCCGCGTACAGAAATATAAGAGATTCTCGTGTTTACATACATACGCACACACGTCCATACGCATTTATGGCTCTTCGCGCCTAAACGACGTTTAACAGCAAGACGTAACGTAATTGTTAACTTGTTTCTTCTTTGCCAGACTATAAGGCCCGCCCACCTGTTATGTAATTTGCAATCTACGGAACGCGTTCCGACCACCCCCATCTTAAAGTATTTTCAATACGGTAGAAAAAAGACAAATTTTGTTACAATGAAGCAATTGTTTTGGCTCACATGCGATTTCAGAAGTGAGTCTATTAGATCTTTGCCCCCCCCCCCCCCCCCCCCCCCCAATTGTTTTAGCTCATGTGCGATTGCATAAATGAGGCTATTAGACCTTTGGTCCCCCGTAGACCCCCCACCCTCCCTCCCCTATACCCAATTGTTTTGGCTCACGTACAATTGCAGAAGTGTGACTATTAGACCGTTGCCCTCCGAAAGAGAGATGAAATATAGAGAGCGGACCGACACCTAAATCAATAATGCCGTATCGATAGTTCTAAATCAGGGTAAATAACGTACGTAATTTCCAGTCTCCCTTCAGTACAGTTGGTGTTCCTCAAATTGTGGCTAGACAGTGCAAACAGTGAAACTGATTCACTCCAGGTAATATACACCAGCTAAGTGCGCAAAAGAAGCTTCCTTGTTAAATGCGTCATTGGGTTAGGTAACATACACCTCGCAAACCACGCTCTAGGCCCCCACACCCAACCCAGCTCTCCTACCCCCCACACCCCACCCCACAAAGCCACGTACACCCACACTCTACCCACACCCCACCCAGCACCTCACCTCGTGCTCGCGCATTCCTATCAGGCCAAATTTTTCCATTCTGGGTCAACTCTTAAAAGTGTGCCACTAGAGCAAATTTTAAATATGGGTCATTCACAGAATATAGGGCAAATTTTAAATGTAAGGCACATTTTAAATATAGGGCAAATTTTAATTTTAGGTCATTCTCCAGATGTATGTCACCATGTCATTCTTGAGATAATGTCTTGCATAGAGTCGACAAAAAAGAATTTTGTTTTTCTGTTTTTGAATCCAAGCACATGACTGAGCACGTCCTTGGTGACGAGTCACTGAATTGAAAGACAAATTCCATTTCTCTACCCCCAGTGAGATACCTGATTCAAAGTCACTATACACCCTCCCTTTTTTAAGAGAGTGTTTTAAATGAACTCACGCGAGGAGAAAATTGGGTTTGTGTGAGTGGTTTCGTATTTCTCAGTAATCCACATCTCGGTTTCTATATTACAGGCACATGATAACACACTTACAAAAAGGTTGGATACTTTTTCAGTGAACAGTAAGGTGGTGAAAATCGGATGCCTGTATTCATTTGTGCTGTCTGATCATAGCAGGTGGGAGAATCAGGCAAGGCAAGCTTTTGCGTAGTCATTATATAACACGTACCACCAAGTGGGTGTTTATTACATTGTGTCCCATTCATGACCAGATAGGCATGCTTGAAAATCGGTGGTGAAATCGTATGTCTGTTTATGCTTAATGGGGGAACGATGCTGTACTATACGCCTTTTGTGTTTCATGCCCAGTTTAGTATTACTTAGTTTACCACACAAGCGTGACGTGCCTGCTAACACGTTTGGATTTTATCGTGATTTGGTGCATTTCTTATTAAAAATGGGCTGCCAAAGATTAAAAAGGAAACAACTCAAAAGCTAAGTGATTTTTTTAATACAAGTGTCCACTTAGTCTGCTTTCTGCAATATTGAGTTGGACATCATAAATCAGATACAAATATATATTTATGACACCAGCTGTTTCAGCCTTTTTTGTATTTGCATTGTGATCCCGTCACTGCCGTTTTCGACAGTACGACCTGACCTGTGAAGGTAGTCGTCATGTGTACTACGGAGGTCTAGCCACAGTGCATACTTGTTTGTCAGGTATTGACCAATCCTTACGTCATACAGATGTAGATCTTTGTAAGTTATGTTTGCTGGTTTATCTCTAAGTTTCCCCCCTGCAAAATACTTTGTGATCTCATCGTAGTGCTGATAAGGCAACATTCTGGAAGCAAAGACTTGATTTGGGCGTCCTTTGATAGTGCAGGATAAATGTGTGATCTTTGGATTGTAGAATTTTTCTGAATCTCATTGGTATGGACTTCCTTTTTCAACGAACAACATGAGTATGCCTTTCAGTGACCTAGCAGGCATGTATAGGTTGATGTTCCAATCTGGTCGCTTTTGTCTTTATTAATTAAACTGTGCCTCATAACACGATCATAATAAATCGGCAGTCTTGACTGGTACTGATTTTGAATGAGAGTAGCTAGATGAGCATGTGTGACAATTTCATATTCCAAAGAGATGTTAGGTATCTTATATGTTGCATCTGTGTCAGTTGATTTAATAACTTTGGAGTTGTCATTGAAAATTAGTTCAAAACTCAGATGGTCATTGAGTGCTCCTTGATAATAAGGCAAATGCACTGTTAGGATTTCAAATTCAAGTGGAATGCAAAACCTATTTCCATATGTTTCGGTCACAATAATGTCCTTGGCTTCTGTTGTTGATTTATCACCTGCATTGATTCTCAGTTTAGCAACATTAGCAGACTGTATGCCTTGGTAAATACGATCCTCTCGTTCTTCACTTGTGAGCCAAAGGTCTTTGTTGCAGTAGAACACATCAGCATCGTCAAGACTAAACACTTCCTGTCCTTCAAGTTTAACTTTAATATTCTTAATAATTGCTCTACCTAGGTTGTCAACTAGTGTTCTTTTATCATCTGTGTCTGATGAAAGTTCAATATTACAAGCAAGGCATGCAGTGCCAGGAACAATAACGTTACTGGGACCTAGGTTTGGAAACTTGACAGTAAGAGTTTGGTTTTGATCTATAGTACTAGTATTGTTTGTGATGACGATTGATTGCCTAATGCCCTTAACACCAAGAGGTTCGCATAGTTTTCTATATGAGTCTAACTTTGATCCATAGGTCGATGTCATTTTATTATGCAAAAAAAAAAAAAACAAGATAAAAAAAAAAAAAACACAAAAAACAATGGCAGCGGGAGGATTTGGTCATGAAGATTTTTAAATGGATACAATGGATGACTATAATACTAGTACAACAGATATGACTGGAATGGTGAATACTTCTAGTTTGCATCACAAACTCTTAAAAGACAAAGTGAACTCATTTTATGTCAGTGTTGGTGCCCGCCCAGACGTTATAGATCCTAATCAATTTGAACTTGATAACAAGGGTCATTTATATTTAAATACAGACAGAGGGAAAGTACAATTGACTTATATAAGAAATCCTGCCAAGTTTTTGTGCAATGTCATACTTTGTACTAATGTTAAATTCATTACAGATGCGTTCAAATGCTTTAATATCCATGGGGTTATTAAACTAGTTAAAACTAGATTCAGTGGGCAGAGAGGCATGGAGTTCTGACAGTATTCTTCAGAGAGGGGAGTTGTGGGTGTTTTTGGACAATTTATATCTATCCCGAATTTCCAGGATTTTTGGACCACATATTACCACGCCTTGACGCCGCCCGTTTTTCTAGGTTTCTCCTTATTTTTTCAGTAAAATAAAGGTTTCCAAAATCAATGACATTAAAATTAATATTTTTTATTATAAAATGAATCAAGACGAATTACTTCTTCTAAATGATATCAATGCTGTAGAAAACAAAGACTTAGACTCGAAAAAACAGCGCCTTCTTTTTGTAGTTGTGTCAGGCAAATCAAAGACTTATCTCGGAAAACAATACATGACAGAAGATATTGAATCTCTCACGGCTGACGAGCTAATCAAGCTTCATTCTAAATATGAAAACCACATTGCTTCACTAATGACTCGTGATTTGAGTCGATCTCTTGTATGCCTATACACAAAAGCAGTGAGTCACTTTCTACCTGTGGATAGTGACAGCCTATCACACGACCTTGAAAGCAATCCTATTGTTTCAAGTTCAATTGGCAAATTAGCATGTGTCATGTTTTACAAGTTTGGAAATTACCTTGCACCTGTCGTAACATTACTAGTTACTGGGAGCCATATTGATTTCTCAAAAATAAATTTTACTGCAGAAGAAAATGGATGAAACCCAGACGACTCCACAACCGAACCCCAGTCCAGTTTTGACACAGGTTCAAACTGTGACGAAGACTAAAAGTCCAGGCAGGGTTGAGGCTGGAAAAAGATTAGCTGAATATAATAGGCAAAAAAAATTACAGCTTAAGGCACAAACAGAAAAGACTCATGTAACTGATCCACCGTCAGGATCATCAGGACCTGTGTCAATACCGTCAGGGCCGTCACTCCCTCATCAAAGTGAGAGACAAACAACCCAGTCTAACCCCGACCCTGACCCTGACCCCGAACCTCAAACAACAAAATATATAGTTGCCGGATTTGTTGTCGGATTTGTTTACGTAGGTTATCAATTATACAAAAAATACAAACCACAGACTCGTACAGTGACCAGAAAATCAGACACTCCAAAAACAAAACCAGAAGTTGCCACATTACCAGTAACACCCAAAGCCGTTGACCCATTTTATATGCAGTAAATAAAAAATATTATTTTAATTTTTCTTGCCTAAGAAATGAATGACACAAAGAACATAATGAACCTTGTCTATCACTCTGCCGTAATCAGTGGATTAGCAGTAGCTTATTCTATGCTGGGAAAAAGTCTACTCAAAATGAAATCAGCAGACTTGAGTAGACTCGATTTCGAAGACAGCGCTAAGCTAATTGTTACAGCGTCGATTGCGACAAAAGATTTTCTTGTCAAGCAGGGAATTATTCCCGAAAATGTTTCTATGTAAATAAAATAAATGTTTAGGGCTTAACGTCTTTTGTCCACCACGAGGGTGATTTCAAAGACGGGGACAACGAAAAAGGGTCTGAGCAAATTTTGACCCAAGCTGGATTCGAACCCGGGACCTTTTGGTCTGGAGGCAAACGCTTTTACCACCGAGCCACCCAGCTCCCCTTCTATGTAAATAAAAATAATATGGCGACGATAGCTATTATGATTGGTGGGGCAGTTGTTAACGCCCTCGCATTCAGTGGCTCTAATTATCTCTTTTCTAAAATGGGTAGAGAGGAATCTGCAGAAGAAATGAAACGTCACAATGAAGCGTCTGAGAAATTAGCACAGGCAGAACAGGCGTATGAAAAACAAAGAATTGAGAAACTTGATTTCATCAATGAAAGATTGAGGCTTGAAGGCCACGCACAACATACATTTTCAAATACAGACGAAGCAATCAGGGAATATTTCTTGTCACGGGTGAAGACATGTCTATCCCAAAACCGAAACTAAGTGACTATTACAAACCGAGTACAGAACAAAGAAACAGAGAGATAATCTTTGTTCTAGTGGGAATGACATTTGTTTATTTTACAGGAGTTTTCATTGCTAGAAAAAATGGCAGCCAAAAATAAACTATCGAAAATATATTACTCTCCATCTGGCTATTGGAAAGGGCAAACAGCTATTCAGAAATTACATGCCGCTGTGGGCGGAGATATATCACTCAATCAGGTCAAGCAATGGTTACAGAGACAGGCAATTTGGCAGATATATCTCCCTGCTCCAAGAAAAATAACAAGACCCCATTTTGAAAACACATCACCAAATGACACGCACCAAATGGACCTCCTGTTTCTTCCACACGATACAATAAGAAAGAAACGATACAAGTATGCACTGACTGTTGTAGACATTGCTTCAAGGTACAAAGACGCTGAACCCATATCTGACAAAACTGCTAACACTGTTGCGACTGCTTTATCTAGTATCTATAAAAGAGGCCCCTTAAGATACCCCAGACTTGTACAAGTTGATGACGGATCAGAATTCAAAGGTGCAGTTAATCAGTTATTTGCGAAGCATGGCGTACTGGTCAGACGTGGTATTCCAGGCGTGCACAGATCGCAGGCAATTGTTGAAAACTTTAACAAACAGTTATCAGAGAGACTTTTCAGTTACCAGTATTCTAAGGAACTCATGCATGACACACGTAACACTGAGTGGGTTAAGAGATTACCACATGTGATAAAAGCAATGAATAACGAAGGGCACCCAAAGCCTGCTGATGCTATTAAAATGAAAACAATTACAGAGCCAAAAACAATGTCAGCACAGGCACCCGACACAAGTTTATTTACTAAACAGGTAAGATATCTATATCAACCAGGTGAAGCTGAAAATGACATAAAGCGCAGGGCGACAGACCCCATCTGGTCCACATCCGTTCATAATATAAAAAAAATAGTCCCCAATCCTGACGCAACAATATATTACCTGTTCGACCCTGCACCCCAGAGGGCATTTGTCAGAGAAGAATTACAGATTATTCCCCCAGACACCGTTACTCATTTCAGTAACTAAGTCATCAATTAATTCATCAACCAGTTCATCACAAATGTCTTCAGATAACTCGAGCCTGTAATGACCTGGTGCATAAGCTTTTTCCTTAGTGTGAAACACTCTTTTCGTGTCTCCAACTGCAAGTGATTTCTTATGTGTTTGAATTATTTCAAGATTATGTTTGTTTGATCTCAGTGACTTGTTTGGATAATCAGGCATTAATGCACCATCTAACACTTGCTTGTAATGTTCATGACGTATGTCTTTATTTTTTTTGCTGTTTTTTTTATTCCTTTGGCTTTCGACTGACTTCCCTTCTGGTGCAGTATAGAATACATTTTGGATCTCAGTCCAACATACTCAACTATTGGCACACCATTTAGTTCATCTTTAAACTTACCAGGCACTTTTTTGTTTTGTGTGCTGTACAGTGGATGGTCTTTAGGGTAATCAGATGTGTCATACATGTGTAGTTCTGTTTTCATGTCTTCATAAAAGTCTTCAGTACACACATCAATGATCATAGAGTCAGTGTCAGTGTATAACAGACGGCAGTCAGGATATTTTGGTTTGAAGTAATCATAATAAAATTCAAGCATCAACAGTTTTGACAACTCCAGAATTGCCATACCAATGAATACTGGCTTGTCCAGTTTAACAATCTTTTTTTTGAGTGACACTGCATACAATGATGAATGAAACTCTTTATACCCTGTGTACTGTGGCTTACCTGTAAGTTTAATTGCACCCGATTCAGTTGTGACCAGTCTCACATCTTTTCTGTGATGAGGATTTTCCATAGTCTTGCCAAAACAGGCATTGTTCATAAGCTTAAAGAAGTCTTTGTCAAATGCAGTGTTGCTGTCTCTGGCACGAAGGGTTGTGTTCTTCATTATGTAATCTTTCATGAAAGCACTCTGATCAAATTGAATTCCTCTGTGAACTTTCTTTAATACTAACCCATGTCTGATGTAAAACTGCAGCAAGCGGTAGTGACAAACGTAATTGAATTTGTCATTTAGATTTGGCACAAGTTTAGTGTCTTCTTTTTTCCCTGTCATACTCATTTTCTCAACTGCCAACGGATAATCATTATGGTAATCATGTAGATGGTGCGGGTACTCCAGGTCTACTTCAAAGATCCAACCCTTCGCATCGTTTCGGTCAAGATTCATAATATTGTTTGTTAACCCTGTTATGTCATACTGTGACAAATCATACAGACAAAAGTTTTTCAAGGGCAATAACTCACACATTTCGAACCCATAAAGGTTATTAGCGTCAAGGTACGTAATGAATGACCTTGACCTCGAGGGGTCAAACCCAAGGTCACCATGTCCGTCCAGATATTTATTGTTGGCTCTGGCGTAATTATTCGCTGCAATACTAATGCCTCCTCTCAATCCGCGTTCTACCATTTCACCCATCGTACGATCAGACAACAGGTCTATAGATATCTTACTGGATTTCAAAAATGCATCCCATGTCATGCCAGGACTAGTTATGTAACAAGCAGGGTCAAGCTTGTAGTGTAACAAACCCTTTTCACGGTAACTTTCAAATACGTCTGCTAGCAAACAAACGTCTGCTTTCAAGTACTGGTCATGGTAGTCACCAATCATCTGACACCCTAATTGACCCCATGCATCAAGTGCGTGCTGATATTCAGAGTCAGAAATACCTTTTCCAGTTAGTGTAGAATAAAATTTCTCTTTTGGTGGCAGTCTTGTTTCCTCAAACACAACCCACTCACTGATGTACTCATACGGATACACACCTTTCTTAATCAAGTCTGGTTCAAAATATTTACTCGTTATTGGATACTCAGTCAGTCCTTCTGTCAGACTAGCCAATCCTAAAGACAAATGTTGCATGGAATCATAAAATGCTAATTTGTCTAATCTAAAAGTCAAGTACTTTTCAGTTGTCTGTGCAATACAACTTATGTTTTTGTAAGATTCATCTACAGCCTGCATGATAATGTGTGAATCATATCCCTTCAGATTGTGGAAAAAGATTGGTAACTTGTATGTCTTAGGATCTGTTTTTAATAACAAGTTACAATTGTTATGTGCAGCACCTCTGTAACGTCCAGTTATGTGATCATGATCACGAACTTTAACACCCCCTAAAGGTTGTTCACAAACCCAACACGTCTCAGCTGTATCAAATTTCAGTTTGTCGTCTTCTGTCATCACCAAAGGCATCTGACATGTTGTGAGATATTGTACTACCTGACTATACAGATGTCTCATTTCTGTTAAAAACAGACAAGCTGCATTTTCTCCCCTGTAGATAACAGGCTCTGAATGCTGTCCATCTGACCTAACAATAATATATCCAAAAGAACACACCACTTGGTCACTCAACTTTATAGTCTTTGGTAATGACTCTGGAACAGGACCCTCATACGGAACTACCAGTGATTCAAAATCAGCATACACTACAAACGGCAACTTTTGCTGATTCCCATAGTTCTTAAAATAAACCTTGCTGCCAGGATCTGGATACTTAAGTACAGTTTGTATGTCATCAGCTGATCTGCAGTGTAGGACGTGTTTGTGCGCTACTGAAATAGAGGAGAATCTTTGTAAACATCTTTTACAAACTTCTTGTTTACCATTGTGTTTTGTTGTATGTCCATAAATTAGACGTGACATATTTCTGATAATTGTGTAGTGAAAGTTATTGTTATCACCGGCAGGACCGATTAGCAACATGTCAACATGTCTATCTTCTGACTGACCATATGTTGGTGCAATTGGGGACACTCTAATTGGTTGTAACTTGTTCTCAGATTCATTATCCCACACAAACACATTCACAGATATACCAGGATTTAGTTTTTCAAACAAGTCTATGTCCTCTATTTTAACAGGAAACTCAATGCCACTAAAATCGAGTTCATTTACAAATTTGGTGTAGTTAGATACACGTTCAGGTTTTGACTTTACAAAGTGTAGTTTAGCAAGCACACACCACATGAAACAATAGTTGTCATTGTTCTGAATATTAACAACAGCCTTTTTGTTTGCAACCTCTTTTGGTATTGGTATCCATGATTTGCCTAAAATAGGATGATATCTTGACTGCTTTAGTTGCAGTTCATGTACATGTCCTTCGTGCCAGCCAGACCCCTTCATTTTTGCACTGTCAATTGCCTGGAGGAAGTCAGGTAATAGTCTGTCTCTAAACACGTTCTCCAATTCTCTTCTTGTGTTAACTGTGTGTTGTCTTGTTGATATATACGATACAATTAATTCACCGTCCACCCTAGTGAATTCAATTTTCGCAACAATCTGAATTTTAACGCTGCCTGTGATAAGATTTTGCTGTATGACAGAAAAAGAGTTTTCTATTGATTCATAAACTTTGTTAGTATTGGTTATGGGTAAGTTTATTGTGTGAAACACGTTTCTTAAACCAGATGAGCCAGGGTTTGATGAGCCAGGACTTTGCGAATTGTCCGTCATTTTTATTTGACCGACAAAATAATAAAATAAAAAATATTACTGCTGGCTCACCTTGTGTAATACCACTTTATTAACTGTAACACTGTCAATATAAACATTTAGTTTGCGTAGTTGTTTAAATATGCTATAACAAATTTCCCCTAACCAACCATAGTTGGTATCATCAACTTTAAAAGTAGGTGTCTTTAAATCAACTGTCATGCACTCCACATTTGGATGCTCATCGACATAATCCAAAGTCACACTATATGTAGTGTTACACTACCGCAGCCACACGCAAGGTGTTGTAGATGGAAGACGCAGCCAGACAAGAGTGTTTCCAGAAGAGTCTTTTATTTCTTGGTCATTGTGGGTCTAATAGGTTGGGCACAACCAACCTACTAGCATGGCATACAAAAATGGCGAAAATACCGGAGCTCGGTCTCTCGCTTCTCAGCTCCCTCTATCTATCTCTCTCTCTCTCTTCGTTGTGTGTTCTCTATCTATCTCGTTCTCTTCATTGTGCGAGCTCCCTCTCTATCTCGTTCCCTTCGTTGTGAGCTCTCTTTCTATCTCGTTCCCTTCGTTGTGAGCTCTCCCGTTCTGGTCATTGTGCGAGCTCTCTCTCTATCTCGTTCCCTTCGTTGTGAGCTCTCCCGTTCTGGTGTTTGCCCCCACTATATATACCCGTTCTGGCCGAGGGCATCGCCCCTTTGTCTCAACCAGTCAAAGGGGCTATTACTGTCACCCATATTATTTCACATCTATCATGGTGGCCAGCGTCCCCTGACCGTATCTGTCAAAGGAGCTATTACTGTCGCCCATAATCTATCCCCCATCTGCTCTGGTGGATAGCGCCCTCTGATCCTAGCTGACCAGGGACCCATTACTGTCTCTCATAATTATTCCACATCTATTATGCTGGTCAGCGTCCTCTGATCCTAGCTATCAAAGGAACCCATTACTGTTTTTCATAATTATTCCACATCTATTATGGTGGTCAGCGTCCTCTGATCTTAGCTGACCAGGAACTCATTACTGTCTCTCCTAATTATTCCACATCTATTATGGTGGTCGGCGTCCTCTGATCCTAGCTATCAAAGGAACTCATTACTGTCTCTCATAATTATTCCACATCTATTATGGTGGCCAGCGTCCTCTGATCTTAGCTGACCAGGGACCCATTACTATCTCTCCTAATTATCCCACATCTATTATGGTGGTCAGCATCCTCTGATCCTAGCTATCAAAGGAGCCCATTACTGTCTCCCATAATTATTTCACATCTATTATGGTGGTCAGCGTCCTCTGATCTTAGCTATAAAAGGAACCCATTACTGTCTCTCCTAATTATGCCACATCTATTATGGTGGCCAGCGTCCTCTGATCTTAGCTGACCAGTAACCTATTACTGACTCTCATAATTATTCCTTGTCAGCAGGAGTCTGTGTTCCTCACTACTAACGAGGGCTCATTATTTATTCATTAGGCCCAGCTTAGTAGGGCCAGCCACTTGTCAACTCCACGTGAGCCCGTGGTACTACTTATACCCTCGTTATTGTCATATCAAGGGAAATTATAAAATTACCCGACCGTGATATTGGTCGTATACACTTATAGTGTAACAGTAGCATATATTTCTGATGGTGCTGAAAGGCTTATGTAAGTCTGTTTGGGTGATATTAAGTCAGTAAAGTGCATAACATCTTTGAAAAGGTGTGTAAGATCAAGCACTTGTATGATTTGTCCGTCTGTCATTTTTATTGGACAAACAAATGTATAAATTAATTTACATCAATTTACTAACCCATACCCTGTGGGCTGATCTGTCTTTAAAATGAGCTTTAGATGCTTAGTTGATTTCAGTTTGTTTTTCACATCATCACATTCATGCTTATTTGGGATGACATCATTCTCTCTGAGACAGTCTTCAAAGCTGTCACAATCCTTACAGTAAAACAAACAGATAAACTTTAACTGTTCACGAAAATCTTTCAGTACAGCATTATATTTTTGAGTGAGAATCCATACACTGACATTTGCATGTCTGCCACTGAAAGCAAGTTCTGCTAAAGTGTTTCTCTTTTTGACAATGTCTTTCTCTGCAGAACAGTCATCGACTATGAACAATGTTGACTGTCCTTCAAATTGCTTGTAAAAATATTGTAGGTAGTCATTCAGTTTTTTCTCAGGGTCAACTAAGTATATGTTGTTGTCAGTCCAAATAAATAAACGGTTGTGATAAGCTTTGTTGTGTTTGATTGTAGGACAAAATATTACAATGTTTTCAAAGTGGTGAATGTATCTTGTTTGTAAGAGATTAAGTACAAATTCAGTTTTACCACACCCTGTGGCACCAACAAATAAGCCACAGTGTGGGTCAAGGGTCATTAAGCTCCGGTTCATTTTAATACACAATATAATTTTAATATATGTGTCCACTTAGTCTGCTTTCTGCAATATTGAGTTGTGCGTCATATATCAGGTACAAATATATGTTTATGGCTGCAGCAGTTTAAACCTTCATTTGTATCTGAATTGTTATTCCGTCACTACCGTTCTCAACAGTTCGTCCTGACCCATGAAGATAATCGTCATCTGTACTACGAAGATCTAACCAAAGTGCATATTTGTTTGTCAGGTATTGTCCGATCCTAACATCATACAGATGTAGATCTTTACACGCAATGTTTGCTGGTTTATCTCTAATCCTTACACCCACAAAATACTTTGTGATCTCATCGTAGTGCTGGTATGTTAACATTCCAGATGCATACACTTGATTAGGGCGGCCTTCGATTGTACAGGACAAATGTGTAATCTTAGGATTGTAGAATTTTTCTGAATCCCGTTTATATGGATCTGCTGGTTCAACAAACAACATAAGAATACCTTTCAGTGAACTAGCTGGTGTGTTCAAGTTATGTTCCACATTGGGTCACTCTTGTCTTTGGGTATTAAACTATGTCTAATCACCCTGTCATAATAAATTGGCAGTCTTGACTGATACTGATTTTGAATGAGTCTGGCTAGATCAGTGTGTGTGACAATTTCATATTCCAAGGAAATGTTAGAGATCTTGTATGTTGCATCTGTGGCAGATGATTTTATAACTTTGGAGTAGTCATTGAAAGTTAGTTCAAAGCTCAGACGGTCATTCAGTGCTCCTTGATAATAAGGCAAATGTGCTGTGAGGATTTCAAACTCAAGTGGTATGTAAAACCTGGTTCCATATGTTTCTGCTATAATAACTTCCTTTGGTACCCCAGTAGTTACCTTATCTCCAGCATTGATTCGAAGTTTACCAACATTATCTGGCTGTATGCCTTGATAAATACGATCTTCTCGTTCTTCTCTTGTGAGCCAAAGGTCTTTGTAACAGTAAAATACATCTGAGTCGTCAAGACTAAACACTTCCTGTCCTTCAAGTTTTACTTTAATAGTTCTAACAATTGCTCTGCCAAGATTGTCAACCAGTGTTCTGTTTACGTCTGCGTCTGATGATAGTTCAATATTAAATGCTAGGCGTGCAGTGCCAGGAACAATAACGTCACTGGGACCTAGGTTTGGAAACTTGACTGTAAGTGTTTGGTTCTGGTCTATGGTACTTGGATTGTTTGTGATGACTATTGATTGTCTAATGCCCTTAACACCCAGGGGCTCACGTAGTTTTCTGTATGGGTCTAACTTTGATCCGTAAGACTGTGTCATTTTTATTATGCACAATAAAAAATAATAAATTAATAAAACAATGGCAGTGGGAGGATTTAATCATGAAGATTTTGAAATGGATGACATGCATGTCTCAGATAGCAGTATCACAGATATGACTGGAATGGTAACTATGTCTAGTATGTATCACGAACTGTTAAAGGACAAAGTAAACTCATTTTATGACAGTGTTGGTGTCCACCCAGATGTAATAGATCCTAATCAGTTTGAATATGATAAAGGGCACTTATTTGTAAATACAGACAGAGGGAAAATAAATCTAACACATAAAAATAATCCTTCTAAGTTTAGAGCTTTAAGTACAATTAAAGGTGAAGTCGGTGGTAACTCTGGGTTGGCAAGGTATCTTGGAATTGGAGGGTCTCCTGTCCCCCCAAGAATGGCTAGTGTTCTTCACGACACGCAAACAAAGTTGCCAACAGGGCAACAAATTGAAATGGCACCTGTAACAAGCCTACCAGAAATAGCAAACACAGTGATACAAGAAACCTCATTTACTGAAGGACAAATAAATGACGCTTTGAAAACAATAGATGATCCACCTTTGTCAATGAGGGAGATTATGGGATTGGATAAATCACTGCAGACAATAAGAGGTGAGATGGTAAACAATGTTGCCAAACTGGGTGAGCTTGATAAACACATAGAACGTGAAAAAGAGAAACTGGCTACCGCAGACACAGAAATGAAAGAAAGAATTCAACACAGATTAAATGATTTGCAGATAGAAAGATCAGGACGATTAGAAACAATTAGTATTGGAAGACAAAAACTAAAATCACAGGTCAACAGAATTAGAGAAACTATTCAGAAAATACTTCACGAAGACACTACTCTGGCTGAGAGACTAAAAACACTTTTCAGAGAACAGGGTATTACAATTGCCAGTTTAATTACAGCTCTTGGATTTATTATCAGTACTGTTGTGTTAGCTGTCTCCGGTGCTGGTGGTGGTGCACCCCCGGCACCGGCACCACCAACCCCGGGCCCCCCGACTCCAACAGACCCAAAAGAGTTACAGTCATGGGTAAAAAAACAGTTGTCTCACATATCAGACTTGCTTAAGAAATTGGCTGTGAAAGCAGTGGACGCGTTGCCTGGTATAATTGGTACTGTTGTCAGTTGGCTGATTACTACTACGGCAAAGGCAGTAGGGTTTATGGCAGATCATGTGTGGATCTTTCTGGTTACAGTAGGTGGGTTGATGGTGGGTTATTTAATGAAACAGATAAAGAAGTAATACCCCTAATCCTGTTAGACCTATTACCAATGCTGTTCTCTCTGACTCATGTGTGTCAGGGGTTGGTGTTGGCTGTACTGGTTGTATGGGTGCCGGTGATGGGGCTGGGGCCAGTGCCAGGGTCAGGGCTGGGGCTGGGGGTGTTACAGTCTGTAATGATTTTAATGACTGTACGTGTGTGGTTGTGGCCCCCAAGTTTACAGATTGATTAAGACCGAGTTTTTGACCAACACCTGCAACAATGATTTCATTATTATAATTTGTTATTGTGCCCATTTGGAGTTGAAGGTCAGATGGTAACATGTATAACCCGATGCCAACTACAAAGTCAACTTTTGATCTGGCATATCTTAAAACGTCTTGGTAGCGTTGTATGCTAGATGGGAGATCAACTGTTGAATTAATTGAATCTTCAAGATTTGCAAGAAATTGTTTTTGTGCTTCAAATTTACCACTTCCATTCAAAATGTTTGATTTTGTTAGTGATTGTGCACCTAGTATACACCAGACATATGTTCTGATAGACTCATTTACGCGCTCAACTCCCGCTTGAGTAAACCTGTCAGATTTATCTAAAATAAATGTGGTCCATGCGTTAGTCTGCTTCTGCTCTATTGATCCTATCCAGACTTGTGATTTTGATGAGAATGAAGTGTAACAAGGGTAGTAATCTTGAGGGTATTGTCTGTGACTCAAAGCGTAATACAATGTACCCATGCCATGGTGATCATCAAGTTTTTGTGTGAAGTCATACTTAGTGCTTATGTTAAATTCATTACAGATGCCTTCAAATGCTTTCATATCCATGGGGTTGTTAAACCTGTTGAAACTGGATTCAGTGGGCAGTGGTGTATGAAGTTCTGACAGAATACGTCTAAGCTGGTAGTAAGTGTGAAAACGATACACAGACCTAATCAGTTTGTTTGAGTGATTCAAGTGGTCTGTAAAAGAAACCCCACAGCCAGTAGTTGAGCATAGTATTGCAAAGTTGAGTTGGTTTTGAAACATCTGTAGTGGACTTGAAGACCACTTTCTTGCAGTTGAGTCATCTGTTATTGGAGGGTTTAGGTAATGGTCAAACGGATTTGGTACTTTGACTTGGAATAGGTCTTGTTCAGACACAGCTATGTCAAGCTGATTTAGTTGAATTATTTTCTGTTCATAAGTAGGTGCAACATTATATTTGGCATCTATATTAAATTGAAATGCGTTTGTTGTGGTAATGGTTGGTGATTTAAATTCCATCCTTTTTTATATGAGATAATAAAAATGTTTATTACCTTAACAAATCTTGACACAAGCGAACCAGTGTGGTTAACTAATGGGATTGATAATCGTGATGGTAGCAAGGCTGCAGCTATCCATGAAATGTTCTATACAGTAAAATGGTTTAATGTAACAGATGATATATATAATAAAGTAATTTTTGATGGTAAGACTGAAGCTATACCACCTGGGTATTATGACTTTTGTACTATAGCTGAATGGTTTCAATGTAAATTTAAAATTAAAGCAACTTTAAATCCAGCTAACCTACTTGTTACATTAGAATTTCTGAAACAAGATTGGTTAAAAATTTCAGATAGATTTGCATATTTACTTGGATTTTTTATTGACGAAGATTGGTATAGATCAGATGATTTAGATGAAGCTATGTTTGGTATTATAACAATGAAGACAAAAAAACTAAAAATAACTGGAAAACGTCCTGTCAATTTGTCAGTACATACAGTGCTAAATGTTTATTTGAAAGAACTAAACACAACTGAGAATGTTCACAATGGAAAGCCTTTAACTTTGTTGAGATGCTTACCAACTGGAACTGCACCCTATTGTGAAAGTGTGGTTGTTAGATTTCCTAATTTGCAGTTTAAGAAATTAGGTTCTAGTTTCTTTGAGTCACTGAGTATATCTGTAACTAATCAGGATGACAAACCAGTTCTTATGCATGATTTTAGTGTAGTGTTAGAAGTTAAATAATTTTATTTTTGTTTATAAAAATGAGTGGTCTTGGTCCAAAGCGAACAATCATACCAGTTGCGTGTCCGGTTACAGAGTTGAAAGATTTGGCTGATGTACAGGATTTTGAGAAAGAGGGGGATGTTGGAGAAATATATGGTTTTGAACTTGATTTAAATGGCATGTACAAGAGGAAAGTAATTGTTGACATGAAAGACGGTGAAAAACAGATTCCTAAACTTGGTCAGCTACGTGATGTTACTGTACCTACTCCACCTGTAAATAATGCGCCTTACAACTTAATACATGTGGGTAGTAAGTGGGTTGTTTCACCTGTGCCTGTTCCACCACCCACAATTGACTGGGACATAAAGTTGGAATTTATTAGTCCTTATGTATACACTGATGATGAAGGCGCCTTAGTGTTTAGGAAGGTTGTTAACTCGGGGCCTCTTATTGTAAGCCTTGTTCCAAGCTTTGCTTCAGATGACAATAGCAGAGATAAACTGAAAGTTGAAAATTATGAGAGACGGAGATATCTTCTTACACATAGGAAGGGTAGGTCTGATGCGAAGGTCGTGTTTGCTCCAATAAACTTTTCCATCGCAAGAGAAGCGACAATAGTATTTGAAATTATCATGAGATCAGTAACTACTGCTAAAGAGGCTCAAATTGCACAAGGAATTAAACTTACATGGAATGACACAGTAACAGAGTCATCAAAGGTCTTTATTGCCATTACAAAAAATAATGATGTTATTAATGTTTCGAGCAGTGTTCCAGCTGTCAAGGTGGTGGTCGACAAAACAACTTTTGTTCGTCTAACTTACATAAACCTTGAACACATTGATCTTGTTGCATTTTATTATGCTAACAAATTGTATACTTTTGAAGAGTTGCAAAATGTAATTGCTGATTAAATAAAAAAAATATTTGTCAATAAAAAAAATGGTAAACTTCTATCCGCAACTACCGACGCTTGAGCCGACTGAAACAAATGTGATGACTAAAACAACGCTTGCGCCTGATCCACAGGTGACAGCTGTGCCAATTGCTTCAGATAAAACATTACAGGCAGATGCATTCAGATTAAATAATATTACAGAAGCTTTGAAATATTTGGAAAGTGAAGAGGCCAAGTACTCACGGTGCAAAAGGAGGTATAAGTCAGTATTTAATTCTGTTCAAAACACTTCTATGGCTATTGGTGCAGTTTCAGCTTCATGTTCTGTAGGGGGTATAGTTCTGTTCGCCACGGGAATTGGAAGTTTGGCTGGAATAGCAGTTGAGGGTGTTAGCGTTGCTACATGCCTGGCTTGCTTTGGTTTGGAAGCCTTGAACAAGAGGTTTCACACGAAATTACAGAAACATGAAGCATTGAGTACGCTTGCTGGTGCAAAGCTGAGCAGTATGAAACTTATTATCAGTAAGGCATTAAATGATAATTGTATTGATGATGAGGAATTTAAGAGAGTCCAGGATGATTTAAATAATTACAAGAAACAAAAATCTGAAATACAGAATAAGATGCGTAGTCAATCTCCCGTAAATGTTGAAGAACTTAAGGCCAGTTTTTTAGAGATGGGAAAACAGATCGGTGTTCAGGAAACCACAGAAAAACTACACAATCTTTTAAACAAATAAAAATCAGATTTGGTAATCGTTTATTAATGACATACACTTCACAGAAAAATGACATGCCACCTAACTATTTAACCCCATCAGCACCACCACCACCACCTGACTATTACTAAAAAAAAGTTTTTTCATTGTCCTTGTATCTTGACAAATCTGTCTGAGTAAGTTGTGACTTAAGTCAAGAACTTACAATTTGTTATTTTTAAGTTCTTATAAGTTCTTGACTTAAGTCTCTTATAACTCATTTATAAGATCTTAAAAGGTTACCTGTAAAGTTATTTGTCAGTTATAAGTGACTTTGGAAATTTGTTATCAAGTATCTGTAGGTAACTTAAATAATTTGTTATCAAGTGCATATAGCAATGGTTTTTTTTTGTTTGTTTGTTTGTGTGTGTGTATATATATATGAATATGTGGACATTGACTAAAAAAATAATGGTATAAATGGTATTGGAATGTATTTTTTTCTATCTCTAATAACTAATTAATATGCACATGTATAGGCAAAACTCCACCAGGGAGGCCCCTTTGGGGGCTTAACTGCCTGTCCCAAGTCAGGATAAAGGAGGAGGGTTAGGCGTGGGGGTAGCGACTCCACCCTGTAAAAAGAAACTTGCTACGGAAACGACAACAAGGGAAAGCTCCCTTGCCGTCGCCTCAAGCACCAGACGGCGCAGAGAGGACTGAACTGAACTGTATAGGCAAACAAAAACACAGGCACACACACAGACAGATAGACATGCACACATACATACTCAAAAACATGCACTCACACACACACATACACAGCCTACATACACAAAAACATGCACTCACACAGACGTACATACACATATAAACACATGCACGCACGCACGCACGCAAACACACACACATGCACTCACACACACATACACGTACACACTCACACACGCACGCACAAAAAATACACACACTATGGGTTGCAACCATACAAACTGGGGACGTCCCCGATTTACTGAAAGTCCCCGGTTGTGGGTGTATAACCCATGTGTGTCCCTGGTTTACTGGATACTCACACACACACACACACTCACACACACACACACACACACATACAGGCAGATGTATTCCGATTAATATAATACACACATGCACTCACGTACGCACGCACACACGCATACATATACGCATACAGACGCATGCACGCATAATCACGCACACGCATACACACACGCACAGACAAACAAACACAATGCACGCACACACATAGAGACAAACACGCACTGACATGCACGCACATACGCACGGCACAGTCATACAGACACACACACTGACAAAGACAGACAAACAAAGGCAGACAGACAGACATAACCACAGACACTTGCACTCACTTCACCGGTTGTATGTCATGCGACACGCAACGGCTGTATACTCAATTAGTCACAGCGCCGCACTTAGTTTCGTTTTCGTTTCTAAGACGCTACGTCATTGTATACGCTGGATACTACGATCACATGAGATTACACAGCCTGCTAAGACCCTTGTAAACAGAGACATTTAACTCTGTGTTTTGTCTTGAATTTATTAGTTGTCCACGGTATGGAATGACTACGATTGAAAAGCCAATCAACATTCTGTTAACACCGCGCCGTCCAACACTGTTGATTGAACACAGCTTACACAAAGCGAGATCAGTATGCTTCACCGCGGCGCGACACACAGCAAAGCCACCCGTAATATCGTGTAGTTGGCCACTGGTTCAGGATAGCTCAATGGTAGTGTAAACAAATCACATTAGGACTGCGCTAACATTGAGTGACTCGGCAGACTTTAAGGCTTGTCTTGTCTCAGGTACTATGCAGTTGAAAATGACTAACGACGCGACACTGCCGAGCTAGCCCTTCAGAAGTTTCCGTTCACGGTTGTAAACACCTCCTATTCTGTCTACAAATGTTTAGTCGTTTGCTAAGAATTCCAGCTTGCTTAAAAAACGTTTGTTCCAAAACTTTGCGTTATATTGTGTGTACGCACCGATAAAGAGCTGTGTTTTCTTCTGAGAACGTTTCCGCACAGACTGATCAATAAAATTAGCAAACAGTCGCGTCGGACACAGCTAGAAAACCGGTTCGATCTTATTAATAAAAGGCCTTGGCTTGACACTTACATATCGCTCTGACAAAAAAGGGTGTATCTATACTGTGTAGGGTGACAAGGGGTATTTTTAAATCACCCCTTTTTTATGGACCCGTCCAATTGAATAGCCTGACGGGACATGCCTATTTCAGGGGGGTGTTTTTTCATTGCAGTTGAAAAATTATTTTGAGAAAACTTGCTGTAGTTCAAACCAGAGTGTGGCCTCCTTATTTGATATGGCATACATTTTCTGAAATGGCCTAGTGATACAGATTTCTAGTTTTGGCCCAGTGACCAAAATTTGAACTACTTTTTTGTTTTGACCCAGTGACCAAAATTTGAACTACATTCTCGTTTTGACACAGTAACTTAAATTCGATATTTTTGTAACAGGGGTGGGGGGGGGGTGTGGGGTGGGGGGGTGGGGTGTGTGTGTGTGTGTGTGTGGGGGTGGGTGGGGGAGTGGGGGGGGTGGGTGGGGGGGGTGAGGGGGGGTGTGGGGGGGGAGGGGGGGTGAGGGGGGGTGGGGGGGGTGGGGGTGGGGGTGTGTGTGTGTGGGGGGGGTGTGGGGGGATGGGGGGGTGGGGGGAGGGGTGGGGAGGGGGGGGAGGGGGGTGGGGGGTGGGGGTACGTCAGGTTTAAAATAAACCAGTTTGGGGGGGGGGTACGTCAGGTTTAAAATAAACCAGTTTGAACATGACGTCTAGTCAGGGCTTACCCAGCTGCTAATAATAGAGTATTGAACGGTAGACTGTCACAAAAGGCTTGGCACGGTTGCCACTGGCTGTTGCATAAACACATACGACGGGTGTACATTAAGGCGGCGGGCAGTGTGTGTGTGTTTGTATTTCAGGTTAAGTTTTATACAGTATGTTGATACACGCAATCTAATTAACCCCTGTTGGTACCTACTCTGCTGAGAGGTACATAAAATGGTGACTGTTCAAACGATGATTTAATGCTGGTGTTTACATAATTAGTGTTCCTGTGGCACGGTAAGAGGTTCGCGCGCGTGTCGGCAGTGGCGTGTTCAGTTAGGCAAGATTGTCGGGCGCTGTTTTAATACAAACATTTCTAGAAAAAAACGGGCGGCGTCAAGGCGTGGGAGTAAGCGGTCGAAAAATCCTGGAAATTCGGGATAGATATAAATTGTCCAAAAACACCCACAACTCCCCTCTCTTTCTTCTAAAGTGGTAATACGTGTGGAAACGATAGACAGACTTAATCAGTTTGTTTGGGTGATTCAAATGGTCTGTAAAAGAAATGCCACTGCCTGTAGTTGAACATAGTATGGCAAAGTTAAGTTGATTATGAAACATCTGTAGTGGGCTTGATGACCACTTTCTTGCAGTTGCATCATCTGTAATTGGAGGGTTTAGGTAATGATGATACGAATTTGGCACTTTCAAATAAAATAAACCAAGATGAATTACTTCTTCTAAGCAATATCTGTGTTGTTGAGAACAAAGACTTCGACTCTAAAAAGCAGCACCTTCTCTCTGTAGTTGTTTCCAGAAAATCAAAAGCTTTTCTCGGAAAACAATACATGATGGAAGACATAGAATCCCTCACTGCTGATGAGCTAATCAAACTTCATGCTTAATATGAAAATCACATTGCTTCACTAATGACCCGTGATTTGAGTCGATCTCTTGTCTGCCTATACACAAAAGCTGTGAGTCACTTCCTACCCATTGATGCTGACAGCTTATCACACGATCTTGAAAGCAACCCCATAGTTTCAAGTTCAATAGGCAAATTAGCATGCCGTATGTTTTACAAGTTTGGGAATTACCTTGCCCCTGTGGTAACCTTACTTGTTACTAGTAGTCATATTGATTTTTCTAAAATAAATTTTAAATTAAAAGAAAATGGATGAGACCCAGAAGACTCTGCAACCGAGTCCTGTCTTGACACAGGTTCAAATGGTGACTAAGGCTAAAAGTCCAGGTCGGATAGAGGCTGGAAAAAGATTAGCTGAATATAACAGACAGAAAAATTACAGCTTCAGGCATTAACAGTAAAGGCTCATGTATGTAACACACTGTCAACAGCACCTGTGTCACTACCATCAGGGCCAACACCCTCATACCCCCCACAAAGTGAGAGACAAACAACTGAGTCTAAGCCTCAAATAACAAATTATATAGTTGCTGGATTTGTTGTCAGATTTGGTTACGTAGATTACCAATTATACCAAAAATACAAATTGCAAGCTCGAACAGTGTCCAAAAATTCAAACACTCCAAAAACAAAAGAAGAAGTAGCCACATTACCAGCAACGTTAAAACCTTTGGACCCATTTTACATGCAGTAAATAAATTTATTATTTTAATTTTTGTGGTATAAGAAAATGAGCGACACAAAGAACATAATGAACATTGTCACTCTGCCGTAATAAGCAGGCTAACCGTTGCTTATTATATGCTGGGAAAAAGTCTTCTCAAAATGAAATTGGCAGACTTGGGTAGATTAGACTTTCGAAGACAGTGCTAAGCTAGAAGCTGTTGTGACAGTGTCAATTGCAACAAAAGACTTTCTGGTTTAGCAAGGAATAATTCCAGAAAGTGTTTCTATGTAAATAAAAAATATGGCTACAATAGCTATTATGATTGGTGGTGCAGTTGTTTATGCATTGGCATTTAGTGGGTAAAACTATCTCTTTTCAAAAATGGGTAGAGAGGAATATGCAGAAGAAATGAAGCATCACAATAAGGCATCTGAAAAACTTGCACAAGCCCAGCAGGATTATGAGAAGCAAAGAATTGACAAACTTGATTTTATCAATTAAAATCTCAGGCTTGAAGGTCATGCACAGCAAACATTTTCAAACGTCAATGACGCGATCAAAGAATATTTTCTTGTTACTGGCGAAGACATGAACATCCCGCAACCAAAACTTAGTGACTACTACCAGCCAAGCCCAGAACAAAGAAATGGAGAAATAATATTTGTTCTAGTAGGAATGACATTTGTATATTTTACAGGAGTTTTTATTGCTAGAAGAAATGACCAACATTGGAGTTATACTATCCAAAATATATTACTCCCCTATTGGCTACTGGAAAGGAAAAACTGCGATACAAAAATTACATGCAGCTGTGGGTGGGGATGTTACACTTGAACAAATAAAACAGTGGCTAAAAAAAAAAAAGCAATTAATTTGGCAAATATATTTACCTGCTCCAAGAAAAATAACAAGACCTCATTTTGTAAATACTATCCCTAATGACACCCATCAAATGGATCATCTGTTTTGCCACATGATACAATAAGAAAGAAATGATACAAGTATGCATTAACTGTTGTCGACATAGCTTCAACGTACAAGGATGCTGAACCCATAACTGACAAAATGCTACTACAGTAGCCACTGCATTAACAAAAATATATAGTCAAGGCCCTTTAAAATACCCTAGGCTTGTTCAAGTCGATGACGGAAGTGAATTTAAAGGCGCTGTTAATCAGTTATTTGTGAAGCATGGCGTACTGGTTAGACGTGGGATACCGGGAGTGCACAAATCACAGGCAATTGTTGAAAACTTTAACAAGCAATTATCAGAGAGACTATTTAGTTACCAGTATTCTAAGGAACTCATGCGTGACACACGTAACACTGAGTGGGTTAAGAGATTACCGTCTGTGATAACAGCAATGAATAATGAGGGCCAGCCTAAGCCTGCTAATGCTATTAAATTAAAACCAATATCGTCAAGGTCACAAATAAAAACAACACCGCCTGACACAAGCTTGTTTACAAAACAGGTAAGATATCTATATCAACCTGGTGAGGCCAAAATGACGTCAGACGCAGGGCAACTGATCCAATATGGTCTATATCTGTTCACAATATTAAAAAAAATAGTCCCTGGTGCTAATGCGTCAATATATTATCTATATGAGCCTTCCCCACAGAGGACGTTTGTCAGAGAAGAATTACAGATTATTCCTCCAGACACTGTTGCGAATTTTTAATCATTTCATCAACTAACTCATTGATTAGTTCAATGACCAGATCATCAGCTATTTGTTCAGATAACTTAAGCCTGTAATGGCCAGGTGCATAAGCCTTTTCCTTGGTGTGAAACACTCGTTTCGTGTCCCCGACTGCAAGTGACTTCTTATGTGTTTGGATCATTTCTAGATTATGTCTCTTTGACCTCAGTGTCTTGTTTGGATAATCAGGCATTAGTTGTCCATCTAAAACTTGCTTGTAGTGCTCATTCGGATATCTTTATTTTTTATCGCTGTTTTTTGATATCTTTGGCTTTGGACTGACTGCCTTTCTGGTGCAGTATGGAATACATTTTTGACCTCAGTCCAACGTACTCAACAATAGGCACTCCATTTAGTTCATCTTTAAATTTCCCAGGCACTTTTTTGTTTTGTGTGCTAAACAGTGGGTGATCCTTAGGGTAGTCAGATGTGTCATACATGCGTAACTCTGTTTTCATGTCTTCATAAAAGTCTTCAGTAGGTACATCAATAATCATAGAGTCAGTGTCAGTGTATAACAGACGGCACTCAGGATACTTTGGTTTGAAGTAATCATAGTAAAATTCAAGCATTAATAATTTTTGATAACTCAAGAATTGCCATACCAATGTATACTGGCTTGTCCAGTTTAACAATCTTTTTTTTTTTTGAGTGACACAGCATACAATAATAAATGAAACTCTTTATACCCTGTGTACTGTGGCTTGCCTGTAAGTTTAATTGCGCCCAATTCAGTTGTGACCATTCTCACATCTTTGCGGTGATGAGGATTTTCCATTGTCTTACCAAAACAGGCATTGTTCATAAGTTTAAAGAAGTCTTTGTCAAATGCAATGTTGCCATCTCTTGCATGAAAGGTTGTGTTTTTCATTATGTAATCTTTCATGCAAGCACTTTGATCAAATTTAATACCTCTGTGAACTTTCTTTAGTATTAACCCATGTCTGATGTAAAACTGCAGCAAGCGATAGTGGCAAACGTAATTGAATTTCTCATTTAATTTTGTCACAAGTTTAGTGTCTTCTTTTTTCCCTGTCAAAGACATTTTCTCAACAGCTAACGGATAATCATTGTGATAATCATGTAGATGATGTGGGTACTCCAGGTCGACTTCAAAGATCCAAACCTTTTTGTGATTCCGATCATAATTTATAATTTCGTTTGTTAATTTTTTTATATCACACTGTGACAAATCATGTAAACGAAAGTTTTTCAAGGGCAATAACTCACACATTGCGAACCCATACAAATTATTAGCGTCCACGTACGTATTAAATGACCTTGACCTTGAGGGGTCAAAGTCAAGGTCATCAAGATATTTGTTGTTGGCTTTGACATAGTTGTTTGTGGCTATACTAATGCCTCCCCTCAAGCCAAGTTCCACCATTTCACCCATCGTACGATCAGACAACAGGTCTATATATATCTTACTAGATTAAAAAATGCATCCCATGTCATGCCAGGACTAGTTATGTAGCAAGCAGGGTCAAGACTGTAGTGTAACAAACCCTTTTCAGGGTAACTTTCAAATACGTCTGCTAGCAAGCAAACGTCAGCTTTCAAGTACTGATCATGGTAGTCACCAATCGTTTCACACCCTAGTTTACCCCATGCATCAAGTGCGTGCTTGTAATCCGAGTCAGAAATACCTTTGCCAGTTAGTGTAGAAGAAAATTTCTCTTTTGGTGGCAGTATCCTTTCCTCAAACACAACCCAGTCATCAATGTACTCGTAGGGGTAGACACCTTTCTTAATTAACTCTGGCTCAAAATATTTACTTGTTATTGGATACTCAGTCAGTTCTTCAGCCAAACTAGCAAGTCCTAAAGACAAATGTTGCATGGAGTCATAAAACGTTAATTTGTTGTCCAACCTAAAAGTTAAGTATTTTTCAGTTGTCTGGGCAATACAACTAATTTTTTTGTAAGACTCATCCACAGCCTGCATGATAATGTGTGAATCATATCCTTTGAGATTGTGGAAAAAGATAGGCAGTTTGTATGCCTTGGGATCTATTTTTAGTTTCAAGTTGCATTCACCATGTGCAGCACCTCTGTAATGCCCAGTTATGTGGTCATGGTCGGTCCTCTCGAGCCAAAAAACGAAAACCTCACCGTGCACAGTTTGTTTTCCGATGTATAAAACTGATCAGAGTACTTGATCATGCTTTCCAATGACGTAATGAAAGTACACACGCACACATGCACACACTCACACAAGTAAGTGTGCTTAAAATATCGTGCATGAGCACCAGCAGTCTACAGCATATGTTAAAGAAAACATTTTGCAATACTTTTCAATGCGACATGTCGTGAATTTAAAGCAAATATCAACACTATTATATCTGGTATCAATTGCTTGAAAAGCGGGCATGACTATGATCAAATTAGTAGAGGTCATATATAACTTGCGCTTTCATTAGCATCGTTTGGGTGGTAACTCCTTCATCACAAAGTTCACACTTAGCGACTCTACTCACATAAGCGGGAGCACCATACAATACCATGTTGATGTACATCATTGTTGTGTGCCGATAATATGACATAATGCCCGACACAAATGCTGCGGAAGCGACGCACTACAGTAGCGCAATAAAACCGCCGAGAAAGAAGTAAGAAAACCAATACATGAACTAACGCATTAATACATAACTAACACTTTAACTCAACTATGAACAACAGTTTCAAGATGTCTTGAGTGCTTCGGTCCAAGGGTTATGATGAAGGTGACCACCATTATGCCGTAAACCGCCATATCTCAGTGTATAAGTGCAACGTTTGTTACTAATTCAGTATCTTCAGTGTTATATTCACAAAAGCCCATAGCTCAATGTTGCGTCTGAAGAAATCCCTGTCTCCTGACCAGCTCCATATGTTTTACTGGTTACTGTTTCTGCAATTATAAAAGTTCAAACATAAGAACAAAGGCAGTCGTTAGCTCGAACATGTATGATCATGTACAAGCTACAATAACTGTCATGGCTCAATCGACATTAGAATAAACCTTTTAGAACCGTAACGATTGAAGGCACACTATTTTTATAATGTTCCAACTTTGACAATTCTTCATTGCCATTATGATTACATCCGGTTTAATATGTCCTTTTCAACAAAATAATACCCATATTTCTGTGTTTGCTAGTCTAGTGTAATGTACACGTTATTGTGTTTCTGGCTGATGTGACACTTTCTCCTGTTATTGTTTCGTCGTATACACGTATAATAAGTATTATATTCGCAACTCTTGGTACACAATTAAACAGTGATAGAGTACCTTTGGAGTAGATGTCACTGGCTTTATCTTTCGACGCTCGCCTTTTTGTGGGGTGTCTTGCATGCGGCGTTTCGATCCTTGTCTGCTGGCCCGAAGAATCAAGCCCTGAAGGACAGCTTCTGGAATTTGAAGAAGGTCCTGCTTGTCTTCAACTCTCATTTTGGAGTCAAAGTTGTAGTCTACTTGGCCATCAGCTCGTTTGACAAGGCATCCAGAAGACAGGAAATCTGGCAAACTAGAGGCGTGGTCGCCGGCAGTGAACAGATATGCTATCTGTAGGTCCATGAGATCTGCGATGAGTTGTAACACTGGTACTGGTGGCATCCACAACTGTTCGTTATTGAAGATAGACTTTTTGGGGTCTTTAATAATGTACTGTCTGACCGACTCAGCTGACAGTTGAGAGGGGTTGCAGCGCGGCGGACAGTATAAGGTTTTTTCATCAACTCCAAGTACCTTTCTTTGTCGATGGATCCACCTGTGTAATAACCTTTATCGCCATCTGCCACAAAGGGGAACAATGTGTGATAGTAACCCTGGGATAAGACAGTCTGTAGTAGTTTTGCATGAGAAATATTTAACAATTTCGGCAGGAAATCATTACCACCCATGCACAAGGTTATGGCAACCTTCATCCCAGCGTCTTTTCCATATTTCTTCTCTAGTGTTTCAACGATACCCGTGATGTTGTAGGTGTCGTAAAGTCCCTTGGTCTTCTGTAGCACGACATGAACGGGGTGTATGAATGAACCATCCGATTTCCTTGGCCACCTGTTGCTGACGACAAAGAGATGAATTGGAACAGCGTCTATGTCTGCAGAGGTCACTAAAGAAATGATGCTCTCTCCTGGTGTTAAGTATGGCACAACATCAACCAGCCAGTCCAGCTGCACCATTTCAGTCTCGCCTTTTTTTTTTACTGGACAGACTGCAAAAGAATGGATGACTGGTAACCGTCTACACTGAAGATGGATCGAAGAGGCACAGCAAAGTATGTTCCGCATGCGTCGGCGGTATGATATTCGCTGTCAATGTTGATGACATCCTTTCTGATTTCCACCTGGCCGATGTTTGCTGCCAGGTACGTACTTATGGTTTGTTTACCACTAGACGTCGACGTGACTGCTGTTCTGTCAAACGTGCTGCTGTCAATAATCTCTGATAGATCCTTCAGGTGAGCAATGGTACTCTTCATCTCTCTGTGTCGCCTTTGTCTTGTTGCAGCTTTTAAATCATCAGGCGTGAACGAGTACTTCTCTTCGGTCACGATGACACGTCGCAAGGTTTTATAGTTCCTAAAAATCTTGGAAAAGATATTTTGCTCAACGTGTTTTAAGTATGCAACTCCAGATCCAGCGAAAGTTTTGAACTTGACGCCAGAAAAATCGACGATGGCGATACTGGTTCGATTGGCCATTTCTGATGGCAGCATCTTGGCGTTCAAGGAAACAAGGGTGTGGCCCCCTTCTTCGGCAAGGACAGAAAGTAGGGCATTCTTGATGCCCACAGCCTTGTTGGTGTCTGATTTGGAACAATCCGGCCGGAGAATCGCCTGACAAGTATTCCTCTCAGAAGAAAAGCACTGAATGCTCTTGGTTTCCTTTTTAACCGTAAGCTGCCTCTTCTTCTCTCGTCTTTTTGAGGTGGAAGAAAGCGCTGTTGTTCTGCAAGTCATTCGCTTGATAGTGACGCTTTTCGTTGACCAGCTTCGCCAGGAGCTCTTTCGGGGCGCGTACTCAGTTGATCGAAGGACAGTCAGCTTCTGTTGCTCCGAGCATCTTTCTGGCGACAAGAAACCGCCAAATTAAATATTCTCCGGCTTCCTGTGTGTTCCTGTCCAAAGTAGCAAGTGTCAACGGAACGGGATTTTGCGCATACGCATTAAATGGGGTTTGTGGATCCGCGTCTGCAGAGAGATTGACAGTTTTAATAATCATCTTTGCAGTTGGAATTATGTATTGGAGATCTGTGTCTGTTAACTTCAAAGTAATGTCAAAATCTGAGAAAGTTGTGTCTTCAGCTGTTGATTCGCTATTAGTCCTCATTTGTTCTAATTCTTCAAACTTGTCCACCCGGGACATGCGTGACAAGATGGAAAGCACAGTTCCTCTCGGACGGAATCCTTTCGAAGCAGCTTTGTGATCCATTTCTCTCTGCGAGTCCAGACCAAAATTCCTTATGCTGCTGGATCGATAGGGTGTTGAAAATAATGTCTCTTTCATTCCCGGCCTATAATGTTCGATGAGTAGCTGCACACAGAATCCTGCATAGGCCGAGGCACCGTTCAAAAAAGAGAACGAGAGAGACCTCTTCACTACAGCCAACAGTAACTGGTAGTCCTGCTGTCCACCGATCCTTTCAGTGAGAGCAATGGCCAAAACGTCTTCGCAATGGTTGAGTATGTCCACATGAAGGGCAAAAGTGGCGTTTTCATCCTTCCTTCTATCAACGAACTCCTCATATTGGGCTTTCCACCTCTCTTGGATTTGGCTCTGTCCACGTTCACTACACAGTTCCTTGGCATTCTCTGGCAGCAAGCTTTCTAGGAACTTTACAACGAAGGCTATATGGTTAGCTGTTGCTAGTCTCCTAACAAGTCTTGTGCAGCTGTCGATGTTTTCCGGCCTCACATCTCGGTTAAAGTCTGCCTCTTCAGAGTCCTGCAGGAACCGGGCGAGTGTCTCCAGTCCAGCCTCCTTGTAAGCACCGAAGAGATTGACAATCTTTGATTTTCGAAGATGAAGGACAGGGAACTCAGGTAGGATTATCTTGAATCGGGCGTCCTCCTCCATCAGCCGGAACAAGTTATTTGCGATTTTGTGGTCTGGTGCGCATAAAATCCGACTTTTATCTCTCAGGAAAGTGGCATCCTTCCCATTCTTTTTGATGACGTCGGAGATTATTTCTCTCAGTTTGGAGATATCGTCGTCTTTGCCGATGTATGGAGGCGGGTGACGCGTCAGAAGAGGCGGTGGATGGTAAATACGAAAGCCAGAGTTGAAGAGGGTAACTGTATCATTTGGAACTTTATTTTGAGAAGACGCAGCTTCTGTAAGATCGTAATTTGTACTGTGCGCGTTGTCGCTTACAATAAGTTCTTTTAATCTCTGATTGAGAATAGCAATTTCTTGTTCTGCCTTTGTTCCACGATACGAAACTCTTCAATTCCAGATATGTTCAGCAGGTCAGAAGTTTCCGAAAACGAAGAATCCAGGGACTCATCAAAGACGGCATCTGCACAAGAAATGTGTAACATATAGCACATAATGTGTGGCTGACAAAAGGGCTTTTCGATGGTGTAGTGTCTGTCTTCACACACACACACACACATACACACACACACACACACACACACACACACACACACACACACACACACACACACACACACACACACACACACACACACAATATTGCGCTGGGTGAGTGTGGAAGATTCCCTATGTATATTGATGCCCATGTTCGAATGGTGAAGTACTGGTGCAGGGTCTGTGTGAAACGTGGGGCGTACCAGATTGTCCAAACACAATACGAGGAAACAGTCACGAAGACTAACCTGTCGTCTCAGGATCCCGGCTGCTGTGCAGTACTGCATGTCATATCGACGGAGGTATGTGTTGAAATGACAGTCGGTGTCGTTTGCCTATCTCTTCAGATGTCTTTCAGCATCCGTCATGCTTCTCTTGAGTCCTGCTTGCGATGTTATTGAAAACACTGTCGATGCAGAGTGGTAGCTGTATGTCAGTTGATCAGTGAGAACGTCTTTCAGAACACCACAATAGCTTCTGTCCCTGAGATTCAAGAGTCCATGAAATGCCAAATACAGGCGCCATAGTTTTTCCTGATGAATGCATCCGTGTCTGTTGTTTTTTCCACAGACATCTTGCTTATAAACGTCTCCAGAAACAACTGAAACTGTAATGGCACGGAGTATTTCCACTCCTTTGTCGTATCTAACGTTTTCCAATGCACAGAAGCTCCTTCTGCTTCCAACTGAGAACACGACTTGCACCTCTCTTGATCATTTGTATCGCCAGTTTCGTTCGACATGCGCTTGTCATAACAATTTTAGCTCGTAGCTGCCCTGAGTACAGAGCATCTTTCAACTTATGGATTTCGATCTGTTTGCCAGTGCTATATTGGTCTAGTGTGCCTGGTTGCAGCATGGTCACGCCATGGCACACATCCGAATGTCTTCGCTGTATAGTGATTTGAATGGCTTCTGCAATATCATTTTTTCGTTGGTAGGCGTTGACGGACTCAAGTGTTGAGATTCAACAAAAACATGTATTCCTCTATTTTCGCCACACCCAAAGGAAGGACAGCAGTCGCTGCTTGAAACCCGAGCGTTGTCGTCAATCACAGCAAACTCATTTCTATATACAGATTGGGCGATGACTTCAGGAAAGTGCCGGTCATTTCGACCATAAAAACATAAGCCATGCACAACACGACCGACAGACTGGCGTCTATTCTCGGTCCTGATGGACCTGGTGCACATCTCTGCCAAATAGTCACCTTTGAGTGTTTGACAAGTCTCCCAGTATAGCCATTTTTTTCGACACAGTTCCTCATATTCAAAGGTGACGCAGTCCTCGTTCTCTTTGTGAAAGTGATACTCAAACAGCGCGATCTTTTCCCATTGTAAGGACGAAATGCACTCTTTGTAGTTTGTGTTTGTTGTCTTCAGCTCTGATATATTTGTTGCGGAGTGCACAGAAAAAAAATCGTCGAGTTTCATGTCATGCAAAGAAGTGGCAGCGATAGTGTCATATAGATCTTTGATCGTTTTCACACCAGATAACACTTTTGGGGGCACTGATGCAGCTGCCGGGTTCAGAATGCAGTTCCTCACCTCCCTGGCAACTATGCTGCAAATTGCGAGTGCCTCAGAATTATTGAAAATGAATTTCAAAGCTGCCTCCACAGTTATTTTCTTGCATTCCAGACCCACGCCATTTCTGAATTCTGACGCTTTCTTGAATTTTCGAACAAGATTGTCTCTTCTTATTAAATTTGTGGCAGTGTCCGATTTTTTTATGTTATCTCTAAGAAACTGTAAAAATTCCTCAAACGAAAGCCAAACACCATCTCCATCTTCGTAGACGTTAAGGTGTGAAATAGTTGGTAAGCTCCTTAAGGACATCGATGTACGTTATGATGTCCTGAAATAAAAAAGAAGAAGAAGAGGGATTGGTATCACAGATATGTTTGGTATGACAAATATAACAATTTTATAAAATCAATAAATACTTTTTTACTTTTTAAAAATCATTAAGGTACTTAAAAACTGAATTGTGATTTTTGCACACACACAAATTGCAACATACCTGCATTAGAACTCTGTGAAGAAATACTGAACGTGACGTGTGCAGTGTGCAAATGAGTGAAGTACACAATCCCTTTTGCAGATAAGACGATAGTTGAAACCGTAGTGAAAATATTATTAGAACTTGTGTGTAAAATTTTACTTCATACAAACAGTAGCAACCTTCATATAACAACAACCCTGAAGCATCAACTAAATTAAAAAGAAAAACCCAACAATAACAAAACAACATAAGAACATTATTGTAGAGCATCACAGATTCCCATGACTGATTTACCACAGTATGCAACGTTATGGCAGGGAATTGCAAGAAAAGCGTGAAATAAACATGCTATCAAAACAACAAAAGGAACAAGACCACTAGATAAGCGAGATCTTTCAAATGCTAAAAGAATCAAACTTACGGCTGTCCCAGCGAAGTTGCGATTGATGACACATCCGGTACGAAGTGATAAATAATTACGAGGTCAGTGAGGCAGGTAAGTGGACGAAGACTGTGCGGGCTTTCGCACCCAGCGGTTAAATAATCACCACACGATCACTCTCCGGCACGCATCACGAAATGGTCAGCAATGGACCATTTAAAGTGAAAACTTTAGTTTGTTGCACACCACTGAGAAAGACAACAGTGACAAAACATAGCAACCTTCGATTTAATCCATACGACAGCAAAATTTAAATGCTAACTATGATACAATCTTTGATTTACAGAGAGACCTTGGAATTCATTGTAAAGTACGATGTTTCAGACTAAAAGGTTGTGCAGTTGTGAAACCTAACGGTACATGGGTCTTGAGATTTAACAGGCAGGTGTATTTGAAACCGCCGTCGGCATATTTCAGCTTCAGGAATACAGACGTAAATGGCAGTACATTTACTTCTAAATATTTCCTTAAGCCCTTGAATCCTGCTTATACTTTTTGTTATTTACGTCGATAACCAGGAAGGGGACGCTCTTCTATAGACTGTGATTACGAAATGTCAGTACCATTCACATCACACATCAATGGCGAACTCTACTTCTCTGTTACATTAACATGCATAGATAACGCCAAGAGTGCATGACCCTTCCTACGTTTGCTGTATGCCCTTTGGCCAAATGGGAGGGGGCTGTTCTCAGTCTGCCTACTCCAACAGTGTCAGGGTATATGGCATTGTTAGGTTTTAGCTGCGTGACTCACTCGGGTGACATTTAACAGCTGTGCTTCCAACTTGCGACAAGTCGCTGGTTAGGACTTCGTCGCTGAGCTGTATACGCAATAATATGTGGTGGGGGTCAATCTGGGTCATTTTCACTTTTTTGCAGAAATGTATTCTACATACACCAAAGTATCGTATGGTCAAAATCTGTATCATGAAAAATGCCATTAAATAGGTTAAAAATGATTTTAAAAGTCTGCCCTTGGAGAGAGAGACAATAGGAGACCCGTAAGACAATGAATTCAATAATGCCGCATCAGTCATTAAATTACGTCATTTTTAATATTAAAATTTTTGACCCCATTACGCCCCCGTTATTACCCAATCAACCCTTTGATTTTTAAAAAGTGACAAGCATGACTGATGCGGCCTCATTGATCTGATCTCTATAACTATTGTCTCTGTCAACACCTAATGACCTTAATAATTAACTAATTACGGTCATTAACGTCTACACTGCCGTTTCTCTCAAATCAAACCAAAATCCTGATAGTGCACTCTGTAATAAACTAATGACATTTTACACACCCCAATAATTAGAAAATTACTCTCCATGGTCTCTCAATACTGTCAGAGTCGATTTCCGAAAAAATCACAAGCTCTGTCCCACACACATAACATTTTAGTTCATGCCGGACAAGACTGAAAAAACCCTTTTAATGCGGTGGGGACTTGCTTTCACGGCGCCCATTCACAAGCCATGCTTGAAAAGATCTTTAGAAAATTGTACAGCAGGCCGCCATGTGTGAATAGGGCTTTACCAACATAAAGGCTTGTACTGAGTAAATAGAGTCACATGATCCCCGCTTTACAACATTTTCAGTTATTTGTAGTGTTTGATTTCTCATTATGAGTAGGTTTCAGAGGCTTGTTTAACATTGAGTTACTGGTATATTCTCAGGTTCTGTTTGCTTGATGAGTACGCCTGATACACAAATACGCACACACTCACACATACATACACATTGACACACTAAAAACACCATGGCTTCAAATACACACACACACACACACACACACACACACACACACACACACACACACACACACACACACACACACACACACACACAGAGGACACATATACAGGAAGAACACAGTAAACAATACGGCTCGCAGTTAACATACACTGTAACCAGCATACTGGCCTTTGTATAGCCGAGCGAAGCTATTGAAACCTTTAGCTCTACTGAATATGACTTCTTTCTTCTGAGAACATTAAAAAACCATGTTTTATTTTACAAGATGCTTACATTTACAGTAGCCAACACCCTTACAGAGTCACATAAACAGTGTGAGATTCTCAAGAGCCACTGATTTTTAGGGTTTTAGTCATTTGTAAAGATTTCTGAATGTACGCAGCTAACCTGAATATAGTGATAATGTTAACGCAGAGAAGCTTAAAATCATATGGTACTTACCTGAATATAAAAACTAACCAAGCGGCACAACACACACACACACACACACACACACACACACACACACACACACACACACACACATACACACACACACACACAGACATGAGACATGTCAACAAAGTTAACAAGTGTACTGTACAAATAAACATACCTTTACACACTACACACACACACAGGAAATATATTTTCTCAGGAACTTGCCACCAATGCCAAGGTTAACTTAAAATAACATGTTACAGGTTTAGACAAGAAGCACATGACTCTGGCACATCTGACTTCCTACCTTTGAGGAGGTAAAAACCAGAGATTATTTTTGCAAAAGACTTAGATTCTCAGGAGCCTCAGGATTTTCAGGATTTCAGTCAACAGCCAAACATAAATACATAAATAACCTAAGTTTCTTTGGGACTGCGAAGTGGCGGAGAGGGTACTTCTGGTTTAGTGATGTTTAGTATTGATCAAACTGAATTCACTGTGCCAGGGTTCGTTTCCTGATCGCGGTGTCTAGTTGATGACACTCTACACTACAGGGCTTTCACATGAAAAGGTGAATGCGCTACCCGCCAGGGTTAACCCTCTCCATAGGGGGTTAATAGCGCATGAGTTAACCCGGGTTACATCGATTCCTGTGAAAGCAGGTGCAAGGTCACCAAGCAGCCCTTTTATTAATTAAAAAAAATAAATAAAAAAATTTCTCATAGATTTTTTTTTGTTTTTTGTAAAGATATATATTTTTAAATTTATTTATTTCTTATTTATTTTTATTTTTATTTTTTTTTTGATTTATTATTACACACACACACACACACACACACACACACACACACACACACACACACACACACACACACACACACACACACACACACGACTTACCGGTTTACAGAGCTGACGTCATAACATCTCATCCGGTAAAAAGCACTTTGCATAAATTATAACAGCTCAACATGCAAACAAACCCCCCATCCCGTCAAATTAACACTAACTGGCAATGATCAGTCCTATCCAGTCATGCCTGTGGCTGAAAATTGATCTTGGTCTTTCCAAAACTTTATGCATATCTTAATGAGGAACAACCTGATGAGACTATTTTGGGGCCTGTATTGACTGAAGGAAATGTCCCCATAACATGCCTGAAATTGAATAGCAGGTGTCAAGAGCTGTGATCACCTTGCAACAGAGCTTTCTGCTAGCGTGGCAAACAGGTGGGTAAACAGGTCTTTCTATGAAAGATAGATTTGAAAATAAGATCATTACATGGAATTGTAAGTTTGTTTGCTTTAATATAGAGACCTTTAGGTGGGGCAGGGTCACTACACATGACATCACAATTGATTTGTAAGACATTTCAAGTCCACTGCCATGTGAATGCCAACCGGCGTTACGTCTTGACTAAAAACAGTATTGATAATATTCACAATGGTGAGCATGAGGTATGTTATTAGGTTTATAACAGGGGAATGAATAAAAATGAAAGGCAACACGCGACACATTCATTGTTTTAAGGCAGTCTCCTCTCAGCAGGTTAGAGTGACAGGGGTTGTCTTTTAATCTTTGAAGCATGCCATTTATAAGCCTACTGTTAAACATAATAGCTCTTAAAGGACAGGCAAGTCTTGTCTGGGGTAAACTAAAAAACCATTGACTACATAGCTGACTGGTGAAAACGTATGAAGTTACTGTTCAGTGTAACTTCCTAGAAAAACATGATTTTGCTTGATAACAAATTTTAATATTACCTGCAATTTTGATTTTATATAAAAAATTTTAATTACAATATAAATGAACCAAGACGAATTACTTCTTCTAAATGATATCAATGCTGTAGAAAACAAAGACTTAGACTCGAAAAAACAGCGCCTTTTGTCTGTAGTTGTTTCGGGGAAGTCAAAGGCTTATCTCGGAAAACAATACATGACAGAAGATATTGAATCTCTCACCTCTGACGAGCTATTTAAACTTCATTCGAAATATGAAAACCACATTGCTTCACTAATGACTCATGATTTGAGTCGATCTCTTGTATGCCTATACACAAAAGCAGTGAGTCACTTTCTACCTGTGGATAGTGACAGCCTATCACACGACCTTGAAAGCAATCCTATTGTTTCAAGTTCAATTGGTAAATTAGCATGCATCATGTTTTACAAGTTTGGAAATTACCTTGCACCTGTGGTAACCTTACTTGTTACTGGGAGTCATATTGATTTTTCAAAATTAAATTTTACTGCAGAAAAAAATGGACGAAACCCAGATGACTCCACAACCGAACCCCAGTCCGGTCTTGACGCAGGTTCAAACTGTGACGAAGACTAAAAGTCCAGGCAGGGTTGAGGCTGGAAAAAGATTAGCCGAATATAATAGACAAAAAAAAAATTACAGCTTAAGGCACAAACAGAAAAGACTCATGTAACTGATCCACCGTCAGGACCGTCAGCACCATCAGGACCTGTGTCAATACCGTCACACCCTCATCAAAGTGAGAGACAAACAACCGAGTCTAACCCTGACCCCGAACCTCAAACAACAAAATATATAGTTGCCGGATTTGTTGTCGGATTTGGTTATGTAGGTTATCAATTCTACAAAAAATACAAACCACTGACTCGTACAGTGACCAAAAAATCAGACACTCCAAAAACAAAACCAGAAGTCTCCACATTACCAAAAATACCCAAAGCCGTTGACCCATTTATATGGAGTAAATAAAAATATTATTTTAATTTTTATTGCCTAAGAAAATGAGTGACACAAAGAACTTTATGAACTTGTATATCACTCTGCCATGATAAGTGGACTAGCAGTAGCTTATTCTATGCTAGGAAAAAATCTACTCAAAATGAAATCAGCAGACCTGAGCAGATTAGATTTCGAAGACAGCGCTAAGCTAATTGTAGTTGCCACAGCATCGATTGCGACAAAAGATTTTCTTGTCAAGCAAGGAATTATTCCAGAAAATGTTTCTATGTAAATAAAATAAGTATGGCGACTTTAGCAGTAATAATTGGAGGCGCGATAGTCAACGCCCTGGCATTCAGCGGCTCAAATTATCTCTTTTCAAAAGTAGGCAGAGAGGAATCTGCAGAAGAAATGAAGGGTCACAATGAGGCGTCTGAAAAACTGGCACAAGCTCAACAAGATTATGAGAAGCAAAGAATAGAAAAACTTGATTTTATCAATGAAAAACTCAGACTTGAAGGTCACGCACAACATACGTTTTCAAATACAGACAACGCAATTCGTGAGTATTTTTTAGTCACTGGTAATGACATGTCTATCCCAAAACCAAAACTTAGTGATTACTACAAACCAAGCACACAACAAAGAAACGGGGAGATAATCTTTGTTCTACTGGGAATGACATTTGTTTATTTTACTGGTCTTTATATTGCTAGAAAAAATGAACGTAGAAAATAAACTATCAAAAATATATTACTCCCCAATTGGATATTGGAAAGGAGCAACCGCTATTCAGAAATTACATGCCGCTGTGGGCGGAGATATAACACTCAATCAAGTCAAACAATGGTTACAGAGACAAGCAATTTGGCAGATATATCTTCCTGCTCCAAGAAAAATAACAAGACCTCATTTTGAAAACACTACCCCAAATGACACACATCAAATGGACCTTCTGTTTTTACCCCATAACACAATAAGAAAGAAACGATACAAGTACGCTTTGACTGTCGTTGACATAGCTTCAAGGTATAAAGACGCTGAACCCATATCTGACAAAACAGTCAGTACAGTTGCTACAGCATTAACAAAAATATATAGTCGAGGCCCTTTAAAATTTTCCAGACTTGTGCAAGTTGATGACGGGAGTGAATTCAAAGGCGCAGTTAATCAGTTATTTGCGAAGCATGGCGTACTGGTCAGACGAGTCATCCCAGGTGTGCACAGATTACAGGCAATTGTAGAGAACTTTAACAAACAGTTATCAGAGAGACTTTTCAGTTACCAGTATTCTAAGGAACTCATGCATGACACCCGGAACACTGAGTGGGTAAAGAGATTACCACATGTGATAAAAGCAATGAACAATGAAGGTCATGTAAAGCCTGTTGATGCTATTAAATTGAAATCAATTACAGAGCCAAAAAAAGGACCAACCCCAGCACCCGACACAAGTTTATTTCCTAAACAGGTGAGATATTTATATCAACCAGGGGAGGCTGAGAACGACGTAAAGCGCAGAGCGACAGACCCCATCTGGTCAATGTCTGTACACAATATACAAAAAATAGTCCCTGGTCCTGATGCAACAATATATTACCTGTACGAGCCTGCACCGCAGAGGGCATTTGTCAGAGAAGAATCACAGATTATTCCCCCAGACACCGTTACTCATTTCAGTAACTAACTCATCAATTAATTCATCAACCAGTTCATCAACTATTTCTTCAGATAACTTGAGCCTGTAATGACCTGGTGCATAAGCTTTTTCCTTACTGTGAAATACACGTTTTGTGTCTCCAACTGCAAGTGACTTCTTATGTGTTTGGATCATTTCAAGATTATGTTTATTCGATCTCAGTGACTTGTTTGGATAATCAGGCATTAATGCACCATCTAACACTTGCTTGTAATGTTCATGACGTATGTCTTTATTTTTTATCGCTGATTTTTTTTTATTCCTTTGGCTTTCGACTGACTACCTTTTTGGTGCAGTATAGAGTACATTTTCGATCTCAGTCCAACGTACTCAACAATAGGCACACCATTCAGTTCATCTTTAAATTTCCCAGGCACTTTTTTGTTTTGTGTGCTGTACAGTCGATGATCCTTAGGGTAGTCAGACGTGTCATACATGTGTAGTTCTGTTTTCATGTCTTCATAAAAGTCTTCAGTACACACATCAATGATCATAGAGTCAATGTCAGTGTATAGCAGACGACACTCATGATACTTTGGTTTAAAGTAATCATAATAAAATTCAAGCATCAACAATTTTGATAACTCGAGTATTGCCATACCAATGAATACTGGCTTGTCCAGTTTGACAATTTTTTTTGAGTGAAACTGCATACAATGATGAATGAAACTCTTTGTACCCCGTGTACTGTGGCTTACCTGTAAGTTTAATTGCACCCGATTCAGTTGTGACAAGTCTCACATCTTTGCGGTGATGAGGATTTTCCATCGTCTTACCAAAACAGGCATTGTTCATAAGCTTAAAGAAGTCTTTGTCAAATGCAGTGTTGCCGTCCCTTGCACGTAATGTTGTGTTCTTCATTATGTAATCTTTCATGAAAGCACTCTGATCAAATTGAATTCCTCTGTGAACTTTCTTTAGTACTAACCCGTGTCTGATGTAAAACTGTAACAAGCGATAGTGACAAACGTAATTGAATTTGTCATTCAGTTTTGGCACAAGTTTAGTGTCTTCTTTTTTCCCTGTCATACTCATTTTCTCAACAGCCAACGGATAATCATTGTGGTAATCATGTAGATGGTGTGGGTACTCTAGATCTATTTCAAAGATCCAACCCTTCGCGTCGTTTCGGTCAAGATTCATAATATAGTTTGTTAACTGTGTTATGTCATACTGTGACAAATCATACAGACAAAAGTTTTTCAAGGGCAATAACTCACACATTGCAAATCCATAAAGGTTATTAGCGTCAAAGTACGTAATAAATGACCTTGACCTTGAGGGGTCAAACCCCTGGTCTGGGTCGACCAGATATTTATTGTTGGCTTTGGCATAATTGTTCGCTGCAATACTAATGCCTCCCCTCAATCCACGTTCCACCATTTCACCCATCGTACAATCAGACAACAGGTCTATAGATATCTTACTGGATGTCAAAAATGCATCCCATGTCATGCCAGGACTAGTTATGTAGCAAGCAGGGTCAAGACTGTAGTGTAACAAACCCTTCTCACTTTAACTTTCAAATACGTCTGCTAGCAAACAAACGTCAGCTTTCAAGTACTGGTCATGATAGTCACCAATCGTTTGACACCTAATTTATCCCATGCATCAAATGCATGTTGGTGTTCAGAGTCAGAAATACCTTTACCATGAAGTGTAGAATAAAAGTTCTCTTTTGGTGGTAGTCTCATTTCTTCAAACACAACCCATCCAGTGATCAATGTACTCGTACGGATAAATACCTTTCTTAATCAAGTCTGGCTCAAAATATTTACTTGTTATTGGATACTCAGTCAGTCCTTCTGCCAAACTAGCAAGACCTAAAGACAAATGTTGCATAGAGTCATAAAATGCTAATTTGTCTAACCTAAAGGTCAAGTATTTCTCAGTTGTCTGGGCAATACAATTAATGTTTTTGTAAGACTCATCCACAGCCTGCATGATAATGTGTGAATCATACCCTTTGAGATTGTGGAAAAATATTGGTAACTTACATGTCTTAGGATCTGTTTTTAATAATAAGTTACAATTGTTATGTGCAGCACCTCTGTAACGTCCAGTTATGTGATCATGGTCACGAACTTTATCACCCTGGAGGGGTTGTTCACAAATCCAACATGTCTGTGCTGTATCAAATTTCAGTTTGTCTTTTTCTGTCATCGCCAAAGGCATCTGACATGTTGTGAGATATTTTACTACCTGACTATACAGTTGTCTCATTTCTGTTAAAAACTCAGCTGCTGCATTTTCACCTCTGTAGAGAACAGGTTCTGTATGCTGGCCGTCAGACCTAACAAGAATATATCCGAAAGAACACACCACTTGATCACTCAATTTTACAGTCTTTGGTAATGATTCTGGAACAGGACCCTCATATGGTACTACCAGTGATTCAAAATCAGCATACACTACAAACGGCAGCTTTTGTTGATTCCCATAGTTCTTAAAATATACTTGACTACCAGGATCTGGATACTTAAGTACTGTTTGTATGTCATCAGCTGATCTACAATGTAAAACATGTTTATGTGCCACTGCAATAGAAGAAAATCTTTGTAAACATTTTTTACACACTTCCTGTTTGGCATTGTGTTTTGTTGTATGCCCATGAATTAGACGTGACATATTTCTGATAATTGTGTAGTGGAAGTTATTGTCATCACCGGCAGGGCCAATTAATAACATGTCAACATGTTTATCTTCTGACTGTCCATATGTTGGAGCAAGTGGTGATAATCTAATGGGTTGTAACTTATCAACAGACTCATTATCCCACACAAACACATTTACAGATATACCAGGATTTAGTTTTTCAAATAAGTCTATGTCCTCTATTTCAACAGGGAACTCAATGCCACTGAAGTTGAGTTCATTTACAAATTTGGTGTAGTTAGATACACGTTCAGGTTTTGATTTTACAAAGTGCAGTTTAGCAAGCACACACCACATGAAACAATAGTTGTCATTGTTCTGTATATTAACGACAGCCTTTTTTTTTGCAATCTCTGCTGGCAGTGGCAACCCTGATTTACCTAATATAGGATGATACCTTGACTGTTTTAATTGTAGTTCATGTACATGACCTTCGTGCCAACCAGACCCCTTCATTTTCGCTCTGTCAATTGCTTGGAGGAAGTCAGGTAATAGTCTGTCTCTAAACACGTTTTCTAATTCCCTTCTTGTGTTAACTGTGTGTTGTCTTGTTGATATGTACGATACAATCACTTCACAGTCTACTCTAGTAAATTCTATTTTAGCAACAATCTGAATCTTTACACTGCCTGTAAGAAGATTATCTTGTATGACAGAAAAAGAGTTTTGTATTGATTCATAGACATTGTTAGTATTAGATATAGGCAAGTTTGTTGTGTGAAACACGTTTCGTAAGCCTGATGAGCCTGATGGGTTTTGAACATTGTCCATCATTTTTATTTTGTCCGACAAAATAATAAATGAAAAAAAATTACCGCTGGCACACCATATGTAATAATGTATTAACTATAGTTATGGTAAACAAGTCAAACACTTCCCTGGTGTTTGTCTTGAAGTCTTTTCCTGCAGATGTAATATCACTTTATTGAATGTAACACTTTCAATGTAACAATGTAGTTTTCTTAATTGATCAAATATGTCTTTACACAGTACCTCAAACCAACGCAAGTGGCCACTGTTAGCATTATGAACTTTAAAAGCATTTGTCTTAAGATCAACAGTCTCATAATCATAATGTGGTAATCCATCTGAATATTCTGAACTTGGCTTGACTTCGCGAACGAAGATTTTATAGGAGTTGCCCACGACGTCTGCAGGCTTGTTCGTGGCTGCGGAGGCCAATCCGAGACAGGCAGGTTCGACCGCAGTGGCTGCAGGGGAAGGTATGGCCAGGGTTCTGAGCTGCGGCATCTCTGTTTTTTCTCCTGAGCCGCTTGTCCTTAAGGCTAGCTCTGTGAGAGTCCTCAAAGGAGACAGCTGCCTTGTAAATGGTGGAGCGCCAGGTGTCACGGTCCGCAGCAAGCGAAGACCACTGGTGGTGGTCGATTTGGCAGGCACTAAGTGACTTCTTGAGACAGTCTTTGTATCTCTTCTTTGGTGCCCCTCTGTCACGGTGTCCAGTAGCAAGCTCGCCGAACAGGGTGATCTTTGGTAGGCGATGATCCTCCATCCTGGAGACATGCCCCGCCCAGCGGAGCTGTGTCCGCAGCAGCAAAGCCTCGATGCTCACAGTTTCAGCCCGTTCAAGGACCTCGACGTTGGTGACATAGTCACTCCAGTGAATGCCCAGGATGGTACGCAGGCAGCGCTGGTGGAAGCGTTCGAGGAGTCGTAGTTGGCTGCGGTAGAGGGCCCAGGACTCGGAACCATACAGCAGGGTGGTGAGGACCACAGCTCTGTACACGCTGATCTTGGTGCCTGTTTTCAGCTGCTGATTGTGCCACACCCGCTTGAAAAGTCGCCCGAAAGCGCTGTTCGCTTTTGCCAGCCTGCTGTCAAGCTCCTTGTCCAGCTTGGCGTCCGACGTGATAATGCAGCCAAGGTAAGTAAACTGGTGCACTGACTTTAGTTCAGACTCGCCGATGGTGATGTGAGGAGGGCGGTACACTGTCTTGGGTGCCGGCTGATGGAGGACCTCTGTCTTTTTAAGACTGACCTCGAGTCCAAAGAGCTGGGCAGCATCTGCGAAGCAAGACGTGATGCGCTGCAGGGCTCTCTCTGTGTGTGCAACGAGGGCAGCATCATCAGCAAAAAGCAGCTCGCGAATCAGTTGGTCTAGGGTTTTCGTGTGGGCCTGCAGTCGTCTGAGGTTAAACAGGCTGCCATCGAGACGATACCTGATGTACACTGGATCGTCATCATCGAGGTCCACTGTGGCCTGCTTCAACATCATGCTAAAAAAGATGGTGAAGAGGGTCGGTGCCAGCACGCAGCCCTGCTTTACACCGTTGAGAATAGGGAATGGTTCTGAGAGGTCATTGTTGAGTCTGACCTGGCCTTGCTGGTCCTCGTGTAGCTGGACAATCATGTTGAGGAACTTTGGGGGACAGCCAAGTCGCTCCAGGATCTGCCACATGCCTTGCCTGCTCACAGTGTCGAACGCTTTTGTTAGGTCGACAAACGTTATGTACAGCCCTTTGTTCTGCTCGCGGCACTTCTCCTGTAGCTGTCTCAGCACGAAGACCATATCGGTGGTGCTCCTGTTTGCTCTGAAGCCACACTGGCCCTCTGGGAGTTGGTCTTCAGCGATGGCAGGTACCAGCCGATTCAGGAGCAGCCTTGCAAGGATTTTCCCAGCAATGGACAGCAGGGTAATTCCCCGGTAGTTGGAACAGTCAGACTTCTCGCCTTTGTTCTTGTACAGGGTGATAACGACTGCATCACGGAGATCTTTTGGTAGTGTTCCTTCCTCCCAGCAGCAGAGAAAGAGGTCATGGAGCTTGTTGTGCAGTGCTGTGCCTCCATGTTTCCAGATCTCTGGCGGTATTCCATCAATGCCTGCTGCTTTGCCACTCTTGAGCTGATGGATGGCTTTGAGGGTCTCTTCAGCGGTGGGCGGTTCGTCCAATTCAACCTTTACTGGGAGGTGTGGGATTTGTAGGACGACTGCTTCTTGAACAGTGCGCTCAGCGCTGAAGAGGCTCTGAAAGTATTCCGACCAGCGGTTCAAGATGGAGGTATTATCTGTGAGGAGTGCCTGGCCGTTCGCGCTTCGCAGGGGACTTTGTACCAGGTGCCTGGGGCCATACACTGCTTTCAGTGCTTCGTAGAAACCCCTGTAGTCACCATTGTCAGCGCAAAGCTGGGTCCTCTGTGCAAGTCTGGTCCACCACTCATTCTGGAGATCTCTGAGCTTGCGCTGGAGACTGCTGCAGACGAGGCGGAAGGCAGACTTCTTCACAGGGCAGGAAGGCTGGGCTAGGTGAGCCTGATGGGCGGCTCTTTTTTTTGCTAGGTGTTCCTGGATCTCTACATCGTTTTCGTCAAACCAGTCTTTGTTCTTCTTTCTGGCGAAACCCAAGACTTCTGCAGAGGATTTTGCAATAGCAGTTTTTAGTTGTTCCCAAAGTGTTTCAGGGGAGGAGTCTACTGGGTCCGCTGTGTCTTTGAGCCTGCGCTGTAAATCTGTCTGAAAGGCAGCTTTCACATCATCACGCTGAAGGCTGGCAACATCAAGCTTTTTCTTGGGGGGCCCCCATTTCTTGGGTTTTGGCTTGAAGTGGAGCCTGAGTTTGCAGCGGACAAGGCGGTGGTCAGTGTGGCACTCTGCGCTGGGCATCACTCTGGTGAGGAGGACGTCACTGCGGTCCCTCTGACGCACTAGGACATAGTCGATAAGGTGCCAGTGTTTGGAGCGAGGATGCATCCAGGTGGTCTTTCGACTGTCCTTTTGCTGAAAAGTAGTGTTGGTGATGACCAGTTGCTGCTCCGCACAGAACTCCAACAGTAGGCGGCCATTGTCATTGCAGTTCCCCACGCCATGCTTGCCGAGGACTCCTTTCCAGGCTTCAGAGTCCTGGCCCACTCTGGCGTTGAAGTCGCCAAGGATGATGACTTTGTCGTCTGCTGGGGTACTCTGTAGGAGGCTGCGCAGGTCAGTGTAAAACTTGTCCTTTTCAGCAGGCTCTGCCAGGAGGGTTGGGGAGTACACACTGAGAAGGGTGACGTGTTGCTGGTGTCTCAGTGGGAGGCGCATGGACATGATGCGATCTGAGTGGCCCGTTGGTAGGTTTTCCAGCTTAGTCGCAATGGATGTCTTGACCATGAAACCCACGCCTGAGAGCCGTCTTTCTGATGCAGGCCTGCCTGACCAGTAGAGGGTGTACCCAGCACCAAGTTCTTGGAGGCTGCCTTCGTCCGGAAGGCGTACTTCGCTGAGCGCGGCGATGTCGATGTTTAACCTCCGCAATTCATGGGCAATGAGGGCGGAGCGACGTTCAGGGCGTCCGCTGTCTGCTTTGTCGAGCATGGTTCGGACGTTCCAGCATGCTACATTGAGTCCGGTCGTGGTCGTCATGAGAGTGGATCCGTTATTCTTTCTTGTTTTTTGACCGCAGGAGAAGATGCCCGTTGACCGCGGCTAGCCAACTGGGGTTGCGAGGGGACGAGCTTTGGTTAGGCCACCTTTTCTAGGCCCCTCTCCGTGTGGAGCAAGCAGTGCTGTCCCTAGAGAAGGCTGCTTGGTCGTTCAGGGTGTGCCGAGTGATGTTGTCATCCCCAGGTCAACATCAGGCGACCAATATCCTGAACCGCCTGCATGCAGGTTTGAGACTGCGGCTTCCAGTGACATCTTTCACCTGCCGTTTCGCCCCTCGCCCATCGCTACAGGACTTGGAATGGTCAGTGTCATGGTCCGTGGACGTTTCCTAAAGCCTGCGCAGTGGAGCTTTTTGGTGGAGTGCAGTGTGCGCAGTACTGGCCCCACCCTTTAAACCCTTGGTTCATCTGCCATGGCCTAGCAAGCTGGGACGATGGCATCGAGGTCCTCGGGTCGTAGGTTTTATATCAGACTGTCCTTGTCCTAGTCTCTGGCTCAAAAGCCTTCCCCGGAGACACGGGGGCTTTGATGTCAGGGGTTTCCTCCCTTAGCCTTTCCGCAGCCAAGCGGCCAGGCCTGCAAGGCAGCAGGCGACTCGTGGAGGGCGGGGTCGTCTATGTCCCGTGCAGATGTGAACATCTGCCCACTGCCCAGACACACACATATTTCAGTGCTACCACACTGACGATGAAACCGTCAGCCGGCCTATATAAACGTGCATGCAGTCCCGATAAGTCAGCGAGTCCGAAATAGCTCAGGCGTTTAAACGTCGGAGCAGGAGAGCGAAGGGAATCGCCGGGTCATGGGTTCGAATCCCGTCCCGGTCCCGGTAGCTGGACTCACAATCCAGGGGGAAAAAACGGATTTTTTTTTCAATTGCATGTCCGTTGAAAGGTCCTGGTAAATCAAAGTGGCACAGTTGGAGTGCGCCTGAGTTGATCAGTGTTCAGGTCGTACTCCATAGACAACGGATTTCCCTGTCCCCCATAACCCGCCCGTCAGGGCCGTCCATGATCACCTCGGTGCTGTGGACGTTAAACCCGAACTAACCAACCGATGAGTCATTTGAATGCTAGCCACCAGCGCGAAAGCATAGTGCCACCTCGTCTGTGGCTAAACCGAATTTACACCTTCACACACAATCGTGCCTACTGTGGTTGACTTCTGCCTGATCGCCTTTGCATACTAGGAAATCAGACCATTCGATTTTTTATGAGCATGAAATTTGAACCTGGGAATTCACGACACAAAAACATTTTGTTTCCGTTTCACTGGTTAGTTTAACCCATTCAGCCCTGACGCACTACAACAGGAGATGGGTCGACCATGATAATTCAAGAGTAGTGCCAGATTAGCTTGGCGCCTGAATATTCTAAAGTAACATTATATGTCATGTATATTCTTATTGACGGTGTTGTGAGTTTAAAGCTGGGTTCAAACACACGTGATTTTAAGTCAGTAAAGCGTTCAACATCTTTGAAGCATTCTGTAACATCAAACATTTGGGTTTGTCCGTCTGTCATTTTTTATTGGACAAACAAATGTATAAATTAATTTACTAACCCATACCCTGTGGGCTGATCTGTCTTTAAAATGAGCTTTAGATGCTTAGTTGATTTCAGTTTATTTTTCACATCGTCCCGTTCATGCTTATTTGGGATGACGTCATTCTCTCTGAGACAGTCTTCAAAGCTGTCACGATCCTTACAGTAAAACAAACAGATAAACTTTAACTGTTCTCGAAAATCTTTCAGTACAGCATTATATTTCTAAGTGAGAATCTATACACTTACATTTGCGTGTCTGCCACTGAAGGCAAGTTCTGCTAAAGTGTTTCTCTTTTTGACAATGTCTTTCTCTGCTGAACAGTCATCAACAATAAACTGGGTTGGCTGTCCTTCAAATTGCTTGTAAAAATATTGTAGGTAGTCATTCAGTTTTTTCTCAGGGTCGACTAAGTAAATGTTGCTGTCAGTCCAAATGAATAAATGGTTGTGATAAGCTTGATTGTAGGACAGAATATTACAATGTTTTCAAAATGATGGATGTATCTTGTTTGTAATAGGTTAAGAACAAATTCAGTTTTACCACACCCTGTGGCACCACAAAACAATCCACAGTGTGGGTCGAGTGTCATTAAGCTCCGGTTCATTTTAATACACAATATAATTTAATACATGACACCCTTTAGTCTGCACTCTTCTATGCTCAGTTGTGCGTCATATATCAAATACAAATATATATTTATGGCTGCAGCGGATTCAACCTTTTTTTGTATCTGAATTGTAATCCTGTTACTGCCATTTTCAACCTTTCGACCTGACCCATGAAGATTATCATCATCTGTACTACGAAGGTCTAGCCAAAGAGCATACTTATTTGTAAGGTATTGACCAATCCTTACGTCATACAGATGTAAATCTTTGCACGCAATGTTTGCAGGTTTATCTCTAATCCTTCCACCCGCAAAATATTTTGTGATCTCATCGTAGTGTTGATAAGGTAACAAACCTGAAGCGTACACTTGATTAGGACGGCCTTCAATTGTACAAGACAAATGTGTAATCTTTGGATTGTAGAATTTTTCTGAATCTCTTTTGTATGGAGCCGCGGGTTCAACAAACAACATGAGTATACCTTTCAGTGACCTGGCAGGTGTGTTCAAGTTCATGTTCCACATTGGGTCGCTCTTGTCTTTGGGTATTAAACTATGTCTAATCAACCTGTCATAATAAATCGGCAGTTTTGTCTTGTACTGATTTTGAATGAGAGTAGCTAAATAATCATATGTGACAATTTCATATTCCAAAGAAATGTTAGAGATCTTATATGTTGCATTGGGATCAGATGATTTAATAATTTGGGAGTAGTCATTGAAAGTTAGTTCAAAACTCAGACGGTCATTCAGTGCTCCTTGGTAATAAGGCAAATGTGTTGTCAGGATTTCAAACTCAAGTGGAATGTAAAATCTGGTTCCATATGTTTCGGCCATTATAACGTCCTTGGCTGCTGACGTTGATTTATCTGCTGTGTCGATTCGAAGTTTACCAACGTTATCTGTCTGTATGCCTTGGTAAATACGATCTTCTCGTTCTTCTCGTGTAAGCCAAAGATCTTTGTAACAGTAGAACACATCAGCATCGTCGAGACTAAACACTTCCTGTCCTTCAAGTTTTACTTTAATAGTTCTAACAATTGCTCTGCCTACATTGTTAACTAGTGTTCTGTTTACATCTGTGTCTGATGATAGTTCAATATTAAATGCTAGGCGTGCAGTGCCAGGAACAATAACGTCACTGTGACCTAGGTTTGGAAACTTGACTGTAAGTGTTTGATTCTGGTCTATGGTACTTGGATTGTTTGTGATGACGATTGATTGTCTAATGCCCTTAACACCAAGAGGCTCACGTAGTTTTCTGTATGGGTCTAACTTTGATCCGTAAGACTGTGTCATTTTTATTATGCACAATAAAAAATATTAAATTAATAAAACAATCACAGCGGGAGGATTTGGTCATAAAGATTTTGAAATGGATGACATGTATGATTTTGGTAATACAACAGATATGTCAGATATGACTGGAATGACTGGTACAAGGAATACTTATAGTTTACGTCACGATCTTTTAGAAACCAAAGTGAACTCGTTTTATGATCATGTTGGTGGCCGCCCAGACAACATAGACCCTAATCAGTTTGAACTTGATGGCAAGGGTCATTTATATTTAAATACTGTTGACAAAGGAAAAGTACTATTGACTAATAAAAAAGACCCTGGTAAGTTTAGGGCTTTAAGTACAATCAAAAATGAAGGTAGTGTTGGCGCCTTGCGTCAACTTGGTATTGGTGGGTCTCCTGTCACGCCATGTCTTGGTAGTGCCATCCATGACACACAAACAAAGTTGCCAACAGGGCAAGAAATTGAAATGGCACCAGTAACAAGTCTACCAGAAATAGTAAACACAGTGATACAAGAAACCTCATTTACTGAAGGACAAATAAATGATGCTATGAAAACAATAGATGATCCACCTTTGTCAATGCGGGAGATTATGGGCTTGGATAAATCACTGCAGTCAATAAGAGGTGAGATGGTAAATAACGTAGCCAAACTAGGTGAGCTTGATAAACACATAGAACGTGAAAAAGAAAAACTGGCTACAGCAGACAATGGGAATCTTGACACTGAAATGAAAGAAAGAATCCAACACAGATTAAATGATTTGCAGATAGAAAGATCAGGAAGGTTAGAAGTGATTAGTATTGGGAGGGAAAAACTGAAAACACAGGTCAACAGAATTAGAGAAACTATTCAGAAAATACTTCACGAAGACACAACTCTGGCTGAGAGATTGAAAACACTTCTCAAAGAACAGGGTATCACAATTGCAAGTTTGCTCTTGGGTTTATTATCAGTACTGTTGTGTTAGCTGTCTCCGGGGTTGGTGGGGGTGGTGGGGGTGCAGCACCTCCAGCACCACCAGCACCTCCAACAGACCCAAAAGATTTACAGTCATGGGTAAAGAAACAGTTGTCTCATATTTCAGATCTGCTTAAGAAATTGGCTCTGAAAGCAATGGACACTTTGCCTGGTATTATAGGAACAGTTGTCAGTTGGATGATTAGTACTGCAGCAAAGGTAGTTGGGTTTATGACAGAACTTGTGTGGGTCTTTTTGGTTACAGTAGGAGGGTTGATGGTGGGTTATTTAATGAAACAGATAAAGAAGTAAAACCCCTAATCCTGTTAGGCCTATTACCAATGCAGTTCTTTCTGACTCATGTGTGTCATGGGTTGGTGTTGATGTTGACTGTACTGGTTGTATGGGCGCCGGTGTTGGGGCCGGGGCCGGTTGTGTTACCGTCTGTAATGGTTTTAATGACTGAACATGTGTGGTTGTGGCCCCCAAGTTTACAGATTGATTAAGACCGAGTTTTTGACCAACACCTGCAACAACTATTTCATTATTATAATTTGTTATTGTCCCCATTTGGAGTTGAAGATCATACGGCAACATGTATAACCCGATGCCAACTACAAAGTCAACTTATGATCTCGCATATCTTAGAACGTCTTGGTAGCGCTGTATGCTTGATGGGAGATCAACCACTGAATTAATTGAATCTTCAAGATTAGCAAGAAACTGTTTTTGTGCCTCGAATTTGCCACTCCTGTTTAAAATGTTTGATTTTGTTAATGATTGTGCTCCTAGTATGCACCATACATATGTTCTGATAGACTCATTTACGCGCTCGACTCCCGCTTGAGTAAATCCGTCACTCTTGTCTAAAATAAATGTGGTCCAGGCATTAGACTCTTTCTGTTCTATTGATCCTAAACAGACTTGTGATTTTGATGAGAATGAAGTGTAACCAGGCCAGTAATCTGTAGGGTATTGTCTGTGACTCATAGCATAATACAATGTACCCATGCCATTGTGATCATCAAGTTTTTGTGTAAAGTCATACCTGGGGCTGATGTTAAATTCATTACATATGCGTTCAAAGGTTTTCATATCCATGGGGTTGTTAAACCTGTTGAAACTGGATTCAGTGGGCAGTGGTGTATGGAGTTCTGACAAAATACATCTAAGCTGGTAATAAACATGGAAACGATACACAGACCTAATAAGTTTGTTTGAGTGATTCAAGTGGTCTGTAAATGAAACACCACAGCCTGTAGTTGAGCATAGTATGGCAAAGTTGAGTTGGTTTTGAAACATCTGTAGTGGACTTGAAGACCACTTTCTTGCAGTTACATTGTCTGTAATTGGAGGGTTTAAGCAATGGTCAAAGGGGTTGGGTACTTTCACTTGAAATAAATCTTGTTCGTTTACAGCTATGTCTAGTTGATTTAGTTGAATTATTTTCTGTTCATAAGTAGGTGCAACATTGTATTTAGCATCCACATTAAATTGAAATGCGTTTGTTGTGGTAATGGTTGGTGATTTAAATTCCATCCTTCTTTTTATATGAGATAATAAAAATGTTTATTACCGTAACAAATCTTGACACAAGCAAACCAGTGTGGTTAACTAATGGGATTGATAATCGAGATGGTAGCAAGACTGTAGCTATCCATGAAATGTTCTATACAGTAAAGTGGTTTAATGTAGATGATGATAAAATTATAAAGTAATTTTTGGTGGTGTGTCTGAAGCTTTACCACCTGGGTATTATGACTTTTGTACTATAGCTGAATGGTTTCAAAGTAAATTTATTATTAAAGCAACTTTAAATCCAGCTAACCTACTTGTTACATTAGAATCTCCGAAACAAGATTGGTTAAAAATGTCAATTAAATTTGCATATTTACTTGGTTATTATTTGGATGAAGATTGGATTATAATAGGTGAAGATGATGGTTTTTCTAGTATAATAACATTGAAGACAAATAAACTTAAAATAACTGGAACACGTCCTGTCAATTTGTCAGTACACACAGTACTAAATGTTCATTTGAAAGAACTGAACACAACTGAGAATGTTCACAATGGAAAGCCTTCAACTTTGTTGAGATGCTTACCAACTGGAACTGCACCGTATTGTGAAAGTGTGGTTGCTAGATTTCCTAATTTGCAGTTTAAGAAATTGGGTTCTAGTTTCTTTGAGTCACTGTGTATATCTGTAACTAATCAGGATGACAAACCAGTTGTAATGCATGATTTTAGTGTTGTACTAGAAGTTAAATAATTTTATTTTTGTTTATAAAAATGAGTGCTGGTCCAAAGCCGAGAATCATACCAGTTGCGTGTCCGGTAACAGAGTTGAAAGATTTGGCTGATGTACAGGATTTTGAGAAGGAGGGAGAAATTGGAGAAGTATATGGTTTTGAACTTGATTCAAATGGCATGTACAAGAGAAAAGTAATCGATGACATGAAAGAAGGAACAGAGAGACCGATTCCTAAACTTGGTCAGCTTCGTGATGTTACTGTACCTGTTCCAGTAAATAAGTACCCTACAACTTAATACATGTTGGTAATAAATGGGTTGTTTCACCTGTTCCTACGCCGCCACCGCTTGCGCCCACAATTGATTGGGACATAAAGTTAGAATTTATTAGTCCTTATGTATACACTGATGATGAAGGAGCCTTAGTGTTCAGAAAAGTTGTTAACTCTGGGCCATTGATTATAAGCCTTGTTCCAAGTTTTGCGTCAGACAACAATAGCAGAGATAAACTGAAAGTTGAAAATTATGAGAAACGGAGGTATCTTCTTACGCACAGGAAGGGCAGGTCTGATGCAAAGGTCATGTTTGCACCAGTAAACTTTCTGATTGCAAGAGAAGCGACAATAGTATTTGAAATTATCATGAGATCTGTAACTTCTGCGAAAGAGGCAGATATAGCACAGGGAATAAAGCTTACATGGGATGAAACAGTATCAGAATCAACAAAGGTCTTTATTGCTATTAGAAAAAATGTAGATGTTTTTGAAGTTTCGAGCAGTGTTCCAGCTGTCAAGATAATTGTTGATAAACTAACTTTTGTTCGTTTAAGTTTTATAAACCTTGAACACATTGATCTTGTTTCGTTTTATTACGCAAGCAAATTGTATACTTTTGACGAGTTACAAAATGTAATCACTGATTAAATAAAAAATATTTGTCAATAAAAAAAAATGGTAAACTTCTATCAACAGCTACTGACGACGCTTGCGCCTGAGACTGTGCCATCGTTTGTGCCTGATCCACATGTGCAAATTGCATCAGATAAAACATTTCAGGCAGATGCATTCAGATTAAATAATATTACAGAAGCAATTAAATATTTGGAAAGTGAAGAGGCGAGGTATTCCAGATGTAAAAGGAGGTATAAGTCAGTATTTAATTCTGTTCAAAACACTTCTATGGCTGTTGGTGCAGTTTCAGCTGGATGTTCTGTAGGAGGTATTGTTCTGTTTGCCACAGGAATTGGAAGTTTAATAGGAATTGCAGTTGAGGGTGTTAGCATTGCTACATGCCTGGCTTGCTTTGGTTTGGAAGCCTTAAACAAGAGGTTTCACACGAAATTACAGAAACATGAAGCGTTGAGTACGCTGGCTGGTGCAAAGCTGAGCAGTATGAAACTTATTATCAGTAAGGCATTGAATGATAATTTTATTGATGAAGATGAATTTAAGCGAGTCCAGGATGATTTAAATAATTACAAAAAACAGAAGTCTGAAATACAAAATAAAATGCGTAGTCAATCTCCTGTAAATGTTGAAGAACTAAAAGCTAGTTTTTTAGAGATGGGAAAACAGATCGGAGTTCAGGAAACCACAGAAAAACTACACAATCTTTTAAGCAAATAAAAATCAGATTTGGTAATCAATCAATATTTTTGTCATATGCTTCACAGAGAGATGACACGTCATTTACACCGCTTATGCCTGATTGTTTAGCCCCATCAGCACCACCACCAGAGTATTATTGAGAAAAAAAAGTTTTTTTATTGTCCTTGTATCTTGACAAATCTGACCGAGTAAGTTGTGACTTAAGTCAAGTTGTTGTAAGAACTTATAAGAACTTACAGTAAGAAATTAATAAGTTCTTATGGTAAGTAATTAATAAGTTCTTATGATAAGTAACTTAAAGGTTACCTCTGCAGGTTCCTAAAAGTTAGTTGTAACTTGTTAATAAGTATAAAGTTCTACTGGAGAAAATCGACTCTGACAGGGGTGTGTGTAAAATGTCATTAGTTTATTACAGAGTGCACTATCAGGTTTTGGTTTGATTTGAGAGAAACGGCAGTGTGGACGTTAATGACCGTAATTAGTTAATTAATGGGGTCATTAGGTGTTGACAGAGACAATAGTTTTAGAGAGAGACAATAGGAGACCCGTGAGATAATCAGATCAGTGAGGCCGCATCAGTCATGCTTGTCACTTTTTAAAAATCAAAGGGTTGATTGGGTAATAACGGGGGCGTAATGGGGTCAAAAATTTTAATATTAAAAATGACGTAATTTAATGACTGATGCGGCATTATTGAATTCATTGTCTTACGGGTCTCCTATTGTCTCTCTCTCTTGGTCCCAATTATACTAAACACAGAAACTTCAAAGGCTGTTTTTTCAAAATGGCCACAGGAGGCTTTAACAACTTTACATACTAACAACTTCTACAATTTTTGCACCACAGCATAGTCATATATCACAGTAATCAGCAAACACTGTAGTTTTCAGAAATGTATAATGTCAAAACATCCAAAATGCGAGTTAAGACTGATTTTGTGAGAGAGGGCCACTTAGCCGACGTGTATATTACCTGAAGTTAATCATGTAAACCTATCCTGTTTGCACTGAAAATTGTCTCGTCACGATTACACGAGGAACTCTCACTCAGCTATATGATTATATTTAGCGCGAGAGAAAGAAGATGTTGGGTCACACAGATTCCAATTTAATTATGCCGATCAATACTCGCAATCTATTAACACCATTTGGAGTATTTGATCAGCAATAATTGGATAGGTGTCTGTTTGACCCAACACCTTTTTTTCTCTGCATATGCCAGTATTAAGCCTAGTCTTATGATATATACTAATGGTCAAAACATAAAGGCCAACTCACTTTTTGTGTCATTGTTTTACTTCGCAAGTACGCTAATAAAATACAATTATTCTTTCGATTCATAAGGGTTAAAATTGACCTTAGACAGTCCACTGTACAGGAAACAATAGACAACAATTTATCAATTTCCACGAACATGTCAAATGCATGTGAAACATCGTCAGTTCTTGTGAAAAGCTGTGTCATACTGACAAGCGTACCAAAGGCAGGCAGGTAGAAAAACTCGGTAAAGTTGTGATGCACGTGCTAAAGGGGTCAGTCGTGAACACTGAGCACTTCTGTTTTGCTACAAATACCGGTACAGTAGGGGCATAATTGTCACTTTCCTAACCATGCCACCACGACAAAGCTTACCGCCAGTATATCAAGGCTGGGCGCTAGCATGGCTGCAGGATGGAATTTCCGGACGAGACGTTGGGTCTTGGGGTGTCCCATTTAGTGATTCAGAGGCTCCAGAGATTCCAAGAAACTAGAAGGGCAGAACGACGACCCTGCTAAGGACGCCTGCGCAGCACCAGCAGAAGGGAGGACAGATACCTCTGTGTGGCGAATCTGCGCGACCGAACTGTGACGTCAACCACTCTGCGACGTCAACTTATGCAAGCTGCAAACGTTAACGTCAGCAAAAGCACAGTCTGCCGATGTCTGCGCAAAATTGGCCTGGCTTCATGCAGAGCAGCAGTGAGATTATCTCTCACTCCAGCTCATCGCAGAGCCCGGGTTGTCTGGTGTCGTCAACATGTGAGGTGGAACAGTCTTCAGTGGACTCAGGTTCTGCTTACTGATGAGTCACGGTTCACTGTGTCTTTCAACGACGGCAGGGTGAGGGTCTAGAGACGCCAGGGCGAGCGATTCACGGATGGATGCTTCCAGGAGGTGGAGGAGGCTCAGTCCTGGTCAGGACAGTTTTCATCCGAGGCACCTTGACTGGACTGTGCTATCGGGACGAAATTGTGCAGCCCCTCATCCAGCCAGCTCTCCAAGCCATAGGCGACAATGCTGTTCTGCAAGACGACAACGCTCGACCTCATCGCGCCCGTGTGGTGGATGAGTACCTTGAGCCACGGGGCATCATGAGAATGGAGTGGCCAGCTCGTTCACCTGATCTGGCTTCCATCGAGCACCCCTGGGACGTGCTGGGGCAACTTGTAGTCAGCAACCACCCCCCCCCCCCCCACCTCAAGACGTCCCCCAACTGACTCAGTTTATGCATCAAAAGTGGGAAGCGATCCCACAACATGTTCTCCGAAACCTGGAGAACTCTATGCGCCAACGCTGCATTGAATGCTTGGCTGCAAACGGTGGGTACACTCGCTAATGACTGGACCAGTCTTGTGTGACTTTTCAAATGAGGGGTGGGTGAACATTCTAACGTACTGCTGTTGTTATAATTACTTGATTTACTCAAAACGTAAATGAAATTGTTACTGAATAAATTAGCAAAGTACTGACTCAAGTATTTTTACAATAATTGAGTGGTGTTGTCGCTGCGTCTGCGATAAAAAGTGACCCTTAAGTTTTCACCATTAGTATATATAAACCAGTATTACACCTGACTGTGATCACTAAATTAATGATATACTTACTCTAAGATATTCTGTTTCATTTTAAACGATATACTTTTAATTAATTTAGACTTCCTAGATTAATATGCGTGTGTGTTGTCCGTGTGTGGGAGATGAGCGTGTGGTTTGTGAGTGGGCATGTATCGCTTTGTGATATTAGTTGTCTAGTTTTAAAGATGTTACATTGTGCGCATGGTATTGGGTTTGTGTGATAGAATATTAATTATTTCTTATTGTTGACTGTGATGTTTGTAATCATAACTACACCAACATACATTCCTATGCTTTATGTTTCTAAGGCAAATGGCAATAAACAGTATCTATCTAGCTATGTATTGCTGTTTTTCTTTTCTTACTTTTGTTGTTGTTGTTGATTTGCTTTTTGCTTTATATTTGGGTTGCGGTCAAGTGCTGAATCAGATTTATTCGGTGTTGATATTCGGTGTCACACTGGTTCCCTCCTTGCATCCGCTACGCACCACCTTGCAATAGTGGATCGAAGAAGGCAACCATTGTGGTTCTTTGGGTGTGTGCTAACTTGAAGGAACTGCAATGAAGCCAAACCACCTGCTGCGCGTCGCATTCGTTTCCAAATAATGAAGGCTATAAGTAGCAAGAGGAGGGAACTTCCAGAAGCTGCAGTAGGGATGATAATCGCAGGTGGAGGTTCCTCTTCTGGTGGTGGGCCTGGGAAAAAGAAAGACACATTTTTTTCTGACTTGCCACTTTAAAAAAGTTGTTCGAAAATCAGAACGTCAATATTGCGCGTGTTTGACGAAAACAATGGATTAAAAGCCGTGGACACAAATCGTTTTATCCACTGTTGGCTTCAAAGGACTTCCTTAAAAATATACTTCCGATTCAGAAGTGAGTATTGAGAAAAAAGTTAGTATAACCCAACCGAAACAACGTACAATATATAGTCAACAATAAACAGTAGGTTGCGGATCGTAGAACTGTCTTCAGGACACAAAAAATCATTACTCTGCGGACCGTCTACTGACCTACAATCCGCAACGTAGTGCCCTTTGCGTGTTGGTTCTAACAAGAAAGACAAAGCCGTTACAGCTCACGTGTGTGCATAATCCACATAATAAGTGTGGCTTTCAACACTGCAACAGACCACTGAAATGAGCAAGTGTACAAGTGTCTAAAAATAAGTAAAGGGTGCTCCAACAAAAAAGACAAAAACCATACTGCTCACGTATGTGAATAATCAACATAATAAGTGTGACCTTCAAATTGTAACAGGTCACTGACATGAGCAAGTGTTCTAGTGTCTAAACATACGTAAAGATGGCTTTTGTGCCAGCGAAATCAGTTTTCACAAAATGTATGCATTTTCCACAAATTTGTCAACCCTTCGTGTTTCTCGATCTTTGTGAAGGTCGACTAAATTAGTATGCATTCATCTATCCAACTATCCATCCAACTATCCATCTATCTATCCATCTATCCATCTATCCATCTATCCATCTATCCATCTAATCTCATCTAATCTCATCTCATCTCATCTCATCTCATCTCATCTCATCTCATCTCATCTCATCTCATCTCATCTCATCTCATCTCATCTCATCTCATCTCATCTCATCTCATCTCATCTCATCTCATCTCAATCTCAATCTCAATCTCACTCTCACTCTCACTCTCACTCTCACTCTAACTCTAACTCTAACTCTAACTCTAACTCTCAGTCTCTGTCTCTGTCTCTCTCTGTCTCTCTGTCTGTCTGTCTGTCTCTCTCTCTCTCTCTCTCTCTCTCTCTCTCTCTCTCTCTCTCTCAATCTGTCTGTCTGTCTGTCTGTCTGTCTATCTTCTCTCTCTCTCTCTCTCTCTGGTCTGGTCTGGTCTGGTCTGGTCTGGTCTGGTCTGGTCTGGTCTGGTCTGGTCTCGTCTCGTCTCGTCTCGTCTCGTCTCGTCTCGTCTCGTCTCGTCTCGTCTCGTCTCGTCTCGTCTCGTCTCGTCTCGTCTCGTCTCGTCTCGTCTCATCTCGTCTCGTCTCGTCTCGTCTCGTCTCGTCTCGTCTCGTCTCATCTCATCTCATCTCATCTCATAATATATCCCGTAGTCTTGCCGACCATTGGGGCACCACTGATGACTTGGCAACCAGCTCCCTCCATTCCACTCTATTCTCTGCCATTCTCAGCGTATCGCCCAGCTTCAGTCCTGTCCACTCTGAGATATTGTCCTCCCATCTTTTCCTCTATCTTACTCTCCTTCGTCCTCCTTGTACAGTGCCTTGCAGGATTGTTTTGGCAAGCCCTGCTGAACGCGTGACATGCCCATACCACTTCAGTTTGCGTTTTTTCACAATGGCTAATAAGTCTTCATAGGGCCTGATGGCTTGCCTGATTCTGCTTCGTACTTCCTCGTTTGTGATGTGATCTCTGTATGAAATGCCAAGCAGCCTTCGAAAACATCTCATTTCAGTGGCTTGTATCCTCCTTTCAAGGTCTGCTGTGAGGGTCCATGACTCGCAGGCATACAAGAACACTGAGATGACTAAGGAGCGCATCAGTTTGATCTTGGAGCAGAGTGTAATGTTTCTGTCTTTCCATATGGTCTTCAATCTTGTCAGTGCTGTTGTTGTCTGCGCAATCCTGGACAGTATTTCTGGTTTTGATCCCTCGTCTGTCACAATGGATCCTAAGTATTTGAATTTCTTAACCGTTTCCAGTTTTTGGCCTCCATCCATGATTTTAGTGCCAATGCCACTGGCATTATTGGTCACCAGTTTGGTCTTCTCTGCACTGATTTCCATCCCATACGCACGGGCTGTACTATCCAGCTTTTCCACCAGCTGAGCTAGCTCCTTCTCTGTTCCTGCAAGGCCATCAATGTCGTCTGCAAAGCGCAAAATCGTGATTGTTCTGCCTCCAATACTGACAGTTCTTTCATGATCTTTCAGAGCGTCCGTCATGATTTTTTTCTAGGAAGATGTTGAAAAGAGTAGGTGAGATCAGGCAGCCTTGTCTGACTCCAAATGTAGTCCTAAACCAGTTTCCTATTTTGCCGTTGAAGCAGACTGCGCTAGTAGCCTTTTTGTACACGTTTGCTATGACTTTGATCAGGTTGGCATTGATGTTGTATAGCTTCATGGTGGACCAAAGGGCTGCATGCCACACCCTGTCAAACGCTTTCTTAAAATCCACAAAGACATGATAGAGGTCTTGTTAATGCTAGAGGTACCTCTCTCCGCAGCAGCAAAGCCTCGATGCTCACAGTTTCCGCCTGTTCAAGGACGTCGACGTTGGTGACATAGTCACTCCAGTGATGATGTGCTTGCATTATCAGCAGCTTTGCATCATATTCGGGAAGAGGCGTGCGAAACATCAGCAACGGGGGTGGTACTGATCACAACAGGCGTGTTCCGCTATTTGCAAACTGAAACGGCATGCTTAGCGAGACGCGCTCTGATTGGTTGAAGCTTACATTCGGGGCCGATTCGGACAGGAAAAATAGAGCAGGTTCTAGACACGGGATTCTCAGCCGATTGGGACCGGATCGGATAATTGACGTCATCCGATCGCAATCGGATCGGAATTGGCTTCAAAATCGGGGCACAAACGGCACGTGTGGCGGGGCCTTAAGGCCATCTAACGGCGGGATGGGTAAAAATCTGGCCAGCCAGAGGAAAAGCAAGGTCTTAAGACAAGAGGTAAATATATCTTAAAAATATGTCAGGCTAAAATGTCGCACGAGTCTTTAAAAGAAATGTCTACAGACTCTAAAAAATGCAAAGTAAAGAAATTCACAGTCTTTGAATGCTCAGCTCTTATGAAAAATATTGCATTCTCTCAAGAAATTGAAGATTTTGTCCGGGGGAACATCCCGGAACAAAACCTTCAAGGAGTCTGCTGTCATGTGTTTATGTCTTGTGTTAATTAGATCAGCACAATACAGCAAAAAGTGTCGTACAGAAAACTGCTCATCACAGGTAAAACACCACGGACGCACATCCTGTTTAAGTAAGTAAGAGTGCGTAACATACGTGTGCCTGATGTGGAGCCAAGTAAGGACAGTCTCCTCACGGCGGCTGCCGCAGTGGAAAGGTAGAATGTCGGACACCGTAGGAAGAGCTTCATGCAGCTTGTTCTCTTCCTCTTTGTCCCAATCGGACTGCCACTCGCGGGCTATGTACGCATTAATCACAGGTTTAAAATCACTATAAACAGTCTGCGTGTCAGGGACAGGGACACGGCGGGCACTGTTGGCAGCAGAATCTACGATTCTGTTGCCTTCGATGCCCACATGACCGGGACCCAAATAAAAATGATGTCATAATATTCCTTCATCATGTCTGCGTAGAGCTCTCTAAGGGCCTGCAGGGCAGAAAGAGAGTCAGACAGAGTCAGGAAGTTCCTTTCTCCAGACTGATAGGTATGCTTGAGTGCCATCAGAATTGCCTGCAGTTCTGCACTAAATACAGAGAAATGGTCATGTAGGCGGAGCTTAAATGAACGTCGAGGATGGCGAGAGGACACTGCAGCTGCAGCCACTCTTCCATATCCTCAGACTTGGACCCATCCGAAAAGACGACAATAGCCAGGAAACATTTAAAGGAGTTCATTGAGGCTCTGTTGGTATATGGCTGGTGGAGTACAATACTTTTTGTGGGCGGTCAAGTCCAGCAAGATGTCAGGAACTGGCAGTAGCCAGGGTGGAGTGATGTGCTGCAGAGATTCCGAAACTATGTCCAGGTCCATCCCGGCCGCTTGCAGATGATGTCGGACACGGAATTATAGTGGACGGAGAGCTCCCTGATGGGCATCGTAAATCTCTGCAAACGACGGGTTAAAAACACAATCATAGGCAGGATTGTCTGGATGGGCCTTCAGCTTCAAAACTTAGCTGAGCATGAGGCGGATGCGGCGGAGCCTGAGAGAAGGCTCCCCTGCCTCGGCATACAGACTAGGAACTGGAGATGTCCTGAAAGCTCCCAGACAAATTCGCAGACCTTGATGGTGAATTGTGTTTAGACGCTGTAGAACAGACTTGGAAGCCGAGCCATATACCACGGAGCCGTAATCTAATTTGGACCGAACAAGGGCCCGGTACAGTCGAAGTAAGACAATGCTGTCTGCACCCCAGTCAGTACGACCAACGACACGAAGAATGTCGAGGGCCTTCCGACAAGAGGTTGTAAGGTAGTTAACATGGTTGCAGAAGGTCAATCTTTTGTCAAAGATGACCCCCAAAAACTTTGCCTCTTCGGACATGACACCTTAATTGGCACTCCAGCAATGCTTAGGCTTAGGTTTGGAAAAACATTTCGTCTGGTTAGTAAAATGCACACAGACTGTCTTGGAGGGCGAAAACCTGAATCCGTTGAGAGACACCCACCCCAGGATGCATTCAACGCACAGCTGCAAGCGCCTCTCAAGGGACGCAAGCCCTCGACCTCGTGCACACAAAGCAAAGTCGTCCACAAACAAAGAGCATTCAAAATCATCCTTGACGGACTTCACAATGTTGTTAATTTTAATGCTAAATAAAACAGTAGATAAAATGCTGCCCTGCGGGGCACCCATCTCCTGTTCAAAGGAGTCGGATAGGGTGGAGCCCACACGGACATGGAACGACGGATGAGACAAAAAATTGTGAATAAAAACGGGCAGGTGCCCTTTAAAACCTATGTCCGACAAATCAAACATTACTCCATACATCCAGGGAGTGTCATGCGCCTTATCAAGATCGAAGAAAATTGCATAGACATGCTGCTTATTGACAAAAGCATCTCGGATAAACGACTCAAAGCGGACTAGATGGTCAGTTGTACTACGGAAGCGCCGGAAACCGCACTGGAGGTCTGTGATGAGACCCTGTGACTCAAGATGCCACACCAGGCGGGCGTTGACCAAGCGTTCCACAGTTTTGCATAAACATGATGTTAAAACGATTGGCCGGTAGTTGCCCGGGTCGGAAGGATCTTTACCCGTCTTGGGGATTGGCACAACCACAGCCTGATGCATACAGTACACACACACACACACACACACACACACACACACACACACACACACACACACACACACACACACACACACACACACACACACACACACACACACACACATACGCGAGCGCGCGCCCAACATATCGAGCACACACATATGAACGCAAAAACATTATACACAGTACATGCAGTATTCAATGTACTCTTTGGCATTCGAATATTATGGTACGGCTATGGGAAAAAGGGACTCTTTCTCTCTCTCTCTCTCTCTCTCTCTCTCTCTCTCTCTCTCTCTCTCTCTCTCTCTCTCTCTCTCTCTCTCTCTCTCTCTCTCTCTCTCTCTCTCCCACACATACACACACATACACACACACACACACATACACACACACAAACTTACACACACGCACATGTACACATATGAACACACGTGCAAGTTATCCCAATACTGTAATGATTAGATTACGTCAGAGATTCTAGGTGTTTGAAGAGGCTGTCCCTATATGAGATGAACGTCTTTGCGTTTCTGATTTCTGAAGGAATAGAATTCCAGAATGAACTTCCCGAAAATGACAAGCTGGTTTTTAATAAATCAATACGCGGCACGGGTACTTTGAATTGTTGTCCATGTCTAGAAGCTACAGATGTCCGTTCTGAGAAAAAAGAACTCAAGTACAGTGGACATGATTTCGTGTACAGCTTGTACATACACCTTTATTGAACTGCAAGTGATGGGATAGAGGGAGAATTTTTAAAGTTTTAAGCTCTTCGTCAGTTGAAAGTTCGGGATCGGGAAATATAAGCTTAGCAGCTCTCCTATGTAGGGAGTTTAGCCTCTTCAAATGTGCATCACTAGAACCATCCCACACTGTTGATGCATAGTCTATGTGCGACTTGACATGAGCATTATAGAAAAGAAGACGCGTATCTGTGTCAGTAATTATTTCCAATTTTGACAACATATACAGGCTTCTGGAAACCCTTTTGCACACATTATTAATACACAGTTGCCATTTAAGCTGATCATCTATAGTGACCCCCAAGAGGCGGTGGTGTGATACTTGCTCAATTGGGCTACCGTTTATAGACAGACTAAGAGAGAGCGGGCACAGCTGGTGCTTTTGACGTGTGGTTATAACCATGCATTCTGTTTTTGACGGATTAAATGGGGACATGGAGTTGGAATGACACCAGTCGATGACTTCACGCAGGCTTTCCTGCAGACGCGTGTTAATTGCAGCTACATTTTTGTGAAGAGTGTGTATTGTGCAGCCGTCAGCAAACATGTCACAAGAAATATCGCGGCAACTAATATGCAGTGGAAGGTCATTGATAAATATGCAGAACAGCAATGGCACGAAGACAGAGCCCTGAGGCACGCCACTTTTGACGAGACCATACGAGGAGTAGGATCCATTTAACAGTATTCTTTGCTTCCTTCCGCTTAAATATAAAGTGAACAATGAGACAGCATCTGCATTGCAGAGATATGCTTGAAGTTTTGACAAAAGAATGTTATGATTTACAAGGTCAAAAGCTTTCTTAAAATCAATAAAGATCGACCCAGTTATTTGGGAGTTATTTATGGATGCTAGCCACGCATCAATACGTCTTGTTAGTGCCGTGTGGCAAGAATGCTTGGGGCGAAAGCCGGACTGAAATACGTGCAATAGACTGCGACTCTCCAAATATTGATAAAGGTGTTTGTGCACGTGTCTTTCAAGAGGTTTGGAAAGGCTGGATAATATTGAGATGGGTCTATAGTTATTAACATCAGAGAGATCTTTTGATTTAGGCAAAGGGATAACCTTGGCTTGCTTCAGTTCTGATGGAAATATATTTTGTTGGATGCATAAGTTATAAATATACGTTAACGATTCTACTGTATAGGGAAGGGACAGTTTCAGGATTTTAGGACTGATCTCGTAAGGTCCCGATGATTTTTTGTTTTTCAGTGACCCGATCAGTTTTCCTACTTCATACACAGCTAGAGGCGGTATAGAGAAGGGGGGTTTGTCCTTAGTCTTCTGCTTACAGAATTTAAGCAGGGCCTCCGGGCATGTGTAAGACGCGTTTCCGCTTGAGGGTATGATTGACTCGGCAACAGACAAAAAATGTTTGTTAAAGGTGTCTGCAGTAATACTAGAAGGAATGGCTGACGATTTCTTGCTGTTACCTCGGGTGACGAGATTAACCGCGCGCCAGAGTGCGGCAGTATCTCTGTCTTCTTTAATCATTCGTTTAAAGAGAGACTTTTGAGCCCTGCGTACCATAGACTTGACACGGTTACGTTGTTTTTTTTTTTGTATTCGTTATATAGCTTGTGTCTTCTTAAGTCATTTCTCAATTTCATAGCTTCAATTATTCCTTGCGTTAGCCACGGCGGTAACGTGTGGATTTTTACCCGCTTTTGCCGAAAAGGGGCGTGTTTGTTAAGTACTCTTGTAAAGAGTCGATACCAAACCGTCAGAGCCTTTTCAGGGTCAGTTTCGTTATTAACGACATTAAATGGTGTTTGATCAAGGTCTGCTAGAAAAGCAGAGTGATTAAACTGTTTAAATGAGCGATACGTTATAGTTGTGTGCCCGTTCTTACGATGCACTGGCAGTTTTGTTGACCAGGAACACACAGTAGGAAAGTGATCACTGATGCTGAGGTCAGGAACGCTAACATTGAACACACTAAGGGGACGGTTGGTGTAAATGTGATCAATGAGTGTTGTGGTTGTTTTTGTAATCCTAGTAGGGGCCGAAACTAATTGTTCTAAGTCGGTTTGTGTGGTGATGCAATTCCACGCGGTATGGGGCTTCAACATATCTATGTTAAAGTCGCCTAGTAGCAACGCATCACAGTTAGGTAAGCCAACTTTTTCTACTGCATGCAAGAAATCGTCGTACCATTCAAACTTGGCTGATGGGTTACGATAACAAAAGCCGATGAAGACGGGTTTAGTTTTTGGAGCCCTAAATTCCAAACAAATGCACTCAACTTCCGGAGTTTCTATGTCTTCACGCCTTTTTACTAAATGTTGGACTGAGTTATGGATGTAAACGGCAAGCCCAGTCTTACCAAATACACGAGGGTCACGTCGAGTGATGCTAAAGTTAGGTATGTGAACGGCTTCATCGCTTATGTCAGAGTTAAGTCGCGTCTCACTAAGACCAAACAGGTGGAATGGTTCAGACGAATTTAGAAAAAACATTCAAATCGGCCACCTTGTTAAAAGATGGTATATGTTCAAGTGATCAGTTTTAAAGGCTTCCGTGTGTCTGAGCATTATGGGTCATGTTGCATCCTCTCACAAATGAAGTGCAACACAATACAAAAAAACAAAATATAGACAGAGGGAATAAGGAATAAAGTCTCAATGCAGTAAAGCGCGGCTAAAGTTATAGCACCTCGTATCAAACGTCACAAATGGTGTCCAACACAGCGTTATCAAATGAAGATCGCTTTTGATTAATAGTGTATCCACGTATTAATGCTGCGCAAGCTGTCTAAATAGTGACTGTGGTGTAGCGCACTTATCAGATGTCACACGTGAAAAGAGTGTTCTGGTCAGCAGCACACTAGGCGGCAAAAAAAAAAAAAAAGCCCTGAAATGCGTTGATAAGACCAGGCACACAGTGGGTGTGGATCTGAATGCTATCACATGATTTCCTCACGACTAATCCAAAGATGTGGATGAGCGGCCGTAATTGTTAACCGTTACATATACAACACCTTGAATTTTCCGCTGCTGACACCGTGTAGAATGATTTCCACAAGGAAGTAAATTGTTAATTGTCTACCGTTACAGCGGAGAACACCTTGTATTCTCTGTTGTAGCAGCAAGCAACACACTGCTGGCACAATGCGGTAATATCCGATCCACAAAGTATATAGTTATTCAGTTGATTCTGTTTACCGCTGCAGCGGAGAACACCTTGTATTTTCCGTTGTAGCGGCAACAACAACTGTCAAAATGCAAAAAAAAAAAAAAAAAAAAAAAAAAAAAAAAAAAAAAAAAAAAACCACAATCCCGAACTCCACGAAGTTGTAACTATAGCGGCAACAACACACTGTTGATCAACAAAGAATGCAGATAGGCCCAACGAGATTACCTAGTGTACTCACAGGTGGGCACAGGAGATAAACGCACACTCCAACGCACTTTTTAGTGAGTAGTGAGTAGGGAATAATGTACCACTGCACAGCCTAGTACGTACGCACACCATTCACAAAGAGAGAGAGAGAGAGAGAGAGAGAGAGAGAGAGAGAGAGAGAGAGAGAGGAGAGAGAGAGAGAGAGAGAGAGAGAGAGAGAGAGAGAGAGAGAGAGAGAGGAGAGAAGAGAGAGAGAGAGAGAGAGAGAGAGAGTCAAGTCAAGTCAAGAGTTTTTATTGATGTTGGCACTTCGGCCATTTTCACATGGAGAGCGTATACATATATATCAGTTCAATACCGCAAGAACATAACCTGGGGTATATTGACATACAAAGGAGAGAGAGAGAGAGAGAGAGAGAGAGAGAGAGAGAGAGAGAGAGAGAGAGAGAGAGAGAGAGAGAGAGAGAGAGGAGAGAGAGAGTGAGAGAGAGAGAGAGAGAGAGAGAGAGAGAGAGAGAGAGGGAGGGAAATGAAATGAAATGAAACTTTATTTCTCAACGGATTAAGTAATTAGCACGTGTGCCATTTTTCATACTTGCCGTTGCTTCTCTACAAACACAGGATAATAATGTAATACTAATAGTACCAAATTACACAAAGAAAAATTAGGAGACATTAAACATGAAGATACATTAAACAAAATTCATTCATTCATTCATTCGGTCATACAAAACACAAACGAAAAATAGAAAGTACACGCAACGCGCGCACACTGACACATACACGCTCGCGCGCACACACAGCGGACACACACGCGCTAATGATAACTTGACCTATATACGAAGCAAATCATTTGGATCATAGTGAAAATTCACTTCAGACAGCAAAAATTATTTGGATTATAATAGAAACTTGAACTTTGTAATTAGGCGATTATTATTAGTATGCACAAACCATACGGCAGCATGCACTGATTATACGATAAGGACATGTTTGATACGAATACTTGTGATAGATTATGTATCAGCAGACAAGTACTTGAGGAGGCATTCCTTGAAAGAGGAGAGGGAGCTAGCGTGTGTAATACATGTTGGCAGTGTGTTCCAGAAAGATGCGCCTGAGAAAGATACACTGGTTTTAAATAGATCTATCCTGGGGCGAGGTGTAATAAAGCTTCGTCTTGAAGTAGAATAACCTGAACTTGCCTTGGTAAAGAGCTTACAAAGATATTCTGGGTGAATCTCATTCCAGATTTTATACATAACCACACCCTTGTTTAAGAGGTGATGCTTGATAAGAGGTAGCATTTTCAGTTTTTCAAGTCTTTCATCAGTTGTTAGGGCTGAATCAGGCAGGATATGTTTCGCTGCTCTCCGATGCAGGGAGTTAAGCCTCTTTAAGTGTATGTCACCGCTGCCATCCCATATCGTGGACGCATAATCGATGTGGAATTTGACATGTGCATTGTAAAATAACTTGCGGGCATCAACATCGATAAAGTACTTCAACTTTGAAGCATAAAAACATTTCTAGCAACAGTTTTACATACAGCATTTATGTGCGATTGCCACTTCATCTGGTCATCAACAATTACACCAAGTAATAGGTGTTCCGTGACCTGATTAACGATGTCATTATGGATAGTCAGGCTGAGAGTAAGTGGCTTGAGCTGGTGCTTCTGACGGGTTGCTATCGTCATGCATTCCGTTTTGGAATGATTTAAAATCATTTCATTGTTTGCGCACCAAGTGGAAATTTCGCTCAAACCCTGCTGCAAACGGCCATTTAAAGAATCAATACTCTTGTCCCGGGTGTGAATTGTGGCGTCATCAGCGAATAAATCACATGAGATTTTGTCGCTAGTCAAATGTAGCGGCAGGTCATTTATAAAGAGGCAAAACAGAAGAGGCCCTAGGACTGAACCCTGGGGAACTCCCCGTGTTACTAATCCGCTTGAGGAGTATGATCCATTGACCATGACGCGCTGCTGTCTGTCGCTAAGATATGAGGCGAAAAGTGGAGTTGTGCCATTGTGGTAAAGAGATTTCTGGCTGTAGTTAATTGAGGAAGAAATGCATTTATTGCCAAACGAACTATCGAAGTACACATTTAGCTTGGAAAGTAGAAGTTTATGGTCCACAAGATCAAAGGCTTTTCGTAAGTCAATAAATACAGCGCCGGTAAAGTCGCCCTGATTTATTGAGCGTAGCCACACATCAGTTAGACGTGCTAGGGCCGTGTGACAGCTGTGCTTTGGTCTGAATCTCGACTGAAGGGGGTGGATTAATGTATGATTTTCTAAATATTCCAAGAGATGTTTATGGATATGCAGTTTAAGTGGTTTACTTAGGATGGACAATAGTGAAATGGGGCGATAGTTATTAACATCAGTCATAACTCTTGTTTTCGGGAGGGGTATAACCTTGGCTTTTTTAAGTACCTTTTGGAAAATATTTGTTTGAATGCACAAGTTATAAATAAAGGTTATTGTTCAATAACATAAAGAATAGGTAATTTAAGTATTTTGGGGCTGATTTCATCTGGCCCGGACGATTTCTTATTCTTCATTGAACTAATTGTCCTACCGACTTCGTGCACTGCCAGTGGTGGAATCACGAAAGGATCAGATCCTGCAGTTCGCGTTCTACAAAAGTCAACTAGTCTGTCTGAGCAAGAGTAGGGCTGAAAACGTGCTTCTGAAGGGACAAGAGACTCGGCAACTGAGAGGAAATGGTCATTAAACATGTCTGCAGTCAGATCAGAAGGGATTAAAGGAGATTTATTACACCTGCCTCCAGTCACTATGGCCATAGCGCGCCAGAGCGTGGACATGTCTTTGTCTTGTTTAATCAAGCGATCAATGAAAGATTTTTTAGCCTGTCGCACAAGAGATTTTACGCGATTGCGCTCACGCTTAAATTCAGTGAAGCACTTCTGCTGTCTGAGATCATCTCACGCCCTCATGGCTTGAATGATGTCTTGAGTAAGCCACGGGAGTGATGCGTGTTTGACGCGTCTCCTCCGCAGGGGCGCATGTTTATTTAAGATCTTAAGAAAGATGGTATACCAAACAGACAGAGCGCTGTCAGGGTCAGATTTACTAAATACTTCATCAAAAGGTGCGCTGTTAAGATCAAACAGAAACTCGCTTTCATTAAAACTTTTAAAGGAGCGATAGGTGATATACGTATGGCATCCTTTCTTTGCTTTAGGGAGTTTAGTAGACCACGTACAGCGGATGGGAAAGTGGTCGCTGATACTAAGGTTACTGACAGATACATTATGAACAGACTCTATCTTGGTTGTGTATATATGATCTATGAGTGTGGATGTTGTTTGTGTGATCCGTGTGGGTGAAGTGATTAACTGTTGCAGACCCAACAACGTCTGGTGAGGCTTTAGCATGTCTATGTTAAAGTCTCCCATGAGGATGACATTGGAGTTGGGATTACAAGCTTTATCACACATACTAAGGAAATCATCATACCACTCAAAGTTCGCAGCAGGGTTGCGGTACAGAAGGCCAATAAGAAATGATGGAGATTGGGGGGCCTTCAGTTCAAGCCACATACATTCAACATCTTTGGTTTCTATGTCGTCTACGTATAAAATCTTGAATAGACGAGTGAACATAAGCAGCTAATCCTGTCTGTCCATGAGCCGTAGGATCACGTCTCATGACAGTAAATCCAGGAACTTGGATGGATATATCCGTCTACGGTCCATCCACCTGGAACACCCTCCCACTCTCTCTCCGTCAGAAACACTCTCTCTCCTCCTTCCAGTCCGCCCTCAAAACTCACCTCTTTCAACAGTTCTAGCACTTTATCACCACACTCCCCACCCCAAGCTGACCGTCGTAATGTGTTTTCACTATTTGTGGTACGTGAGTCATTGTCTAAGGCGTGCGCATGCGTGTGCGAGTTGTGAGTGCGCGCTTAGAGTTATAATTATTATAAGATAAGCGCATTATAAATACCGTAATTAATTATTATTATTATTATACATTTGAATTGAGACGTGTTTCGGACAGTCGAAAAATATGAAACGGGTCTGTTCCATTTAGATAAACACATATGTCAGGCAACTTATTTGAAAGATGGTAAATATTGAGATGACCAATGCGGAGATCTTTCGTCTTGAGTTTTACGCCACTCATTTCACGCAAAGTCAATGTGTTTGTGGAAAAACAAAAAAGAAGAAAATCAACAGAATGTATCCGTAACACGTGCCAAAATAGAAAATAATAATAATGATACAAATAAAAAGTATAAAATCACTAACTAAACTATTCTAAGTGCAATAAACACAATAAACAAAGATTAGAGGCATAATCACTGTACGCAGGGGAATAGGCCTTCAGAAGGCTTACACACGTCCGTGGGGACTAAAATATCCCAGGTACTCTTCAATGTCTCACCACACCCCGAACCAACAAAAGATTAAAATCCGGAGAGAATTAGTTTTCAGCAATTGTCACAAGTAACAGTGAGAGTCTGTGTGGCTGCGATTCGCGCAACTAATGAATATTAACACAGACAGACAGTAGCATTGAAAACTATAGTCCACACTTTTGACGGAAATATCGTCAATGAGACTGCAGAGCTCGCTAGAGAAAGTCCTTCAAGCGACTCCGTATACAGTGTAATTAATCTGTATCGTGAAGAACTACACTGGACGTCGTAAACACTCGCTCTAAAGACACGATGTTAGGCCTGTAATGTTTGGTTGTTGTTTTTTCTCATCAAGAATGAAGGTCAAGTCACTGACGTCTTTGTGTCACGAAAGAAAATGACACATAATCTTATTATTTCCTGATAGAGAATGCAAATAAGAAAAATAGCACACAACCTAAAAGAAAAGAAAATTCAAATGACGCAGAAACGCTGTCCATCCGAGCAGTCACGAACACTGTTTGAAACGACAGTTTTATATATATGTGAACGGCACTTGGCACTGAATTCACAAGTGTCCACGTTCAGCCTGCAGTGTCCTGCAACGCGAACCAACAAAATAATGCAGTCTGCGCTACAACAAATAAACATCCCTAACTTCCCTAATAAAGTACACCGGGGGAGGGGGGTAGGGGCGAAAAGGGGGGAAAGGGGGGGGCGTGCGGCGAGGTAGAGGGTAATGGGGTGGGGTGGGGGTTACTGCTGTGAGTAGAATTGCAATATGGCTTGTGCAATGCTAACACTTAGCGCCTGAACTTGAAGTGAATCAAGAGGGGAGGCAGTGAGGGTTAATCCCCTCTTCTCCCGTCCTCTGGTATTGAGGCGCTGAAAGATAGCTCGCTGTCATAGTAGATGGTAAAGAAGGGTACTCCGTAGCAGCGGACAGTTGTAGCGGCCGACTATGCCTCTGTTCCTGACACAGAGGGGTCGTGGTGTGTGCCCGAGACCTGCGAGAAGCCTCCAGGCCACTGCTGTTGGTCGCAGAAGACTCACGCCTATCAGCGGCCTGACCAGGGGCTGCCTCAAGAGCGGCGGGGGCAGGCCCGGGCTGCTGGTGGTGTTGCGTAATACGCTTGTCCTCACCAGTGTACTGTGACCCGTGGAGAGGACGCGAATCGGATGAGTGGCCACTGCTCGGCTGTGCGGCCCGTCTGTCCTCACCCGGGGACGTCGGCGGCAGGTCAGCGCGTCGTATGTTCCGGGCCAGTGCACTAACACCGTGGTCGCTGGGGTGCAGCTTATCATAATACATGACCTACTTGGGTGCACCTCTGCTTGACAGGAAAGTTGATGTGTGGTCGATAAAAGTGACCTTTTCCTGTTTGCACACAGTTTTGAGGGCTTTGTTTGAGTCGTGTGCAGGTCGGTGTAGGGGATGATGGCTGCCACGTGTCGGGAGGAGAGAAGACATTTGTAGTCTGGCTTTGGGGAACTTTGCTGACAGCAGGCCACACAGTTTGAGCCACGTCTGTTGGCTGACAGCCCCATCCCAGCAGCTGTTGATGCCGACGTGGATGGTGACAGTCCGTATATTAGGGTTTAAGGGTTGTGCGCTCAGCCACTGACCCAGGTGATCCACCATGAGGCCTGACACTGATAGATTCTGCACCATAGAGTCAGCAGTCGTCATTCTCTTCTCATCGATGAATTTTGGTGACAGAATCTCCAATGAGAAGAGTGTTTACCTCAGGGCGGATTTTTTTTCTGCGGAGTCTGTCCAGTGGTGTCATATTGCTGTCCTGCTGCTTGTAAGTTTGCTGTCCCTTTTTCACGCCGGTATTTTGGGGCTGGAGGACAGCAGACTGATTATCATCCTGGCCCAACCCCTGGAACCTGTTTGATGTTGACACGTTGGCTAGGAATTCAACGCTGACAATGTCAGCATGATTGTGCTGGAAGGAGGGTACAGTAGTGGAGGGTGCTGGGGAAGGTTGTCGAGCATGATGGGTTTTTATCGCAATGGACTGGCTAACGAAAGTGTCAAGGCGTTTGGTGATTTCGTCTAGCTTTCCTGCATGACAATCTCTGGAGGAAACGAGGCTGCTCATCTTTTTGGTGAGTATAGCGTGGTCGTTTTTCATCCCTGCCGAAGTTGTGTTCATCAACTCTCGCAGCCCTGTATCAGTAGCCTTGATTTCCTTTTTGGCCTTTACCTCGCTGTCGAGGACAAGGGATGCCAAGTTGTCGTGCCCCTGTCTGAGGTCAAGGGAGAGAGAGAGAGAGAGAGAGAGAGAGAGAGAGAGAGAGAGAGGAGAGAGAGAGAGAGAGAGGGAGAGAGAGAGAGAGAGATGAGAGAGGAGAGAGAGAGAGAGAGAGGAGAGAGGAGAGAGAGAGAGGAGAGAGAGAGAGAGAGAGAGAGAGAGAGAGAGAGAGAGAGAGAGAGAGAGAATGTCAATACGTGGGCGGGGAGCTCGACATTGTGGGCCAAATCTAGAAACGTCAGACACACGTTCCGAACAGAAAGTGTTCAGGTACGCTGGACATGACTGTTTGTGCAACTTAAACATGAAGATACCCTTGTTGAAAAGAAAGTGTTGCTTTAGAAAGTGTTGCATGTCCAGTGACAAGAGTTTTTTTTATCAGTTGAGAGATGGGGAGCCGGAAGTATTAATTTGGCAGCTCTCCGATGTAGGGAGTTTAGCCTCTTCAAATGCACTTCACTTGAACACTAAGGCTGTTGATGCATAGTCGATGTGAGATTTGATATGAGCGTTGTAGAATATCGTACGAGTGGCAACGTCCGTGATAAGTCTAAGCTTTGACAGCATGTACATATTCTTAGAGACACGTTTACAGACGGTGTTTATGTGGGGCTGCCACTTCATTTGATCGTCTATAATCACTCCCAGCAATTTATGCTGCTCGACCTGTTCTATGATAGAGAGAAAGAGGGAGAGAGAGAGAGAGAGAGAGAGAGAGAGAGAGAGAGAGAGAGAGAGAGAGAGAGAGAGAGAGAGAGAGAGAGAGAGAGAGAAGAGAGGGAGGGAGAGAGAGAGAGAGAGAGAGAGAGAGAGAGAGAGAGAGAGAGAGAGAGAGAGAGAGAGAGAGAGAGAGATGATGATGATGATGATGATGATGAAACTTTACTACATAACGGTAGAAGTTTTGACAGATACAAATACGTCATTTTTCAAACTTGCCGTTTCTAACGTATTACAACATGAAATATAATTAAGACAAACAAACAAACAAAAAAATTAAAGCAAACAAAAATCATAACTAAATAAGTACAGACACACGCAGTACAGAAAATGATACTACTAAGGTAGCAAAAAACAAATACAAAAAAAAGGAAGTAACACTCCTCAGCACAAATTACATAGGGGAAAAAATCATAGCACAGCAAAAACAAGCACAAAGTACCAAGAATCAAACATACATACACACACCTTTACAGCCATATAAATGCACGCACTAACATATATACATTTACATAACCTTTCATCAGAATGACAGGATAAAAATAATATATCTAAGCAGTTTCCATCAGGGATATGTGTAGTTTTGTTTTAAAGGAGGAAAGGTGGGTTAGTGTTTTTAAATGTTGAGGAAGTGAATTCCATAAAAGTGGTCCCGAAAAGGCTAGGCTTGATTTGAATAAGTCAATGCGAGGTAGTGGTAATCGAAGAGTACTGTTCCTCGAGGACCTTTCACACTGTCGTTGTGGAGTAAATTTAGCTGTTAGATACTGTGAAGCTTTCTTGTGGAGAATTTTAAACATAAGTATGCACTTGTAAACGAGTTGTTGACGAAGGCCAAGAAGTGTTAGATTTTGCAGTTTTACAGCGGTAGGAATGGGTCTTATATCTACATTTCTAATGGCTATTTTGTATAGTGAATTTAGTTTTTCGATATGCACATCACCGCTACCATCCCAAACAGTGGAGATGTAATCAACATGAGATTTAATGTGCGCATGAAAAAAACATTTTTCGTGTATTTATGTCACTCACACTTCTCAATTGTGATAAAAGAAATATATTTTTTTGATATCTTCTAACATATATTAGTCACATGTTTCTCCCAACTTAGCTGCTCATCTATACATATTCCAAGGAAGTTGCGTTCATGAACTTGTTCAATAGGTTGGCAATTGGGGGGTGAAGTTGATGTTTTGTCGTGAGGTGATTAACATGCTCTTCGTCTTCTCAGGATGTAGTACCATGTGGTTTTTACAGCACCAATCAGAAACTTCGCCAAGACTGGATTGTAAACGACGACTAATATCATGACTGTTCTTAACAGGAACGTGAAGGCTTGTGTCGTCCGCAAAGAGATTACAATTAACGTTAGGGTCGGAAATGTGTAAAGGAAGGTCATTTATGAAAAGGAAAAAATAGGAGGGGTCCTAGAATTGATCCTTGAGGAACTCCAAATTTAACATGGCCTTGAATAGAGTACTGACCATGGACGTATACCTTTTGCTTTCGGTCTTCCAAATAGGATCTGAGAAAAGTTATTGTAGTTTCGTCCATGTGGTATATTGTAAGATCAGAGAGAGAGAGAGAGAGAGAGAGAGAGAGAGAGGGAGGGAGGGAGGGAGGGAGGGAGGGAGGGAGGGAGGGAGGAGAGAGAGAGAGAGAGAGAGAGAGAGAGAGAGAGAGAGAGAGAGAGAGAGAGAGAGAGAGAGAGAGAGAGAGAGAGAGAGAGAGAGAGAGAGAGAGAGAGTTTCTTTATTTAATTTCCGGCCATTTCTTACATTGACTTTGAAGTCCTATGTATTTGGAGACAGGATCGTCGGTTGGATATTTTTTCGCGTCACACCGGTACAAATCCTGAAAACCACAGTCTGGTGATGAGATCTGGTAGGTTTTGTGCACAATTGAGCCAGTAGAAACAGATGAGGGCGTTAGCTTTATTCCACCCGCCGTCTCACCAGTACCATGCTTTACGCCAGGGTTGCGAAACACTTCAACATAAGCGAGGCGGAGTTTTCCTCCATATCCTTCACAATCCAAACGCATTCTTTGACCTGCAGTGCTTGATTTCTTTAGTAGCGTGCTATCCCCGTCAATAACCAAGACCCTGATGACGGCCGGTCTGTCATCTGCAATAAAGAAATTTAACCATTTCAAAGCTAGTTAAAACAGATTGTGTTTCTGCATACTTTAATCATAAAGATCCCAGGCCGTCCGACAAAGACTTTTCTGCTCTTTATTTTTCTTTGTACGCAGGAGAATCCATGCTGTTACGCTCAAAAGGCAATGGGGAACCAATAGCACGTGTACCTACTCATATGGATCGTAGAAGGGAGGGTAGAAAGGTTTTAGTTCAGGCAAGTGTTACGATTGTGGTTGTGTTATCCTGTGAGAGCGTGCGTGTGTTGATCGTAGGTAACGATCCGATGTTTATTTGAGCTATCACGGTTACGATTCACGTGCCTTTTTAGTAAGATTTTCTTTTGTTGGTGAGTAGAGCCGATTTCGTTTTGTTAAGTTTAGTCCGGAACGTTCTAGAAAGGTCGCACTGTCTGGTGGCCTCGTACGTGTCACGTCGGGTAATTGGCTACACTTCGCGATATTTCGCTACTTTTTGTTATTCTGTGCGCGTGGATTGAGCAGCCTTTATTTTGTCTTGGGAATGTTCTCGTACCCTTTTTGAGCTTTCATAGTACATGGTGATTGGGCTACCATACTTTTATGTGACTTAATTATACGCTAGAATTTAGAGCTGAAGTGAGCAGCCGAGTTTTTGTAGCCTGTTATAGTTTTCTGGAAAGTTTATTTTAATGAGCTTCGGCTGCCTGTTTCGTTCTGATTGGTTGCGTTGTATGATTTCCGTAGAAGATTCTAGATTTTCGTAGTATATATAAGGAGGGCGCTGGGAAAGCCCGTTCGTACATTGTCTTGCTTTGTCAATCCAGACCAAAAAGGTGAATGCCAAGCGTGTAATATGCAAAGAAGTACCCAACGGAGAAAGAAACACGCTTAGAAAAGACGGGTACAACACAATTTATTAATATTTCGGGTAAATACCCTTTGTCAAAATAGACAAACAAACAAACAGAGAGATTAGCCGCTACTTATCTTCATTGGCAGAAGGAATGTGGCAACTGAAGGAGGTGACGTAAAATAAAAGAAAAGGAAGAACAAAAGTGCGGAAAAAGTAAAAATGACGTCAACGAAAAATCGTGAGAGAGACTCGGAAAGAACCTGAACACGAGAGACAAGAGTATGTGCAAGCACGTGCAGGAGCGAGCGAAAGAAAAGGCGTGTAGATGAGGCCAGAGAAGAGAGAGAGAGAGAGAGAGAGAGAGAGAGAGAGAGAGAGAGATGAGAGAGAGAGAGAGAGAGAGAGAGAGAGAGAGAGATGAGAGAGAGAGAGAGAGAGAGAGAGAGAGAGAGAGAGAGAACGAACGGGGATTACCCTTGGGCACGAAGTAGGCTGAGTGTCTAATACACAAAGCCTGCTAAACACCAACCGGAAGGCAAACTTTATATCACCTTCAAGTTGAGGACTACCTCGGGGAAAAACGGGAGGACCCCGGGAAAAAAAACCCCAGCATTTAGCACGGTACACAACAAGGAATAAGTCATGAAAACAAAGCAAAAAATCAAATTCAGTAAGAGAATAATTAGGTATAAGTGGAGAGTAGGTAGTTGTGAAACCGTCTTCAAGGGTAACTAAAAAAATAATAATAAAAATATAATAAGGGTGGGGGGAAGAGAGAGAGAGAGAGAGAGAGAGAGAGAGAGAGAGAGAGAGAGAGAGAGAGAGAGAGAGAGAGAGAGAGAGAGAGAGAGAGAGACGGGGGCGGGGGGGGGAGGGGGGGGGGAAGAGGAAGGGGAAGAAAGGAAAAGGAAAAAGCGTAAAGAGAGAGGGCTAGAGAGAAGTGTTAAGTGGGGGAAGAAAGAGGGAGAGAGGTAGAGAGAGAGAGAGAGAGAGAGAGAGAGAGAGAGAGAGAGAGAGAGAGAGAGAGAGAGAGAGAGAGAGAGAGAGAGAGGGGAAAAAAATGGGTCGGGTGGGGGCGGAAGACAACCAACCAGAGCCACCAGCCCCACCCAACAAGCACCCACCAGCTCACAGATAAACACACAGGCACGCAACAAGACGACCACATACATCCCCAAGGGATGCACACGATCGCCCCGCCCCAAAACCGCGTATAAATCCGTGAGCCGGAGACCGGGCGCCCGACAGGGAAGGGCAAGGGATCCAACTAAACGTTCGGCCAGCGCTGAGAAAGTCCCTAAGGGAAATGTACAAATCAACCAGCGCCAACCTCACCTAACTGGTTAGTGAGTAGTAAAACAGTGAGGTAAAGGTACAGTTAGCAGACACAAGCAAAGTAAAAAATGTTAATCTTTCATATTCATCCCGAGTGGCGCCACAGTGCCCAGTTTAGTAATCAGAAATTTTTCACGGTCTTTCCTGGCCCAGACAGTACTGGCTTACATAAGCCAGAGGCCTTTAACCCGAATGTCCGAGACGGAGTGGACTTGACAGACTGAAGATGTTCTTTGAAACGGTCGTTGATGGTTCTTTCCATCTCTCCAACATAGAGTTGGCCGCATTTCACACAGGAGATGACATAAATCACGTTGGTGGTTTGACACGTGAAGTATCTGTCTATGTTGAATTTGTAACGTGGACCAATCACCACGGTGGAAGGGCAAATAAAAGGACACGTCTTGCAATTAGGAACTTTGCACGGAATGGAGCCGGAGGGTCTGGTGGTATGACGAGACTTGAGAGTAGAGCGAACAAGCATGTCCCGCAAATTAATATCCCTCTTGAACGCTACCAACGGAGGTTCAGAAAAGATAGCAGCAGATTCTTGACTGGATGACAAAAGACCCAGTTAGAAAGAAGGATTTTACGAACCGGATTGGTGTGGGGATGGTAGATCATGGTTACGATAGGCCTGTCACTATCGGCGGTAGGTTTAGTCTGCAGTGTACTCGCGCGACTAAGTTTTTGAACCGTTTGGAGAGATCCTTCAACAACAGTATGTGGGTAATGTCTGTCGATGAAAAATCCAGCCATTTCTTTGGATTGAACATCAAAATCTGATTCTTCAGAACATATTCTTTTTAGCTGAAGAAACTGGGAATAAGGGATGCTGTTTTTAGTTTTGGGTTTGTGAGAAGATCGGTAGTCGAGGTAGGAATGTGAGTCGGTAGCCTGTGTGTTTTTCTGTGCGCTGGTGGGTGCTTATTGGGTGAGGCTGGTGGCTCTGGCTGGTTGTCTTCCGCCCCCACCCCACCCCTTTTTTTCCCTCTCTCTCTCTCTACCTCGCTCCCTCTTTCTTCCCCCACTTAACACTTCTCTCTAGCCCTCTTTCTCTCTTTACGCTTTTTCCTTTTCCTTTCTTCCCCTTCCTCTCCCCCCCCCCCCCCGCCCCCCGTCTCTCTCTCTCTTCCCCCCCCCCCCTTATTATTTTTTTTTAATTATTTTTTTTAGTTACCATTGAAGACGGTTTTACAACTACCTACTCTCCACTTATACCTAATTATTCTCTTACTGAATTTGATTTTTTGCTTTGTTTTCATGACTTATTCCTTGCTGTGTACCGTGCTAAATGCTGAGTTTTTTTCCCTGGGGTCCTCCCGTTTTTCCCCGAGGTAGTCCTCAACTTGAAGGTGATATAAAGTTTGCCTTCGGGTTGGTGTTTAGCACATTCTCAGCTCAGCAGTGGTGAGGAGAGGACGCGCTCCAGAGTGCAGCCAAGCAAAGCAAAAAGTGTTCACAGAGTAGAGTCGACCGGTGGCAAAGCTGTTGGTAGCTTTGTCCACCAAGCTATTTTCCTAGTATAGCCAGTGATCTCCAGCGAGGATAGATAGGAAATGGTAGGCTAGAAAGGGAGCTGCAGGGACCAGTAGCCCGTTAGGGTGGCGGTCCTTGTTCTGGCACATAGATAGAATAGTAGAGCAGAGAAGATGGCCACCGAAGTCTCCTAACCAAGCCAAGCAAGCAAGCCGCATAAAGGTTCGGAAACCAGGTAGGAACCCCCTGTGGGCCACCCTTCTCACTAGAAATTACTTTCTATTCTCTAATTTAATTTATTAGAAGCCCCAACACCCACAGCGACGGCCACGTGGAGACAGTCTTCTACCATATGCTCAAAACAAGCTCGTGACGTACATTCTGTTTCGCACGCTTGAAACCAGTCTACTGACTTACGCTTAACAAAGCCTGTTTCTTACGCTTGAGGCCAGTCTGTTTCTTGTGCTTGAAGCCAGTCTCTGTTTCTTACGCTTAAAAACCAGTCTGTTTCTTATGCTTGAAACCGATCTCTGTTTCTTATGCTCAAAAACCAGTCTGTTTCTTACGCTTGAAACCAGTCTTCTACCAGTCGTCTATCTTACGCTTAAATAAGCAGTTTTTATCTACGCCCAAACCAGTATATTATCGTACGCCTATTCCAACCTATTCCTACGATTAAATTGGAGTCAGGGCTGGCTAGGACAGACCCGTGGCCCAATGACAAAATGGCCTCACATGAGGACCATTCAAATTCGAATTCGAATCCGACTGAGCACCAAGATGGCTAACAGTCGGATTCAAACTCGAGAGCGAACAATGGCCAAGATGGCGCCAATGGCCAAGATGGCGCCCCAAAGCCAAACAAAGCAGGGCCAAGCCAAGATGGCAGCCAGAAAGGCAACAAAAGGTCAACCGGCCCCAACCGCCTAGCGGACATTGGGAACCTCCCGCTGGGGGCGAGACCACTAGCACGCTCATACGCCGCTAGGGCACAGACACTAATGAAATCTCATGAAACCCATGAGAACAATGCAAGCGACCAAACCGAAACTGAGGAAAACCTTCCCCAAGGCAATGAGGTAGAGAACGCAGACCTTGACTCAGATTCGGACGATGAACAAACATAATATGAAAGTACGCTACCGCCAACCGCGAAAACGCGTTCAACAGAAACGAGAACAAATTTTTTTTTCCTTTCCCGTCTTGATCACCCCGGCCAACGAGGCACCGGACCTCTTCTTCATGCCTATAAAAAAACTAAATGAGCTGATATCAGAAACAATCAGCCCCCCAGTCGACACACGCAGGATCCCCCACGGGAAGCGCATCCTGATAGCATGCGCGACCGAGGAAATTCAAAACAGAGCGCTAAGCAAAAAGCAAATCGGGACAATCCGAGTAACATGCTCGATTCCAAACCCACCAAAAGACAGAAAGGCCCAAATCAAAGCTATGGGAGTCCTTAAACCCATTCACCCAGAGGAAGAACTCCCATACGTTGAAACAGAGATTAAGAAATATCACCCCCGAGCCAGAGTGCTCAAACGACTTACCAACAGAAATGGCCAGGCGAGTAGAGCAATCTTGGTTCAATTCCCAGAGGAAACTCTCCCCAAAACGGTCAAAATAGGAGGGGAAATCCTACAGGTAGATAGGTTCCGAGGGAAGGCACTGATGTGCAGAAACTGCCAGCGGTTCGGCCACCCCACCCAATCATGTCACAACACAGTGCGGTGCGCCAAGTGCGGAGAGGCCCACAAGACCACTGAGTGTACACGGAGTGACCAAAAAGAGTTTGAGCGTCCAAACTGCGGCGACAAGGGGCACGCGGCCCACTACGGGGGCTGTGTGCTCCAGAAACGACATAATAAAGCAGCCCGCGTCGCCAGTTTGGGGGTCAAATCCTACACCGAAGCACTCAGTGACTGGTGGCCCTCCCAGGCGCAACCCGCCCCTAACCAAAATTGAAGCACCCCGATAACAACAACAGACAAACCCAAAACACCCAGCACCCAGAAACCGCAAATCGAGCAGACACCACAACAGGGAACAAAAACCGTAAACAACCTAACCCCCCCCCCCCCTCCCACCACGCAACAGTCAAACGGGAACAGATACCCCAAACCAGAACATGCCCGGAAACACCGAACAACAAGGAGAGCAACCAAAAAAAAAACACACAGCCAATTAGGCAAACAACCCCTAACACAAACAACCAACCCAATCTCATCCAACCGCCCCAGCGCCCGCAACCTCCACCAAACCAACCAACTAACAGACACCAGCAACAACAGGTGGCGGCGCGCGAGTGGACTGGAATGGGGATGGACGGACCGGCCACGGCCGTCCCCCCTTCCTCCCATGGGGAAGTGTGTCAGAAATATACAGACAAGCCCAACCGGCGGAGGAGGAGGGGGAACCGGGCCGGGTCGGGTTGGCCGCCCAGGCCGGGTTCGCGCGCCACCGATTCCAAATGTGGGCCATGAGGTGGGGAAGAATCCAAATAGAAAGCATACGAACGACGGGTAACAAGGCAGAACTCGCCACGTTCCTGGGATACCTCCAAGAATTACTCGCATCACTAACCTAAGACGGCAGGCCTCCACATCCTCCAATGGAACTGCAGGTTCCTCTATTCCAAATTAGATGAATTCAAAAATTGGTTAACCCCAAACCCACCGGAAATCCTCGCCCTCCAGGAGACGTGTTTCCGGGATAAACCCCCCCAAATAAAGGGGTATAACTATCCACCAATTTATAAAAGTAGGACAAACCAACGAGGAGGAGGCGTAGCCATCTACTCTAAAACCGAAATACCAATCACAGAAATCACTCACACTCTAAACCCACACATAGAGGCCATAATAGGAGAAATAACCACACCCACAAACCGCAAACTCAAAATAGTAAACGCCTACATCCCAAACGAAAGAGTCTATAACCAAATACCAATAGAACATCTTAAAGACCTACTACTGGCAGGGGACATAGTGATAGGGGACTTTAACGCCAAAAGCCCGCAAAGGGACGAAAACCAAGTAACAGCAGACGCAGCAGGGAAAAAAACTAGAAACAGCAATAAATGAGACCCAACGATGTATCCTAAATACAGGCGAACCCACTCACATGTTCGCCCAGGGGAGCAGTGACACCATGAATGCACTAGACATAGCCATAACCACCAACACCATCGCCGTGGAAACCCAATGGCAAGTAAATAGTGACAATCTAGGAAGTGACAATTTTCCGATGCTAATAACAATCAATGATAAAAGCCAAAGTACCCTACCACCAAACCCAGGAGCCCCGAAAAAAATCAACACCAAACGAACAGACTGGGAAACATACCACGAAATAACTAGGCTTACCCCAAACTGGGATGAGAACCACAACGTTGACGATAAAACGGCCCACATCACAGACCACATTATCAGATCAGTCACGGAATGCACACCTGGCAGATCTGATATTGGAAAGCCAGGGAAATCCTGGTGGACCAATGCCTGTGATCGAGAAGTGAAAAACAGAAAAAGAAAGCTCCAAATCTGGAAAAAACACAAAACGCCCGAAAATAGGATAGAATACAATCGTGCCAAATCCATAGCAAACCGCACCATCAAAGAAGCAAAAAAAAGAAGACTGGTATGCCTTCAAAGAATCAATTAACATCAACACCAAGATCAAAGAAAGCTGGGACAAAATTAAAGCCATCAACAACGGTCCGTGAAGTAGCTCAAAAAAGAAAACGTAGTATACGCCACAGACCAAGAAAAAGAAGAAGTACTAGCCCACACATTTAGCCAAGCTAGCTCAAACGACAACTTAACACCAGAATTCAGGGACCTCAAACCCCATTTGAGTACCTGCTTTCAACTACCGCCCCACACAAATAACTATGAATTAGATAGAGAGATAACGTTACTCGAGCTAACCCAAGCCCTAAGAACCGCCGGGAAAGGCAAAGCCCCCGGCATAGACCTAATCACATACGAGATGATACAAAAAAGCCACCCCACCATGAAAAAAGCAATAGTCACCTTGTTTAATGACATATACACAAAAGGAGTATTCCCCACACAATGGAAAAAAGCAGTAGTCTTTCCCCTTCCGAAACCAGGTAAACCAACGCACCAACCCGACAGCTATAGGCCCATTGCGCTAACATACCAGCTGGGCAAAACACTAGAAAAAATACTCAAGCACCGACTCATGACCTACTGCGATAAACACCACATCCTACCCCCACAACAAAGTGGATTTAGGAAGAAGCGCAGCACACTGGATCACTTAACCACCCTGCAACAAGAAATCTTAAACACCCACCGAGAGAGGGGGACCGAACTCATAGGAATCTTCCTTGATATAGAGAAAGCCTACGACATGGTTTGGCACGAAAAATTACTTAGCAGGATGGGCGACCTCGGAATAACAAACAAAATGTATAACTTTGTCAAAAGCTTCATGGCAGACAGAAAAATAACAGTAAGAATAGGGAACTCGATATCCAAAGAACACTCCTTATACAATGGGGTACCCCAAGGATCGGTACTCAGTCCCATCCTATTCTCACTCCTGCTCACAGGCCTACAGCAAGTAGTACAGACACCACAAAATAATGCAATTCGCGGATGACACTTCATTAATAGGTAAGATCAAATGCAGACAAAGGAAATTCAAATGGGAACTATTAGGATTCGAAGAGTTCCAACAAGATCTAACCAGGATAGAGAAATGGCTAGTAAGAGCAGGTTTCAACATTTCCTCAAACAAAACCCAAGCAATTATATTTAGGAGCAACCAAAGCCCAAAATACCAGGTAAAAACCCATATCCCCAAACTGCAAATAGGAAAAACAGACATCGAATACCGCCAAAGCATCAAATTTCTAGGAGTTACGTTCACAAGTAGCAATAATTGGTCACCGTATGTAGAGCAAATATGCCAGTCTGCCAGGAAAGGAATAAACCTCATGCGCAAAGTCAGCGGAGCAGACTGGGGCACTGACCCCAAATCCCTCCTGAACCTATACCACGCCTTCGTAATGTCCAGACTACTATATGCAGCCCCCCTACTCACCAACCTAAACAAGAGTCAAACCAAAAAACTGATGTCAGTACAAGCGGACGCCTTGAAAGTGGCCCTGGGAGTCCCCAGGCACACCCCAAACCTGCTTGTACTGGCAGAGAGTGGGCAAAAACCTATAACGATCATAATAAAGGAAAGAGCAGCGAACCAATACTATAAAACAATATGTATGCCAGACGACCATTAGGCCAAATATACGCTCACCACAGACCACAAAACCAGAGGCAAACGCAACCAAACACCACAAATAAAATCGGTAGTCCAGGAAAGCGAAACCTATATAAACTAAAACTACCATATAGGACACCGAACATACAAATAAAGACACCCCCATGGAGACTCCCACAAATAGAAGTAGATCTGGACCTAACCAAGTATCTGAAAACAGAAGATGGGCCCAAAATGAAAATGGAGTTTAACATAAAAAAACACCACATACAAAGACTACGCATTCATCTATACAGATGGGTCCCACGATCCAACCACAAATGCAACCGGACTAGGTATCCACGCCCCCAACAAATCGGATAGGGCCATAAAACTACCAGACCACTCAGCGGTCTTCACAGCGGAACTTACGGCCATTCTAGGGGCTTACAAGGTAATAAAGAGCGACTTCCAAAAAAGCAAACGCATACTCATAGTAACGGACACGCTCTCAGCCGTCCAAGCGATCCAAAACCTGGAGTCGTTCAGAGACGACCTAACGTACCTGATTAGAGTTCAAGCAGCAGAACTATCAGAGCACGGGAAAACAATTAAAATCATGTGGGTCCCTCTCACGTAGGGATCCCAGGCAATGAAAGTGCCGACAGAGTGGCGAAGAAAGGCCTCGACCAAGAATCGACCTTCTTCGACCTACCCCTGTCAGCGAATGAAAGATCCAAGGCACTTCGACCCGCCTTCCAAAAACTATGGATCGATGAATTCCACCAAAACAAAAGAGAAAGACGAAAAAATCTCGCGAGGGAACTCAAAAACAAACCCATCCTCTTCCAAGGAAAAAGGAAAGACCAGTCCCGACTAACAAGGATCCGATTGAGGGGCGAAAGATACCTAGTCCTTCCAAACCAAATAGTATGCATATGCGGCCACACACTCACAACGGAACACATCCTACTAAATGCCAACACACAGAAGAAACCAGAGCCACAATAACAGAAAAACTAAACACACCCCTTACCCTAGAAGGTCTCATAAATCCCGATCCAACAACTTGGTGCACCACCACCAAACATACAATACACCTAATCAACAAACACCCGTTTGTTAAGTACATATAACCAAACATAGAACCCCACATGCCCCCTCCCACAGCACGGAAGGCTCATGATCCTGGATCATGGCGATGAGTTCGGGGGTTAGCTCTCGTCGTCGTCCGAGCACCCCCGGGCCCGAAGTGCTCAAAACTAGATAGTCCCCCGGTCGGGCAGGAAAGGTGTCAGAATGAGGGGAAAGAGGAAGTAAGACTGAGTGTATGCAAGGATAATAAAAGAAGGAAGAATGAAAGAATGCAAGACTGAGCGACTGAAGGGGTCCCCCCACCACCAATCATCCCCCATCATCAACCATGGTCCAAGCACCCGCCCCCTCCCCCCACCAAGCCCCCGAGGTAATAAAGATGGCACCCTACCCCACCTCACCCCCATACTCTACACCCCCATCACAACTACCCCGCCCGGACTGCCCTTCCGGGGGCACTCAAAAGATAGCACCCTAGACAGTGGGTGGCCCTCACGAAGCCAGGTCTCCCAGAACTGCCCGGTACCTGCTCTCTCGACCCGACCCCATAGCCTCTGGTATCTATCCGCTCCGGGGACGCCCGCCTCGCCCCGCCGCCCTTCCAATAAAGGCCGGGGGGGGGGGGGGTGGCGGGGATGGGGAGAGGGCGAACCTATCATCTCCAACCCTCTCATCTCATGGTCCGAGCACCCGTCCCCACCCCCTCAGATAATAAAGAGTCACCTCATTCATAAACCCACCCCCTCCCCTCCCCTCCTTCCCCCCTCCCACCCCCCCTTTTTTTTTTTCCTCATCCCAACCCCAACCGGCTGAGGCGGGACCGAGGGGAGCTGCGGTGGCCGTGCATGGACAACCGCCAATCAGGTGGACCGTGCCCGGAGACCGCCGGGACTCCCTCCCCCCCCCCACCTCACCTCTCTCAACCCTACCCGGCCGAGGAGGGACCGCAGGGAGCTGCGGTATCCGTGCATGGACAGCCGCCAATCAGGTGGGCCATGCCCGGAGACCGCGGGGCGCCCTGACGGGGCCCAAGTCCACCGCTGGGCCTCCTGGGGCCGACCAGTCAGGCCCCGGGAAGGAAAACAGGGAAGAGCTAATAGAGAACGGGTAAATCCGGGCGGCTGGAGCCCAGCCTGGACAAAGGAGAGCCAACCACTTAAATAAACTAGGTCCAACCAAAGGAGGTTTAGCATCCAACGTCAATGCACTCCTTATAAATATAGATAATGGGCGGCGACTTACGCGCAGGATAACACCCTCCCAGAGTCACGCGGTGGCGGACCCCGTCCCCCACCGGCCCCTCCCCACTTATCCTCACACTATCCACTCGCGAAGTGTTGCCGTGGGCCCGGCAGGGCCGAACGGCAAACACAGGTCACCCCCACCCTCACCTCATCTCATGGTCCAGCACCCGCCCCACCTCCCCACGGTTAATAAAGATACATCATCAACCTCACCATCATCAATCACCCGGCCCTGAACCGCCCCCTCTCCTCCCCCGCCACGGGTGGACCCCCCGGACTGGCGGAGGCCACCGCCGTGTCCTGTGGCGCCGTTCGGGCGTTGTGGGGGGGGGGGGGGGAGGGTGCGCAAGGACCATCCATCACATAATTTTTTGTTGTTGTTGTATTTACAGGTTACTTTCATTTAATTTTCCGCCGCCCGGCACGTTAAGATTGCCCCCCCCCCCCCCCCCAGGAGCTCGGAGGGAAAGCCCCATAGGTCACTGCCGGGCGGCTTTTTGACCAACTACCCCCCTCCTAGCGGGGAGAGGGTCCCGGGGGCCGGCGGCGGACCCTGTGGCCCCCCCCCCCCCCACCGAATCTCGGTGGGACGCGCCCGGGGGCCGGCGGCCGGCTCCGGGGTCCGTCTTCCCCGTATTGGGGCGCAGGGAGGACACTCCTGGAAGGTCCTCTCTGCGGGATAGGGGGGTTTGAGAACCCAGGGGGTCGAGGTAACCACGATGGCACTCCGACACCGCGTGACTCCCCGCTCGCCTGCGTACGGTCGCCGCCCATCAAAATAAATAGGGAGCACAGGGAGGTTTAGCACCCTACGTCCGTGCACTCCATGGGGAAACGGAGGGTACAACACCCCCCTCCAGAGAAATACAGAAATACGTATAGGGGGGTTAGTAAAAATCAACCCCCCTCAAACAAGAGGGTGTATGGCTGGCGGGGCCAAAGAAAACCGGGCCCTGGACTGCGACTATCAACAAGGGAGAGAGGAAAGAGCACACCACCAACCAAACAAAACGAAGGACACAAGCAAGACGAAGGACCCAAGCGGCCACGAGCGCATGGGCTCTCCCGTAACGAACCAGCCCCCTGGGGCGCGGGCAGACATGATGAGAGAAAAAACAAAGTGATGCGCGGGCGTCAGCGACGAGCAGACGGAGAGACGATCTGCCCCCCCCGCTGCCCCCCCCCCCCCCCCGGGCGAAATCAGCGATAGCTGGAAGCCCTAGTCCCTTCCAAAACTCGAACTCGAACTCGGTGTTTAGCAGGCTTTGTGTATTAGACACTCAGCCTACTTCGTGCCCAAGGGTAATCCCCGTTCGTTCTCTCTCTCTCTCTCTCTCTCTCTCTCTCTCTCTCTCTCTCTCTCTCTCTCTCTCTCTCTCTCTCTCTCTCTCTCTCTCTCTCTCTCTCTCTCCCTCCTCTCCCTCTCCCTCTCCCTCTCCCTCTCTCTCTCTCTCTCTCTCTCTCTCTCTCTCTCTCTCTGGCCTCATCTACACGCCTTTTCTTTCGCTCGCTCCTGCACGTGCTTGCACATACTCTTGTCTCTCGTGTTCAGGTTCTTTCCGAGTCTCTCTCACGATTTTTCGTTGACGTCATTTTTACTTTTTCCGCACTTTTGTTCTTCCTTTTCTTTTATTTTACGTCACCTCCTTCAGTTGCCACATTCCTTCTGCCAATGAAGATTAGCGGCTAATCTCTCTGTTTGTTCGTTTGTCTATTTTGACAAAGGGTATTTACCCGAAATATTAATAAATTGTGTTGTACCCGTCTTTTCTAAGCGTGTTTCTTTCTCCGTTGGGTACTTCCTTGCTTTGTCAGTTGTAGAGACACGTAGTTTATTGCAAGAGACGCTGTGTATGAGAAACTTTGCGTCGCAGTGTGGACATCGCAGAAGAGACTTTGTATCAGTAGTTTGTGCATTTGAAAGTGCATTACTGTGTGGATATCGCATCGCTGAATTAAATATTGTTGGAACTGTTACTCCAGTATTGTCTACATCCTTAAGCCACGTGTGACGGACTGCAGCTGAACGAGGTTTACTTTAAAGAACTCTACGTGTGTGTGTGTCAGGAGTGTTTATCATACTTCGACTACAACTCCACCACGTAACATTTTGGCGACCCCGACGAGACCTCTTCAGTTGGTTCAGTGGAAAGGTTAGCAGGAGAAAACAGCCAGCAGTGAAAAACAGAGATGGCGCCATCGGAGATGGAGACATTCCTGAAAATTGGAAAGGAATGTGGACTCGAAGGAGCTCAACTCCTCGAGTTTGTAAAAGAGAGAGAGAAGGAGAGACTGGAGAGAGAGGAGAAAGAAGAAAAGAGACGAGAGAAAGAAGAAAAGGAGAGATTGGAGAGAGAAGAAAGCGCTAGAGAACGTGAAATCAGGAAACTTGAAATCCAAGCAGAAGAAACAGAAAAACAACGAGAAGAGGCGGAGAGGCAGCGACAACACGAAATTCATCTGAAGCAGATGGAGATAGAGGCACAGAGCCAGAGAACTAATGAAGCAACAGCATTAGCGAGCAGAGGACAAACAGCCCGTGCGCCAAAACTTCCACCTTTCATTGAAAATTCAGATAAGATGGACGCTTATCTGGAGCGATTCGAGCGCTTCGCAAATAGCAACAATTGGAAACAAGAGACTTGGGCTATTAAACTGAGCGCACTTCTAACTGGCAAAGCGCTTGAATTTTACACCCGCTTACCAAGAAAAGAAGCCGAAGATTATACGCAGTTGAAAGCCGCCCTGTTGAGACAGTACGATTTCACTAAAGAGTTTTACAGGCGACGATTTCGGAACTGCAAGCCTGCAGAAGGAGAAACACCCGGCCTATTCATTGAAAGAATCAGAAGCTACCTGGAGAAATGGATAGAGCTGGCTTGCCTGAACAGAGAGTACCAAGACCTGTGCGACCTCATCATCAAAGAACAAGTTTTCAGCGCATGTTCTAAGGACCTGGCCGCCCACCTCAGAGAGCAAAAAGACCAGTCACTAAAGGCCCTGGCCGACTTCGCTCAAAGATACCTTGACGCTCACAACATGAAGTTCGGGTCCAGTAAGCCACAGTGTGTGTCTGCACCAGCAGAGGAAATCCACAATGTCAGAGACACCCCGAGATACAAGCCGGTGGAGAACCTGACATGTTTTCTTTGTGGAAAGAACGGTCACAAAGCGATACGGTGTCCTTCTAAAGATGTTCCCCGAGGCGACAACATCAGAAGATCCAACCAAGATCGTGGGATAGCAGGCAGAAGCAGTATCACGTCTCAACACAGAGCTGCCGCTGTATTAGCCAATGATGTGACGTCATCCAATGACTTTGAGTCTAGAGAAACGCGAGTGACACCAGAGCTGATTGAATCTTTCAAAAAGAATGGACGCATCCCAGTAGGAGATGGGGCTACATTTTCACCAGTCTCAAACATAGCGCTGCCTGAGAATGAAGTGCCGAACATGCCGTTGGTGTCAGGATTCGTCGGCGACACACCAGTGAGAGTGTTGAGAGACACTGGTTGTAGCTGCATCATCGTGAGAGAGGACCTAGTAGTTGAAGACCAGAAGCTACAGGAGTGGACCACCCTCATTTTGGCTGATGGAACTGTAGGGATTATCCCCCTTGCCAAAGTCAGTGTCGACACCCCATACTTGACAGGAGAGGTGAAGGCGTTGTGCGTGAAGACGCCAGTCTACGACCTCATCATCGGCAACATTGATGGTGCCAGAAACGCAGACGATCCAGGTCCAGAGTGGAGACCTGAAATATGTTCTGTTACCACGAGAAGTCAAGCAAAGAAGAGTCACCAGACCATCCCTCTAAAAGTGGCGGACAACACGGAAGCAGCAGTGGTGAATAAAGACAGGCTTGGGGAGCTACAGAGAGGTCAAGACAAACCAAAGCTGGCGGAATCGGTGCGTCTTGCTGATGACGAAAGACTAGAAGACGAGAACCTGTTTGACCTTAATGAACTCCGACACAAAGAGGATGTAGAAGATATCCAGTTTGGTCAGAATCTGAACCAGACTCAACGTGAAGAACCGCGCGTCCTGACTCAAGAGTTCGAGCATCGGTTTACACCTGACCCAGGGACAACAGACACAATCCTGCACGAGGTAAACCTGACGTCAAACGAGCCAGTTCGCAGCAAACCTTATCGTCTTCCTTATAACACGAGGGAAGAATTGAAAAAGGATATCAAGGAAATGCTGAGTCTGAATGTCATCAGAGAGTCCAAGTCACCATATGCGTCCCCAGTTGTCATCGTGAAGAAACCCGACGGATCCAACCGAGTGTGTGTGGACTATCGCAGACTCAATAAACTAACAATCTGTGATCCAGAGCCTAAGCCCACAGCGGAAGAACTGTTCCAGAAGGCCAGTGGAGACCGATTTTTCTCCAAAATTGACCTAAGCAAAGGGTATTGGCAAATCAAGGTTGCAGAAAAAAATATCCCCAAGACAGCGTTCGTCACACCCGACGGTCATTGGGAGTTCCTGAAAATGCCTTTTGGTATGGTGAACAGTGGTGCCACATTGAAGAGAGGACTGAAAAGGATCCTAGAAGATATGCAAAATGTGGTCTTTTACTGGATGACATTTTGATCCATACCAAAACTTGGGGGGACCACCTCAAAGCCCTCCGAGAACTGTTCCAAAGACTGTCAGATGCAAATTTCACCATCCGTCCAAGCAAGTGTATTCTTGGGGCTGACAACATAGACTTCATTGGACATAAATTGAGCGAAGGTTTAAAGGGGCTACACGACACCAACGTGCAGAAGATCAGGGATGCCCCGCGACCTACGACCAAGACACAAGTCGCTCATTTATGGGCTTGGCGGACTACTACCGGGAGTTCATACCAAACTTTGCGGCAGCCACAGCACCCTGACTGATTTGCTGAGGAAAGGACAACCTAACATAGTGAAGTGGAAGGAGGCCCAAGAGCGAGCATTCCAGGCGGTTCGAGACATCCTAACCGAAAAGCCTGTTCTACACCTTTCTGACCCGTTGAAAACGTTCTTCCTGAGAACAGACGCCTCCAACGAAGGAGTAGGTGCAGTCTTGATGCAAAAAGATAACGGAAAACTCCACCCAGTGAGCTACGCCAGCAAACTGTTGACCAGAGCTGAGAGAAACTACTCGACCATCGAGAAGGAGTGCCTAGCCATCATCTGGGGAGTAAGGCGATTGGAACTGTACCTTCTGGGAGTGCCATTTGTTCTCCAAACAGACCATCAGCCCTTGAACTATCTAAACTCTGCAAAGTTTACAAATTCTCGTATTATGACATGGGCGATGTTCTTGCAGAATTTTGACATTAAACTACAGTCTATCAAGGGTTCGCAGAATTTTGGAGCAGATTACCTGAGACGAGCAGTTTAAATGAAGATTTCTCTGTCCAGTACATGAAACAGTTCGATGCTCAGGACTGTTTACAGGAACTGTGAGACGTTTATTTTAGTGCGATGTTTGATGTGAAATTATATTTGTTTAGGGTTTGTGTAGGTTTACACAGCAACAACCGTATTTTTGAAATTTGAGAAGAAATTAATTTTGTGAAATTTCATTCTTAAGAGGGGGGTAATGTTACGATTGTGGTTGTGTTATCCTGTGAGAGCGTGCGTGTGTTGATCGTAGGTAACGATCCGATGTTTATTTGATCTATCACGGTTACGATTCACGTGCCTTTTTAGTAAGATTTTCTTTTGTTGCTGAGTAGAGCCGATTTCGTTTTGTTAAGTTTAGTCCGGAACGTTCTAGAAAGGTCGCACTGTCTGGTGGCCTCGTACGTGTCACGTCGGGTAATTGGCTACACTTCGCGACATTTCGCTACTTTTTGTTATTCTGTGCGCGTGGATTGAGCAGCCTTTTATTGTATTGGGAATGTTCTCGTACCCTTTTTGAGCTTTCATAGTACGTGGTGATAGGGCTACCATACTTTTATGTGACTTAATTATACGCTAGAATTTAGAGCTGAAGTGAGCAGCCGAGTTTTTGTAGCCTTTTATAGTTTTCTGGAAAGTTTATTTTAATGAGCTTCGGCTGCCTGTTTCGTTCTGATTGGTTGCGTTGTATGATTTCCGTAGAAGATTCTAGATTTTCGTAGTATATATAAGGAGGGCGCTGGGAAAGCCCGTTCGTACATTGTCTTGCTTTGTCAGTTGTAGAGACACGTAGTTTATTGCAAGAGACGCTGTGTATGAGAAACTTTGCGTCGCAGTGTGGACATCGCAGAAGAGACTTTGTATTAGTAGTTTGTGCATTTGAAAGTGCATTACTGTGTGGATATCGCATCGCTGAATTAAATATTGTTGGAACTGTTACTCCAGTATTGTCTACATCCTTAAGCCACGTGTGACGGATTGCAGCTGAACGAGGTTTACTTTAAAGAACTCTACGTGTGTGTGTGTCTGGTGTGTTTATCATACTTCGACTACAACTCCACCACGTAACAGCAAGACACCACGGTAAACCCATTGTAACGGCCAATTTAGCAATCAAAGCCTTCCACAAAGCAAATCGCTTTATGTCTTTGCCTATTGTGGCGACTACCAGGGTAATACTACGTGGAGCAGAAATGTTAACCCTCACCCCCCGAATTTATTTTCAAAACAATGTGTGTTTTTTTTTAAAGCCTGACCTATCTTTTTAATGTTTGCTTGTCTGACTGTTGTATTCCTCTGGAATAAAGTAAAATACCACTATTACCAAAGAATAAAGTATGTGCGGCAGCGAACAAAACACAGATGCATGACACGGTAATATATAGTGTAGTAAGTCAAAGAAAATACTTCGAAATCTTTTAAATAAAGGAATTATTATTATGTAATACTGACACTCTACACAGAATGCATTATTGAAATTTTTCACACATCTTCCAAAGAAAAAAAAAAAAGGAGAACGAACGTCGTATTTTTGCCCTTTAAGGTACATTTAAAAACAAACCAACGCAGAATCCAGCAAACAGTTCCTCAGAATAGTCTGCTTCGTTACATGCAAATTAGTTAGTGAAATGTGTAGCTGCGATGATTAGAAACACTAACAAAAAAACAAGAGCGCTATGCTTAATAACGTCAAAAGGTAAAATACAAAGACTTTCTTATTTTAATGTGACTTCAAAAGTATTTGAGTATTATATTCAATCATTATTTGAGACACACTTATAAGAGAAAGTCGTATGTGCAATCAAAATGATGATTGCAATGCTCACTGGCTGCTAACATCACTGGAATAGAAAGCGAAGTCCTGAAATACTCTTTTACCACTGCAATCTCATCCTGCCTGTCATCACATATGTCGGGGGGGGGGGGGGTGGAGGGTGCGGGGGGGGGGGGGGGCGGGGTGGGGGGGGGGGGTCTGTCAAGCAACTGTCACTATTTACAGAAACAGAGTTAATTTTTTTTAGTAAATACATCTGTGAAATTCAGCGCTTTTGCAACTTCCTCTGAGTGTACTTCTTTCGGGGACCCATCTACTTTCAGCAATACACCAGCAAATTCTGTGGCATCAGGGCAGCATCCATCCAACTTATTTTCAGTTTGCGGTCGGTAAATTTTCACCCATGTGTATCTGGTGAGAAACGGCTGTGGGTAGTTATTGTTTGGTTTCCAGAATGAGACTTTGTTAATTATAACTTGTTGGTGTGCATCCTGAAGGAAATCCTGCAAAGAGGCAGCAGACTTATGTCGACCCCATAGTTCCTTGTAAGCAACTACCTTCGGTTGGTGCTGAAGCGTTCCAGAAACTTATCGTACTTATGTTTGTTGATATACTTTTGCCATTTCCTTCCAGAATCGTTAAGTTTTGTTTGCTTTTGTTTGTTTGTTGTTTTTTTTTGTTTTTTTGTTTGGTGTTTTTATGTTATATTGTTTAATTTTGGAGGGGTGGAGGAGGAGGGGTTGGGGGTGGGTGGGTGGGTGGGGAGGGAATGTTGGGGGGGGGGGGGGGATTTTGTTTGTACTAGAACATGAAGGCTTCTAAGCGTCTTGGAATCTTTCTGGAGGTTCCCTTTAGTAAGAGAACGGAAGTGACACCCCTTCTCGCTGTCTCAAAACTTTTCACCGAAAGTGGGTGGCACAAATCTACTAGAAAGTCCACTCGTGGTTCCTTAGGAAGTTGTTCAAAGAGGCTGTCAGTTTATATAGGTGGAAAAGCATATCTCTTTCGCGCATCTTTTCTGAACATTTAAATACCGCTATCTTGCGTCGTAACACGGAGATGTAGTTCTCCGAAAATAACTTACGGCAGGACGTATTACAAACAAGATCAATTTATCGATAGCTGACAAAGAGATATACTTCTCAAACAGGTGTTTTAGCTTATTTTTTCTCTACATTAAAAGTTATGTTTTCTCATAAATAAGATAATTTAACAGTCATTACGACAAACATCGAATGTAATGCATTTTCGGATATCCAACCGTCCATAGGCCAGAAGCATGACGAAGCGACACAAAACATCACTTCTGAAAGAAAACAAAATGTACAGACCATACCTAAAGCCAGGAAAATGTGGCAACAAAAGAAATTAACAAAATCTCATCAGACATCAGCAACAAGATGGTAAACTGAATTAGAAATTAGGTGGTGGTGTTTGCGAAGTAAGTGACTGGAGACTGGAAGCAGTCGTGCCTTACAAAAGGCGCATGATCTCACATTCACTGGTTTTCCGACCCTTGTATGTACCGCCGTGAGATGTCGCCAGCTCGCTGTAAAACCCCAATAATTATTTTGTATGCATGGACATTTAGGTCCCAACAGTAGTATTTTCGTCGGCACACAACCAAGACAAGGAATTTATGCCTACCTGCAAAGAAAACTACATTTTTCTGTGGTTTTGCAGGGGCATACATTCCATGTCACTACCTACATCAACCTAAGAGAGAGCCTGCTAATGCGGGAGAGGGTATACATTGATTGTACATTGCGTAACGTTCCGACAGCAACAAGGCTTTCTCAGGAAGTGCCTGCACTGCTTGTGAAAAAAATTAAACAGAATATTGAATGTATGTCGCCAGTCGGTCCAATACGTTAAAAAAAACAAACAACGACATTGGGCCTAAATAAAACTAAGACCATTCAGCAACACACATCAATATCAAGAGCTACAGGCAGCGCAGACAGTAGGGAGAGTTTTAAAAAGGCAAATACAGGTGAATGGACCAAGGGTAGATAGAAACACATACCCCAGAATAGAGGAGAAAACCCACCCTGTGGGACTGACCAGGGTGACCCTGGGAACTAAAAAGTAGTTAACCCCACCCAAGTCCCCCAGGGCAGACCCGGGTGGGGTAGGGAGAGGGTATACAGTCGACATTGTAGTTATAAATCAAACCAGTGCCAGTGCTTATTATCTAGAAGAAAAAAAAACATACTGTGCCTTTTCGAAAAAAGTCGAAATAAGGTAGAGAATTTGGCATTATGGATCACTCACTGCATCCAATGGCTTACTTTGTACACCCATTACCTCCATCCCCCCACCCCACCCCGGCCCCACACCCCCGCACCCCTCCTTTTATCATTTTTTTCAGTGGAAAATAAATAAACAGCAACCAGTACAAAGCACCTGTCCACACCAGCCATGTTAGTTACAAAGCGTATTCCTGTCATTGGCGTTTAGTCAACCTTCGCACACCCAACCTAAAGATAAAGTAACCTTTTCACTCTCAGGTCTTTGTTATATTTCCTGAGAATATGCAGGTCATTCTCTGATAATTGTTCTGTTCACAGTTTGATAGGTTCACTAATATGTAAAGAAAACTTTTCGCTGATACTTATTCACATTTTTACTGCACCTCACTGTGTTGCCTGCTGTGGCACTATGCACGTCCTAGTACCTTGCGTTAAGATTATGCACCATTGCACTCATGCATACTAATTACTATTTGTTACGACCGCCGCTTCTTGGGTGCAAACTATGAGCGCTACCACTCGAGTACAACCATCTCAACCTAACACAAACACCAGAGGAACAATTACGACAACATTTATTACATATACAAATAACAACAATAAAAAATATCCTTACTCAATCCTAACCCACGCACTCACACATCACATTCACACACACACACGTCCAAACTCCCCAACCCGAATATCCATTTAACACAATAATATAAAATAACATCAAATATATAATAAACAAATATCCTTAATAAAATACAAATGAAAATTTAGGAAAAACTTACTTTAATTTACAAGTTACTGGATCTCCATGGCCAGAGCACAAATGAAAAGCTCAAATTAAATTATGCTTTTGCTTCAGCGAAAACGTCATTTATAGCACATGGCTCCTTTTAAAGAATACAATATTTCACAATATGCAATATTTCTTTCAGTGCGACAAAGTTTCTCTCATAATATCGTCACCAAGAAAAAATTAAATTAGCCTCACAACATTCTTTTACAAATTTACAAATGGACACGACTTTACTAAAAGTAAGTTAGTAAATAATAAATGGGACGACCCGACTTGGGCTAAACGCAGAGTCTGCACCGACGCTCGCAGCAGCGCTCAGGTACGGCGTTGTAATCCCACGAGGATTGACACAGCCAGCCTCCACTCTCACATTCGTACCACCCAGCCCTCCCGCACAGCAACGGCGGCGGACTAATCCACTTAGTTCATTAGATGAACTAAAACAAGCATGCAAAAATACACATATGAATAACTAAAAAATAAAAGAAAAGTAATCACATTGTCACGACCCCCGCTTCCGGGGCGCGAACTATGAGCTCTACAACTCGAGACACACCCGACCCACACTAACACAAACCTAACACAAACACCAGAGGAACAATGACGACGACATTTATTACATATAACCCTAACAATACTCAACTATCCTCACTCAATCCTAACCACGCACTCACGCATCACATTCACACGCACACGTGCAAACGCCCCAAAACAAATAACCACTATACACAATACAAAATATCAACAAATATATAATAAACTAATTATCCCTAATACAAAAGGTTAAGAAAACAAATATATAATAAACAAATATCCTAAATAAAATACAAAAGAACAACTGAGGCTGAAAAGCTTAAATCCTAAGCCACTGGACCCTGACGGAAACACAAGCGTCAAGCGCTAACACCAGTTAGACCAACGCCTTTGCTTCCATGAAGAGTCCCTCACAGCATGTGGCTCCTTAAGTAATACAGTATTTCAAATAGCACAATATCAAATATACGATAACTCAAATATGCCTACTAAAACACAAGCGAAGATCGAGAAAAATTAATATAACTCGTAAGCCACTGAATCTCCCCAGCGAGAGGACAAACGACAAGTTCGTATTAAATTAATGCTTTCGGAAACTAGACACTCACAGCACAAGGCTCCTTTAACTTACAACGTTTCAGAATAAACAATATCAAGTATACTAATGCAATATAATTCACGTCACTGGACCTTCTCGCGGGAAACAACCGTTAAGCTCAGCTCAGCTCGAAACTCTTGCCTCCGTGATAAGACCTTCCGTAACACAGGCTGCTTTTAAATAATACAGTTACTCAAAACCTTTATGTCACTGTGACAAAGCTCCTCTCACAACATAGTCACTATGAGCAGATGAAATAAATCTCACAACGTTCTTTACGAGATTATGAACAAACAAAACTTTACTTAACTAGGTTACAAATAATTAAATGGGACGAGCCGACCTGTCTAAACATGAGGTGTGCCACGACACTGGCAACAACACCCAGGTACGGTTTCGTAGCCCCACAAGGCGGAGTAACACAGTCAGCCTCCACTCTCAGTGCCACACCACGGTGGCAGACTGAGCCGGTTAGTTGTTTAAGCTTTAGGCTGTTGAATTTGGACCATTGGATTAGGAACCAGAATTGATGCACTAAAACACAGGTGCAAAAATACACATAAATAACTAACAAAAAACCCCAAGATAATCACTTTTTCCTTCCTGCAACTTTAACTGCCGTCTTTTAGACCCTTCACCTCTCCCCCGCAACAATAAATTCAAACTCAACAAAATGCCTATTTACACGTCACCACATGACTCACTTCCGCTATTTACACTTCGACGCTAAATAGTGAGATGGCCTTAGTCGCCTGCTCGGCGTTAAACCCCGATAACTAATTCGACGCCAACTACTACCAAATTCAACAGATGGCATTCACTTCTACATTCTATACTCACACTTGCCCTCCAATACACACTAACCATAATAATAATAATAATAATAATAATAACTATAGAACAAGCAAACAGAAACAACCCCCCCCCCCCCACAGAGCAAATGGCCACTAAAGAATTGTTGCATGTACTTACTGCCATCCGTGAAGAAGCCCCGACTAGGATGAAGACAAACAAGGACAAGACAAGCCAGGGGTTAAGTCGTCGCAGCTCTTCCTCTCTTCTTCTTCGGACACCGGCTATGAGGCGACCAAAACCGTGACACAGGGCTGATACAAACAAACGACACAGCTGCTTGAGGCCTTCAGCAAATGGCGAACTACGCCTGAAAGACCACCCTAGGAGACTGTTGGCAAAAACGACCGACTCATTCACTGGTGGAAATGCGACTCTCTAACAATTTGGATAACGTTAAGTTAAAAAAAAAACAACAACAACAACAAAAAAAAAAAAAACACACGAAAACCCGCTCACTAAATCATGTGATTGAAACTCCACATGAAACAATAACCACCCGATCACGCAAACCGGGGGACCAGGTGCGCCACGCCATTCCCCCAAATCCTCGCATGGCAGCAAATACTCATGTACATGCCAAATACTAGACACCTATGTTATCGCTACCCATTTCCTAAAGCGTTTCCTAAAGCCTGCGCGGTGGAGTTTTTTGGTGGAGTGCAGTGTGCGCAGTACTGGCCCCACCCTTTAAACCTGTAACGCACGCAGACTTGCCCACAGCCGTACGCACAGACTCTCGCACAACAGGCGCATACACCTCCACTGACTCAGACGGGCGCATTCATGCGGTAAAACTCAACACACGGGCTCCCTTTCTAAAGTAACTTTTATACACTAAAAGGTTCAAAAAGATTATCAAACTATATACACTTCTCTACTAACATCCGAACATCACGCACACACAATTCACAATATCTCGCCAGGCTAGGTGTTAGTTCTCAGTTTCCAACATGTTTGATGTTATTGCCTGGTTACGTTGGTCCTTCTCACGTCTAGGCGTGCAAGTCCGTTGTATGCTCTTTCCTGTCGTCCTGTCTGTAACACGGACGTCCTTGTACTCGCACCGTAGCGCAGTTCTCGCTGTGATCCGGGTATCTTGGTCCCGATCAGACTCACTCTGAGTGAAGAGCTGTAGGGATGACCTCACGTTAGGTCCCACCTGTGACTGACGTCTCGGCGTCCGTCGTTCCACTCTTTACAAGCACTCTGAATACGACAACAAAAGTCCCAACGTAACACTTGCTAAACACACAACATATTGGATCAATGAGAAACGTCACGTAACCTGGCTGATACCAATAACTCACACGTTCATTCACACACACACACACACACACACACACACACACACACACACACACACACACACACACACGTGCTTCATAAACTGTCTACTTCCGTAACACCCACATATCTCTGTCACTATCTTGAAACAGACTATAGCCTAACACTCTTGCTATCTACTACTCTATACTCTGGAAAAGACTATGCTTAACCAACCACGTACTATCTTCATAGCGGCTTAGACATACACACAACACATTCCTTTAGTCATCCATCTCGGTAAATAACTGTATACCAAAAACACCGGTTACTAAACTGAATTCTAAACCAACTTAACTGAACCAAACCGGCCAACACTATACAAGCAAATTACTCTTAGCAACGCATACTGTCTTTAACTAAGCAACTATCAATACTACCTGAATTCTAGGATTCAGAGTCTTGGAATACGGGCTAGGTATCTCAAACACATCTGAATGCTCTGACAAGAAAGCCCGTATTAACGTATTTCTGCTCTGACAGACTAAACTTTTGCCTAAAACTCACTATACAGAACTCACCAAAACTCCGTGCTAACCATGTCTTACAGATTTCACGTGGGCCCTCATGCCTCACGGACTATCGGCACAAACAAACCGTTAACAAAAACCGTACCGTACTAACCCTAATGTATGAGCACTATGCACGAGCATAGAGCTTCATCACAATTCCCCCTTCCTCGGGAAAAAAAGAAACGACCGAGTTTCTTTTTAAGACTACTCGACGTAATATTATCACAAAACAAGAAGGTACTAACTCTGACTATCTAGAAAACAAGAAAGCAAAAATTTTATTACAGCCTTAAGCCTCAGCGCACACCCTCGGATCGCACAGCGAACGCAAAAACAAAATTAACGCGCTAAAACCTCCAGAAATGAAAACGATCCAACGACTGCCCACTCTAATCCACACAATCGCGAGACTCCAATCTCCGACCTACCTACATATTGGGTGCTGAGCGGCATTTCTGTCCGCAACAGAAGTATGCCGACTCAGACCAACCCGACCATAGGGCCACACCCGCTGATCGATCCCCTGATTCTGGACGGAAATAACACGTTCCCTCTGCCCACGAGCACGCTTGCTCTGAGCTCTCGTCGCGACTGCACCGCTAGGAACAGGAGCTCGCTTAATCGCTCCAACTTTAGCGATGACTGGCTGCACACCCTTCATGTTACCCAGAACTAAATCCACTACTGGCTCGTCGATGGCCATCTCACGGCGGGATGGGTAAAAATCTGGTCAGCCAGACGAAAAGCAAGGTCTTAAGACAAGATGGAAATATATCTTAAACATATGTCAGGCTAAAATGTCGCACGGTCTTTAAAATAAATGTCTACAGATTCTCCAAAAGGGCAAAATAAAGAAATTCACAGTCTATGAATGCTCAGATCTTATACAAAAAATATTGCAGTCTCTCAAGAAATTAAAGATTTTGTCCGGAGGAACATCCCGGAACAAAACCTTCAAGGAGTCTGCAGTGAAGTGTTTATATCTCGTGTCAATTAGATAGGCACAATACAGCAAAAAGTGTCGAACAGAAAACTGCTCATCACAGGCAAAAGACCACGGACGCTCATCCTGTTTTAGTAAGTAAGAGTGCGTAACATACGTGTGCCCGATGTGGAGCCGAGCAAGGACAGTCTCCTCACGGCGGCTGCCGCAGCGGAAAGGTGGACTGTCGGACACTGTAGGAAGAGCTTCATACAGCTTGTTCCCTTCCTCTTTGTCCCACTCGGACTGCCACTCGCGGGCTATGTACGCATTAATCACAGGTTTAAAATCATTATAAACAGTTTGTGTGTCAGGAACAGGGTCACTGCGGGCACTGATGGCAGCAGAATCTGCGATTCTGTTGCCTTCGATGCCCACATGGCCCGGGACCCCCAAAAATGATGTCATAATATTCCTTCATCAAGTCTGCGTAGAGCTCTCTAATCTGCACCAGCAGTGGGTGGTCTGTTCCCGCGCCCTGAAGAGCCTGCAGGGCAGAAAGAGAGTCAGTTAGTTATTTGGGTTTAACGCCGAGCAGGCGACTAAGGCCATCTCACGGCGGGATGGGTAAAAATCTGGTCAGCCAGACTAAAAGCAAGGTCTTAAGACAAGATGTAAATATAGATTAAAAATCTCAGGCTAAAATGTCGCACATGTCTTTAAAGAAATGTCTACAGACTCTCAAAAAGGGCAAATAAAAAAGATTCACATAGTCTATGAATGCTCAAATCTTGTTAAAAATATTGCATGCTCGCAAGAAATTGAAGATTTTGTCCGGGGGAACATCCCGGAACAAAACCTTCAAGGAGTCTGCTGTAAAGTGTTTATATCTGGTGTCAATTAGGTCAGCACAATACAGCAAAAAGTGTCGAACAGAAAACTGCTCATCACAGGCAAAACACCATGGACGCTAATCCTGTTTAAGTAAGTAAGAGTGCGTAACATACGTGTGCCCGATGTGGAGCCGAGCAAGGACAGTCTCCTCACGGCGGCTGCCGCAGCGGAAAGGTAGACTGTCAGACAACTTAGGAAGAGCTTCATGAAGCTTGTTCCCTTCCTCTTTGTCCCACTCGAACTGCCACTCGCGGGCCACGTACGCACTAATCACAGGTTTAAAATCACTATAGACAGTCTGTGTGTCAGGGACAGGGTCACTGCGGGCACTGTTGGCAGCAGAATCTGCGATTCTGTTGCCTTCGATGCCCACATGGCCTGGGACCCAAATAAAAATGATGTCATAATATTCCTTCATCAAGTCCGCGTAGAGCTCTCTAATCTGCACCAGCAGTGGATGGTCTGTTCCCGCGCCCTGAAGGGCCTGCAGGGCAGAAAGAGAGTCAGACAGAATCAGGAAGTTCCTTTCCCGAGACTGATAGGCATGCTTGAGTGCTAGCAGAATGGCCTGCAGTTCTGCACTAAATACAGAGGGATGGTCAGGGAGACGGAGCTTAAATGGGCGTCTAGGATGGCGAGAGGACACTGCAGCCGCAGCCACTCTTCCATCCTCAGACTTGGACCCATCCGTATAAAGACGACAATAGCCAGGAAAAATTGAAAGGAGTTCATTGAGGCTCTGTTGGTATATGGCTGGTGGAGTACAATCCTTCTTGTGGGCAGTCAAGTCCAGCAAGATGTCAGGAACTGGTAGTAGCCAGGGTGGAGTGACGTGTTGCAGAGATTCCGAAACTTTGTCCAGGTCCACTCCGGCCGCCTGCAGATGAGGTCGGACACGGAAGGAAAGTGGACGGACAGCTCCCGGATGGGCATCGTAAATCTCTGCAAACGACGGGTTAAAAACACAATCATAGGCAGGATTTTCTGGATGGGCCTTCAGCTTCAGAACGTAGCTGAGCATGAGGCGGATGCGGCGGAGCCTGAGAGAAGGCTCCCCTGCCTCTGCATACAGACTAGGAACTGGAGATGTCCTGAAGGCTCCCAGACATATGCGCAGACCTTGATGGTGAATTGTGTTCAGACGCTGCAGAACAGACTTGGAAGCCGAGCCATATACCACAGAGCCGTAATCCAGTTTGGACCGAACAAGGGCCCGGTACAGTCGAAGTAAGACGATGCGGTCTGCACCCCAGTCAGTACGACCAACGACACGAAGAATGTCGAGGGCCTTCCAACAAGAGGTTCTAAGGTAGTTAACATGGTTGCAGAAGGTCAATCTTTTGTCAAAGATGACCCCCAAAAACTTTGCCTCTTCGGCCACCTTAATTGGCACACCAGCAATGCTCAGACTAGGTTCTGGAAAAAATTTCGTCTGGTTAGTAAAATGCACACAGACTGTCTTGGAGGGCGAGAATCTGAATCCATTGAGAGACACCCACCCCTGGATTCGATCAACACACAGCTGCAAGCGCCTCTCAAGGGACGCAAGTCCTCGACCTCGTGCACACAAAGCAAAGTCGTCCACAAACAAAGAGCATTCAGAATCATCCTTGACGGCCTTTACAATGTTATTTATTTTAATGCTAAATAAAACAGGAGATAGAATACTGCCCTGCGGGACACCCATCTCCTGTTCAAAGGAGTCGGAGAGGGTGGAGCCCACACGGACATGGAACGACCTGTTGGACAAAAAATTGTGAATAAAAACGGGCAGATGCCCTTTAAAACCCATGTCCGACAAATCAGACATTATACCATGCTTCCAGGTAGTGTCATATGCCTTTTCAAGATCAAAGAAAATTGCATAGACATGCTGCTTGTTGACAAAAGCATCTCGGATAAAAGACTCAAAGCGGACTAGATGGTCAGTTGTACTACGGAAGCGCCGGAAACCGCACTGGAGGTCTGTGATGAGACCCTGTGACTCAAGATGCCACACCAGTCGGGCGTTGACCAAGCGTTCCATAGTTTTACATAAACATGATGTCAAAGCTATTGGCCGGTAGTTGCCCGGGTCAGAAGGATCCTTACCCGGCTTGGGAATTGGCACAACCACAGCCTGGCGCCAAGATGGCGGAAAATGACCGGTTATCCAGATATGGTTAAAGGCCTTGAGAAGTACAAGGAGTGAATCCTCAGGCAGATGTGTTATGAGCTGATAATGGATGGTATCTAATCCAGCAGCAGAGTCAGTACATTTCTGCAAGGCTTGCTGCAATTCTGAAAACGTAAAAGGGGCATTATAGTCTTCCAAGTTATCCGATATAAAAGCACAAGCACAAGATTCTCGCTTCTCCTTCTCTCTCTGGAAGAAAGGTGAATAATGCTCTGTTGAAGAATTATGGGCAATGGTGGAGGCAAGCAAATTGGCCACAGCCTTTTTATCTGTGACCAAACTGGCACCATCTCTAAGATGGCCGACAGAAGCCGAGCCACCCCTGCCCCTAATTCTTCGAACAGCCTTCCAGACTTTTTGGGACGGAGTCCTAGAAGATAAAGATGAGACGAAGCGTCTCCAGGAAGCACGGCGTTCACGTTTAAAAATGTAACGGGCTTTCGCCCGCTGTCTTTTAAAGGTTAAAATATTTGCTTGCGACGGATTACGAAAAGCACGTCGCTGAGCAGATTTGCGCATTGTTTGGGCCTTGCGGCACTCTTCATTGAACCATGGTACTCTCGGCTTCCGAGGGAGTGATGTGGAAGTTCTAGGGATGGTTTCACCTGCAACCTCCACCAAAATAGAAGTAAAACAAGAAACAGGTTCTTCAGCTGACATGACCACCTCCTCTGTAAGGCGAGACTGACAGAGAGAGGCAAACAGAGACCAGTTAGCTTTCTTGAGATTCCAGCGCCCCACCGGCGAATCCTCCTCACAGCTGACCGATGACAGGACTACTGGGAAGTGGTCACTACCACACAGGTCGTCGTGAACCTTCCAGTCAAAGTCCAGCATGAGAGAAGGATCACACACAGTGAGGTCTAGAACAGAACTAGATCCGGAACCTGAGTTAGAGTATGTAGGTGAGCCATCGTTAAAAACACATAGGTTAAGTTGAGAAAAAGCATCTTCTAACATCTGACCTCTGCCATCATAGTGGTCACTACCCCAAAGGTGAGCATGACCGTTAAAATCCCCCATGAGAATAAAGGGAGGGGGCAGTTGATCTACTAAGTTAAAAATATCATTGCTACAGACCCGCAGTGATGGTGGCAGGTAAATACTACATATGGTTATGGTCTTTTTTAAGGTAACCTGAGCAGCGACAGCCTGAAGACAGGTGTCGATGCTAACGGGGCTACATAAAATTTGGCTACTAATGAGAAGAGCCGCTCCACCCGAGCGCCTCTCCGAATCAGAGCCTTTATGTATAACATTAAAACCATTAAAAGACACAGGGTCAGAAGTCTTCAGGTAAGTCTCCTGAAGAGATATTACTGAGGGGTTATAGAACTTGACTAAAAGACGTAATTCCTCAAAGTTAGCTCGAAAACCACGACAATTCCACTGAAGCAAAGAGTCCATGATTAAGTCTTATCTGGGGGTAAGGAGTTTTTCCCCCCTTTTTCCTTTACCTTGGAAGGAGTTGAAGAAACAGAGGGGGGCCGGCTCCCGGGCCTCCTCTGGTTCCTCGGAGAGGAAGGGGGTGGAGCTGCCGCAGCATCAGCAACAACAACTTCCACTCCCTCCATCCGCTCCTCCAGTGCAGCATATTTGTTTTGAAGGGGGACATCTGTGTTCCCCTTCTGGGCCCGTGCGCACAGCGGTCCCATAGATTTCTTAGACTTCTGGTCCTGGGCAGCGTTCCTGCCGCTAGAGTTAGCGGCCTTAGAAGGCTGACCAGAGCCAGAAGCCTTTGGAGTGGACTGACTAACAGGTTTGGGTGGGGGCTGAGGCTTAGGGGCAACAGAAGGCGGCACAACCGGACCGGCAGTGTCCGCCTTCTGCGTTCCCTGGCTCCTTGTCACCACCGGAGGAGGGTTACTCTCCAGGGGCGAGAGGAGCCGAGGCTCCGCCCCCAACCAAGAAGTTGGGGTCTGACATGAAAAGTCTTTGGTGGGGCGCTTGCCTGCCACCGCTGCACTAAAAGTATACACTGAGGTGTTAGAGGTTGGGGCAGCCGCAGCTGCACCAGGGCCTTCAACCAGTTTTTTGGCATCCAGAAAGGACATCCCCTTCTCCACACGCACCTGCTGAATCTTGCACTCGGATATCCAACGAGGGCATTTCTTATCCGAAGCCATATGCGCCCCCTGGCAATTCACACACAGGGGGGTGGCTGTGCAGGACTCAGCAGAGTGTCCGGGCCTAGTGCAACGGGCGCATGAAGCCTCTGCCTGACGGCATGTCTTCTGCCCATGGCCATACTTTTGGCACTTAAAGCACCGGAGGGGAAGAGGGACGTACTTTTTCACTCTCAGGGAGTAGTAACCTCCCCAGATGGTAGTAGGAGGGGTGGGGGTGCCAAACGTCAGGATGATGGTAGGGAGACGGATCTCCCCACCACCTCGCTTGGAAGCGAAGCGCCTGACGCAAGTCACCCCCTGAGACTTAAGGTTCCTTACAAGTTCATCTTCTGACAGTTCTGCCAAAGCTTGATCTTTGATTACGCCTCTTGACGAATTCATAGTTTTGTGGGGTGTGACTTCCACAGGAGTGTCTCCGATGGAAGAGAGCCCCAGTAGCCCGCTGGAGTGTGCCCGAGTACGGCACTCCACCAGCAAGTCACCAGACCTGAGGCGCTGGGCGTCAGGCCTGCCAACACGGCTCCTGAGGGTCTCCCCCACCCAAAAGGATGCAGCTTGGTAACTGGTTTCTCCTTCACCTTGCTATGTACAATGAGGAAGCGAGGCCATACGGCCGACGCCTGAGGTGTCGCTTCCTCACAGTCTGAATCACTGTCATGTTCAATGTCGGTGTCTATGTGCCGTTTCTGTGCTAGTTTTGGTTTTTTGGTTTTATCCATATTATATTAGTAGAGATATTCATCCCCCGGGGGTCCCCGCCCGCCACCGAGCCCAACAAGGGAAAGTGCAACTGTCGGCGGGTCTCCAGCCGACGCACAATGGAGACTGCCCGAAAGATATACTCAAGGGGGTAAGCCCGATTGAACCGTTTGAGCCACCGCCTTCTATCACACCGTTGAATGCAGGGGAATACTGGCGTAAAGCACCTAATCAGCAGCAGAAGCTATAGCATGGTGCTCCGTATAGCAACCCGCATGTCAACAGTAGGATAGGGCTCAACGTGACAAGAGCCGATTGACTAGGCCGGTACGACTAGCCTCCCGTTTAGGTAGAAGTCAAGGCCGAAGTGGAGTGTTGGCACCAGTGAGCCGCAGCCCAAAGGGAACCTCAGCCTCCAGGATCCTCTTCTCCCCCGACACGGGTCTCCAAGCACGGCAAACACTTGGGATCCAAAGGACCAAAAAGTCACGAGTATTTTTAAGGACCAATCCAACATGGTACGACCTAGGTTAGCACAGCTCCTTAAAAACCGGACCAGTGAAAAGGCTGAACAACATATCTGCTGACATCAAGTCCTAATCCTGGACAAAGATGGCACCCGTCCGCTAGCCCACTCAGTCAGGGACTGAGCGGACTACCCACCTACGCCACGTGGAGGCCGGTGCCGGGTAGGCAGAAAGAGAGTCAGACAGAATCAGGAAGTTCCTTTCCCGAAACTGATAGGCATGCTTGAGTGCCAGCAGAATTGCCTGCAGTTCTGCACTAAATACAGAGGAATGTTCAGGGAGGCGGATCTAAATGGGCGTCTAGGATGGCGAGAAGACACTGCAGCCGCAGCCACTCTCCCATCCTCAGACTTTGACCCATCCGTATAAAGACGACAATAGCCAGGGAAAAATTGAAAGGAGTTCATTGAGGCTCTGTTGGTATATGGCTGGTGGGGTACAATCCTTCTTGTGGGCGGTCAAGTCCAGCAAGATGTCAGTAACTGGTAGTAGCCAGAGTGGAGTGATGTGTTGCAAAGATTTCAAAAATTTGTCAGCAGCCGAGGCTATAGCATGGGGCTTCGTATATCAACCCGCATGTCAACATTGGGATAGGGCTCAACGTGACAAGAGCCGATTGACTAGGCCGGTACGACTATCCTCCCGTTTAGGTAGAAGTCAAGGCCAAAGTTGAGTGTTTCAGCCACCAGGATCCTCTTCTCCCCCAACACGGGTCTCCAAGCACGGCAAACACTTGGGATCCAAAGGACCAAAAGCTCACGTGTATTTTTAAGGACCAATCCAACATGGTAAGATCTGGGTTAGCACAGCTTCTCAAAAACCGGACCAGTGAAAAAAAAAAAAAAGAACAACATATCTGCTAACATCAAGTCCTAAGCCTGGACAAAGATGGCACCCTTCTGCTAGCCCACTCAGTCAGTGACCGAGGAGACTACCCACCCTCGCCACGTGGAGGCTTGTGCCGAGTGGGCGAATTAAAACGAGACAAGAAATTTACTTAATACAAGAAGCAGCAAAGCCATGTCAAATCTCTAGTTCGTAAAGCACAGAAGCAAAATGCAGAACAAGTTACGTGTATTTTAAAGGACCAATCCAACATGGTAAGATCTGGGTTAGCACAGCTTCTCAAAAACCGGACCAGTGAAAAAAAAAGAACAACATATCTGTTAACATCAAGTCCTAAACCTGGACAAAGATGGCACCCTTCTGCTAGCCCACTCAGTCAGTGACCGAGGAGACTACCCACCCTCGCCACGTGGAGGCTTGTGCCGAGTGGGCGAATTAAAACGAGACAAGTAATTTACTGAATACAAGAAGCAGCAAAACCATGTCAAATTTCTAATTCGTAAAGCACAGAAGCAAAATGCAGAACAAGTTACGTGTATTTTAAACGACCAATCCAACATGGTAAGTGAATTAAAATTAAAACAAGTTTAAATCCAGCTAACTTACTTGTTACATAAAAAATTTCCGAAAGGTAAATATTCCCGAAGGTAGAAAGCCTTCACTTTCAAAGAAACTTGCATCTTTACTTGGTATAATAGATTGTTTTGTAACTATGAAATTTGTTATTAGGATTAAGGATTGGTTAATTGATTTGGGTGATGGTACTAGGGATTGGACAGTGACGTTAAAGCCTAATAAAGATAAAGTAACTGGAAGACGTCCTGTCAATTTGGCAGGACACACAGTACTAAACATTCATTTGAAAGAATTAAACACAACTGAAAATGTATACAATGGAAAGCCTTCAACTTTGTTTAGATGTGTGCCAACTGGAACAGTTCCCTAATGTGAAAGAGTAGTTGTTAGATTTCCTAATTTGCAGTTAAAAAAACTAGGTTATAGTTTCTTTGAATCATTTGTATTTATCTGTAACTAATCAGGATGTTAAACCAGTTCTAATGCATGTTTTTTTGTGTTGTGTTAGAAGTGAAATAAATTTTATTTTTGTTTAATAAAAATGAGTTTTTGCTCCAAAACGGAAAATTATACCACCTGCATGTTCAGTAAAAATGTTGAATGATTTTGGAGATTTGTATGATTTTGATAAAGGACAGGTATGAGAGGTGTATGGTTGTAACGACGGTGTTTTTAGTGTACTACTGAACTAAATTAAATTGTTACATATATATATACGTTTATGGAATGAGTGTGTGCGTGGGCTTTCTGCCAATCTGTATAAAGGTGGGTGTTCTATCTCTGTTTACTAGACTCTTTCATCCACCACACACGCGCTTACAAACAAGGACAAAGGCCACACAGTTATTTCTCTTTGCCCTCTTTAACTATTTCTCATACACTCATAACATACATTAAACCACACAATTCCCATCATATAAACCAATCTGCACAAATAACTAACAAGTGGCATATAGGTTATTCACAACTTCAGCGCTCACACATTCACTCGCTACCGTAGAGGTCGCTGTCTCTCTCGAGAGACGTCACTCGACTCCTCTTTATACTAGTGTCGACACAGTCAATATCACATTGACGACTTGACGGAGATTCCCGAACTGAATATTACTATTCAATGACTACTCACAGATTTAGAACATTCCTAGGCGTGAAATTAACGGCGCTAGGCGACAATAGCTACACTGACGGAACACTGCATGTGGTCCTGTAGCACGAATCTGTGGCTTACTTCGCTACCGTTGCTGCTCGTAGCACCAGTGATGGTAGGACGAAGGAGAGATGAAGGCTTGATGATGTCCGCATCTGGTCACGTACGTGATGCTCTCAGGACAGCTTCATCGGCCCTACACCAGGGGTGTCCGCTCCGTACCGGCCCCGCTGTATGCAATATACAGCTATCGAATTCTCTAGCCAGAATTCTTCCTCAGAGCCCTAGCGAAAACGACCGCTCGACTCGACTGGTATAGCATCTCTAACTGGCAATTATTCCCGATACTACACTGTCACTCCCACACGTGACACGTGAACATCGCTCACCTACATTACCGCACGTGAACATGGCTTATCTGTACATTACCGCTCGTGAACAATGCTTATCTCTACATTATTCGCATGTGTACATTCGGTCCAACTGCTAATGACGTCACACCATCGTCCGACCGAACCCTGCACTAAAGGCGTTCGTTACAATGGTCTTGAACTTGATTAAGTTGGATTGTACAGACGAAAGGTAATTGATGATGCAAAAGATGATGCAGAAAAGGATATCCTCAACTTAATCCTAAACTTAATCAGCTTCGTGATGTTACTGTATCTAGTTCTGTAAATAATGTGCTCTACATCTTAAAACATGTGGGTCATTAAAGGGTAGTTGTTCCTGCTCCTACTCCTGCTCCTGTAATTGTCTGGAACATAAAGTTCGAATTTAGTAGGCCTTGTGTAATTACTGGAGAAGATAACATAACATTTAGAAAAGTGCTTAATTCTGGGCCGTTGCTTGTGAGTCTTGTTCCGAACTATTCCGAAGAAAACAAAAGCAGAGATAAAAAAAAGTACAAGAGTATGAGAAACGAAAGTAAAAAGGCTATATCTGATCCACCTGTTGTGTTTACATCAGCAAACTTTACCATAGCTAGAGAAGCCACAATAGGTTTTGAAATTATTTTGCGACCTTTGGAGGGTGTTAGAGAAGCAGATATTGCACAGTGAATTAAATTTACGTGGGATAACTCAGTAATGGATTAAGCAAAAGGCTTTATTGCTATTAGAAAAGGCACAGATATAGAATTATTGAGCAGTAACCCTGCTGTTAAGGCAGTATATGATAAAACAAGTCTAGTTTTTCTAAATTACATAAACCTGGAACTAATAGATCTTGTTTCATTTTATTATGCTAGCAAATTATACACTCCTGAAAAGTTGCAAAATGTAATCACGGATTAAATTTTAAAAAATATTTGTCATAAAAAATGGTAAACTTGTATATGCAACTATGGCCTGTGCCATTTGCACCTGATGGAAGATTACCAGTTGAAAGTGCAGATTCGTTTTGTGTAATAAATATTAGAGATGTGTTAAAGTATTTGGAAGATAAAGAGGTAAAATATTCAAGATGTCAAAGACAGCACAACACAGTTTTTAATTCTATATAAAACACAACAATGGCTGCTGGTTGCTCTGTAGGGGGTGTAGCTTTATTTGCAAGAGGAGTGGGGAGTATTATTGGGATTGCAATTGAAGGCGTTAGAGCTGCCACATGTCTGGCATACTTTGGTTTGGAAGATCTTAACAAAAGATTTCATAATCTCAAGTTGCATAAGCATGAAGCATTAAGTACTCTTGTTGGAGCAAAGCTGAGCAGTATGAAACTTATTATCAGTAAAGCATTAGAGGGCAATAAAATTGATGATGATGAGTTTAAGAGATTGCAGGATGATTTGGCCACTTACAAGCAACAGAAGACTGAAATTTAAAATAAGATGCTTAGTCAACCCGTGAATGCTGAAGAACTAAACGTATTTATTTTAGAAGACGGAAAAAAGATAGGGATAAAAGAAACAAAAGAAAAAGTGCAAGGTCTTGTAAGCAAGTAAAGATAAGTTTTTCTTTACCTTTGTCATGCAATTCGCAGAGAGATGACATGCCACTTGAGCCTAGCAATTTAACACCATTGGCTCCACCGCCAGACCATTACTGAGAAAAAGTTATTTTCTTGTCAATATAACTTGGTAAAATTGACCAAGTAGTATAGGCACAGTGTCAGCAAGGGACAGAATTTCTCCTGTTCAGTAACAACAAGGGAACAAATTTTAAATTACTTCCCTTTGTTAGTACAGTTTTAGTATTAACATAGGAAAGAATTTAGGAAATTTAGGAAAGACAAGGAAATTACTTCCCTTACATCAGATCACTTACTTAGATTAACATTTATTTTTTCACTAAAATACACATTTCGTCATGAAAATAAATAGAAGGGTGTGCCAATAATTATGGTAGATAATAGTTCAAAGATGTGATTATTTGTTTTTGTCCAAAAATGTGATTTAATTCTTTTTTTCAAAGAAAATATACTTTTTTCAGTATTTACTTTTGACATCTGTTTAAAATTTACAGGATAGTGTATATATATATATGTATATATATATATATATATATATATATATATATATATATATATATATATATATATATATATATATATATATATATATATATATATATATATACGTTTGTATACATTGTGGATCCAGAGTCCAAAATAGGTCAGACTCACAATCCAGGGTAAAAAAATACAGATTTGTTCAATAGATAAAAGTGGCACAGTTGGAGTGCGCCTGATTTGATCAGTGTTCAGGTCATACTCCATAGGCAATAGATTTCCCTGTTCCCCATAACCCGCCCATCAGGGCCATCCCTGATCAACTCGGTGCTGTGGCCGTTAAACCGGAACTAAGTAACTAACATTGTGGGTCCAGTGAGTTCGAAATAGCTCAGGCGGTTAAGCACAAGAGCAGGAGAGCAAAGGGAATCTCTGGATCATGGGTTCGAATCCCCGTCCCTGTCCCGGTAGCTGGACTGGTAATCTAAGGGAAAAAGACCGGCTTGTTGAATAGCATGTCCGATGAAAGATCCTGTTAAATCAAAGTGGCACAGTTGGAGTGCACCTGATTTGATCAGTGTTCAGGTTGTACTCTATAGGTAATAGATTTCCCTATCCCCCAAAACCCGTCACTTTGGTGCCATGGACGTTAACTCTTAAACGTTTGCCTCCCTTGACATCGATGGAATTCCATCGATGCTTTCACAGTGGAATTTTCCACTGCTATGAAAAATTTAGAATCGTCTTTTTTTTTTAATTTCACTAATTTTATTAGTTGTATAGGGTTCACATTAATGTTTGAATGACTCCATGCTGTAAAAATACGAAATATATTAAAATAAAATAAAATAAATTCGCATCCTATCACGTACTTGCTCTCTGCAAATTCTTGTGCATTTGTGCTACGTTTACGTATTTCAGTCACTTTGTCTTCATGAGGATAGAACATACATTTATAAAGCAATTTTAACATACTTGGGCTTGTTTTGTCAGGAATTGTAGTGGCTTTCAGAATTAACTTCTTTTAGTGACTGTTGTACAGTAATAAAAAAATTTTCTTCTTTGCGACTATTGAATGTTTAATATTTTGCGGTAAAATAAAAATAAAATTTAGACATTGAACCCTTCTTCATGATTTACAGTGTAATTATTTCTTGTTGTTAGTGTGCCTGTTTGAAAGAAAATTCAATTTGCTTTCAACTGATATATAATATGTCTATAATATGTTAACACTTGCACTAGTTTTGTGTATTTTTAACCATTTACCTGTTGCGCTGTCAAAAATGCATACAATTTGCACGAACGTTTAAGAGTTAAACCCGAAATAACCAACCAACCATTGTGGGTCCAGAGTCCGAAATAGCTCAGACAGTTAAGCATATGAGCAGGAGAGTGAAGGGAATCGCCGGGTCTAGGGTTCAAATCCCCGTCTCCGCCCTGGTAGCTGGACTCGCAATCCAGGGAGAAAAGATGGGCTTAATAGGTCCTGGTAATTCAATGTGGCACAGTTGGAGTGCACCTGAGTTGATCAGTGTTTAGGTTGTACTCCATAGGCATTAGATTACCCTAACCGGCCCTTCAGGGCAGTCCATTATCACTTTGGTGCCATGGATGTTAAACTCTGAAAAAAACATTGTTGCTCTGTGAAATGGATGAATGGCTGTAAGATTACAAAGGTACAAATACTGTCAGGGGAGAGAAGTGTGCATGATTGACCAGTGATCATAGATCTACTTTGGTCAAAGCACACCAAAAAAAATATTTATTGGGATTTAACGCCAAGCAGAGGACTAAGGCCATCTCACGGCGGGATGGGTAAAAATCTGCTCAGCCAGACTAAAAGCAAGGTTGTAAGACAAGATGGAAATATATCTTAAAAATATGACAGGCTAAATGTCGCACAAGTTTTTAAAAGAAACATCTACAGACTCTCAAAAAGGGCGAAATAAAAAAATTTGCATAGTCTAGGAATGCTCAGATCTTGTTAAAAGTATTGCATTCTCTCAAGAAATTGAAGATTCTGTCCAGGGGAACATCCCGAAACAAAACATTCAAGGAGTCTGCTGTGAAGTGTTTATATTTCGTGTCAATTAGATCGACACACTACAAGAAAAAATGTCAAACAAAAAACAGCTCGTCACAGGCAAAACACCATGGACGCTCATCCTGTTTAAGAAAGTAAGAGTGCGTAACATACGTGTGCCCAATGTGGAGCCGAGTAAAGACAGTCTCCTCACAGCAGCTGCCGCAGCGGAAAGGTAGACTGTTGGACACCGTAGGAAGAGCTTCATACAGCTTGTTCTATTTCTCTTTGTCCCAATCGGACTGCCACTCACGGTGTATGTACGCACTAATCACAGGTTTAAATCACTATAAACAGTCTGTGTGTCAGGGACAGGGTCACTTCGGGCACTGTTGGCAGCAGAATCTGCGATTCTGTTGCCTTCGATGCCCACATGGCCCGGGACCCAAATAAAAATGTTGTCATAATATTTCTTCATCAAGTCTGTGTAGAGCTCTCTCATGTGACTAATATATGTAAGAAAATATCAAAAAATATTTTTCTTTTATCACAATTGAGAAGTGTGAGTGACATAAATACACGAAAAATGTTTTTTCATGCAAACATTAAATCTCATGTTGATTACATCTCCACTGTTTGGGATGGTAGCGGTGATGTGCATATCAAAAAACTAAATTTACTATACAAAAGAGCCATTAAACATGTAGATATAAGACCCATTCCTACCGATGTAAAACTGCAAAATCTCAAACTTCTTGGCCTTCGTCAACAACTCGTTTACAACAAGTGCATACTTATGTTTAAAATTCTCCACAAGAAAGCTCCACAGTATCTAACAGCTAAATTTACTCCACGACAGTGTGAAAGGTCCTCGAGGAACAGTACTCTTCGATTACCACTACCTCGCATTGACTTATTCAAATCAAGCCTAGCCTTTTCGGGACCACTTTTATGGAATTCACTTCCTCAACATTTAAAAACACTAACCCACCTTTCCTCCTTTAAAACAAAACTACACATATACCTGATGGAAACTGCTTAGATATATTATTTTTATCCTGTCATTCTGATGAAAGGTTATGTAAATGTATATATGTTAGTGCGTGCATTTACACGGCTGTAAAGGTGTGTGTATGTATTTTGATTCTTGGTACTTTGTGCTTGTTTTTGCTGTGCTATGATTTTTCTCCTATGTAATTTGTGCTGAGGAGTGTTACTTCCTTTTTTGTATTTGTTTATTGCTACCTTAGTAGTATCATTTTCTGTACTGCGTGTGTCTGTACTTATTTAGTTATGTTTTTTGTTTGCGTTAAATATTTTTTGTTTGTCTTTATTATATTTCATGTTGTAGAACGTTAGAAACGGCAAGTTTGAAAAATGACGTATTTGTATCTGTCAAAACTTCTACCGTTATGTAATAAAGTTTCATCATCATCATCTCTAATCTGCACCAGCTTTGGGTGGTCTGTGCCCGCACCCTGAAGGGCCTGCAGGGCAGAAAGAGAGTCAGACAGAATCAGGAATTTCCTTTCTAGAGACTGATAGGCATGCCTGAGTGCCAGCAGAATTGCTTGCAGTTCTGCACTTAATACAGAGGAATGGTCAGGGAGGCGGATCTAAATGGGCGTCTAGGATGGCGAGAAGACACTGCAGCCGCAGCCACTCTCCCATCCTCATCCTTATACGTGAGTATAAAATTTGACCCATCCGTATAAAGACGACAATAGCCAGGGAAAAATTAAAAGGAGTTCATGAGGCTCTGTTGGTATATGGCTGGTGGGGTACAATCCTTCTTGTGGGCGGTCAAGTCCAGCAAGATGTCAGTAACTGGTAGTAGCCAGGGTGGAGTGATGTGTTGCAAAGATTTCAAAAATTTGTCCAGGTCCACTCCGGCCGCCTGCAGATGAGGTCGGACACGGAAGGAAAGTGGACGTACAGCTCCCGGATGGGCATCGTAAACCTCCGCAAACAACGGGTAAAAACACAATCATAGGCAGGATTGTTTGGATGGGTCTTCAGCTTCAGAACGTAGCTGAGCATGAGGCGTATGCGGCGGAGCCTGAGAGAAGGCTCCCCTACCTTGGCATACATACTAGGAACTGGAGATGTCCTGAAGGCTCCCAGACATATTCGCAGACCTTGATGGTTAATTATGTTCAGACACTGTAGAACAGACTTGGAAGCCGAGCCATATACCACAGAGACGTAATCCAGTTTGGACCCAACAAGGGCCTGGTACAGTCGAAGTAAGCCAATGCGATCTGCAACGCAGTCAGTACGACCAACGACACGAAGAATGTCGAGGGCCTTCCGACAAGAGGTTCTAAGATAGTTAACATGGTTGCTGAAGGTCAATTTTTGCCAAAGATGATCCCCCAAACCTTGACCTCTTCGGCCACCTTAATTGGTACTCCAGCAATGCTCAGGCTAGGGTCTGGAAAAAAATTTCGTCTGGTTATTAAAATGTACACAGACTGTCTTGGAGGGCGAGAACCTGAATCCGTTGAGAGACACCCACCCTGGATGCTTTCAACGCACAGCTGCAAGCGCCTCTCAAGGGACGCAAGTCCTCGACCTCGTGCACACAAAGCAAAGTCGTCCACAAACAAAGAGCATTCAGAATCATCCTTGACGGCTTTAACAATGTTATTTATTTTAATGCTAAATAAAACAGGATATACAATGCTGCCCTGCGGGACAGCCATCTCCTGTTCAAATGAGTCGGAGAGGGTGGAGCCCACACGGACATGGAACGACCGGTTACACAACAATTGTGAAATAAAACGGGCAGGTGCCATTTAAAATCCATGTCCGACAAAACAGACATTATACCATATTTCCAGGTAGTGTCATATGCCTTCTCAAGATCGAAGAAAATTGCATAGACATGCTGCTTTTTGTCAAAATCATCTCGGATAACCGACTCAAAGAGTACTAGATGGTCAGTTGTACTACGGAAACGCCGGAAACCGCATTGGAGGTCTGTGATGAGACCATAGGACTCAAGATGCCACACCAGGCGGGCGTTGACCAAGCGTTCCATAGTTTTACATAAACAAGTTGTCAAAGCGATTGGCCGGTAGTTGCCGGGGTTGGAGGGATCCTTATCCGGCTTGGTAATTGACACAACCACAGCCTGGCGCCAAGATGGCGGAAAATGACCGGTTATCCAGATATGGTTAAAGGCCTTGAGAAGTACATGGAGTGAATCTTCAGGGAGATGTGTCAGGAACTGATAGTGGATGTTATCTAATCCAGCAGCAGAGTCATGACATTTCTGCATGGCTTGCTGCTATTCTGAAAATGTAAAAGGGGCATTATAGTCTTCCGAGTTATCCGATATAAAATCACAAGTACAAGACTCTCGTTTCTCCTTCTCTCTCTTGAAGAAAGGTGAATAATGCTCTGTTGAAGAATTAGGGGCAATAGTTGAGGCAAACAAATTGGCCACAGCCTCTTTATCCGTGACCACACTGGTACCATCTATAAGATGGCCGACATAAGCCGAGCCACCTCTGCCCCCAATTCTTCTAACAGCCTTCGAGACTTTTTGGGACGGATTCCTAGAAGATAAAGAGGAGACGAAGCGTCTCCAGAAAGCACGGCGTTCACGTTTAAAAATGTAACGGGCTTTCGCACTCAGTCTTTTAAAGGTTAAAATATTCGCTTGGGACGGATTACGAAAAGCACGTCGCTGAGCAGATTTGTGCGTTTTTTGTGCCTTGCGGCACTCTTCATTGAATCATGGTACGATCGGCTTCCGAGGGAGTGATATGGAAGTTCTAGGGATGGTTCCACCTGCTGCGTCCAACAAAATAGAAGTAAATCAAGAAACAGGTTCTTCAGCTGACATGACCACCTCCTCTGTAAGAGAGACTGATATAGGGAGGCGAACAGAGGCCAGTTAGCTTTTCTGAGATTCCAGCGCCCCACTGGCGAATCCTCCTCACAGCGGACTGATCACAGGACTACTTGGAAGTGCTCACTACCACACAGGTCGTCGTGAACCCTCCAGTCAAAGTCCAGCATGAGAGAAGGATCACACACAGTGAGGTCTAGAACAGAACTATATCCTGAACCTGGGTTAGAGTACGTAGGTGAGCCATCGTTAAAGACACATAGGTTAAGGTGAGAAAAACATCTTGTAACATCTGACCTCTTCCATCATAGTGGTAACCACCCCAAAGGTGAGCGTGACCGTTAAAATCTCCCATGAAAATAAAGGGAGGAGGCAGCTGATCTACTATCTTAAAAATTATTATTAATACAGACCCGCAGCGGGGTGGCATGTAAACAGCATGTGGTTATGGTATTCTTTAAGGTAATCCGAGCTGCGACAGCCTGAAGACAGGTGTCGATGCTGACGCGGCTACATAAAATTTGGCTACGAATGAGAAGAGCCACTCCACCCGAGAGGTTCTCCGATTCACAGCCTTTACGTAGAACGGTAAAACCATTAAAGGACACAGGGTCAGAAGTCTTTAGGTAAGTCTCCTGAAGAGATATTACTGTTGGGTTATAGAACTTGACTAAAAGACATAATTCCTCAAAGTTAGCTTGAAAACCATAATTCCACTGAAGCAGAGAGTACATGATTATGTCTTATCTGGTGTTGAAGTGTTTTTCCCCCTTTTTCCTTTACCTTTGAAGGAGTTGAAGAAACAGAGGGGGGGGGGGGGGGGGGGGCCGACTCCCGGGCCTCCTCTGGTTCTTCAGAGAGGAAGGGAATGGCGCTGCCGCAGCATCACCAACGACAACTTTCACCCCCTCCATCCGCTCCTCTAGTGCAGCATATTTGTTTCGAAGGGGGACATCAGTGTTCCCCTTTTGGGCCCGTGCGCACAACGGTCCCATAGATTTCTTAAACTTCTGGTCCTGGGCAGCGTTCCTGCCACTAGAGTTAGCGGCCTTACAACGCTGACCAGAGCCAGAAGCCTTTGGAGTTGACAGACTAACAGGTGTGGGTGGGGGCTGAGGATTGGGGCAACAGAAGGCAACACAACCGGACCGGCAGTGTCCGCCTTCTGCGTTCCCTGGCTCCTCGTCACCACCGGAGGATGGTTTCTCTCCAGGGGCGAGAGGAGCCGAGGCTCCGCCCCCAACCAAGAAGTGGGGGTTTGACATGAAAAGTCTTTGGTGGGGCGCTGGCCTGTCACCAGTGCACTGAAAGTATACACAGAGGTGTTAGAGGTTGGGGCAGCAGCAGCTGCACCAGGACCTTCAACCATTTTTTTGTCATCCAGAAAGGACAGCCTCTTCTCCACACGCACCTGCTGAATCTTACACTGGGATATCCAACGAGGGCATTTATTATCCAAAGCCATTTGCGTCCCCTGGCAATTCACACACAGGGGGGTGGCTGTGCAGGACTCAGCAGAGTGTCCAGACTTAGTGCAACGGGCGCATGCAGCCTCTGCCTGGCGGCATGTCTTCTGCCCATGGCCATACTTTTGGCACTTAAAGCGCCGGAGTGGGAGAGGGACGTACTTTTTCACTTTCAGTTAGTTGTAACCTCCCCAGATGGTAGTAGGAGGGGTGGGGGTGCCAAACGTCAGGATGACGATAAGGATACGTATCTCCCTACCACCTTGCTTGGAAGCGAAGTGCCTGACGTAAGTCACCGCCTGAGACTTAAGGTTCCGTACAAGTTCATCGTCTGACAGTTCTGCCAAAGCTTGATCCTTGATTACGCCTCTTGACGAATTCATTGTTTTGTGGGGTGTAACCTCCACTGGAGTGTCTCCGATGGAAGAGAACCTCAGCAGCCCACTGGAGTGTGCCCGGGTACGGCACTCCACCAGCAAGTCACCAGATCTGAGGCGCTGTGCCTCAGGCCTGCCAACACGGCTCCTGAGGGTCTCCCCCACCAGAAATGGTTTCAGCTTGGAAACAGGTTTGTCTGTCATCTTGCTATGAAGAATGAGGAAGCGAGGCCATACCACCGACGCCTGAGGCGTCGCCTCCTTACAGTCCGAGTCACTGTCATGTTCAATGTGGGTGGCTATGTGCCGCTTCTGTGTAAGTTTTTTTTGTGTATGTTTGCCATATTAAAATAGTGGAGATAATCATCCCCCGGGGGTCCCCGCCCGCCACCGAGCCCAACAAGGGAAAGTGCAACTGTCGGCGGGTCTCCAGCCGACGCACAATGGAGACTGCCCGAAAGATATACTCAAGGGGGTGAGCCCGATTGAACCGTCTGAGCCACCGATTTCTAACACACCGTTGAATGCAGAGGAATACAGGCGTAGAGCACCTAATCAGCAACAGAGGCTTTAGCATGGTGCTTCATATATTAGCCTGCATGTCAACAATGGGATATGGCTCAACGTGACAAGAGCCGATTGACTAGGCCGGTACGACTAGCCTCCCGTTTTTGCAGAAGTCAAAGCCAGAGTGGAGTATTTCAGCCACCAGGATCCTCTTCTCCCACGACACGGGTCTCCAAGCACGGGAAACACTTGGGATCCAAAGGACCAAAAGCTCACGAGTATTTTTAAGGACCAATCCAACATGGTAAGACCTGGGTTTTGTACCGGACCATTGAAAAAGACTGAACAACATATCTGCTGACATCAAGTCCTAATCCTGGACAAATATGGCACCCCTCTGCTAGCCCACTCAGTCAGGGACTGAGGGGACTGCCCACCCACGCCACGCGGAGGCCGGTGCCCAGTGGGCACAAAGGAAAAAAAAAATAGAAAAGAGGGGGTGTGTTAAGAAAGTGACTGGAAAAATGCATATGGACCCCCCCCCCCCCAACTGTTCCAGCCCCTTGGTGCATGGAAATTTTAATCTAAGTGCCCCCAAGGTGTGTGTGTGTGTGTGGGGGGGGGGGGAATGGGGGTGGGGGTGGGGCAGACTTTTAGCCGGTGTGGACAGCTGTGTTTGTCTTGGCGACCTCTTTAAAACATTTTCGCCAATACTGCAGGAAGGCACGAACTTTTGCCTACCTACGATGACAGGCACATTTTACTTTGTGTGTCTGTACGTCTGAGTGTGAAAAATCACTGGGCAGGTCTGGGGTGTGACGAAAATCATATTGGCCAGACCACACAACAAACTCTCACAGAAGGGTTGAGTTGCTGGCTAAAACTGGGTTATCACATCCTCTGTGAGAGCTAGTGGAAAAGGGCCACAAGCAGACTTTTGTTATTTTTTTACCATTTTTATGGTAACATGTATATTTTACTTAAAATCTCGCACAGCTCTCGACAGCGTTCGCCGCGACAGTCCTTTCCCGAGCGTTATGGGCACAACCCCCCCCCCCCCACCCACCAACCAGAGAAAGAAAGAAAGAGAGGACTGAAGCTTCATTAATAAAATGACTGAGTTAACCCTGAAAAGACACGACCCTTCTGAATAAAATATGCACAGCAGTTACAAGGTATTCACCATGTCGCAATGTTTTTGACAACATTTTCAAAACTTTTTCAAATCTTGAACTGCTAGATCGATATGCACCAGACCTGACTTAATATTCACACAAAAAATTTTGACCTTAAGAAAATGCACATCGAAAATCATGCCCCCCCCCCCCCCCAAATGCAAATTGGTTTTAACAGTGAATGCGAATAAAGGACAATACAGCCAATCCCCCAGCATCTCCTTACAGAGAGAGAGAGAGAGAGAGAGAGAGAGAGAGAGCGGCTTTGTCATCAAGAAATAGACTTTTATTTCAAGAGCAATGTGTCTGCTTATCTTACACACACACACACACACACACACACACACACACACACACACACACACACACACACACACACACACACACACACACACACACACACACACACACACACACAGGCACATTTTACTTTGAGTTTAGTTGAAATAAAAGTCCAAGTAATTAAAGACTTGGGTCAACTTCTTGTAACAACTTATGGTAAGTAATTGATTGTTCTTATCTTAAGTAATTAATAACTTTTTATAACAACTAATTTTCAAGAAGTTGCAGAAATTACCTTTAAGTTGTACGTGAGTATAAAATTCTACTCGGCCCCACTGCGTACTGTATTGAAGAAATGTAATGTCACCATTATTTGTTGCCATACTAAGGCATTCAGCTGTGTAACACGGGTCACAGGTGGGGCTTACAAAATGACACGCGCCACACAGACCCGTGCCACACCTACTCGCTGAGAGGAGACTGATTTAAAACGTATAAGTTTCACTTGAGTGGTGTCTTGACACAGACACCAGTCTACTTCTTATTGACAAAGCCGGTCTCTCTCTCTCTCTCTCTCTCTCTCTCTCTCTCTCTCTCTCTCTCTCTCTCTCTCTCTCTCTCTCTCTCTCTCTCTCTCTCTCTCTCTCTCTGTAAGAAGATGCTGGGGGATTGGCTGTGATGTTCTTTATTCCCATTCACTGTTAAAACCAATTTGCATTTGTGTGTGTAGGGGGGGGGGGAGGTTATGATTTTCGATATGCATTTTCTTAAAGTCAAATTTTTTGTGTGTGTGAATATCAAGTCAGGTCTGGTGCATATCGATCTAGCAGGTCAAGATTTGAAAAGGTTTTGAAAAATGTTGTCAAAAACATTGCCACATGGTGAATACCTTGTAACTGCTGTGCATATTTTATTCAGAAGGGTCGTGTCTTTTCATGCACAGAGTGTCAGCAACGGGTGGTGTGATCGTACATAGTAACATTGCGACAGCGGTCATATGAGCTAATTAAGAGAGAGAAAGAAAGAGAGGTTTTAAGTATTATTAACACAATGACTGAGTTAACCCCTTAATTATTAATATGCGAAGGTTCATAAAATTGTGGATGTTAAAAAGCAATGATTTAGGGGGTAAATTTCGACGGTATTTAATCTGTGCGGGGAACATGGATAATGAGGATTCAAAAAGTGATAATTAAGAGGTTAACTCAGTCATTATGTTAATGAAGCTTCAGTCCTCTCTTTCTTTCTCTCTCTCCCACCTCGTCGCATGTGATAGCCAGTTGGTGGTGGGTGTCTCTCACAGCTCTCATCGGGGGTGTAGACAAGATCGATGTCACTCGAAACCTTCCCTCCTCTCCCGTGTGTCTCGCTCCGCCGTGTTACCTTCCCCTCTCCGACACTGGGAAACTTAGGTGGGGTTAAATACCTTTTAGTACCCAGTGTCACCCTGGTCAGGGTGGGTTTTCCCATCTATTCTGGGGCATGTGTTTCTGTCTACCCTTGGTCCATTCACCTGTATTTTCCTTTTTTAAACTCTACCTACTGTCTGCGCTAACGGTAGCTCTTGATGTTGGCTGTGTGTTGCTAAATGGTCTTAGGTTAATTTAGCAATATTACACCGGCTGGCGGTATCATTCAATATTCTGTTTATGTTTTGGTTTTTTTTTCCACAAGCAGTGCAGGCACGTCCTGAGAAAGTCTTGTTGCTGTCGGGATGTTAAGTAATATACAACCAACCTCTCTCCGGTCTTCCGCCATTCCCGCTCATCTCTGGTACCTACTTCCCTTGTGGGGTCGCGGTCTCGCTTTTCTGGCTATGTTTTTCTGCCTGCTCGCGCTCCCGCTCCTGCGACCGTCTTGCAGGCCCTCGATGGCGCTCCATCTCACCTCACCGTCGCCACCATGACTTCCGCCAACTGACTGGGATGCGCGACGTCATCTCTCTCTCCCAGGCTCCAGTACGATTGGTGATGCGTCACCCTCCCGCCCAGCGGACTCTACATCCCGCCCCTTCCTCCCGGCGCTGTCACTCTGGTGCCCTTTCGCCACATGCGAGCCGTTTGTCTACCCGGCATTCGCCCGATGGTTACCTCAGTCCGCCCCCTTTGGGGGTCCTTCCTACCGCCGCGGAGGACATCCTTAGCATCGATTCGGAGGACTCAGCTTCTGCCCTTTGTGCCTGGTACTCCCTTTCGTCGGCCTCGGACACCTCGGATAGACGCTCTGCTCGTTTGGTGTCGTCCCACGCCTCCCGCTCCCGGCCGGGTGCTTGTCCCGTTAGCACCCCTTCTCTTGCATCCGCCCTCAGCGTCCCGAGAAGAGACTCGGCTCGTAACCTAGATGAGGCTGTTCCTTTGATCTACACCCTCTTGCCACGGGACGTGTCCACCGTCCCCGTCGCTCAAGAGAAAACCATCGGCTCTGGTGGATGCTCACCATCAACCAAAGTGTTTAAAATCTCTTCCTCAGCCCCCGGAGGTTCGAGACCTCTCGGAGGTTTTTAACGATCATCTGCAGCACCACAAGTTGCGGGGAAAGTTTTTTTTTTCTGACACTCGGTGGCCATCGGACTTGCACACCAGGTTCCACCAACTTTGGTACTCCGAGCATTCCCAGTATTTCCTTTGCCTTCTCCCGCTATTTGACGCCGAGGTTGAATTGTAGGCGGGTGTTTCGCAGGAAGCGCGGAGGTGGGTACCCACCGGTATCAACAAGACGGCAGCCTTGGTCTGGAATTCCCTCGCTTGTGCAGGCTTCCTCTAGCTAACCACGCAGGCCGTGGTACGCTGTACGGACGAGGACACAGGGCGCTCCAGTGCGCCTCGTTTTTGCGACCCTTGCGCGGTAGCTACGGCAGCAAATCGGGCGGCGTATTTAGCCTTGGCTAACTCCTTAGCAGCGGTGGCGGACTGCGATCTTATACGCCGAGATGGGGCCCTGAAGAGTTGCACGGGCATCCCTCCTGCGGTCAAGACTCAGCTCCGCCAGACTCTGGTTGATGGATCCCTCCTGTTTGGCCCTACGTGTCAGTTGGTCAAGGAGTCGGCCAAAAACCTGTGGCCTCGTGCTGCTTAGATCGACCGTTCCCGGTTTCAAGCTTCCCGCAAGGCCGTGGGTCACGCCCTGCGGAGTTTCAGACCCTCCTCTTGCTTTGCTTCCCGATGCTCCTCAGCAGCCAGAAAACAGCCGTTCTTCGGTTGCTTGCGCCCTATTCCGCCCGTCCATTCCTCTTGGCCTCGGACGGCCAGGAGGTTTGGACGAGGACGGGCCCAGTGACTCGCCGTGTCTGCCCCCGCCGACGTTGTCCGGGTCTCCAGTCGGCGGGAGGCTTGCCTCACACAGCGACCAGTGGCGGTCACTGTTCCCGGGCTACCTTTGAGTTCTCTCTACCGTCACGGCAGGGCAGCGAATAACGGTTTGTCAACCCCTGCCTCTGCGCCGCGCCCCGCTATGGACTCGGGTCCTTGCCGACCCCGACAAGGTCGAATCTGCGAGATCATGGCTTTGCTCCAGAAAGCCGCCACGGATGTGGTCACTCGGCACAATTCGCTGGCCTTCTACAGCCAACTTTTTTAGTTCTCAAACCAAACGGTCTATGGCGCCCAGTCATAGACACTAAACGAGTTTATTTTGGCTCCTCCCTTTCGTATGGAGACAGCACGGCGTTGAGGGCCGCCATTCAGCCCATGGACTTTGCCATCAACCTCGACCTCGAGAATGCATACTTTTTCGTCCTTATTCACCCGTCGGCGCGCTGCTACTTGCGCTTTGCCTTCCGGGAATGGTATACCTGTTCCGTGCTCTCCGTTTTGGTTTAAACATCAGTCCCTGGGTCTGTACACGGATTGTCGACGCCGTGATGGTCAAGGTCCAGCAGTCGTCTTCCAGGCCTTCGTCTAACTGCCTGGACGATCCTCTGCTCCGCAATCAGGTATCCCACCGGCAGAAGGACACGAATTTGCAGCTAGAACTTCTTCACCACCTTGGGTTCTTGGTCAAATTGGGAAAGTCGTACCTCTCGCAGGTTCATCCACTTGGGTATGGAGTTCCTGACAGACACCAACACGGTACGGCTGCCCGCAAAGCGCAGCCGGAAGTTGGCAGAGCTAGAGTTGGACGACCGACAGAGTTGGCAGAGTTGAACGACCGACCTTTTGGGCCTCGTCACGGAGCCTCCTGTGTAACTACCAACCCCACGAACAATGCTGAAACAACCCCGGCAGAACCTTTACCAACCTTGCCCGGAGAGGCATGGCTTTACACCTGGAGGTTGTGCCCTCACAGCAAGAGGCTTCTCACATGCAGCAGTGGAGGCTATTGCTGCGGCCCGCAGACCTTCCAACCGCAAAGTGTATGAAGGCAAGTGGTGGGTCTTACTGTCCTGTTGCGAAGCTCGACACCTTTCCTCTACGGTACTGACGATGTCACAACTTGTCGAGTTCTTTTTTTTTTTGCTTTTCGAGGAACAGAATTTGACACCTATTACCCTCAGGGGTTATCTCTCCATGATCGCTGACACCTACCGACATTTGGGACGGACAGATCCGGGCTCGTGTAAGGTTCTAGCGGACCTGATGACACATTTCCAGCTGAGGCGACCAGTCTCGCCCTCGTTGGTGCCACATTGAGACCGCCCTTGGCTTAACTCAGCCTGGTTTGAGCCCTTGCCCCTGGCACGGCTAGCCAACGTGACCTGGAAGACCTACTTCCTCCTTTCTCTGGCTACGGCAGCAAGAGTTATCACGCTTCATGCTTTTTCAGTTAAATATATGTTAAATAAATATTTATACATGTTAAATAAATATGGCCACGTTCTTTTAACCTCGACCACATAAGCTTGGTCGTGATCCCGTCACCTTGACCCATGATATTTACTGTGAACACGTGACATTCACCTTGACTCCATGACCTTTACCCTGACCTTGACCCGTGATCTTGACCATACCCCTTGACATTGATCCCCATGACCTTGAGCTTGACTCAACCTTGATCTCGTGACTTTGACCTTGATTCCATGACCTTGGACTTCACCTTGATTGGCGACCTTAACATTAACCCCGTGACCTTGACCCATAACTTGACCCCATGATCTTTACCTCGACCCAGTGACTTTGACCCCACGACCGTGACCCCATCACCTTGTCCCCATGACCTTAACACTGACCCTGTAACCTTGCCTAAGTGACCTTGATCCGTGACCTTGCTATGTGACCTTGATCCGTGACCTTGCCTCAGTGACCTTGAGCTTGTGACCTTAACCCCATGGCCTTGCGATGAACATGCAATTCACTTATTTTTAAAATAAGCTCGGTCATTAAGATAGGACACATTTTTAAATTTCACTTTTTCTCAAAATACAGTTTGCGGTTTGAGTTGAGACAGCGTTTTGTGATAGCTGTGGGCGTTGATGTTTGAAAAAGATATGATTTAGACATGGGCTTGATCTTAATGGGAGGGCCGGTTTTCAAATTGCACTTTTCCTATCTCTCTCGTGCAGACGTATGTCTTTCGCAGTTGGGTGTGTTAACAATTAAAGTAAGGGTTTCAGAAAACACAGGTCCAAACTGATAGACCAACACAGTCATACCTGAAGATTTGATTATGATGGTGTGGCTGGCTCTCCCAAACACAGACTGTCTTGAGGGGTTTTTCAGCGTGCAATTGGCAATGACCACTTTGTCTCCAAGGTTTATTTTAAAACTACACTCGGGCATGGAGTTTCCACCAATGCATTGCACGTTTTTCCAGTCGACAAGGGGTTCAGGACTGGCTTCGGTGGAGACGCAGGTCAGGGTCACAGTCGGACTGGTCTCGCCGTCTGTGAAAAGCTGTTCTGGCCCGTGGATGAATGTGTCTGCATCTGTGGGGCCATCTGCACAACACAGTCAGCGCCATATAGTGTAGTCAGTACCGCCAACCATTCTGCAAATTGCCCAGACTTAACCCATTCAGTCCTGACGCACTACAGCAGGAGATGACTGGCCATGATAATTCAAGGGTAGTGCCAGATTAACTTGTCGCCTGTCGGCGCCAAGATAATCTGGCACTACCTTTGAATTATCATGGTCGATCCATCTCCTGCAACAAATGCTTAGTCCTTAGATGACGCCTCCCAAATTTGGGAAAACAGTGCGTCGCGCGGGCTGAATGAGTTAACAGAATCAAAATCAAACAATACAAGTTTAAAAAGAAGCCGGACGCGGACCAATGAGCAAACTGTTTGCAGTTCCGTGAAGACCAGGCTCTGAGACGAGTTTAGGCTGGAATGCTTCAAAGAATCTCAAAAATGCAAATACGGTAGAATTAAACTGAGGCTGGCTTCTGCGCGTTCAACACATAGTTCGGGATAACATGGGCGGGCACTGTAACAGTGTAGTAACAAAGTAGGATTACTTCACGTCTAGCAACGCTAGCATTGCTATTGAACGCAGCCGTCTCTCTCTCTCTCTCTCTCTCTCTCTCTCTCTCTCTCTCTCTCTCTCTCTCTCTCTCTCTCTCTCTCTCTCTCTCTCTCGGGAGTTGCTTGCCCTTGGCAAGGTGGCGACACGAAATTTCTGGCGTTTAGAAATTTAAATATTTTTGCTGTCAAACAACGACAAAATGTCCGTCACCGGACTCCCGTCAGCTGCAGAAACTGTCCTGCAGGCTGTACTGTCCAGCCATCACACGACATCATGGAAATTGACCGGGGAAGGGACTAACCTGGTGTTTGTACGACGGCTGTGTTCAGCGGACAGGGACCAACAACAAACCGACATTACACCGACCGGCTACTGGCGACGAAAACCACCGTCACAGGTGCGCAGAGATTTACGGAGGGTAGAGGCAAGAAACAAGGTAGGCAGTGTGCCTAGCAGTGACAATTTATTGGATGACACAAACGTAAAAGAAAGAGAGGTTTACACGGACACTGATAATTACAATCAAGAATGTACAAATGGCAGTACACTACAGTACACGAGAATCATCACCCAGCCAGACAACACACCGTGTAGTGATCATCCAGAGCACGTGCAACAGCATCGCCGTTAGTTGAGAATCACGAGATCACGGCACACATGGAAACTGGAACACCAACAGAGACAGTGCACGCATGTACCGCTGATGTTGATAATATTAACTGTGCTAAACCTGAAACGGGCGTGTGTGACACAGAAATCAGAGATGCAGAATCACGTGGCTTTGATCCCGAACAAGTGTACATGTTTGTCACCTCTTAGACCGAGTCAACAAAACGTAAACTAATGAACACATCGAGGAACCAAAGACTAAAGAAAGTAGTTTCTCACGAAAAGAATAGAAAGAACTATTTAGTGTCTGAGAGTGACGAGTTGGTGCTTATGTACGACATTCGTATCTCGGGGACTGTGTGTTATGAAGTCAAGTGTAACCCAGTGACCGGCAGAGTTTTGGAGATGGTGTTTGCTCTTGGTATTCTGCCGGCTGTCAGTGACAATGAGTATAAACAGGACATTCAACGCATGCAGCAAGATTTGCTTGCCTTGGCCAGGATTACACAGTGCTACCTGGCTAGGGCAGGCAAGTCTTGTTGAACATTAGCATACACAGAAAGTTTTTGTTCAGATTAATTAGTTGTCATTTCGTTTTCCCGGACAAGTTATGTGACTGCGATTTCTGCCTGTGCGAGATTCTAGGATGCTCAGTGTATTCACTGGACCCATCATGTCGCGGATTCATGAACATGACGAACTGAACTTTAATGATATGGCTTCCATGTCATTGCAAATCCCCACCCCTTCCCCAACCCCACCCTAAATCCCCATTATACCCCAACCCCTCCCCTGTGATTTTTTGTTTTATTGTGATTCTCGTCGCTGTATTTTGCTGATGGGCTGATGTCTGAAGCAATAAACCATTTCGAGTTTCGATTTTTTCTCTCTCTCTCTCTCTCTCTCTCTCTCTCTCTCTCTCTCTCTCTCTCTCTCTCTCTCTCTCTCTCTCTCTCTCTCTCTCTCTCTCTCTCTCTCTCTCTCTCCCCCTCTCCCTCTCTCTCTCTCTTTTGTCCCGTACTAGGTGTTGAACGAGCGGAGGCCAGCCGCAGTTCAAAGTCTACCGTATTTGCATTCTTGAGATTCTTTGAAGCATGCCAGCCCTTAACTTCAGCCATAGGCATCAGCTTAACACGAAGAATGGCTTGCTTTATTTACCCCGCCCCAAGACAGGTATCTACAAATCAAGCCTACTATTTTTAGGTAGTTCTGTATGGAACTCATTGCCCTTGAACATTAAATCATTTTCAAGTAAACGTAAATCCAATTTTAAACGTGCTTTGCACACTCACTTCCAGTCAGCATGACTGATAAACACAATACTGCTGATAACGCGTAAAAGTCAAACATTTTCTCTTTCTCCATACATTTGCTAACTGAACGTCTATTGTATTGTCGGTATAGTTATTGATGTTGCTGATTCTATGACACTGTCTTAGATGTGAATAAGATTAATGTGGTGTTTAGGCGAGGGATGAGTGATAAACATATTTTAAACGAAGGGAGAGATAACTGAATGCGTGGGTGGGTGGGTGGGGGGGGGGGGAGTGGTTTCCGGTGGTAGTCAAAGTACTGTGTATAATTAGGAGGGGGATTTTCCGACTGATGAGAGATGGCGGTTTAGAGTAGAGATGGAGGGTGGCAAAGTCTGGAAGCAGTGGCAAGGCGTAGGCGAGAATGAGAGATTGGGTGGAAGAGATGAGAGTAGGGCGGTACAGGGGTGACTAAGAAACGGTATCGAGAAGTACACCATTCTGCTAAAGCCGCAGCCGCAAGCGACAGCTAGAATCTTTACAATTGCTAACTGAGCGTCTATTGTATTGTCGGTATAATTATTGATGCTGCTGATTCTATGACACTGTCTTATATGTGCATAAGATTAATGTGGTGTTTATGTGAGGGATGAGTGATAAACATATTATTTTAAACGGAGGGCGAGATAACTGACAGTGTTTTAGCTCTCGCTTGAGGCTGCTGCCCTAGCAGAATGACTGGTGTACTTCTCGGGACCGTTTCTTAGTCACCCCTGTACCGCCCACGCATCTACCTTCCCTACTCTCACCCCTCCCACCCATTCTCGACTATAGTGGTTATGTTCTGGGAAGTGTGCCTGGGTCATTCTGCTAGGGCAGCAGCCGCAATCGACAGCTAGAATTTGAGTCTGCTAGGGCTAGAACTTGAAATGGCTCACAAATCTGCAAGAAAGAAGGCATTAATTGATGGGAAATAGTGAGATGGACCATATTTTCAGTGACTGGGGCCTCGACGAAGAGGTGCAGAGTGCCCTGATCAGGGATAAGTTCATCTCCAGGCAGGCACTACTACTAATGTCTGACAAAGACATAGAATCTCTGGTGCTGAAACGTGGGGACAGAGCAGTGCTCCGTGCAGCTGTGGCCAAATTCCAGGTGGACAGCGGGGGTGGCCCACTGTGCGGCGGACTGGGAGTGGTAGCGGACAATAGCGGCAGGAGAGCGCCACAGTGCCTGCAGTACGCCATATGCAGTACACACCACAGCGGTGCGGGACTGGATGAACTTTTGCGCGACAGCCTGCGCGTCAGTGGCAACAGTAGCGGGGGTATTGCGGCAGCAAAAGGTGGGCCCCACAGTTACTTATAATAGACTTTCTGTCTTCAGCAGCAGTGGCAGAGGAAGAAGTGGCACTTAGGGGAGGTGTCACTATAAGGGTGAACATCAAACCAAAGTTGGACAAAGTCTCCCCCGCCCCCTGGATAGTGGCAAACGGTCGTATTATGTAACAGTAGCGGGGATCTTGCGGCAGCAAAAGGTGGGCCCCACTTACGTATAATAGACTTTCTGTCTTCAGCAGCAGTGGCAGATGAAGAAGTTGCACTTAGGTGAGGTGTCACTATAAGAGTGAACAGCAAGCCAAAGCTGGACAAAGTCTCCCCCGCCTACTGGATAGAGGCAAACAGTCGTATTATGGCGACTCTTATGGACAAACCCCTACCAGGTTTCACGCCGCACTCCTACCTCAAGTACTCGGCAATGGTGGGGGAGTTGGCGGCCAGATACACCTGACAAAGTGTCCTGCAGTTCGACAATGATTATTGTCAGGGGCAAGCGGCCGACGGATTCCAGTGGGGCACGGACGCCCCAAACCTGTCCACGTGGTGCTGCGCGACCGTACTGCGCAATCGACGATGCCCGCTGGCTCACCCGCTCGCAGAACAGGAGGAGGGACGGCCGGACCCCGCTCACAACGCTCCATCGGCCCCTCTGGCAGGGAAGTGTGCCTGCAGTATAACAAAGGTTACTGCACCTAGGGCGCACGCTGCCAGGTGGACCATGTGTGTGCCACCTGCGGAAGAGATCAACCAGCGCGGGATCATCGTGACACACCTGCAGCAGCGGCAGGTGTCAAACACGGGACAGCCTATGACACAGCGCAACAGGTTGCACAAGGCAAGGTAGGCCTCACCCATTCTAGCACTTCTTACCATAGCCCTTATCCTGCACTAAGTCCATACAACTGTCAACTGTTAGGTTCTGGAGCGTCCACTAGTTCAAAGCTTTTAGTCTGGCAAAACGAATTAGCTTCTGATAAAGACAAAAACTTTCTCCTTGAAGGTATTGAACATGGTTTTTGTATCACGGACAAACATCAGACTGTTAGCCCTGTAGAGCAGAAAAATCACACATCTGTCTTAATAAACAGAGTAGCGGTAGAAAAGGAGCTCATCGATCAGAAAAACAAAGGTCATTATATTGTAGCATCTCAAAAACCAACAGTAATAAGTGCTCTGGCAGCGATCCCAAAAGATGACAATAGCATACGCCTGATACATGACGGCAACAAGCCTGTAGGCCATGCAATGAACGATTACTCAGTCCCTGAGACAGTAAAATTCCAGACGCTAGCGGACGCGTGCGGACTAGGCAAGTCCGGCTACTGATGCGTGAATGTTGACCTTTACCGATCTGTGTGTATCCATCCAGATAATTACCAAGTCACAGACCTAAAATGGATGCTTAACGGCAAGCAGAAGCCGACATACCTGTTCGATAGTAGCTTTGGTAGTAACTTGATGTGGGCCCTTTACACTTTCACAGACTCTTTCAGGCAGTTCCAGATGTATGATACGGCGCGGCATGACAGGGATAGAGAGGGGGGTTGTGGGTGGTTTTGGACAATTTATATCGATTCCAATTTTCCACGATTTTTGATCACAAATCGCTCGTTTAATAACAAACCCCGTTTTTCTAGGTTTCTCCTTATTTTTTTCAGTAAAATAAAGGTTTCCAAAATCAATGACATTTAAAATTATTATTTTTTATTATAAAATGAATCAAGACGAATTACTTCTTCTCAATGATATCAATGCTGTAGAAAACAAAGACTTAGACTCGAAAAAACAGCATCTTTTGTCTGTTGTTGTTTCTGGAAAGTCAAAAGCGTATCTCGGAAAACAATACATGACAGAAGACATAGAATCCCTCACCGCTGACGAGCTAATCAAACTTCATGCTAAATATGAAAACCACATTGCTTCACTAATGACTCGTGATTTGAGTCGATCTCTTGTATGTCTATACACAAAAGCAGTGAGTCACTTTCTACCTGTGGATAGTGACAGCCTATCACACGACCTTGAAAGCAATCCTATTGTTTCAAGTTCAATTGGCAAATTAGCATGTGTCATGTTTTACAAGTTTGGAAATTACCTTGCACCTGTCGTAACATTACTAGTTACTGGGAGCCATATTGATTTCTCAAAAATAAATTTTACTGCAGAAGAAAATGGACGAAACCCAGACGACTCCACAACCGAACCCCAGTCCAGTTTTGACACATGTTCAAACTGTGACGAAGACTAAAAGTCCAGGCAGGGTTGAGGCTGGAAAAAGATTAGCCGAATATAATAGGCAAAAAAAATTACAGCTTAAGGCACAAACAGAAAAGACTCATGTAACTGATCCATTGTCAGGATCGTCAGGACCTGTGTCAATACCGTCACTCCCTCATCAAAGTGAGAGACAAACAACCCAGTCTAACCCCGACCCTGACCCTGACCCCGAACCTCAATCAACAAAATATATAATTGCCGGATTTGTTGTCGGATTTGGTTACGCAGGGTATCAATTATACAAAAAATACAAACCACAGACTCGTACAGTAACCAGAAAATCAGACACTCCAAAAACAAAACCAGAAGTCGCCACATTACCAGTAACACCCAAAGCCGTTGACCCATTTTATATGCAGTAAATAAAAATATTATTTTTTTTTCTTGCCTTAAAAAATGAATGACACAAAGAACTTGATGAACCTTGTCTATCACTCTGCCGTGATAAGTGGATTAGCAGTAGCTTATTCTATGCTAGGAAAAAGTCTACTCAAAATGAAATCAGCAGACTTGAGTAGATTAGACTTTGAAGACAGCGCTAAGCTAATTGTAGTTGTTACAGCATCGATTGCGACAAAAGATTTTCTTGTCAAGCAGGGAATTATTCCTGAAAATGTTTCTATGTAAATAAAAATAATATGGCGACGATAGCTATTATGATTGGTGGGGCAGTTGTTAACGCATTGGCATTCAGTGGTTCAAACTATCTCTTTTCAAAAATGGGTAGAGAAGAATCTGCAGAAGAATTGAAGCGCCATAATGAAGCGTCAGAAAACCTTGCTCAAGCCCAGCAGGATTATGAGAAGAATAGAATTGAGAAACTTGATTTCATCAATGAAAAATTGAGGCTTGAAGGCCACGCACAACATACGTTTTCAAATACAGATGAAGCAATCAGGGAATATTTTCTTGTCACGGGTGAAGACATGTCTATACCAAAACCAAAACTAAGTGACTATTACAAACCAAGCACACAACAAAGAAACGGGGAGATAATCTTTGTTCTAGTGGGAATGACATTTGTTTATTTTACAGGAGTTTTCATTGCTAGAAAAAATGGCAGCCGAAAATAAACTATCAAAAATATATTACTCTCCATCAGGGTATTGGAAAGGAGCAACCGCTATTCAGAAATTACATGCCGCTGTGGGTGGAGATATAACACTCAATCAAGTCAAACAATGGTTACAGAGACAAGCAATTTGGCAGATATATCTCCCTGCTCCAAGAAAGATAACAAGACCCCATTTCCAAAACACATCACCAAATGACACACACCAAATGGACCTCCTGTTTCTTCCACATGATACAATAAGAAAGAAACGATACAAGTATGCATTAACTGTTGTTGACATAGCTTCAAGGTATAAGGACGCTGAACCCATATCTGACAAAACAGCCAGTACAGTTGCTACTGCTTTATCAAGTATCTATAAAAGAGGCCCCTTAAGATACCCCAGACTTGTGCAAGTTGATGATGGATCTGAATTTAAGGGCGCAGTTAATCAGTTATTTGCGAAGCATGGCGTACTGGTCAGACGAGGCATTCCAGGTGTGCACAGATCACAGGCAATTGTAGAGAACTTTAACAAACAGTTATCAGAAAGACTTTTCAGTTACCAGTATTCTAAGGAACTCATGCATGACACCCGTAACACTGAGTGGGTTAAGAGATTACCACATGTGATAAAAGCAATGAATAATGAAGGCCATCCTAAGCCTGCTGATGCTATTAAATTGAAAACAATTACAGAGCCAAAAACAGGACCAACCCCGGCACCAGACACAAGTTTATTTACTAAACAGGTGAGATATTTATATCAGCCAGGGGAGGCTGAGAACGACGACAGACGCAGGGCAACAGACCCCATCTGGTCAACGTCCGTTCATAATATAAAAAAAAATAATTCCCGGTCCTGACGCAACAATATATTATCTGTATGACCCTGCGCCACAGAGGGCATTTGTCAGAGAAGAATTACAGATTATTCCCCCAGACACCGTTACTCATTTCAGTAACTAACTCATCAATTAATTCATCAACCAGTTCATCAACTATTTCTTCAGATAACTTGAGCCTGTAATGACCTGGTGCATATTTTTTTCTTTAGTGTGAAACACTCGTTTCGTGTCTCCAACTGCAAGTGACTTCTTATGTGTTTGGATCATTTCAAGATTGTGTCTATTTGATCTCAGTGACTTGTTTGGATAATCAGGCATTAATGCACCGTCTAACACTTGCTTGTAATGTTCATGACGAATGTCTTTATTTTTTATTGCTGTTTTTTTAATTCCTTTGGCTTTCGACTGACTACCTTTCTGGTGCAGTATAGAATACATTTTTGATCTCAGTCCAACGTATTCAACTATTGGCACACCATTTATTTCATCTTTAAACTTACCAGGCACTTTCTTGTTTTGTGTGCTAAACAGCGGGTGATCTTTAGGGTAGTCAGACGTGTCATACATGTGTAACTCTGTTTTCATGTCTTCGTAAAAGTCTTCAGTAGGCACGTCTATGATCAAAGAGTCAGTGTCAGTGTATAGCAGACGACACTCAGGATACTTTGGTTTGAAGTAATCATAATAAAATTCAAGCATCAACAGTTTTGATAACTCAAGAATTGCCATACCAATGAATACTGGCTTGTCCAGTTTTACAATCTTTTTTTTGAGTGACACTGCATACAATGATGAATGAAACTCTTTGTACCCTGTGTACTGTGGCTTACCTGTAAGTTTAATAGCACCCAATTCAGTTGTGACCAGTCTCACATCTTTTCTGTGATGAGGATTTTCCATTGTCTTGCCAAAACAGGCATTGTTCATAAGCTTAAAGAAGTCTTTGTCAAATGCAGTTTTGCCGTCTCTGGCACGAAGGGTTGTGTTCTTCATTATGTAATCTTTCATGAAAGCACTCTGATCAAATTGAATTCCTCTGTGAACTTTCTTTAGTACTAACCCATGTCTGATGTAAAACTGTAACAAGCGATAGTGACAAACGTAATTGAACTTGTCATTCAAATTTGGTACAAGTTTGGTGTCTTCTTTTTTTCCCGTCATACTCATTTTCTCAACAGCCAACGGATAATCATTGTGGTAATCATGTAGGTGGTGTGGGTACTCCAAGTCGACTTCAAAGATCCAACCCTTTGCGTCGTTTCGGTCAAGATTCATAATATTGTTAGTTAACCCTGACTCTGTTACATCATACTGTGACAAATCATACAGACAAAAGTTTTTCAAGGGCAATAACTCACACATTGCCCAGCAATACAAATTGTTAGCGTCTACATAGGTAATAAATGACCTTGACCTCGAGGGGTCAAACCCAAGGTCACCATAACTGTCCAGATATTTGTTGTTGGCCTTGGCGTAATTGTTCGCTGCAATACTAATGCCTCCCCTCAATCCACATTCCACCATTTCACCCATCGTACGATCAGACAACAGGTCTATAGATATCTTACTGGATTTCAAAAATGCATCCCATGTCATGCCAGGGCTAGTTATGTAACAAGCAGGGTCAAGCTTGTAGTGTAACAAACCCTTTTCACGGTAACTTTCAAATACGTCTGCTAGCAAGCAAACGTCTGCTTTCAAGTACTGGTCATGGTAGTCACCAATCGTCTGACATCCAAACTTATCCCATGCATCAAGTGCGTGTTGATATTCCGAGTCAGAAATACCTTTTCCAGTTAGTGTAGAATAAAATTTCTCTTTTGGTGGCAGTCTTGTTTCCTCAAACACAACCCACTCACTGATGTACTCATACGGATAGACACCTTTCTTAATCAAGTCTGGTTCAAAATATTTACTCGTTATTGGATACTCAGTCAGTCCTTCTGCCAGACTAGCAAGACCTAAAGACAAATGTTGCATGGAGTCATAAAATGCTAATTTGTCTAACCTAAAAGTCAAGTACTTTTCAGTTGTCTGCGCAATACAATTAATGTTTTTGAAAGACTCATCTACAGCCTGCATGATAATGTGTGAATCATAACCTTTAAGATTGTGGAAAAAGATTGGTAACTTATATGTCTTAGGATCTGTTTTTAATAACAAGTTACAATTGTTATGTGCAGCACCTCTGTAACGTCCAGTTATGTGATCATGGTCACGAACTTTATCACCCTGGAGGGGTTGTTCACAAACCCAACACATCTCAGCTGTATCAAATTTCAGTTTGTCTTCTTCTGTCATCACCAAAGGCATCTGACATGTTGTGAGATATTGTACTACCTGACTATACAAATGTCTCATTTCTGTTAAAAACAGACAAGCTGCATTTTCACCCCTGTAGATAATGGGTTCTGAATGCAAACCGTCTGACCTAACAAGAATGTATCCAAAAGAACACACCACTTGGTCACTCAACTTTATAGTCTTTGGTAATGACTCTGGAACAGGACCTTCATATGGTACAACCAATGATTCAAAATCTGCATACACTACAAACGGCAACTTTTGTTGATTCCCATAGTTCTTAAAATAAACCTTGCTGCCAGGATCTGGATACTTAAGTACAGTCTGTATGTCATCAGCCGATCTACAGTGTAGGACGTGTTTGTGCGCTACTGAAATAGAGGAGAATCTTTGTAAACATTTTTTACAAACTTCCTGTTTGCCATTGTGTTTTGTTGTATGTCCATGAATTAGACGTGACATATTTCTGATAATTGTGTAGTGGAAGTTATTGTTATCACCGGCAGGGCCGATTAGCAACATGTCAACATGTTTATCTTCTGACTGACCGTAGGTGGGGGCAATTGGGGACACTCTAATTGGTTGTAACTTGTTCTCAGATTCATTATCCCACACAAACACATTTACAGATATACCAGGATTTAGTTTTTCAAACAAGTCTATGTCCTCTATTTTAACAGGGAACTCAATGCCACTGAAGTTGAGTTCATTTACAAATTTAGTGTAGTTAGATACACGTTCAGGTTTTGATTTTACAAAGTGTAGTTTAGCAAGCACACACCACATGAAACAGAAATTGTCATTGTTCTGTATATTGACAACAACCTTTTTGTTTGCAACCTCTGTTGGCAGTGGCAACCATGATTTATCTAATATAGGATGATGATTGTACATTGCTTAACGTCCCAACAGCAACAAGGCTTTCTCAGGACGTGCCTGCACTGCTTGTGAAAAAAAAAATAAACAGAACATTGAATGTATGTCGCCAGCCGGTCAAATACATTAAATAAACCTAACACATGGGGCCTAAATAAAGCTAAGACCATTTAGCAACACACATCCAATATCAAGAGCTACAGGCAGTGCAGACAGTAGGGAGAGTTTGAAAAAGGCAAATACAGGTGAATGGACAAAGGGTAGACAGAAATACATGCCCCAGAATAGAGAGAAAAACCCACCCTGTGGGGCTGACCAGGGTGACCCTGGGAACTAAAAAATACCTAACCCCACCCAAGTCCCCCAGGGCAGACCCAGGTGGGGGAATATAGGATGATACCTTGACTGCTTTAATTGTAGTTCATGTACGTGTCCTTCGTGCCAACCAGACCCCTTCATTCTTGCACTGTCAATTGCTTGGAGGAAGTCAGGAAATAGTCTGTCTCTAAACACGTTCTCTAATTCTCTTCTTGTGTTAACTGTGTGTTGTCTTGTTGATATATACGATACAATCACTTCACCGTCTACTCTAGTAAATTCTATTTTAGCAACAATCTGAATCTTCACACTGCATGTAAGAAGATTATCTTGTATGACAGAAAAAGAGTTTTCTATTGATTCATAGACATTGTTAGTATTGGATATAGGTAAGTTTGTTGTGTGAAACACGTTACGTAGGCCTGACGGGCCAGGGTTTGATGGGCCAGGGTTTTGAACATTGTCCGTCATTTTTATTTGACCGACAAAATAATAAATGAAAAAATATTACCGCTGGCTCACCTTGTGTAATACCACTTTATTAACTGTAACACTGTCAATATAAACATTTAGTTTGCGTAGTTGTTTAAATATGCTATAACAAATTTCCCCTAACCAACCATAGTTGGTATCATCAACTTTAAAAGTAGGTGTCTTTAAATCAACTGTCATGCACTCCACATCTGGATGCTCATCGACATAATCCAAAGTCACACTATATGTAGCATATATTTCTGATGGTGCTGAAAGGCTTATGTAAGTCTGTTTGGGTGATATTAAGTCAGTAAAGTGCATAACATCTTTGAAAAGGTGTGTAAGATCAAGCACTTGTATGATTTGTCCGTCTGTCATTTTTATTGGACAAACAAATGTATAAATTAAATTACATCAATTTACTAACCCATACCCTGTGGGCTGATCTGTCTTTAAAATGAGCTTTAGATGCTTAGTTGATTTCAGTTTATTTTTTACATCATCACGTTCATGCTTATTTGGGATGACATCGTTTTCTCTGAGACAGTCTTCGAAGCTGTCACGATCCTTACAGTAAAACAAACAGATAAACTTTAACTGTTCTCGAAAATCTTTCAGTACTGCATTATATTTCTGAGTGAGAATCCATACACTGACGTTTGCATGTCTGCCACTGAAAGCAAGTTCTGCTAAAGTGTTTCTCTTCTTGACAATGTCTTTCTCTGCAGAACAGTCATCAACAATAAACAACGTTGGCTGTCCTTCAAATTGCTTGTAAAAATATTGCAGGTAGTCATTCAGTTTCTTTTCAGGGTCAACTAAGTATATGTTGTTGTCAGTCCAAATAAATAAACGGTTGTGATAAGCTTTGTTGTGTTTGATTGTAGGACAAAATATTACAATGTTTTCAAAGTGGTGTATGTATCTTGTTTGTAATAGGTTAAGAACAAATTCAGTTTTCCCACACCCCGTGGCACCACAAAACAATCCACAGTGTGGGTCAAGGGTCATCAAGCTCCGGTTCATTTTAATACACAATATAATTTTAATATATGTGTCCACTCAGTCTACTGTCTTGTATATTGAGTTGTGCGTCATATATCAGGTACAAATATATATTTATGGCTTCGGCTTTTTCAACCTTCTTTTGTATCTGGATTGTAATTCCATCACTACCATTCTCAACAGTTCGACCTGACCCATGAAGGTAGTCGTCGTCTGTACTGCGAAGATCTAACCAGAGTGCATACTTGATTGTAAGGTATTGTCCGATCCTAACATCATACAGATGTAGATCTTTGCACGCAATGTTTGCTGGTTTATCTCTAATCCTTCCACCCGTAAAATACTTTGTGATCTTATCGTAGTGTTGATAAGGTAACAAACCTGAAGCATACACTTGATTAGGATGGCCTTCAATTGTGCAGGACAAATGTGTAATCTTAGGATTGTAGAATTTTTCTGAATCCCGTTTGTATGGACTCACCGGTTCAACAAACAACATAAGAATACCTTTAAGTGACCTAGCTGGTGTGTTCAAGTTTATGTTCCACATTGGGTCACTCTTGTCTTTGGGTATTAAACTATGTCTAATCACACGGTCATAATAAATTGGCAGTCTTGACTGGTATTGATTTTGAATGAGTCTGGCTAGTTCAGTGTGTGTGACAATTTCATATTCCAAAGAAATGTTAGAGATCTTATATGTGGCATCTGTGGCAGATGATTTTATAACTTTGGAGTAGTCATTGAAAGTTAGTTCAAAGCTCAGACGGTCATTCAGTGCTCCTTGATAATAAGGCAAATGAGCTGTGAGGATTTCAAACTCAAGTGGAATGTAAAATCTGGTTCCATATGTTTCAGCCATTATAACGTCCTTGGCTACCCCAGTAGTTACCTTATCTGCTGCATTGATTCGAAGTTTACCAACATTATCAGACTGTATGCCTTGGTAAACACGATCTTCTCGTTCTTCTCGTGTGAGCCAAAGGTCTTTGTAACAGTAGAAAACATCTGAGTCATCAAGACTAAACACTTCCTGTCCTTCAAGTTTTACTTTAATAGTTCTAACAATTGCTCTGCCAAGATTGTCAACCAGTGTTCTGTTTACATCTGCGTCTGATGATAGTTCAATATTAAATGCTAGGCGTGCAGTGCCAGGAACAATAACGTCACTGGGACCTAGGTTTGGAAACTTGACTGTAAGTGTTTGGTTCTGGTCTATGGTACTTGGATTGTTTGTGATGACGATTGATTGTCTAATGCCCTTAACACCCAGGGGCTCACGTAGTTTTCTGTATGGGTCTAACTTTGATCCGTAAGACTGTGTCATTTTTATTATGCACAATAAAAAATAATAAATTAATAAAACAATGGCAGTGGGAGGATTTAATCATGAAGATTTTGAAATGGATGACATGAATGTCTCAGATACCAGTATCACAGATATGCCTGGAATGGTAACTAGTAGTAGTAGTATGCATCATGAACTGTTAAAAGACAAAGTAAACTCATTTTATGATAGTGTTGGAGCGCGCCCAGATGTAATAGATCCTAACCAGTTTGAATATGATAAAGGGCACTTATTTGTAAATACAGACAGAGGGAAAATAAATCTAACACATAAAAATAATCCTTCTAAGTTTAGAGCTTTAAGTACAATTAAAGGTGAAGTCGGTGGTAACTCTGGGTTGGCAAGGTACCTTGGTATTGGTGGGTCTCCTGTCACGCCAAGACTGACTAGTGTGCTTCACGACACGCAAACAAAATTACCAACAGGGCAACAAATTTAAATGGCACCTGTAACAAACCTACCAGAAATAGCAAACACAGTGATACAAGAAACTTCATTTACTGAAGGACAAATAAATGACGCTTTGAAAACAATAGACGACCCACCTTTGTCAATGAGGGAGATTATGGGATTGGATAAATCACTGCAGACAATAAGAGGTGAGATGGTAAATAATGTTGCCAAACTGGGTGAGCTTGATAAACACATAGAACGTGAAAAAGAGAAACTGGCTATAGCAGACACAGAAATGAAAGAAAGAATCCAACACAGATTAAATGATTTGCAGATAGAAAGATCTGGACGATTAGAAGTGATTAGTATTGGAAGACAAAAACTGAAATCACAGGTCAACAGAATTAGAGAAACTATTCAGAAAATACTTCACGAAGACACAACTCTGGCTGAGAGACTGAAAACACTTTTCAGAGAACAGGGTATTACAATTGCTAGTTTAATTACTGCTCTTGGGTTTATTATCAGTACTGTTGTGTTGGCTGTCTCTGGTGGTGGTGGTCCAGCCCCGGCACCAGCACCACCAACCTCTGGCCCCCCGACTCCAACAGACCCAAAAGATTTACAGTCGTGGGTAAAAAAACAGTTGTCTCACATATCAGACTTGCTTAAGAAATTGGCTCTGAAAGCAGTGGACGCTTTGCCCGGTATTATAGGCACTGTTGTCAGTTGGTTGATTAGTACAGCGGCAAAGGCAGTAGGGTTTATGGCAGAGCATGTGTGGATCTTTCTGGTTACAGTAGGAGGGTTGATGGTGGGCTATTTAATGAAACAGATAAAGAAGTAATACCCCTAATCCTGTTAGACCTATTACCAATGCAGTTCTCTCTGACTCATGTGTGTCAGGGGTTGACTGTACTGGTTGTATGAATGCCGGGGCCATGGCTGGGGCTGGGGCCAGGGCCGGGGCCGAGGCCGGGGGTGTTACCGTCTGTAATGATTTTAATGACTGTACGTGTGTGGTTGTTGCTCCTAAGTTTACAGATTGATTGAGACCGAGTTTTTGACCAACACCTGCAACAACTATTTCATTATTATAATTTGTTATTGTACCCATTTGGAGTTGAAGATCAGATGGTAACATGTATAAACCGATGCCAACTACAAAGTCAACTTTTGATCTGGCATATCTGAGTATGTCTTGGTAGCGTTGTATGCTAGATGGGAGATCAACTGTTGAGTTGATTGAATCTTCAAGATTAGTGAGAAACTGTTTTTGTGCTTCAAATTTACCACTTCCATTCAAAATGTTTGATTTTGTTAATGATTGTGCACCTAGTATACACCAGACATATGTTCTGATAGACTCATTTACGCGCTCCACTCCTGCTTGAGTAAACCCGTCACTTTTGTCTAAAATAAATGTGGTCCAGGCATTAGTCTGCTTCTGCTCTATTGATCCTATCCAGACTTCTGATTTAGATGAGAATGAAGTGTAACCAGGGTAATAATCTTGAGGGTATTGTCTGTGACTCAAAGCATAATACAATGTACCCATGCCTTTGTGATCATCAAGTTTTTGTGTAAAGTCATCCTTAGGACTGATGTTAAACTCATTACAGATGCGTTCAAATGCTTTCATATCCATAGGGTTATTAAACCTGTTGAAACTGGATTCAGTTGGCAGTGGTGTATGCAGTTCTGACAGTATACGTCTAAGCTGGTAATAAACATGGAAACGATAGACAGACCTAATCAGTTTGTTTGAGTGATTCAAGTGGTCTGTGAATGAAACACCACAGCCTGTAGTTGAACATAGTATGGCAAAGTTGAGTTGGTTTTGAAACATCTGTAGTGGACTTGAAGACCACTTTCTTGCAGTAGAGTCATCTGTTATTGGAGGGTTTAGGTAATGGTCAAACGGATTCGGTACTTTGACTTGAAATAGGTCTTGTTCAGACACAGCTATGTCGAGTTGATTTAGTTGAATTATTTTCTGTTCATAAGTAGGTGCAACATTATATTTGGCATCCACATTAAATTGAAATGCGTTTGTAGTGGTAATGGTTGGTGATTTAAATTCCATCCTTTTTTATATGAGATAATAAAAATGTTTATTACCTTAACAAATCTTGACACAAGCAAACCAGTGTGGTTAACTAATGGGATTGATAATCGTGATGGTAGCAAGGCTGTAGCTATCCATGAAATGTTCTACACAGTAAAATGGTTTAATGTTACAAATGATACAGATTATAAAGTAGTTTTTTATGATATGACTGAAACTTTACCAGCTGGGTATTATGACTTTTGTACTATAGCTGAATGGTTTCAAAGTAATTTTAAAATTAAAGCAACTTTATATCCAGCTAACCTACTTGTTACATTAGAATTTCCAAAAGATAGTCATTTTTCTTTATCAAATGCTCTTGTAACTTTACTTGGTTTTAATTGCACATTTATACTTTCAGATGATGAAGATTGGAAACTGACAGATTTAAAACTATTTGCACCCAAAAAACAAAAAATAACTGGCAGATGCCCTGTTTATTTGGCAGTACACACAGTATTTAATGTTTATTTGAAAGAACTAAACACTACTGAAAATGTACACAATGGAAAGCCTTCAACTTTGTTGAGATGTGTGCCAGCTGGAACTGCTCCCTATTGTGAAAGTGTAGTTGTTAGATTTCCTAATTTGCAGTTTAAGAAATTAGGATCTAGTTTCTTTGAGTCACTGTGTTTATCTGTAACTAATCAGGATGACAAACCAGTTGTTATGCATGATTTTAGTGTTGTGTTGGAAATTAAATAATTTTATTTTTGTTTATAAAAAATGAGTGGTGGTCCAAAGCCGAGAATCATACCAGTTGCGTGTCCGGTTACAGAGTTGAAAGATTTGGCTGATGTACAGGATTTTGAGAAGGAGGGGGATGTTGGAGAAATATATGGTTTTGAACTTGATTTAAATGGCATGTACAAGAGGAAAGTAATTGTTGACATGAAAGACGGTGAAAGACAGATTCCTAAACTTGGTCAGCTTCATGATGTTACTGTACCTACTCCACCTGTAAATAATGTGCCCTACAACTTAATACATGTAGGTAGTAAGTGGGTGGTTTCACCTGTGCCTGTTCCACCACCCACAATTGACTGGGACATAAAGTTGGAATTTATTAGTCCTTATGTATACACTGATGACGAAGGTGCCTTAGTGTTTAGGAAGGTTGTTAACTCGGGGCCGCTTATTGTAAGTCTTGTTCCAAGCTTTGCCCCAGACGACAATAGCAGAGAAAAACTGTAAGTTGAAAATTATGAGAGACGGAGATATCTTCTTACGCACAGGAAGGGTAGGTCTGATGCGAAGGTCGTGTTTGCACCAATAAACTTTCCCATCGCAAGAGAAGCGACAATAGTATTTGAAATTATCATGAGATCAGTAACTACTGCTAAAGAGGCTAAAATTGCACAAGGAATTAAACTTACATGGAATGAAACAGTAACAGAATCATCAAAGGTCTTTATTGCCATTACAAAAAATAATGATGTCATTAATGTTTCGAGCAGTGTTCCAGCTATCAAGGTGGTGGTCGACAAAGCAACTTTTGTTCGTCTAACTTACATAAACCTTGAACACATTGATCTTGTTGCATTTTATTATGCTAACACGTTGTATACTTTTGAAGAGTTGCAAAATGTAATTGCTGATTAAATAAAAAAAAATATTTGTCAATAAAAAAAATGGTAAACTTCTATCCGCAACTACCGACGCTTGAGCCGACTGAATCAATTGCGACGACTAAAACAACGCTTGCGCCTGATCCACAGGTGACAGCTGTGCCAATTGCATCAGATAAAACATTACAGGCAGATGCATTCAGATTAAATAATATTACAGAAGCTTTGAAATATTTGGAAAGTGAAGAGGCGAGGTACTCCAGATGTAAGAGACGGTATAAGTCCGTTTTCAATTCTGTTCAAAACACTTCTATGGCTATTGGTGCAGTTTCAGCTGGATGTTCTGTGGGGGGTATTGTTCTGTTCGCCACAGGAATTGGGGGTTTGGCTGGAATAGCAGTTGAGGGTGTTAGCGTTGCTACATGCCTGGCTTGCTTTGGTTTGGAAGCCTTAAACAAGAGGTTTCACACAAAATTACAGAAACATGAAGCGTTGAGTACGCTGGCCGGTGCGAAGCTGAGCAGTATGAAACTTATTATCAGTAAGGCATTAAATGATAATTGTATTGATGACGAGGAATTTAAGAGAGTCCAGGATGATTTAAATAATTACAAGAAACAAAAATCTGAAATACAGAATAAGATGCATAGTCAATCTCCGGTAAATGTTGAAGAACTTAAGGCCAGTTTTTTAGAGATGGGAAAACAGATCGGTGTTCAGGAAACCACAGAAAAACTACACAATCTTTTAAACAAATAAAAATCAGATTTGGTAATCGTTTATTAATGACATACACTTCACAGAAAAATGACATGCCACCTAACTATTTAACCCCATCAGCTCCACCACCAGACTATTACTAAAAAAAATTTTTTTTCATTGTCCTTGTATCTTGTCAAATCTGTCTGAGTAAGTTGTGACTTAAGTTGTGACTTGAGTCAAGAACTTACATTTTGTTATGTTTAAGTTCTTATAAGTTCTTGACTTAAGACACTTATAACTCATTTATAAGATCTTAAAAGGTTACCTGTAAAGTTATTTGTCAGTTATAAGTGACTTTGGAAATTTGTTATCAAGTATCTGTAGGTAACTTAAATAATTTGTTATCAAGTGCATATAGCAATGTTTTTTTTTTTTTTTTTTGTTTGTTTGTTTGTTTGTGTGTGTGTGTGTGTGTATATATGAATATGTGGACATTGACTAAAAAAAAATGGTATAAATGGTATTGGAATGTATTTTTTTCTATCTCTAATAACTAATTAATATGCACACGTATAGGCAAACAAAAACACAGGCACACACACAGACAGATAGACATGCACACATACATACTCATAAACATGCACTCACACACACACATGCACGCCTACATACGCAAAAACATGCACTCACACAGACGCACATACACATATAAACACATGCACACACGCACGCATACACACTTTCACTCACACACATATACATATACACACACTATGGGTTGTAACCATACAAACCGGGGACGTCCCCCGTTTACTGAAAGTCCCCAGTTGTGGGTGTTTAACCCGTGTGTGTCCCCCGGTTTACGGGATTTGAATACTCACACACACACACACACACACCCACATTACAGGCAGACGCATTCCGATTAATATAATACACACATGCACTCACGCACGCACGCACACATGCATACATACACGCATACATACGCATGCACGCATACACACGCACACGCATACACACACGCACAGACAAACAAACACAATGCACTCACACACATAGAGACAAAGACAAACACGCACTGACATGCACGCACATACGCACGGCACAGTCATACAGACACACACACTGACAAAGACAGACGATCAAAGGCAGACAGACACATGCACTCACTTCACCGGTTGTATGTCACGCTGGACAGCAGGCTGGCAAAAGCAAACAAAGCGGTTTCGTTTTCGTTAAGACGCTACGTCATTGTATACGCTAGATACAACGATCACATGAGATTACACAGCTTGCTAAGACCCTTGTAAACAGAGACATTTAACTCTGTGTTTTGTGATAGCAATGACTATGATTGAAAAAATCAATCTTCTGTTAACACAGTCGTTTGCTTTCTGTTCATTTAGCTGGATATCTTGATCACATGAGATAGTTACCGTCCTTTGTAAACAGAATCAGAATTCCGAATTGCTCAGACATTTCTTAGCTGGCAAGTGATAGCATGCCACAGATTAAAGCTGATATCATCAGCAGGTTATTTTAATAAATAAACTTTTAACAAAAGTCCCGTCTGTCATCCATTTCCCAATCGGCCTTTTCAAGAGGGAGTCAAACATGCCCCCTTGAAGAGGCATTGGGAAATGGATTGACGTTCCGTCGCCCAGACGGGACAAGGGAAGGAAGGACAGACAGACACACACACACACACACACACCCCCCCCCCCACCCAACCCCCCACCCAACCCCCCCTTAACCCCTTACCCCCCACCCCTTATTCCCCCCTCCTTATTCCCCTACCCCCCTTATCCCCCTTATCCACCCCTTCCCCCCTTATCCCCCTTTTTTACCCGTGCGCACATTTTATTTTATTTATTTATTTTCCGGCATTTTTTAAATTATTTTAATTATTGGATCGTCACACCCCAGTGGAAATCTCACAGCTCAGACATTTATCGAAACGAAAATTTCTGAGATTTCGAGGTGATTCGAACAGCGACGCCACACACGTACCTAGTAAACGGCACCACGATCTACTCGGTACATGTGTAACGGGGCCGAAACCACCAGGCCAGTCTCGGCCCAAGATAATGTAGTTATTTTTACCTACTTAAATATAAGCAGATCAATACCGGAAGTTGTGCAATGGGTCTTTTCCGGCGACCGGTTCTGTATTGATCGATTTACAGGTCTGTGGCGCTAACTAATCATATAACCGATTGAGCTGTACATTGTTAGCAGTCAGATTAATTGATTGATTGTACATTGCTTAACGTCCCGACAGCAACAAGGCTTTCTCAGGACGTGCCTGCACTGCTTGTGAAAAAAAAACTAAACAGAAAATTGAATGTATGTCGCCAGCCGGTCAAATACATTAAATAAACCTACAACATGGGGCATAAATAAAGCTAAGACCATTTAGCAACACACATCCAATATCAAGAGCTACAGGCGGTGCAGACAGTAGGGAGAGTTTTAAAAAGGCAAATACAGGTGAATGGACAAAGGGTAGACAGAAACACATGCCCCAGAATAGAGAGAAAAACCCACCCTGTGGGGCTGACCAGGGTGACCCTGGGAACTAAAAAATACCTAACCCCACCCAAGTCCCCCAGGGCAGACCCGGGTGGGGGCAGTCAGATTAACCTTGTTTAGTTGATTGTTATAGATAAGTGAGTAATTATGTTTTTCTTTTCTCAGAAACTGGAGCGGCAAAAGCCGTAAGCCGCTACAAATAGATTTCTAAGGGAAGTAACTACTGTTTTGGTTATAACCAAATCGGAAATTCCCGAAATACACCACACATAAGCTACGCAAATGGTCCGCGCTGATTAACTGCATTTTAGTGTGTAAATGTTTACATAACCGATGGATTAATTAGCTCAGGTGTTAACCCCCTGTTGGTATTACTCTGTTGAGAGGTACATAAAATGGTGACTGTTCAAATAATAATGCAGTGGCATGTTCAGTAGCGGACGATAATTTAGATAAGCATGCCGAGGCGCTGAAAAAAACGGGCGGAGTAAAGGTGTGGTAATATGTGGTCCAAAAATCGTGGAATTTGGGGATAGATATAAATTGTCCAAAACCACCCACAACCCCCCTCTCTGGGATAGTAGCGTATATTACACGATTTCTTCAGAGCAGCTAAGTCCAAAGAGGAATGCACTCAAATGATAATGACGCTCATATCCCTTTTACGAAGATTAGGGTTCAATATTAGCTGGCCTAAGGTGGTGGGGCCTACACAAACCATTACAGTTCTCGGGATCCAGATCTGCACCCGCACAAGCACCTCGTCATTGGGCGACGACCAGCTACAGCAACTTCACCAACGCTTGCAGCAGTTTCAAGGCAAAACACGCGCGACAAAGCAAAGCTTGCAGTCACTAGCAGGGTCCATTAACTGAACGTGTCAAGCCGTCAAGGGAGGCAAATATTTTCTCAAGCGGATTCTTGATACGATTAAAGCTGAGAAACAGTAAAAAAAACTCCGCCCCGCACGTGTTTTAAAAAAACTTTGCAGGACCCAGCGAGGGCCCTGTCTTCGTGAACGTTCGGCTAACTTCGGCAAACCGGTTTGCAACTGACTCAGTTGACTGAGTTTTCAACTGCGTTTGTCGTGCTGGCAAAACTCCCGTGAAAAAGACAGGCCACTTCCTGTTTGCAGCGAGTGGGAACCGCGATCACTGATCTAAACCAGCGATATTTTTACTGATAGCAACAGTAGCAGACGACACTCGACCACCCGACGGACAGAGCAGGCCATTTGTGCCTTGCCTGGACGCACACTGGATATGGACCAGGCCGAGCTATCCGTAAGTTACACAGTACAGCCTGAAGTTTATTTGATATCGGAAGGGTGAGGAAGGAGGGGTTATTTGTCGTTTAGTGTTTGTTGTTATATCTGTTCATCTGGAGTGGCCTACTGAAAATTTTTTTCTCCATACGAAGGGCAGCTACCAAACATCAGCTTGACCCATGGCGACCTTGTATCTTTTGGCATCTATGTAAACAGTCGATTCTCTCTCTCTCTCTCTCTCTCTCTCTCTCTCTCTCTCTCTCTCTCTCTCTCTCTCTCTCTCTCTCTCTCTCTCTCTCTCTCTCTCTCTCTCTCATCCAATTTACTGTATTGGTTGTACATCACAATGCTTCTTTATTTATTATATTAGCCTATATTGACTGGAGGTACGTGTTGAAAAAATTCGTTCACAACTACAAAGTGTCAGGAGTCATACTTACAGCATGTACAGCCGTACATTCTGCCATCATAGTCCCCAGCGCGTAAAATCCGTGGCTGTCGGTCAGTTTCAAAGTGTCACAGAATCGTCTGCTGTTGTCCGATCTGCTAATCGCGATGATTTCCGTGCAACAGGAAGTGGTCTGTCGTTTTCCGAGAGTTTTGCAAGCTCGGGATACGCAGTTGCCAACTCCGTCAACTGAGTTACGAACCGATTTGACCCACTTAGGGGCAGGGCCCAAGCTGGGTCCTGTAGTCTTTTTAAAACACGCGCTGGGCAGTTTTTTCTCATTGCACCTCAGCTTTAAATCCCTTCAGCAGCAAAGGCAAAAAAGCGAGACTCCCACGGGAGTTTCATGCAGACTTACAGTGGTGGCTATCTTACATGCATGTTTTTAATGGCACTGTGTATTATGACTCACAAAGCAAGGAACATGTCCATGTTGACGCATGCAACCTGGCGGCAGGCGTGTTTTGGAAAGGAGATTGGAATTGTACACTGTTCTATTTAGACATGCCGGCAGCCAAGGACTTGCATATTAATTATAAAGAGGTGTGCGCGGTGGTGCAGGCAGTCAGCCGGTGGGCCCCTTCATGGGGAGGGAAACAGGTGGTCATTCATACGGACAGCACGGTGACAAAGGTCGCTCAAAAGACCGCTGTATTAATAGTCTGTTGAGGAAGATGGCATGAGAGTGTGTGAGAATGAATTGCAGCGTGTCAGCAATGCACGTGGCTGGCAGTGTGAATGTGGTTGCCCGCCTGCACGAAGGACGGTTGGCCATGCTAGGACAATTGCTAACGAATTGGCACCGGGGCCGACCGCCTGACACCCACCTTCTAAATCATATGTCACAGCCAGCTCTTGCCTTTGTGCCGTCTAGGTGCCGGGTCTAGGCTGAGACACCATGATGAGGAGGTGGCGGGATATCGTGCCAGTGCCGGCCTTGGCCGACAACACCAAAAAAACATATCAGACTGACTTGCGTTCTTATCTCAGTAGTTTTTGAGACCAAATGAACATCCAAACGGTACCGGTGTGTGAGAGAACAGTGGCACAGAACGCGGCCGTCTTGAGCAGGACACTTCAGTCCAGCTCCGTGGCACAATAGCTCAACATTGTTCGCCTTTTCCATTTAGAATGCGGGAAACCACACCCATACCAAGACTCTTGGATGGTGAAAAGCACATTGCGGGGAATTGAGCGAACAAAAGGCTGCGCTCCTAACCGCAAAACGCCGATGACCCCGCAACTTCTTCTGTGTGTGAGAGTGACTGGAGTTTAAGTGGTGTTTAGACGAGGGATAAGTGATAAAACATATTTTAAACGGAGGGAGAGATAACCGAATGCGTGGATGGGGGGCGGTGTCTTGTGGTAGCCAAAGTACTGTGTATAACTAAGAGGGGGATTTTCCGACTGATGCGAGATAGAAATTGAGAGTAGAGATAGAGGGTGGGAAAGTCTGGAAGCAGTGACAAGGCGTAGGCGAGAATGAGAGAGTAGGGGGAAGGGGTGAGAGTAGGGAAGGTAGATGCGTAGGCGGTACAGGGGTGACTAAGAAACGGTACCGAGAAGTACACCAGTCATTCTACTAGGGCAGCAGCCGCAAACGACTGCTAAAACACTGTCATTAATCTCTCCCTCCGTTTAAAATATGTTTATCACTCATTCTTTGCCTAAATACCACATAAATCGTATACACATCTAAGACAGTGTCATAGAATCAATAAATATACCGACAATACAATAGACGTTCAGTTAGTAAATGTAAAAACCCTAGCTGTCGCTTGGGGCTGCTGCCTTGTGTTCGTTAAGGCCCCGCCACACGTGCCGGTTCAGTGTGCCCCGATTTTGAAGCCGATTCCGATCCGATTGCGATCGGATGACGTCAATTATCCGATCCGGTCTCAATCGGCTGGGAATCGGGTGTCTAGAACCTGCTCTATTTTTCCGGTCCGAATCGGCCCCGGTTATAAGCTTCAACCAATCAGAGCGCGTCTCGCAAAGCATGTCGTTTCAGTTTGCAAATGGTGGAACACGCCTGTTGTGATCAGTACCATCACCGTTGCTGATGTTTCGCACGTCTCTTCCCGAATATGATGCAAAACTGCTGATAATGCAAGCACATCATCATCACTGTCAAAATTAGCAGCCATTTTGCAGAACAGGTACGACTTTGATCTTCGATTCAAACCGGTCGGCTAAACAAGTCGGGAAATGTGCGGCAGTGCACACGTTTTTTTAGTCCGGCCCGATCACCTACCGATTCAAAACTGATCGGGAATCGGCCTCAAAACCGGGCATGTGTAGCGGGGCCTTTAAGTTTTTTCCTTGACTTTTTAAATGTTTTGTAAGCTGTGTTTGTTTTCTTGTTGTGTTCTGTTTTGTTTACAGGACAGCTTTTATAGACAGGCATTGAGTTGCCTAATAGCTTTACCCTGCAAGAAAAGATTCGTCATTAACACCCTCATCATTATCACCACCACCACTCTCTCTCTCTCTCTCTCTCTCTCTCTCTCTCTCTCTGTCTCTCTCTCTCTCTCTTTCTCTCTCTCTCTGCGTGTGTGTGTGCGTGTGTGTGTGCGTATGTGTGTGTGTGTGTGTGTTATTGTTATATTTGTTGGAGTGTGTATCAAGGACAAGATTGAAAATAGGTCTGTGACCTAATCTTTTGTCCTTGTAAAAAAAAGTTTTATTTCATTTCATTTCATTTCAATGCAGACACTGTCGCTAATCCCTCACCGCCATGTATTTTCCGATTAGAGATTAGTAGATTCTAAGAGTAGGCTCGCGTAGGCTAATGATTTTTACTCCTTACCCATTCAAGCCTTGGTCCTAGAGGTATAATTGTGCACTCTAGGTCTATGTTTTAGAGAAATCAGCGTCTTTATGCGGACTATTTTCATTTCGTTTTCTATGTTTTACCAGACGTAAAAGACTTGTTTTATTGTAAGCTATCATTTACCTGGGAATGTAGGACCTTTTGAGTCTGATTGACGTTTTGTTCTGCAAGATTTTGCGGAGGTTTCAGTTGTTGATCGACTTCGTAGTTTCGTGCGTCGCTATGTGCAAAATGGTAGTAGAAAGGGATGACTTAGTGGTTGTTAGTTCTCAGAGTGCCAAGTGCACAAAAGAGCGTTATGGCCTCTAGTTTTGCTTACTTTGGTCAGTGTCGCCCAGTTGGAGCTGACTACCTTCCGGATGGACACTGGTCGGTGCTGGATAAACCCGTTTACGCCTGGAAGACGTTAGTATAGATTCTCATGTGCGACGATAACCCGCCACGGCGCCTCCTGTGCAACTACCACCCCCTCGCACGATGCTGAAACTACCCCGCCAGAACTTTTTCCATCCTTGCACGGAGAGGCTTGCGCTTCACGCCAGGAGATTGTACCGAAGGCCCTCACAGCAAGAGGCTTCTCGAATGCAGCAGTGGATGCTATCGCTGCGGCCCGCAGACCTTCCACCTGCACGGTGTATGAAGGCAAGTAGCGGGTCTTACTGTCCTGGTGCGAAGCTCGACACCTTTTCTCCACGGCACTGACGATGCCACAACTTGCTGAGTTCTTCCTTTGGCTTTTCGAGGAACAGAAGCTGACGTTTATTTCCATCAGGGGTTACCTCTCCATGATCGCTGACATCTACCGACATTTGGGACGGACAGATCCGGGCTCGTGTAAGGATCTAGCGGACCGGTATATGAAGCCCCCCAAAATGGCGACTAACCAGTGCGACAGAGTCCAAGTCATCTCAGTCTCCGGCCTCAAGGTGGCAGATCTCGCAGAGTGGATGACGTCACAGCCGGAAGTAGCCCATGTGGCAGTGTTTACATTTCATGTGGGTGTAAATGACTGCAAGCAGAGGGAAATAACCAGCCGCCTGTGGGACAAACTCATTACGCAGTGTAAGCGTGTTTTCCTCTGGGCTAAACTACAAGCATCCAGCATCATCCCCGCAAGGCAGACCGGAGACAATCTCCATATCTCCATCTCCAACGTTAATCTGTGTCACGCACGCCGTAAGCTGGGGGTGGTGTATATAGAAAACACTGCCACCTTCACAGCTCCCAGTAGTGCCCCGCGTCTTGAACTCTTCCGTCCAGACAAACGGGACTTGATCCACCTATATACAAGGGCTTGACCCGGCTTGCAGGTAACATCAAGAGGGCCTGATCAGGACACGATGACCGGGCCAAGACTTTAGTCACCCCCCTTGGCAGCAGCGCCAGTAGCAGTTACCGTCGCAGTGACACTGTCCCAACAAACTGTTACGTTGCCAGGCAACAAAGTATACCTGACAATTCTGTCGTTGGCGCATGGCCGGACAAGCCACTGTGACTCTACCAGTTCACATTCACAGCAACTACAACAACGAGACGAACAGATTCCTACGATGAAAATTACCTAAGATATAACGGTTTTAATGAAGGTGTATATGTAGGTATCGGCAACCTGACGTTTTGCGCAGGTTCAACGCTCTGAGAATGCCATTTTACCTTGCTCTAAATGAAAATGATTTGAATTTGAAAGAAAACTTTTTACATGGTGATCAAGTTTGTCTACTTCTCTTTCCAAAGATGTCATTAGTTTTGCTTTCTTAGTGCACTAAATCAATAACACCACTGTATGGAATATAGCGAGTGTCGACGTGTTTTTCATCGCGTGGCGCACGTTTTGTGGGGCAGATCGCGTACGAGCAATTTATGTTGAAAACACATACTCGTTTCTACAGCCGAGGGTGTCTCCGCCATTCAACCTATTGATTCCAAAGATAAAAATCGGAAAATGTGTTTTAAGCGAAGTTTGGTGACCTTTTTTTCCGAATAACATAAAATCCGCTGAAAATATCACATAATATAATATGTTCTGAACTCACAATTAACATTATTCAGTTTCCAGTGGATCTGTGTAAGATGTATGTTTGTAGAGCCAGTGGTGGAGACGATCTCCGCAGTAGAAAGCATTAACTCTGATGTACGTCGTCTGACTCAATAACATGAAAAAACACGTAGGTCTATTTTTTACCCCAAAAAACAAACAAACATAGTCATTCATGGATTCGAGAGAGACATTCAGGCAAGCCCTAAAGACCCGTCTTTTTTCTGTCTGCTACGATGCTATGAATGACTTTGTCACAGACCTGCCATGCTGAAGTCATCTCTATCTCTATTAGAAGTAGTGTACATGTGCGCGCGCGCGTGCGATGAATGCGTATTATTCCATAAGAGTAGCATTTTTGAATGGTGACTTTATAGCTTGTTGTGCGGTGTATTTTGTTTAAGTACTTTTTGTAAATTACGTTTTTGTAATTAGTTATTTTTGTACAATTAATTTTTGTTAAGCGCCTCGAGCTCTAATCCGAGGTAAGCGCTATACAAGTACTAATTATTATTATTATTCATGGGATATTCTGCACGATGTGCGTTAATAAAAAAAAATTCTGACTTGTTACCATTCATAAAAAAATCCGGAAAACAACTTGCGTTCTGGGTTCCATTCAAATAGCATTCAATTTCCAGTAGGTCAGTCTAAATTGCTTGGATCTAGAGAAATTGGAGTTGACGTTCTCTGCAATCAGAGACAGTCACTGTGCTGTACGTCGTCTGACTCAATAATGTGACAAGTCGTGTCAGTACGACGTGTCTAAAATGTGTTACGAATATTCAAATAAAACATCCATTTAATTCGTTTTTGTATATTCGCCTCGTTTATGGATGTTGTTGTTTTTGTTGGCTCACATACGAAGCAAAAGTGAGTATGTTCGGGGCCAGATTGTCCGTCGCCCGTGGTAAACGTTAACGTTGGCATTTTCTCGAAAACTACTCAAATCACAGTCGTCCAACGTCGCTCAAGGATACTTTGTGGGAAAAAACTTTTTTAAACATACCAAATTTCGGGTAACCTCTCTCAAAGGCGAAGGTCATGGGGGATCAGGAAAAAGTAAATTAGCCTTATTTGGACTCCCCCCCCCCCCCACCAACTTAGTTATCTCTAATAAAGATTGAGAGACAAACTCGTATATTTTCGTGTGTGAGCCTATACTAAATCTCCAGCAAAAAGGATTTTAACGGTCTTTTATCATCTTCTTTTTGTAAATCTTTAATTTTGTGATTGTATGACACCATGCGTAACGCACGTTACGTTTGTTTGTTTGGGGTACCTATTTCATTCCACTGTTTGTGTCATTTTGTGGATGTTTTTTTCGCACATTTTAATGAGATACGCACAGGGGAAAATGTATGTACCCATAATAGTCACCAACAGTGGAAAATTACCCAATACGTTCTAGGGCTCAGAATGTCCAGTAGATTTGTGTAAGGTAAATGACTGTTAAGGGCCTATGAGTTTTGACACCCCCCCCCCCTCAAACCCCCGCCCCCCCCCCTCCCACACACACACTCACACCCCCCCCCCCCCACCCCTGCTCTGTACGTTGCTGATTCAATAGCGGTTGGGGAAACGTGAAACGTCTGTAACCACACAGTACAGTTTGAGATAGAAACCTTCCTCAGGCCAGCTTACAACGGTTGTGAAAACTCAGTGAAGTCCGTCCGTCATGAACACCTAGTCCCACAGTCCCAGTCCTCCTCAACCCCCCACCCCTTTCGCCCGCCACCCCTCTCCCACCCCTTCCCCCTTGAAAGCTATTGAATGCTATTTATTTGATTTCATTAATCTAACAAAAATCGTCGTGAATCCGGAACGATAGCAACTTTAGTTTTCAGTCATGATTCTGATTCAGTTAATCTTTATCACTGACAATCATCACCTAAAATGTCATCCTAACCAGCCGAATGGTTGTCATCTTGAGTTATTGCCTAAGATCTCAGAATTATCTTCTTTATTACAGTTTACGAAGTCAGCATTATTTAAATTGGTCCATTGGTTACCAAATGTATCTTGTGTAGATAATATGTGTACAAAGTTGGCTGTCGTGACAATGATCTTGAGGGCTGTGACGATATTCTTTTTAACACATTAAAGTTTCTTCTTGATAATTAATAATATAATTTAAAATTAGGAGCAAATCGATCATGTGTTTACAGACTTATTGTAACAAATTTAGCTGCTGTGTCATGACCTTGCGCTTCTTCCCCATTTAACTATTATTATAGCAAACATGGATCAGATCAGCCTAGCTTTAAAAAAAAAGAGTCTTTTGTGCAAATTGAGTTACAAAAATAGCAACCACAATACATTTAGCCGTGACCTTGACTTTGTAGGCAGGACAAACCTTCCTTTGGATCAAGTTTCAATGATAGAAATCATCACCTAACTCCAAAACAAACCCAATGACAAACTCAACAAACCAAACCAAACCAAATATCAATAAACATCGTAGCAAGTAAAGTGACTCCACCATCGCTCACTCGACTTTCAAGGCGGAAGAATGTGATCTTTGGTGGGATAAAACATAATTCTGGACTACACTTTTAAAGTTTTCATGACTGCACCGAAACACAACCAGCCTCAAACTAGATATTCAAAGACTATGAAATACGAATAACATTAACTATGACCTTGACCTGATCTCAAGGTCACTGATTTCGATGTGTGTATAAACTGTTATCGTATATGGTCACCAACACAGGAAACTAACAAAGTGCAATAGAACACTTGTAACTCATGTTCTTTTGACACATGTACTAATCTGTAACCTTGGCCTGCACTTGTGGTCAAATCTACCAGTATCCAAAGAAAACCCCTTTCATAAAGAAAGAGGATACTATCTTAAGCTTTATCTGACAAAAGAGCCTTTCAGAAATGCAGTCACAGAGAAACAATATAACAGCTTTTCGCACATTATTTGACCTTTGTGACGTTGAGTTGCCAGATGTCAATGCCTTTCAAGCTAATATGCCTTTCAAGAATACCTTTTGAGCTAATAATATAATTCATCGCGTGGGTATCGCTGGTCTGGATGGACGGTTGTAAGAAAGAAAGATATATTTGTAGCACCACCGCATGTGAAGCAGGGGTAGGCGTAGTAAAAAACAAGATAAGGATTTCATCCCAAGTCTACCGTATTGTTTGGAGCTCAGATGCGTTTATCTTTTAAGAATATGCAGGGTTGTTCAAATTTTTAGGCTTATTATGCTGATCATGTTTCCTCCTCTTTAAGCCAACCCAAGATCAACACACATCGGCGCATACAAATAAAAACGACACACGGCGCTACCCACTTTTAGTACGCTCTGTGGGCTTGTGTAGCGAAAGGATTCAATCTCCTTCTACTCTAACCCACCCTTGGATCTACACACACACTGGCACACAGAATTAAAGACGGACACACGGCGATTCCCGCCATTCGTAAGCTCCGTGGTCAGGCGTAGCATAGCTATTCTGAACAACTTAGCACGAGCAACAAAATAACGTCACTTCCCACGATGCTGTGTTTATAGTGACGACTCGATGTTATACGTCACTCATGGCAGTACTAATATTTGACGTATCAGGGAATCAGCTTTGCAATTTTTTTGCTGATTTTCATGCCTAGGGTTTACAGGTCACCATTTGACCTAATCCTACCCCTAGGCCGGGACAAACAGTAGGCTTATGCAAACACTGTTTACGAAAAAATCATGCGGGTATTAATGAGAAAATTGTTTTTGGTCGCAAAAAAAATTAAAAGTTATGTTATCGACTCCTAAAAAGTGGCGCAAAACATTTTCACACCAACGGCATACAGGTCACAATGGACCTAATCGTACCCGACAGCCGAGACAAACTGTAGAGTTATGTAAATAACGTATACGAAAAAGCATGCGATTATTGATGAGAAGATTGGGCTTTTTTTCATAAAATAAAAAAAAAGATTCAATTGTTTAAGATGAACCCATATAAGTCGTGAAAGTAATCCCAAAAACGTAAAAGTATGTGACCTGTTCCCACGAAAGGGACCATAAGTTGCGCTCCGTCGAATGGAACTACAGGCCGAAAAGAGTACTGGGGGTCATCTTGGGTCAGTTTGAGTGATTAACTTTAAATGCATGTTTCTCGCTTAATAACAGGCCTACAACAATAGGTTTTGCATCAAATTGATCTATAATGCTAGTAGATTGTAATGGTGTAATATCTCAAAATTACAGACTTATGGTTCCTTTCGTGGGAACGGGTCACATATATTAATATTTCTTTTTAAATTATCACTCAAAACGTTGTAGAGGTACAATGCTGATTAAGAAACTCATTCAATATATCCATTTTATCTAGCTAGCTATACACAAATTATCTAGTAAAATTACAGAATCCAGTGTGGATCAACCGGCTTTTGTTAAACGGCCATTTGTTCGCCAATGAACATCTTCATCCAAATTCGAAACAAAGATCCCGAGATAATTCTTTTAGGGACGATATCCTAAAATTTCAAGCTTGTCTGTCCTCAAACGCGGGCTCTAGTCGCTGTCACACACACACACACACACACACACACACACACACACACACACACACACACACACACGCGAGCTCGCGCACGCGCGCGCGCACGCACGCACACACCCTCACACAAAGGTCGCGAGATAATTCTTTTAGGGACGATATCCTAAAATTTCAAACTTGTCCGTCCTCAAACGCGGGCTCTAGTCGCTATCACACACACACACACACACACACAGACATACACACACACGCAAGACGTTCTCTAGCATGGTTACAAAGTAAAGTAGGTTATAGCACTGTCAGGGGAGAGCAATGTGCATGATCGACCAGTGATCATAGATCTACTGTGGCCAAAGCACACAAAAAAAGAGATAGGAAAGAGAGGGGGCGCTAAGAGAGTGACTGAAAGCAATGCATATGGAAGCCCCCCCCCCCCCCCCCCCCCGAAGGGGGGCGTATCACATATCCACTGTTCCAGCCACTCAGTGCATGGAAATTTAAATCTAGGTCCCCCAAGGGGGGTCCAGATATTTAGCCGGTGTGGACAGCTGTTTCAGTCTTGGCGACCTCTTCATGCACATTTCTCTCCCCTGACAGTGCTATAACCTACTTTACTTTGTAACCTTCCTAAAATATTAGCACTGGCAGTCTCCCCTTTTCTTTTCATTTATTACTACAATATCGACTGCAACCCCTTGCCCCCTTTTGGTAGGTTTCTCTTTTAGGGTGCATGGAAATTTAACTCTAGGTGGTGGCATGGAATGTATGCCCCTGCAGACACTACAGTAAAATGTGGTTGTCATTGCAGGTAGGCAGAATTTCCTGCCTCCTCCAGTATTGCCGATGGTGTGCTGAAGAGGTCGCCAAGACTGAAACAGCTGTCCACACCGGCTAAATATCTGGACCCCCCTTGGGGGACCTAGATTTAAATTTCCATGCACTGAGTGGCTGGAACAGTGGATATGTGATACGCCCCCCCTTCGGGGGGGGGGGGGGGGGCTTCCATATGCATTGCTTTTAGTCACTCTCTTAGCGCCCTCTCTCTTTCCTATCTCTTTTTTTTTTTGTGCTTTGGCCACAGTAGATCTATGATCACTGGTCGATCATGCACATTTCTCTCCCCTGACAGTGCTATAACCTACTTTACTTTGTAACCTTCCTAAAATATTAGCACTGGCAGTCTTCCTTTTTCTTTTTTCATTTGTTCTCTAGCATGTTTTGCGTAGCTAGACGTGACGTCATTTTTATCGTGTTACTTCTTTGCAAGAATTTCTGCGCGGCACTCCCAAAATGTCATGTGCATGATCCGGAATGCGCTCAGACTCAGCCCCATTTCAGTCTACCGTATTTTTTTTTTAAATACTGTAAAGAAAATCTTTTTTAGATGTCGGTGAGTGCCCAGCACAGAGCCGTCCTACAGTGGTGTTAGAGAAACCTCTTGCACAAATCCAAGATAGAACGTACAGTGCTATATTTGGTATCGTTGGAAAGAGCTTTTCCTGCTATTTATCACGGTGCTTAGCGCATGTTTGAATCCAAGAGAAAACTGCATTAGATTTTGATGTGAATGTTTAATTTATTTTTACTCATGAGATACTGATATCTGGGAATGATAGCGCGCACATGCGCCAGCGGCTACAGATGAAAAGCTCGTTTAAGGTTGTATACTATACCTACATTTTTTAATTGAAAACTGCCCTTTGTAGGGTTTTTTGAGAGCCTTGTTGAGTCTGGAGGCTATTGCCACCCTGACAGACCCATGGTCCCGGGCATATTTGTAAGTTTGAGCCCTTTTTGTGAGGTACCCCACGTGGGAAAACACGCAAAATAGCCGATTTCAGAACACAATAAAAATTTATCGAATAGTGTGTTAAAATGATAAAGAAACATTTCGGTCACTTCATAAAGTATGTTAGTATTTTCTCGTAAAAAAAAGTGTGTTCTGATAATTGGAATTCTAAGTGCAATCAAGAAAAGTGTATGTTGTAAATTCGCAAATTGCCGGGATGTTATCAATAACATTACAAATGTTTGCAATGTTGGGCAATTGCTCAGGCCCTTTTTATTCGATAAAGTCGTACTTTATGTTATAACTATCACATTGATTATGAAGAAAATATGGGGTCCCGCACAAAATTTGGCACTTTGGGTCGTTTTCGAGTGCGTATTCAATAAGGGATGCAAGCGATGTCTGACTTCCGGCAGATCATATCTCCGCCGTAGCAGATCACAAGCCCGCATTAGAAAGAAGGGAAAACGACTATGTCAAATCTACAAGGGAAAACCTAAGCTCAAACTGTTGCAAACTACGCTCAAACTGCTAGTCCTCGATTACTATTTGTGACAGTAAACTGGAACAAACAACAACGGCAGATACGGGATGAAAACGTTTATCTATAAGTAATTAAATGCACAAGCTGTTTCTTAGTAATTTAGTTAGTGCAGTGGTAAGGTACTCTTTTTGCCACGCAGGTGACCAGGGTTCGAGTCCCGTAGATGGCGACATTTTTTTCCTGCTCACATTTGAAACCCATACAGTTTCTACTTCGCTAAATGAAACAAACACACTTTAAACCCAAAGCAAAAAAAAAAAAAAAAAAAAGTAACGAGTGTTTTTTTTTTTTTAAATATGCAATTATCATCACTGTGGTAATGTGAATGTTAAACCATAAACCAAACAACCGGATTCAGTCTTGGATAAAAATGCACACTGGTTACCTCGGTACATTTGTTCATTCATTTTTTTCAGCCAGGCATTGTGTGAGCATGTTTACATTACATGTTTACATTCATTCAATCATTCACAGCTTCACTGATGAAAAAGCACACCAAAGAGTGTTGTCACAGAAAGTTTTTTTTTTTTTTACATTTTTACTGGCATCATCTACAAACATTAATTGATGTGAATTTGTTTTAATATACCTGCTGCAAGAAATGCTACATGCTCCTTTGGCGTCTCCGTGAAAGCAGATCGATGAACATCTCTGGTTGAAAGATGTTTGTAAACAGATTGGTAGTGGATGTACCTATCTCTCTAGCTGAATCTCAGTTTCCCAGCAGTTTTTGGTTACAAATTATAAGGAAACAAAAACACACTACCACCGAGCCACCCAGCTCCCCCTCAAAATACAGCTTTACTGCAGAACATATTTCAACTACATGTAACATTATTCACATTTACAGTGACAAAGTGCTGACTGTATACAAGCTATTTGGGAGAAAACTGGAGCTGATGTCATTTTTACTTGTGTGCATGCCAACGGAGACCGACACCGGCAACCACTTGCTCATGAGGCATTTATTTGGGAGCCAACTGCACAGTATATCAGTATATAAAAGAAGGGGGATAGGAGAGAAGGAATGACAGACTTATCATTTAGAGCCTTCCTCTACATATATTATTTTGCTCATATATATATATATATATATATATATATATATATATATATATAGATATATAGATATATATATATAGATATAGAGAGAGAGAGAGAGAGAGAGAGAGAGAGAGAGAGAGAGAGAGAGAGAGAGAGAGAGAGAGAGAGAGAGAGAGAGAAGAGAGAGAGAGAGAGAGAGACCATCACTGTAGTCCTGATATAATTCAACATTGCACATCCCACAACATAATAACAGTGAAATGCAGTATCCAGCCACCAAACTACATTACACAGACACTGTGCACAATGTTGGCATGAAAATCAAACAATACTGTTACCAGTACCACACTGTGTCCAATTGCAGCACAACAAAGTGAAATGCAGTCTCAAGCCCCATAACTTGCACTGCACAATGCTGATGTCAACACAAAATACCATAACAACTGAATAACAAGGGTACAATGCACTGTGTCACCTAGTCTGCATAATATAGGCATGCACACCAAACAATACCTGTACTGCTCTTGATACAAAATCGACCATATAACACTGAAAAATACATGAGTGCTACGCTGGCAAAGTGTCTACAACAGAGTTTGCACCATGCCGGCCCATAATCCAATTGCTGCTCTCCAAAAACTCAACATGGTGCAGGCTATCATGTCACAACTGATTGCTGCATAGCACCCACCATGTACCCTCTGGTACTGTGTACAATGTTGGCATCAGTTTACTTTATTTAATTTTGGACCCGCTGGGGGCATGAAAAAAAATCACAAGAGAACTTACATGAATGTGATCAGAAATGAAATATTATCCTTATTACTACACTGTACGCATGTTCCTTAGCACAAATCACAAATGGACACGGATCATAGTCAGGTCATTCTGTTTGCTGGCGTGTGTCATGTACAGTACATCTGTAAAACTTGTAAATGAACCATGTGGTTAGCAATTCTGATACGATAAGTAAAGCCACACAGCTGAAAGTCAAAGATTGACAGTGGAAGAAAAAAACAAAACAAACACAAAGTACAGTACATATCATATGCCTATGATCAGTTATCACCCAACCACTTAAATCTGCTGTGACAGCTGGAGGGTAATGCAAGAACTGCATGGTCAACTCACTCTTGAGAAGTATTGCGTTTTTCATTGAGCAAGTCCACATTTGCACAACATTTTAAGCTGAGGGTTTAATGACATAAATATACATCCCCACGTTTCTATATTTCCGCACATCCCCTCTTCAGAAAGGACCCGTGGGTTTTATACTCTGAGGCCACTGACCATTTTCAGAATGAACCCTGTATATCATTTTAAATCATGCAAAGCGGTGCAGTGATAAGTTTTCTCCTTGTCTCACACCGATGCTGCACAAAATCTATCTGTACCACTGTTTCCTACCCCATAAGTGTCAGCTGTGGAGTACATATTTTGAATGACTGATGTATGCCAGTATTTAGGAACTTGTCACAAAAAAGACCTGTTCATATGATGAAATATCTTCGAAAAATGAACACATTGTCAGTAAAGGGGTTTTCCTTGGATAATCAAAAACTAATACATATTAAGCTGCATTTCCAAATTGCGACATGACAGGAGAGTGACAAAAAGTAACTTTTCTGAGGGGGTCATCCAAATAAATATGCATAGGAAGGTCTTACCATCAGGTATCTCCTTACCAAGTTTAGGGTTACAGTTAGGAATACTTGAGAAAAAAAAACATCTTTGGGCAATATATGGCTATCTTGTACCTATTTCCCGATTTCTTGTGACCCTTGACCTTTCTGACCTTTCATGCATACGAAATTAGTATGCATGAAAAGTTCTTACCACCTTGTACCAAGTCTGGGTTTGAAGTTGTGTATACTTGAGAAAACGTCTTTTTGGTCAAAATACAGATTTTTTTCACTTTTTTACTGCACTACAAATTACAACATGGGTGTCAAATCGCTTTGTCACGTTGTTATATGAAAACACACAAAGCACACTCCCATCACTGTACAATAGCCCCTGAACTGCTCGACTGCACGTTACAATTTTGTCGCCCCGCTGCTTCTATGTCAGGCTTATGGAAACACTCCCTCTTTATTTCTATTTTCTCGAGTTTTGTCATTGTTACTTTGTTGTCACTGCCCCCCTGTGGTGTCTGCAGTTGAATAGCCAGGCCTAAAGCCTGCTTACCCTTCTCCTAATATATGGCTATGCATCAGCTCAGGCAGTAAGGCACAGGCTTTTGCTGCATTGCGAATGATGTGACTGTCCAAAACCTTGACATTGTGGCCAGCCTGGTGGATGGACATCAAAATAACAGGACGTCTGCCCTCCTACACAGGACAATCAGTTCACTTCCTTTGCCTTCTCGTCGGTTGGCCATCGCGGAGAGATGTACCCGCTGAACTCTTCTTCCCTCATCTTTCGCAACCTGCAAAAGATAATTTTGTATCAAAAAAAGTTCTGACATGCACATATTGCGTGCATATATGTTTGCAAGTATTTATACAAAGTACATACATGCATAATATGACAGTAGTCAGAACATGAACAAGAAAGGCAATGTCCTTATGGTTCATGTGTATGACCAATCCACATAATATGTCTGTCCTTTTTTACCTTGGCTTGACTTCTCCAACAGGTCTCTGAAAATGTCTAAACATAAGTATAGGGCTGGATTTTGTACCAGTGAAACCTGAGTATTTTTCCAAATCCCTTCATTTTTCACACATTTGTCAACCCTCTGTGACCCTTGACCTCTGTGAGGGGCTGATTACATTAGTATGCACAGAAAAGTGTTATCATCATGCCAAATTTTATTGAAAAGTTTGCAAAAACATTGATACAAACTACAACTCTACCCGAAACTAACTTTTGTCACCCTTATCATGTGGTATCTCCATAGCAAGTTTGAATTTGAAGTTGAAAATACTACTTGAGATGACCTTTGAAAGGTCAAAGAAATTGGTATGTTTAGAATTATTTTACCACAAAGTACCCTTGTGCCAAGTTTGAAGTCTGAGGCTTGCATAGTCTTCGAGGAAATGCCAATGTTAAAGTTGCCCACAGGTAACAGACAGTTGACGGACGACCCATTACAAACATTTACTTTTGCTATCACACGTGCGCCAAAAATTAGACGCCATTGAGCTTGAAATGACCACAAAGGGTGTATACATATATCTAGAATCAGCATCAATATTCAAAGTGTAACTTGCAGAAATTGTTTCAAACAGGACACAATGCATTGCTGTTTAGCAACAGCACACACTGGACCAAATGGGTAGTATTCAGATTTTTCTAGTCCTTTTGTATGCACTAAGTGCTTATTAAAGAAAACGACAGTATTTGGAGACTTGCCCATCCCTCTAGTTTTCAAATCAAATGCAATATGGTGCCACTTGTTGACAGCAAGTGATTTTAGCATTCAGTGTTGTTGAGAATGCTGGTACTACTACTACACCATCTTCAAAATGAAAGAAAGCATTACAGTGTGATGTGTTTATCCCAACCAGTTGTGTTTTGTTATGAACCTGATTCTATTCACAAATCAATCGGTATGCTTTACCTCGAGTCCAGGACAATAAGTGTCGCCTTCTCTCACTTTAGTTGATCCGCTGGAACTGGAATTGCCTGCTTTTAGCTGTGGCCTTCTCCTTTGAGCAAACATGACCTGACTAGCTCTTGCCTCTTCTTGGTGTAGGCGTCATACTTCTGTGCTTGTTTGCAAGTATACCCTCTGGGCGTGACTCTGCAGTGAGACATCAACAGCAGCACTGACCTGAAATGAAATACATGTTTATTATCGTGTTATTCGGCAGCATGGCAATTTCACTTCTGATCTTATTTCAGGGTGGGTCGGTTCCAAACTCCACAATCAGGGACTTTGTTATAGCATTATAAACAATTCGGGGCTGGTGGGGGGAGTCCCCCCCCCCCCAACCACCCAATTCGTCCCTACATTTACTTTACACATTACTACCTTCAAACTAATGTGAAATAAACTGTGAACACCACAAACAAGAATGGTGAAGCCTGGATCGCTCGTGTGCATTTAAAACTGATCATTTTCTTAATCTGAACTGTGTGACCTTTCCAAAAGGTGACTGAAATTTAAGTGCCATGAGTCTAAGCATAAGTAAAGGGCTGGCTTATGTACAGTTGTGAATATTATTGGAGAAAAAATATCTTTTGTCAAAATATGGCTATTTTTTTTTTTTTTTACCTATTTCTTGATTTCTCATGACCCTTGGCCTGAACTCAAACTGGTAGGCTAAGAGTAAGAAAGGTCTTGCCACAAAGTATCCTTCGGCTACGTTTGAAGACTGTGGTTTGAATAGTCTCCGAGAAAATGCCAACATTAAAGTTTACCATGGACGACCAATGGCCCAGAACATAGCCTTACACTTGCTTCGCACATGAGCCAATAAAAGAAGGCATTACAGTATGATGTGTTCATTCACACCATAGTTGTGTTGTGTTCTGCACCTGATTCTCATCACAGATCTACTGGTATGATTTACCTTGAGTCCAGGAGAATAAGTGTCACCTTCCCTCACTTCACTTGAGCTGTGAGTGTGACCTTGGTCAGTTGGTGTAGATGTCATACTTCTGCGCTTGTTTGCAAGTATGTACTCTGGGTGAAAGTACTGAGACTCCACAGCGAGAGGTCAACAGCAGTATTAGCCTGAAATGAAATACATGATTATTACTGTGTTGTTCGGCAGCATGACAATTTCACTTTGCGTGAACTAAATGCAGGGGCAGATTATTACTTTCAAAATAAATGCAACAAAAACAGTGTAAACCGCAAAGAACAAACAACAATGGCAAAGTCACGTCTGTACGCCTCATGCACATAACTGATTCACAACCTGTGTGACCTTTCCAAAAGGTAGCTGAAATAAGTGTCACGAGTCTCAACATAAAGGCTTGCTTTTGTACTAGTCAAATTTGTATTTTTCACACATTCTACGGTCATCCAAAATGGTAGTCAACAAATATTAGGGTTTCAGTCATAGTAGCGTTTTACTAGGTAACCCTTTTAATCCTGATACACCCACTGCTTGAAATAAATGTGACTATGATAGTTCAAGGGTGGTGCCAGAATAGATTGGCGTCTCATCCGATAAGCTATTCTGGCACCATCCTTGAACTAAAAAAATGCTGGACCTATCTCCTAATCTGTAATATAGCCTTCATAAGACAGAGAATGGATGAGAAAACTAAGTTACTAAGTACTGAAAGCAGTTACTGAGTTAGTAATGCAAAATTCTCCCTTAGCAGGACTTTTTACTACACACAGTACGTTTTTCTAAATAATAAGCACTGGCACTGGTTTAATATCACTACAATGTGGACTACATTCCTTCCACCGTATTAGTAAAGGCTCTCTGAGAATGTATGGAAATGTTCTACTTTTAGGTGGTGACTGACATACATGGAATGCATGCCCCTGTCAACCCACAATAAAATGTAGTCTTCTTCATTGCAGGTAGGCTGTAAATTTCCATGCATAAAAGGACAGTTAGCTATTGGGGTTTTACGCCGTGCAGGTGACATCTCACGGCGGTGCATAAAACTTTTTTTTTTTTTTTAAAGAGTTGGAAAACCAGTCAGATATGCCACTTACACTACTAGTAACTCGTGTTCTAGTCACTTAGCAAACACCACCAACCTCTTTTTCTACTTTCGTTTACCTTTTCCTTGCTGATGTCTGAAGAGATTTTGTTGTTTTCCTGGCTCCCGTTCAGTTGCCCCGTTGATTTTTTTTTCTTCTTCTGAGAAATGGTTATGCGTTACTACTGACGCTCGATGACTTGTCGCAACTTATGCAAAAGTATCTTATTTCTGAGGAAACACAACATTTTATGCATAGAAACAGTCAGCTTACACACCTATTTCAGACAGTATATATCTTTTGTCAATTATTGATAAATTGAGCTTGTTTGCAATACGACTTGCCGTACGGCGGTTTTTTTCGGTGACCTCTAGTCTCAGGTCACGGCAGACGCAAGATAGCGGTATCTAAATGTGCAGAAAAGATGCGCGAAAGAGGTGTGTCCTACAACCTTAAAAACCTTTTGATCGATAATCACCTGACACAGACGATCAACTCTTTGATTTGCACAGTGGTTTTGAAACTGACACCCCAACGCGCGAACACGACTTCACAATGGCGCCAGCAATCGAAGGCTTTTTCGTCAACGATGACGCAAACTTTTCTTGTGACTTGCAGAAAACATTGTGCAAGGCATCAAATGTTATGATTAATGATAGGCAAAGAAATGTTCAGCATTATAAACTAACACAGATTGACATAATTGATTTTTGGGACGTGGCGTTAACTTTTTACTGTGTGTAGTCGATTTCCAGGCTGTCTTTCACACCATTCTCGTGGAATATAATTTTAATAATAAAGGTAATTTATAGCGCCCAATCACCAAGGTACTCTAGGCGCTTTACAATCACAGTAATGAAACACAAAGCAAAATAAATAAATAAAAAAAAACACAAAAAAACCCCAAACATACATTGATTTACTAGGAGCAGATCTCTCTCTCTCTCTCTCTCTCTCTCTCTCTCTCTCTCTACCCCCCCTCTCTCTCTCTCTCTCTCTTTCTCTCTCTCTCTCCCTCTCTCTCCCTCTCTCTCTGACTGTCTGACTCTCAGTACCACCTACACGACACACTGCAGGGCCTTAACTCTGTGCATGACAGTGACACCTACTTCATCCATGATGTGCGCAGTCATGTGGAAAGGATGGAAGCAGTTGTCTCTAGCCACAAACTCCTTCAGCTCGACAATCAGCTCAACGAGTCAGGGCCAGAGATAGATACTAAGAGATTTAAAAGACAATGAATTCAATAATGAGGCATCGGTCAATATTTTACAACATTTTTAATATTAAAATTTTTGACACCCATTACACCCCCGTTATTACCGAATCAACCTTTTAATTTTTAAAAACTGACGAGCATGACCGATGCGGCTTTATTGATCTAATTATCTTTTAAATCTCCTATTGTCTTTCTCTTTAACTATTGTCTCTGTCAACACCTAATCATTTACCTGTCTAAGTGATTTCAGTGGAACTTTATATGTTACTAATAAGTTACAACTAACTTTTAGGAACCTGCAGAGGTAACCTTTAAGTTAGTTATCATAAGAACTTATTAATTACTTATCATAAGAACTTATTAATTACTTACTGTAAGTTCTTATAAGTTCTTACAATAACTTGACTTAAGTCACAACTTACTCTGGCAGATTTGTCAAGATACACGGACAATAAAAAAACTTTTTTTTCTCAATAATACTCTGGTGGTGGTGCTGATGGGGCTATACGATCAGGCACAAGTGGTGTAAATAACGTGTCATCTCTCTGCGAAGCATATGACAAAAATATTGATTGATTACCAAATCTGATTTTTATTTGTTTAAAAGATTGTGTAGTTTTTCTGTGGTTTCCTGAACACCCATCTGTTTTCCCATCTCTAAAAAACTGGCTTTTAGCTCTTCAACATTTACAGGAGATTGACTACGCATCTTATTCTGTATTTCTGATTTTTGTTTCTTGTAATTATTCAAATCATCCTGGACCCGCTTAAATTCATCGTCATCAATACAATTATCATTTAATGCCTTACTAATAATAAGTTTCATACTGCTCAACTTCGCACCAGCGAGCGTACTCAACGCTTCATGTTTCTGTAATTTTGTGTGAAACCTCTTGTTTAAGGATTCCAAACCAAAACAAGCCAGGCATGTAGCAACGCTAACACCCTCAACTGCAATTCCAATTAAACTTCCAATTCCTGTGGCAAACAGAACAATACCCCCTACAGAACAAGCAGATGAAACTGCACCAATAGCCATTGAAGTATTTTGAACAGAATTGAAAACGGTCTTATAACCTCCTTTTGCATCTGGAGTACCTCGCCTCTTCACTTTCCAAATATTTAATTGCTTCTGTAATATTATTTAATCTGAATGTGTCTGCCTGTAATTTTTATCTGATGCAATTAGTACAGCTGTCGCATGTGGATCAGGCACAAGCGTTGATTCAGTCGGCTCAAGCGTCGGTAGTATTGGATAGAATTTAACCATTTTTTTTATTGACAAATATTTTTTATTTAATCAATGATTACATTTTGCAACTCGTCAAAAGTATACAATTTGCTGGCATAATAAAATGAAACAAGATCAATGTGTTCAAGGTTTATGTAACTTAAACGAACAAAAGTTGTTTTGTCGACTAATATCTTGACAGCCGGAACACTGCTCGAAACTTCAAAAACATCTACATTTTTTCTAATAGCAATAAAGACCTTTGTTGATTCTGATACTGTTTCATCCCATGTAAGCTTTATTCCCTGTGCAATATTTGCATCTTTCACAGAAGCTATAGATCTCAAGATAATTTCAAATACTATTGTCGCTTCTCTAGCCACGACTAAGCTTGCTGGCATAAACACAACAGAGGTATCTGATCTTCCCTTTCTAGTTGTAAGAAGACACCGTCGTTTCTCATAATTTTCAACTTTCAGTTTATCTCTGCTATTGTTGTCTGGGGCAAAGCTTGGAACAAGGCTTACAATCAGCGGCCCAGAATTAACAACCTTCCTAAACACTAAGGCGCCTTCGTCATCAGTGTATACATAAGGACTAATAAATTCAATCTTTATGTCCCAGTCAATTACGGGTGCTGGTGCCGGCACAGGTGAAACAACCCACTTATTACCCACATGTATTAAGTTGTAGGGCACATTATTTACAAGATTAGGCGCAACTGGTACAGTAACATCACGAAGCTGACCAAGTTTAGGAATCTGTCTTTCACCATCTTTCATGTCAACAATTACTTTTCGCTTGTACATGCCAGTTGAATCAAGTTCAACACCATATATTTCTCCAATTTCCCCTTCTTCTCAAAATCCTGTACATCAGCCAAATCTTTCAACTCTGTTACTGGACACGCAACTGGTATGATTCTCAGCTTTGGGCCACCATTTTATAAACAAAAATAAAATTATTTAATTTCCAACACAACATTAAAATCATGTATAACAACTGGTTTGTCATCCTGATTAGTCACAGATAAACAATAATAAATATCTGGACGGCCCGGGGTTTGACCCTGAGGGGTCAAGGTCATTCATTACGTACTTAGACGCTAATAACCTTTATGGATTTGCAATGTGTGAGTTATTGCCCTTGAAAAACTGTTGTCTCTATGATTTGTCACAGTGTGACATAACACAGTCAGGGTTAACAAACTATATTATGAATCTTGACCGAAATGACGTGAAGGGTTGGATCTTTGAAGTAGACCTGGAGTACCCACACCATCTACAAGATTACCACAATAATTATCCATTAGCTGTTGAGAAAATGAGTATGACAGGGAAAAAAGAAGACACCAAACTTGTGCCAAATTTGCATGACAAATTCAATTACGTTTGCCACTATCGATTGCTGCAGTTTTATATCAGACACGGGTTAGTACTAAAGAAAGTTCACAGAGGAATTCAATTTGATCAGAGTGCTTTCATGAAAGATTATATAATGAAGAACACAACCCTCCATGCCAGAGACGGCAACACTGCATTTGACAAAGACTTCTTTAAGCTTATGAACAATGCCTGTTTTGGAAAGACTATGGAAAATCCTCATCACCGCAAAGATGTGAGACTGGTCACAACTGAATCGGGTGCAATTAAACTTACAGGTAAACCACAGTACACAGGGTACAAGGAGTTTCATTCATCATTGTATGCAGTGTCACTCAAAAAAAAAGATTGTTAAACTGGACAAACCAGTACTCATTGGTATGGCAATTATTGAATTATCAAAACTGTTGATGCTTGAATTTTATTATGATTACTTCAAACCAAAATATCCTGAGTGTCGTCTGCTATACACTGACACTGACTCTATGATCATTGATGTGTGTACTGAAGACTTTTATGAAGACATGAAAACAGAGTTACATATGTATGACACATCTGACTGTCCTAAGGACCATCCACTGTTTAGCACACAAAACAAGAAAGTGCCTGGTAAGTTTAAGGATGAACTAAATGGTGTGCCTATTGTTGAGTACGTTGGACAGAGATCCAAAATGTATTCTATACTGCATCAGAAAGGTAGTCAGTCGAAAGCCAAAGGAATAAAAAAAAAACAGCAATAAAAAATAAAGACATCCGTCATGAACATTATAAGCAAGTGTTAGATGGTGCATTAATGCCTGATTATCCAAACAAGTCACTGAGATCAAACAAACATAATCTTGAAATGATTCAAACACATAAGAAGTCACTTGCAGTTGGGGACACAAAGCGTGTGTTTTTCAGTAAAGAAAAAGCTTATGCACCAGGTCATTACAGGCTCACGTTATCTGAAGAAATAGTTGATGAACTGGTTGATGAATTAATTGATTAGTTAGTTACTGAAAATGAGTAACGGTGTCTGGGGGAATAATCTGTAATTCTTCTCTGACAAATGCCCTTTGGGGTGCAGGGTCGTACAGGTAATATATTGTTGCGTCAGGACCGGGGACTATTTTTTTTATATTGTGTACAGACGTTGACCAGATGGGGTCTGTCGCTCTGCGCTTCACGTCGTTCTTGGCCTCCCCTGGTTGATATAAATATCTCACCTGTTTAGTAAACAAACTTGTGTCGGGTGCTGGGGTTGGTCCTGTTTTTGGCTCTGTAATTGTTTTCAATTTAATAGCATCAGCAGGTTTTAAGCGTAAGCCTTGTCCTTCATTATTCATTGCTTTTATCACATGTGGTAATCTCTTTACCCACTCAGTGTTCCGGTTGTCATGCATGAGTTCCTTAGAATACTGGTAACTGAAAAGTCTCTCTGATAACTGTTTGTTAAAATTCTCTACAATTGCCTGTGATCTGTGCACACCCGGTATGCCTTGTCTAACCAGTAAACCATGCTTCGCAAATAACTGATTAACTGCGCCTTTGAATTCTGATCCGTCATCAACTTGAACAAGTCTGGGGTATCTTAAAGGGCCTCGACTATATATTTTTGTTAATGCTGTAGCAACTGTACTGGCTGTTTTGTCAGATATGGGTTCAGCGTCTTTATACCTTGAAGCTATGTCAACAACAGTTAGTGCGTACTTGTATCGTTTCTTTCTTATTGTGTCATGGGGTAAAAACAGGAGGTCCATTTGGTGTGTCATTGGGGGTAGTGTTTTCAAAATGGGGTCTAGATATCTTTCTTGGAGCAGGAAGATATATCTGCCAAATTGCTTGTCTCTGTAACCATTGTTTGACTTGATTGAGTGTTATATCTCCGCCCACAGCGCGGCATGTAATTTCTGAATAGCTGTTTGTCCTTTCCAATATCAATTGGAGAGTAATATATTTTTGATAGTTTATTTTCTACCCCAGGGTTCATTTCTTCTAGCAATATAAAGACCCGTAAAAAATACAAATGTCATTCCCACTAGAACAAAGATTATCTCCCCGTTTCTTTGTTCTGTACTCGGTTTGTAATAGTCACTTAGTTTTGGTTTCGGGGTAGACATGTCATTACCAGTGACTAAAAAATACTCATGAATTGCGTCGTCTGTTATTTGAAAACGTATGTTGTGCGCGACCTTCAAGCCTGAGTTTTTCATTGATGAAATCAAGTTTCTCAATTCTATTTTTTTTCATAATCCTGTTGCGCTTGTGCAAGTTTCTCTGATGCCTCATTGTGACGCTTCATTTCTTCTGCAGATTCTTCTCTACCTATTTTTGAAAAGAGATAATTTGAGTCGCTGAATGCCAGGGCGTTGACCATCGCACCTCCAATTATTACTGCTAAAGTCGCCATATTATTTTTATTTACATAGATATATTTTCGGGAATAATTCCCTGCTTGACAAGAAAATCTTTTGTCGCAATCGATGCAATCGTGATTAATTTAGCACTGTCTTCCAGATCCAATCTGCTTAAGTCTACAGACCTCATTTTGAGTAGACTTTTTCCCAGCAGAGAATAAGATACTGCTAGTCCACTTATCACGGCAGAATGATAAACAAGGTGCATTAAATTCATTGAGTCGTTCATTTTCTTAGGCAATAAAAATTTAAATAATATTTTTATTTACTCCATATAAAATGGGTCAACGGCTTTGGATGTTACTGGTAATGTGGCGACTTCTGTTTTTGATGATGGAGTGTTTAATTTTTTGGTCACTGTACGAGTCTGTGGCTTGTATTGTTTGTATAATTGGTAACCTATGTAACCAGATCCGACAACAAATGTGGCAACTACATATTTTGCTGTTTCAGAAATAGACTGGGTTGAAGGTCTTTCACTTTGATGTAGGTGTGACAGGGGTATTGAGAGCCCTGCCAGTTCTGGCGGTCCTAACGGTGTTGACGGCGGGTCACTTACATGAGCCTTTTCTGTTAGCGCCTGTAGCTGTAACTTTTTCTGCTTGTTCCATTCGGCTAAACGTTTACCAGCTTGAATTCTGCCTGCATTTTTAATTTTTGTCACTGTGTGAATCGGAGTCTGGGCAAGGTCCGGGACAGGGTTCATCTGTGGGGTCGTTTGTGGATTGTCCATTTTTATCAGCAAAAAAAATTAATTTTGTAAAATCGATATGGCTGCTCGTTACGATTAATGTTACCAGAGGAGCAAGCAAATTACCAAACCTGTAAAATAAAAGGCAAGCTAATTTACCAATTGCACTCGTTACAATGGGGTTACTCTCGAGGTCATTTGTGAGATTTTCAATGTCTACAGGAAGAGCATAACTCACAACTTTTGAATACAAGCAGACAATTGATTTGCTCAAATCACGGGTCATTAGTGAAGCCATGTGTTGTTCATATTTAAAATGAAGTTTAAATAAATCATCAGCCGTGAGGGATTGTATATCTTTGGTTGAATATTGCTTTCCGAGATAAGTTTTGGAATGACCAGAAACCACCACAGATAAAAGTCGTTCCCTTTTTGAATCTAAGTCTATGTTTTCTAAAGCACCAATATCATTTAATAATAGCAGTTCATCTGAATTCATTTTATAATACAATTTAAAAAAAACAAAAAACTTTATAAACACATTTGTTTCTTTGTCAGTAAACCAGGCATAAATATATAAGCACTTACATGTAAAACCGTTTTGTAAATGACTGCTCTCTTTTTGAAAAGTAACATGTCCCCTTGTTGATCTTTGACATTATCTAGTGATTTGAAAGGCTGTAGCTATGAAAGGCCTTTGACGGCTGAGAGCTTTTCAAAAGCACAGTCCCGTTGTGGCTGAGTGTCTGAATTGAAAATGAATGGAATGTGTCCCCCCTATTGAATAGCAGGGTGTGAGGGGACACAAAGGGCGATCAACAGTGACACCACCTGTCAGATTAGACTAAGGCTTACGGTAAATTGTACTGACATGAGTGTGCGTGTGTTTGTTTATGTGTGCGTGTCTGTAAGTGTGTGCATATGTTTGTTTGTGTGTTTGTCTGTTTGTGTGTGTGTGTGTGTGTCTGTGTGTGTGTGTGTGGGGGGGGGGGGGGTTGAGGATCTGTTGTATATGTACTTTGTACTTTATCTGTATAAAGCAATGTATGATTTTCTGAGGAATGCGTCTCTTTTCAGCTTGAAAGCTTTTAAGAAATTGCAGAGGTAACCTACACGTTGTAAGTAGCCAATTTTCCAGTTTTTTCAGAAACATCCACAAATGCATGACTTGTTGACAAGACGGATGTATTAAGTTGACACCTCTCAGCTATAAGCGTGCTGCATTTGAAAAGATATGTCCCCCACCTGAAATTGAATAGGGCATTCAACTGTGACATGTGGTGTGTGGCATTAAGGGCAGAGATTTACTAGTGTTTGTCAGTTGTCATAAACACAGACCTAAACCAGCAAGGGTAAAAGGTATATGATCACTGGCTTTATAACGGGCCTCTCTCTGTGTGAGGAACTCATAGGGGATTATGCGGGCGAGTGTTTTCCCATTCACTGTTCAAAACCAATTAGCATTTTGTGGGGGACTCCATATCGATAATGAAAAATAAGACATACCTTGGCGTGTTTAGACATAACATGGTGTTTTTTCATGAATGCCATGTTAGTCTGATGAATATCGAACTGCTTGAAAAAGTTTTGAAATCTTTCTCTGAGACTAAAGGCGACATGTAAATTACCTTACAGGTTCAGTCATGACGTGAAAAATGTTTGCAGTTAAACCCTGTCAACTTACTCATAAAGAGAGATAGTGAGTAAAATTATGTGGAAAGAGAGAGAGAGAGAGAGAGAGAGAGAGAGAGAGAGAGCTATTGTGTGTGCCGGGGTATTCACATGTGTCTGTACATGTGTGTGTGTGTGAGTGTGTGCGTGTCTGTATGCATGTGTGTGTGTCTCTCTGTGTGTGTGTGTGTGTGTGTGTGTGTGTGTGTGTGTGTGTGTGAGTGTGTGTGTGTGTGTACACCAGGTTTAAGACTAGTCAAGGCTGGCACATCTGTTTATAATAGAACGGTGCCTGACCTTGTACTGTGTGTAAACATATTTGGAGTATACATAAGACGGCAGTCACCTTTTCAGAAATTGTACTTGCAGTAAAATAATATTAAACAGAACCTGCCAGTCTACTCGCTACGAGAGAGCTAACTAAAAAAAAAGTTGACTAATACTTTTAAACGCGGGTTACGCCTGGAGTCCGAGGTTCTTGAGGATCTGACCTGTGTCCACTTATAAAAATCTAGGCTCGTGAGAATCTTAGACTATGTAAAACCCCATATACTCGGTACAAGGCAACCAGATACTGGATGTTTTACCATCTACAGCCAATTTAAACTTCCTGGTTCAGTGTGTACCGTAGCCATGAATGCAGAGCTGTAATGGTAAAGTTCATAAACATGGCCATGGTCGCGATTTTTTAAATTAACAGTGTGTGATTAGGTGTTCACAGAGACAATAGTTAAAGAGATAGATACTAAGAGATTTAAAAGATAATCAGATCAATAAGGCCGCATCGGTCATGCTCGTCACATTTTTAAAATCAAAGGGTTGATTCGGTAATAACGGGGGTGTAATGGGTGTCAAAAATTTTAATATTAAAAATGTTGTAAATTAATGACCGATGCGTCATTATTGAATTCATTGTCTTTTAAATCTTTTAAATCTCTTAGTATCTATCTCTGGGCCTGAGGAAACGAGTGCCCCTCCCCCTCTCACTGACGGCGCTAAGGGGATTCCCGACGGTGGCGGTGTAAACCCTGCTGCCGCAGGTGGTGAAGTGATCCCGGTAAGGATTACCCCTCCGAAAACCGACAGCTCGTCAAGTACCCGGAAGGATCAGGCCTCTGGCGGTGTGCTGATAACGGTCCACACGCCCCAGAAAGAGGCTGAGAAGCAAGCGGAGATCAGAGGTGCAGGTGAGCGTGACCAAACTGAGAGGAACGGTAATCGGATTAACGGCCTAAATCTACAAACCCTCATCCGCCCTCCTCCAAGCGAAGAGATCATCACACATCATGTCATGGCGGATACCACAACCCTGCGTAACGTGAAGGGAGAGAAAATGACAATGTGCCAGGGTGAGAGGGTGCAGATCATTTCTGTTTCGGGCCTGCAAATCTCCCACCTGACTGACTGGTGCAGGAAGCAGGCGCCGTCACCCCGCGTCCAACTGGTCACCTTCCACGTGGGGGTGAACGACTGCAAGCAGCGGGAGATCACCAGCCAGCAGCGGGAGAAGCTGGTTACAGCCTGCATAACGGCGTTCCCCAAAGCACGAGTCCAAGCCTCTTCTATCTTGCCTGCTGGGCAGGGAAAAAATTCGCGTTTAAATCAGCGTATCTTCCCGTCCAACGCCAACCTGTGCCACGTTGCGAAGAAGCTGGGCGCTTCCTTTATAGACAACACCGGCATCTTTCACACGTCAAATGGTCTACCTCGCAAGGCGCTGTACCGAGTGGACATCAAAGGCCGGCTGGACCCTATCCACCCGTCCCAGTGGGCACGCGGAGGCTGGCCGGTAACATCAAATACGGCAGGGAAGATGGTCACCGAACAACCTCTCAACGGGACGCTCCATCTCCTAATTTAACAACCGCTAAGCAGCTTTACTCAGACATTGCTGCGGGGCGGGCACCGGTGGGCTTGTCATCCCCTGTTCAGAAGCACCATCAGCAACAGCAGCCAAAACAGCGATGCCCTCAACAGGAGCAAAATGAACTACAGCAGCGGCAACAACAACAAGAACAGCGTCAACCTCCGCAACAGCAACAACAGGATCTACAAGAGCAGCATCTACAACTACAGCCTATTCAGGAGCATCAAGATACATCAGTTGTTGCCCCCGACTGGCTGCAGCAACAGCAACTGATGTATCCGCCTGTGACACCGTGGCAGTACCAACCTCTCCCTAGCGGTGCTCATTGGACTAATTACCCACCATCTTCCGTTCACCAGCAACCAGGAAATGGAACGTATGTCCCGTACTACCAGAGCTACCCAGCGTCCATTCTCAGTGGCGCCCAGTGGGCACAGTTTGTGAACAGTGTTCGTGCGTACTAGGCTGTGCAGTCGTTCATTATTCCCTACTCACTAAAAAGTGTGTTGGAGTGAGTGTGCGTCGTTTATCTCCTGTGCCCACCTGTGAGTACACTAGGTGATCTCGTTTGGTCTATCTGCATTCTTTGCTACTTCGTGGATCGAATATTACCGCATTGTGCCAGCAGTGTTTGTTTGCTGCTACAACGGAGAATACAAGGTGTTTTCCGCTGTAGCGGTAAACAATTAGCCGTTTATTGCGTTTTGGGAATCATTCTACATTGTGCCAGCAGCGGAAAATTCAAGGTGTTGTCCGTGTAACGGTTAACAATTACGGCCACTCATTCATATCTTTGGATTATTCGTGAGGAAATCGTGTGATAGCATTCAGATCCACACCCACTGACGGTGTGCCTGGTTTTTTTCGCTGCCTAGTGTGCCGCTGACCAGAACACTCTTTTCACGTGTGACATCTGATACGTGTGCTATACCACAGTCACTATTTAGACAGCTTGCGTGGCATTCATACGTGGATACACTATTAATCAAAAGCGATCTTCATTTGATAACGCTGTGTTGGACACCGTTTGTGACGTTTGATACGAGGTGCTATAACTTCAGCCGCGTTTTACTGCGTTGACACTTTTATTCTTAATCTCTCTGTTTATATTTTTTTATATTGTGCTGCACTTCAGTTGTGAGAATTAGAATTCAACATGATCCATAATGCTCAGACACACGGAAGCCTTCAAACTGGTCACTTGAACATCTACCTTCTTTTTAACAAGGTGGCCGATTTTAATGTTTTTCTAAACTCGTCTGAACCATTCCACCTGTTTGGTCTTAGTGAGACGCGACTTAACTCGGACATAAGCGATGAAGCCGTTCACATACCTAACTTTAGCATCACTCGACGTGACCCTCGTGTACTTGGTCAAACTGGGCTTGCCGTTTACATCTATAACTCAATCCAACATTTAGTATAAAGGCGTGATGACTTAGAAACTCCGGAAGTTGAGTGCATTTGGTTGGAATTTAGGGCTCTAAAAACTAAACCCGTCTTCGTCGGCTTTTGTTATCGTAACCCAGCAGCCAAGTTTGAATGGTACGATGATTGTTTGCATGCAGAAGAAAAAGTTGGCTTACCTAACTGTGACGCGTTGCTACACGGCGACTTTAACATAGATATGTTGAAGCCCCATACCGCATGGGATTGCATCACCACACAAACAGGCTTAGAACAGTTAGTTTCGGCCCCTACTAGGATCACAAAAACAACGGCAACACTCATTGATCACATTTACACCAACCGTCCCCTTAGTGTATTTAATGTTAGTGTTCCTGACCTCAGCATCAGTGATCACTTTCCTACTGTGTGTTCATGGTCAACAAAACTGCCAGTGCATCGTAAGAACGGGCACACAACTATAACGTATCGCTCATTTAAACAGTTTAATCAGTCTGCTTTTCTAGCAGACCTTGATCAAACACCATTTAATGTCGTTAATAACGAAACTGACCCTGAAAAGGCTCTGGCTGTTTGGTATGGACTCTTTACAAGAGTACTTAACAAACACGCCCCTTTGCGGCAAAAGTGGGTAAAAAACCACACGTTACCGCCTTGGCTAAACCAAGAAATAATCGAAGCTATGAGATTGAGAAATGACTTAAGGAAACACAAGCTATTTAGCGAATTAAAAAAAAAAACCCAAAAAAACACGTAACCGTGTCAAGTCTATGGTACGCAGGGCTCAAAAGTCTCTCTTTGAACGAATGATTAAAGAAGACAGAGATACTGCTGCACTCTGGCGCGCGGTTAATCTCGTCACCCGAGGTAACAGCAAGAAATCGACAGCCATTCCTTCTAGTATTACTGCAGACACTTTTAATAAACATTTTCTGTCTGTTGTCGAGTCAATCATACCCTCAAGCGGTAACGCGTCTTACACATGCCCTGAGGCCCTACTTAACTTCTGTAAGCAGAAGACTAAGGATAAACCCCCATTCTCTATACCGCCTTTAGCTGTGTATGAAGTAGGAAAACTGATCGAGTCACTGAAAAACAAAAAGTCATCAGGACCTGACGAGATCAGCCCTAAAATACTGAAACTGTCCCTTCCCTATACAGTAGAATCGTTAACGTATATTTATAAAATTAAAATGTTAAATGTTTAGGGCTTAACGTCTTTTGTCCACCACGAGGGTGATTTCAAAGACGGGGACAACGAAAAAGGGTCTGAGCAAATTTTGACCCAAGCTGGATTCGAACCCGGGACCTTTTGGTCTGGAGGCAAGTATATTTATAACTTATGTATCCAACAAAATATGTTTCCATCAGAACTGAAGCAAGCCAAGGTTATCCCTTTGCCTAAATCAAAAGATCTGTCTGATGTTAATAACTATAGGCCCATTTCAATATTATCCAGCCTTTCCAAACCTCTTGAAAGACACGTGTACAAACACCTTTATCAATATTTGGAGAGTCGCAGTCTTTTGCACGTATTTCAGTCCGGCTTTCGCCCCAAGCATTCGTGCCACACAGCACTGACAAGACTTATTGATGCCTGGCTAGCATCCATGAATAACTCCCAAATAACTGGGTCGATCTTTATTGATTTTAAGAAAGCTTTTGACCTTGCAAATCATAACATTCTTTTGTCAAAACTTCAAGCATATCTCTGCAATGCAAGTGCTGTCTCATTGTTTACTTCATATTTAAGTGGAAGGAAGCAAAGAGTACTGTTAAATGGATCCTACTCTTCGTATGGTCTCGTCAAAAGCGGAGTGCCTCAGGGCTCTGTCCTCGGGCCATTGCTGTTCTGCATATTTATCAATGACCTTCCACTGCATATTAGTTGCCGGGATATTTCTTGTGACATGTTTGCTGACGACTGCACACTACATACGCCTCACAAAGATGTAGCTGCAATTAGCACGAGTTTGTAGGAAAGCCTGCATGAGGTCACCGACTGGTGTCATTCCAACTCCATGTCCCCGAATCCGTCTAAAACAGAATGTATGGTTATAACCACACGTCAAAAGCACCAGCTATGCCCGCTCTCTCTTAGTCTGTGTATAAACGACAGCCCAATTGAGCAAGTATCACACCACCGCCTCTTGGGGGTCACTATAGATGATCAGCTTAAATGGCAACTGCATATTAATAATGTGTGCAAAAGGATTTCTAGCGGCCTGTATATGTTGTCAAAATTTAAAACAATTACCGACACAGATGCGCGTCTTCTTTTCTACAATGCTCATGTCAAATCGCACATAGACCATGCATCAACAATGTGGGATGGTTCTAGTGATGTACATTTGAAGAGGCTGAACTCCCTACATAGGAGAGCTGCTAAGCTTGTATTTCCCGATCCCGAACTCTCAACTGACGAAAAGCTTAAAACTTTAAAAATGCTCCCTCTATCCCATCACTTTCAGTTCAATAAAGTGTATTGATGTACAAGCTGTACAAGCAATCATGTCCACTGTACTTGAGTTCTTTTTTCTCAAAACGGATATCTGTAGCTTCTAGACATTGACACCATTTCAAAGTACCCCTGCCGCGTATTGATTTATTCAAAACCAGTTTGTCATTCTCAGGAAGTTCATTCTGGAATTCTATTCCTGCAGAAATCAGAAACGCAAAGACGCTCACCTCATTTAGGGTCAGCATCTTCAAACACCTAGAATCTCTGATGTAATCTAATCATTACAGTACAGGGATAACTTGCATGTGTGTTCAGGTGTGTGAATGTTTGTGTGTGTGAGAATGTCTGTGTGTGTGTGTGTGTGTGTGTGTGTGTGTGTGTGTGTGCGAGAGTGAGAGAGAGAGAGAGAGAGAGAGAGAGAGAGAGAGAGAGAGAGAGAGAGAGAGAGTGTCTTTTTTTAAAAAAATTATATATAATATACAGTGGACCATAATATCTGAGTGTCACGAGTACATTGAATAATGCATGTACTATGTGTAATGTTTTTGCCTTCATATGTGTGTACGCGATATTTTTGGGTGCGCGGTCACGTGTGTGTGTGTGTGTGTGTGTGTGTGTGTGTGTGTGTGTGTGTGTGTGTGTGTGTGTGTTTGTGTGTGCATGTTATTTACTGGAACTGGTACAGTAACATCACGCAGCTGACCAAGTTTAGGAATCTGTTTTTCACCGTCTTTCATGTCGACAATTACTTTCCTCTTGTACATACCAGTCAAATCAAGTTCAAAACCATATATTTCTCCAATTTCCCCTTCCTTCTCAAAATCCTGTACGTCTGCCATATCTTTCAACTCTGTTACTGGACATGCAAATGGTATGATTCTCGGCTTTGGACCAGCACTCATTTTTATAAACAAAAATGAAATTATTTAATTTCCAACACAACACTAAAATCATGCATTACAACTGGTTTGTTATCCTGATTAGTTACAGATATACACAGTGACCCAAAGAAACTAGAACCTAATTTTTTAAACTGCAAATTAGGAAATCTAGCAACCACACTTTCACAATAGGGATCAGTTCCAGTTGGCACACATCTCAACAAAGTTGAAGGCTTTCCATTGTGAACATTTTTAGTTGTGTTTAGTTCTTTTAAATAAACATTTAGTACTGTGTGTACTGACAAATTGACAGGACTTCTTCCAGTTATTTTATCTTTTTTTTGGTGTTAGTAGACTACCGAATAGTATTATTGATAATGCCCAATCTTCATCTGGAAATGTAACTAAAAAACCAAGTAACCTTCCTAGTCTAATTGATAATGAATACTCACTACCTTTTGGAAATTCTAATGTAACAAGTAAGTTAGCTGGATTTAAAGTTGCTTTAATTTTAAATCCATTTTGTAGCCATTCAGCTAAAGTACAAAAGTCATAATACCCAGATCGTAAAGTATCACCAATCCTAGTGCCATCAGCTACAAAATAAGTTAGATCATCTTCTACATTAAACCATTTTACACTATAAAACATTTCATGGATAGCTACAGCCTTGCTATCATCACGATTATCAATCCCATTAGTTAACCACACTGGTTTGCTTGTGTCAAGATTTGTTATGGTAATAAACATTTTTATTATCTCATATAAAAAGAAGGATGGAATTTAAATCACCAACCATTACCACAACAAATGCATTTCAATTTAATGTAGATGCTAAGTATAATGTTGCACCTACTTATGAACAGAAAATAATTCAGTTAAATCAGCTTGTCATAGCTGTAAGCGTACAAGATTTATTCCAAGTGAAAGTACCCAACCCCTTTGACCATTACTTAAGCCCTCCAATTACAGACGATGTTACTGTAAGAAAGTGGTCTTCAAGTCCACTACAGATGTTTCAAAACTAGCTCAACTTTGCTATACTGTGTTCAACTACAGGCTGTGGTGTTTCATTTACAGACCACTTGAATCACTCAAACAAACTTATTAGATCTGTCTACCGTTTCCATGTTTATTACCAGCTTAGAAGTATTTTGTCAGAACTTCATACACCAGTACCAACTGATTCTAGTTTCAACAGGTTTAACAACCCCATGGATATGAAAGCATTTGAACGCATATGTAATGAATTTAACATAAGCCCCCGGTATGACTTCACACAAAAACTTGATGATCACAACGGCATGGGTACATTGTATTACGCTATGAGTCACAGACAATACCCACAAGATTACTACCCTGGTTACACTTCATTCTCATCAAAATCTGAAGTCTGGTTAGGTTCAATAGAACAGAAACAGTCTAATGCCTGGACCACATTTATTTTCGACAAAAGTGACGGGTTTACTCAAGCAGGAGTCGAGTGCGTAAATGAGTCTATCAGAAAATATGTCTGGTGTATACTAGGAGCACAATCACTAATAAAATCAAATATATTAAACGGGAGTGGAAAGTGTGAAGCACAAAAACAGTTTCTTGCAAATCTTGAAGATTCAATTAATTCAGTGGTTCATCTCCCATCAAGCATACAGCGCTACCAAGACATTCTCAGATATGCCAGATCAAAAGTTGACATTGTAGTTGGCATCGGGTTATACATGTTGCCATCTGACCTTCAACTCCAAATGGGGACAATCACAAATTATAATAATGAAATCATTGTTGCTGGTGTTGGTCAAAAACTCGGTCTTAATCAATCTGTAAACTTAGGAGCAACAACCATGCATGTTCAGACGTTAAAATCATTACAGACGGTAACACCCCCGGCCCCGGCCCCGGCCCCAACACCGGCGCCCATACAACCAGTACAGTCAACACCAACACCAACCCCTGACACACATGAGTCAGAGAGAACTGCATTGGTAATAGGCCTAGCAGGATTAGGGGTTTTACTTCTTTATCTGTTTCATTAAATAACCCACCATCAACCCTCCTATTGTAACCAAAAAGATCCACACATGTTCTGCCATAAATCCTAATACCTTTGCTGTAGTACTAATCATCCAACTGACAACTGTGCCTATTATACCAGGCAAAGCGTCCATTGCTTTCAGAGCCAATTTCTTAAGCAAGTCTGATATGTGTGACAATTGTTTTTTTTACCCATGACTGTAAATCTTTTGGGTCTGTTGGAGGTGCTGGTGGTGCTGGCGGTGCTGGACCCCCACCACCACCAACCCCGGAGACAGCTAACACAACAGTACTGATAATAAATCCAAGAGCAGTAATTAAACTAGCAATTGTAATACCCTGTTCTCTGAAAAGTGTTTTCAATCTCTCAGCCAGAGTAGTGTCTTCGTGAAGTATTTTCTGAATAGTTTCTCTAATCCTGTTGACTTGTGTTTTCAGTTTTTCCCTCCCAATACTAATCACTTCTAACCTTCCTGATCTTTCTATCTGCAAATCATTTAATCTGTGTTGGATTCTTTCCTTCATTTCAGTGTCAAGATTCCCATTGTCTGCGGTAGCCAGTTTTTCTTTTTCACGTTCTATGTGTTTATCAAGCTCACCTAGTTTGGCTACGTTATTTACCATCTCACCTCTTATTGACTACAGTGATTTATCCAACCCTATAATCTCCCGCATTGACAAAGGTTGATCATCTATTGTTTTCATAGCATCATTTATTTGTCCTTCATTAAATGAAGTTTCTTGTATCACTGTGTTTGCTATTTCTGGTAGGCTTGTTACTGGTGCCATTTCAATTTCTTGCCCTGTTGGCAACTTTGTTTGTGTGTCGTGAAGGGCACTAACAAGACACGGCGTGACAGGAGACCCTCCAATTCCAAGTTGACGCAAGGCACCAACACCACCTTTATTTTTGATTGTACTTAAAGCCCTAAACTTACCAGGGTCTTTTTTGTTAATCAATAGTACTTTTCATTTGTCTGCAGTATTTAAATATAAATGGCCCTTGCCATCAAGTTCAAACTGATTAGGATCTATGTTGTCTGGGCGGCCACCAACATGATCATAAAATGAGTTCACTTTGGTTTCTAAAAGTTTGTGACATAAACTGTAAGTATTTCTTGTACCAGTCATTCCAGTCATATCTGACATATCTGTTGTATTACCAAAATCATACATGTCATCCACTTCAAAATCTTCATGACCAAATCCTCCCGCTGCCATTGTTTTTATTAATTTAATATTTTTTATTGTGCATAATAAAAATGACACAGTCTTACGGATCAAAGTTAGACTCATACAGAAAACTACGTGAGCCTCTTGGTGTTAAGGGCATTAGACAATCAATCGTCATCACAAACAATCCAAGTACCGTAGACCAGAATCAAACACTTCCAGTCAAGTTTCCAAATTTAGGCCCCAGTGATGTTATTGTTACTCGCACTGCACGCCTAGCATTTAATATTGAACTATCATCAGACACAGATGTAAACAGAACACAAGTTAAAAATCTTGGTAGAGCAATTGTTAGAACTATTAAAGTAAAACTTGAAAGACAGGAAGTGTTTAGTCTCGACGATGCTGATGTGTTTTACTGTTACAAAGATCTTTGGCTTACACGAGAAGAACGAGAAGATCGTATTTACCAAGGCATACAGACAGATAACGTTGGTAAAATTCGAATCGACGCAGCAGATAAATCAACGTCAGCAGCCAAGGACGATATAATGGCCGAAACATATGGAACCAGATTTTACATTCCACTTGAGTTTGAAATCCTGACAGCACATTTGCCTTATTACCAAGGAGCACTGAATGACCATCTGAGTTTTGAACTAACTTTCAATGACTACTCCAAAATTATAAAATCATCTGATCCCAATGCAACATATAAGATCTCTAACATTTCTTTGGAATATGAAATTGTCACACATACTGATCTAGCCAGACTCATTCAAAATCAGTACCAGACAAAACTTCCAATTTATTATGACAGGGTGATTAGACATAGTTTAATACCCAAAGACAAGAGCGACCCGATGTGGAACATAAACTTGAACACACCTGCCAAGTCACTGAAAGGTATACTCATGTTGTTTGTTGAACCCGCGGCTCCATACAAAAGAGATTCAGAAAAATTCTACAATCCAAAGATTACACATTTGTCTTGTACAATCGAAGGCCGTCCTAATCAAGTGTACTCTTCAGGTTTGTTACCTTATCAACACTACAATGAGATCACAAAGTATTTTGCGGGTGGAAGGATTAGAGGTAAACCTGCAAACATTGTGTGCAAAGATTTACATCTGTATGACGTAAGGATTGGTCAATACCTTACAAATAAGTATGCTCTTTGGCTAGACCTTCGTAGTACAGATGATGATTATCTTCATGGGTCAGGTTGAAGGGTTGAAAATGGCAGTGACGGGATTACAATTCAGATACAAAAAAGGTTGAATCCGCTGCAGCCATAAATATATATTTGTATTTGATATATGACGCACAACTGAGCATAGAAGAATGCAGACTAAAGGGTGTCATGTATTAAATTATAGTGTGTATTAAAATGAACTTAATGACACTCGACCCACACTGTGGATTGTTTTGTGGTGCCACAGGGTGTGGTAAAACTGAATTTGTACTTAATCTATTACAAACAAGATACATAAACCACTTTGAAAACATTGTAATATTTTGTCCTACTATTAAACACAACAAAGCTTATCACAACCGTTTATTCATTTGGACTGACAACAACATTTACTTAGTCGACCCTAAGAAAAAACTGAATGACTACCTACAATATTTTTACAAACAATTTGAAGGACAGCCAACTTTGTTTATTGTTGATGACAGTTCTGCAGAGAAAGACATTGTCAAAAAGAGAAACACATTAGCAGAACTTGCCTTCAGTGGCAGACATGCAAATGTAAGTGTATGGATTCTCACTCAGAAATATAATGCTGTACTAAAAGATTTTCGAGAACAGTTAAAGTTTATCTGTTTGTTTTACTGTAAGGATCGTGACAGCTTTGAAGACTGCCTCAGAGAGAACAATGTCATCCCAAATAAGCATGAACGTGATGATGTAAAAAATGAACTGAAATCAACTAAGCATCTAAAGCTCATTTTAAAGACAGATCAGCCCACAGGGTATGGATTAGTAAATTAATTTATACATTTGTTTGTTAAATAAAAAATGACAGACGGACAAACCCAAATGTTTGATGTTACAGAATGCTTCAAAGATGTTGCACGCTTTACTGACTTAAAATCACGTGTGTTTGAACCCAGCTTTAAACTCTCAACACTGACAATAAGAATATACATGACATATAACGTTACTTTAGAATATTCAGATGGATTACCAGGTTATGATTATGAGACTGTTGATCTTAAGACAAATGCTTTTAAAGTTTATAATGCTAACAGTGGCCATGTGTTGAGGTACTGTGTGAAGACATATTTGATCAATTAAGAAAACTACATTGTTACATTGAAAGTGTTACATTCAATAAAGTGATATTACATCTGCAGGACAAGACTTCAAGACAAACACCAGGGAAGTGGTTGACTTGTTTACCATAACTATAGTTAATACAGTATTACACAAGGTAAGCCAGCGGTAATATTTTTTCATTTATTATTTTGTCGGACAAACAAAAATGATGGACAATGCTCAAAGCTCATCAGGATCATCAGGTTTAAGAAACGTGTTTGACACAACAAACTTGCCTATATCTAATACTAATAATGTCTATGAATCAATATGAAACTCTTTTTCTGTCATACAAGATAATCTTGTTACAGGCAGTGTAAAGATTCAGATTGTTGCTAAAATAGAATTTACTAGAGTAGACGGTGAAGTGATTGTATCGTACATATCAACAAGACAACACACAGTTAACACAAGAAGGGAATTAGAAAACGTGTTTAGAGACAGACTATTACCTGACTTCCTCCAAGCAATTGACAGTGCAAAAATGAAGGGGTCTGGTTGGCACGAAGGACATGTACATGAACTACAATTAAAACAGTCAAGGCATCATCCCATATTAGGTAAATCATGGTTGCCACTGCCAACAGAGGTTGTAAAAAAAAAAGGCTGTTGTTAACATACAGAACAATGACAACTATTGTTTCATGTGGTGTGTGCTTGCTAAACTACACTTTATAAAATCAAAACCTGAACGTGTATCTAACTACACCAAATTTGTAAATGAACTCAACTTCAGTGGCATTGAGTTCCCTGTTGAAATAGAGGACATAGACCTATTTGAAAAAAACTAAATCCTGGTATATCTGTAAATGTGTTTGTGCATGATAATGAATCTGTTGATAAGTTACAACCCATTAGAGTATCACCACTTGCTCCAACATATGGACAGTCAGAAGATAAACATGTTGACATGTTATTAATTGGCCCTGACGGTGATGACAATAACTTCCACTACACAATTATCAGAAATATGTCACGTATAATTCATGGGCATACGACAAAACACAATTTCAAACAGGAAGTGTGTAAGAAATGTTTACAAAGATTTTATTCTATTGCAGTGGCACACAAACATGTTTTACACTGCAGGCCAGCTGATGACATACAAACTGTACTTAAGTATCCAGATCCTGGTAGTCAAGTGTGTTTTTAGAACTATGGGAATCAGCAAAAGCTGCCGTTTGTAGTGTATGCTGATTTTGAATCACTGGTTGTTCTGTATGAAGGTCCTGTTCCAGAATCATTACCAAAGACTATAAAGTTGAGTGACCAAGTGGTGTGTTCTTTCGGATATATTATTGTTAGGTCAGACGGACAGCATTCAGAACCTGTTATCTACAAGGGAGAAAATGCGGCATGTCTGTTTTTAACAGAAATGAGACATCTGTATAGTCAGGTAGTACAATATCTCACAACATGTCAGATGCCTTTGGTGATGACAGAAGAAGACAAACTGAAATTTGATACAGCACAGACGTGTTGGATTTGTTAACAACCCCTCCAGGGTGATAAAGTTCGTGACCATGATCACATAACTGGACGTTACAGAGGTGCTGCACATAACAATTGTAACTTATTATTAAAAACAGATCCTAAGACATATAAGTTACCAATCTTTTTCCACAATCTCAAAGGATATGATTCACACATTATCATGCAGGCTGTGGATGAGTCTTACAAAAACATTAATTGTATTGCACAGACAAGTGAGAAATACTTGACTTTTAGGTTAGACAAATTAACATTTTATGACTCCATGCAACATTTGTCTTTAGGTCTTGCTAGTTTGGCAGAAGGTCTGACTGAGTATCCAATAACAAGTAAATATTTTGAGCCAGACCTGATTAAGAAAGGTGTGTATCCCTATGAGTACATTGATCACTGGGTTGTGTTTGAAGAAAGGAGACTACCACCAAAAGAGAAATTTTATTATACACTTAATGGTAAATGTATTTCTGACTCTGAATACCAACATGCACTTGATGCATGGGATAAATTAGGGTGTCAAACGATTGGTGACTATCATGACCAGTACTTGAAAGCTGACGTTTGTTTGCTAGCAGACGTATTTGAAAGTTACTGTGAGAAGGGTTTGTTACACTACAGTCTTGACCCTGCTTGCTACATAACTAGTCCTGGCATGACATGGGATGCATTTTTGAAATCCAGTAAGATATCTATAGACCTGTTGTCTGATCGTACGATGGGTGAAATGGTGGAACATGGATTGAGGGGAGGCATTAGTATTGCAGCGAACAATTATGCCAAAGCCAACAATAAATATCTGGTCGACCCGGACCAGGGGTTTGACCCCTCAAGGTCAAGGTCATTCATTACGTATTTGGACGCTAATAACCTTAATGGATTTGCAATGTGTGAGTTACTGCCCTTGAAAAACTTTTGTCTGTATGATTTGTCACAGTATGACATAACACAGTTAACAAACTATATTATGAATCTTGACCGAAACGACGCGAAGGGTTGGATCTTTGAAGTCGACCTGGAGTACCCACACCATCTACACGATTACCACAATGATTATCCATTAGCTGTTGAGAAAATGTCTTTGACGGGGAAAAAAGAAGACACTAAACTTGTGCCAAATCTGAATGACAAATTCAATTACGTTTGTCACTATCGCTTGTTACAGTTTTACATCAGACACGGGTTAGTACTAAAGAAAGTTCACAGAGGAATTCAATTTGATCAGAGTGCTTTCATAAAAGATTACATAATGAAGACACAACATTGCATGCCAGAGATGGCAACACTGCATTTGACAAAGACTTCTTTAAGCTTATGAACAATGCCTGTTTTGTTAAGACGATGGAAAATCCTCATCACCGCAAAGATGTGAGACTTGTCACAACTGAATCGGGTGCAATTAAACTTACAGGTAAGCCACAGTACACAGGGTACAAGGAGTTTCATTCATCATTGTATGCAGTGTCACTCAAAAAAAAGATTGTCAAACTGGACAAGCCAGTATTCATTGGTATGGCAATACTCGAGTTATCAAAATTGTTGATGCTTGAATTTTATTATGATTACTTTAAACCAAAGTATCATGAGTGTCGTCTACTATACACTGACACTGACTCTATGATCATTGATGTGTGTACTGAAGACTTTTATGAAGACATGAAAACAGAACTACACATGTACGACACGTCTGACTACCCTAAAGATCATCCACTGTACAGCACACAAAACAAAAAGGTGCCTGGGAAATTTAAAGATGAACTGAATGGTGTGCCTATTGTTGAGTACGTTGGACTGAGATAAAAAAATGTATTCTATACTGCACCAAAAAGGTAGTCAGTCGAAAGCCAAAGGAATAAAAAAAAAACAGCAATAAAAAATAAAGACATACGTCATGAACATTACAAGCAAGTGTTAGATGGTGCATTAATGCCTGATTATCCAAACAAGTCACTGAGATCGAATAAACATAATCTTGAAATGATCCAAACACATAAGAAGTCACTTGCAGTTGGAGACACAAAACGTGTATTTCACAGTAAGGAAAAAGCTTATGCACCAGGTCATTACAGGCTCAAGTTATCTGAAGAAATAGTTGATGAACTGGTTGATGAATTAATTGATGAGTAAGTTACTGAAATGAGTAACGGTGTCTGGGGGAATAATCTGTAATTCTTCTCTGACAAATGCCCCCTGCGGTGCAGGCTCGTACAGGTAATATATTGTTGCGTCAGGACCGGGGACTATTTTTTTTATATTGTGTACAGACATTGACCAGATGGGGTCTGTCGCTCTGCGCTTTACGTCGTTCTCGGCCACCCCTGGTTGATATAAATATCTCACCTGTTTAGTAAATAAACTTGTGTCGGGTGCTGGGGTTGGTCCTGTTTTTGGCTCTGTAATTGATTTCAATTTAATAGCATCAACAGGCTTTACATGACCTTCATTCTTCATTGCTTTTATTACATGTGGTAATCTTTTTACCCACTCAGTGTTCCAGGTGTCATGCATGAGTTCCTTAGAATACTGGTAACTAAAAAGTCTCTCTGATAACTGTTTGTTAAAATTCTCTACAATTGCCTGTGATCTGTGCACACCTGGAATGCCTCATCTGACCAGTACGCCATGCTTCGCAAATAACTGATTAACTGCGCCCTTAAATTCACACCCGTCATTGTGATGAAGCTCTATGCTTGTGCATAGTGCTCGCACAATAGGATTAGTATGGTATGGTTTTTGTTAACGGTTTGTTTGTGTCGAAAGTCCGTGTGGCCTACTGCCCATGTGGAATCTGTAAGACATGGTTAGCACGGGATTTTTTAGTGAGTTCTGTTTAGTGAGTTCTAGGCGGAAGCTGTGACTGTCAGAGGTCTAGATCGGGAGTGCGGGCTGTTTTGTCATATGGAACGGTTGTCGAGTTACCTAGCCCGCATTCCAAGACTATGAAGCCTAGATTTCAGAGTTCTTGTAACGAGAGTGGAAGATGGACGCCGAGACGTCGAGTCGCAGGTGGGACCTACGTGAGGTCATCCCTCCAGCTCTTCTGAGAGTGAGTCTGACTGGGGACCAAGACACCCAAGTCCAAGTGAGAACTGAGTACCGTACGAGAACGAGGACGTACGTGCCCAAAGAGAGACAGGACGGCAACAAGCGTACGACGAAGGACTTTCATGCCTAGACGTGAGAAGGACCAACGTAACCAGACAACAACATCAAACAGGTTGGAGGCAATGTGAGACTAAGACCTAACCTGGCAAAGATACTGTGATACGTGTGTGGTGTGATAGTAGAATATTGTATATAGTTGATAGTCATTTAAGTCGTTCTTTTTCATTCATACCGTATAAAGGTTACTTTAGAAAGGGAGCCCGTGTGTTTGTTTTTACCGCATGAATGCGCCCGTCTGAGTCAGTGGCGGTGTATGCGTCTGTTGCGTGAGAGTCTGTGCGTACGACTGTGGGCAAGTCTGCGTGCATTACAGTGGTGACCCTGTTTTAGCGGTAGGTTAGAAGTATTTGCGGGCGGTAGTGAGTAGCGATTTGAGAGTAGGATTTGTTGCTATGTGCATGTTGTTGTGTTAGATTCCCCTCTCCAATTTTAGGGGGTAAGATCCGTTATTTCTGTAGTTTTCGGGGTCTTACGAGGAGCTAGTTCTTGTTTCTTCCTTTTGTATAGGTGGTGTTCTTTTTCCTTGCTCTTCTTTCTATCGTTCTTATTTTTCGTTCCATCTGGACATCAAAGTAGGTCACTATTTTCTGCGTAGGTTGTTGATATTGTTGTAAGTTCTCATTTTTAAGTTTTGCTGTTGATTCGGTTGTGGTATTTGTATATTTACGTTTTCAAGTGTGGGAAATTGTTGTTGTAAGTATGGAGGTAGACCCGGTAGAGGCTTACATTAAACAGGGTGAACGGTTAGGACTTAAGGATGAGAAACTTTTTGACTACGTAGAGAAATGTGGGGATAGAGAGGATAGGGCAAGAGAGAGAGAAATTCAGAGAGAGAGAGAAGAGAGAGTACTTAAGGAGAAAGAGATAGAAGCTCAGAGAGAAAGGGAAGAGAGAGAAAGAGTACTTAAGAAAGAGGAACTAGAGGTTCAGAAAGCCTTAAAGGAGAAAGAGTTAGAGGTTCAGAGGGTGAGGGACGAGAAAGAATTAGAAATTCGTAGACTTAGAGAGGAGAAAGAGTTGGAAATGCAGATACAGAGGGAGGAGAAAGAGCTAGAAATTCAGAGAGAGAGAGAGAAGAGAAAGACAGAATACTTAAGAAAGAGGAAATGGAGCTAAAGGAGAAGGAATTAGAAGTGCAGAGAGAAGAGAGAGCGTTTCAGAGAGAGAAAGACGAGAAATCTCTAGTGTTTCAGAGAGAGAAAGACGAGAAGTCTCTAGCGTTTCAGAGAGAGAAAGACGAGAGGGAACATGCTTTAAGAGAGAAGGAACTAGAGTACCAGAGAGAGAAAGAGGAAAAGGATAGGGAGGACAAGGAGAGAGATAGAGAGGTGCAAATGCAGTTAGCTCGAGATGCGGGATCTAGACCAGATAGTGATTCAGTAGGCCGAGGAATACGCAATTTTCCTAAACTGCCGATGTTTAAAGAGTCCGTGGACTCTATTGACGCTTTGTTGTGCCATTTTGAGTCTCATGCGCAGGCGTTGAGTTGGCCTCCTGCCAACTGGCCCGTTTTGCTTTCATCTGTGCTTGAGGGTCAGGCCTTGAGTCTTTACCATAGTTTGACCGTTTCGGGGAACATAGAGTACGAGACTTTGAAGGAGTGTCTCTTGCAGAAGTTCCAGTGTAATGCGGAAGGTTTTAGAGAACGCTTGAGAGCTTGTCGGCCAGAGACAGGGGAATCGTTTATGTCGTTTGGCAAACGATTGTCCCATTTGCTCGTACGTTGGGTCGAACTGTCAAAGATCGACCACACGTACGAAGCATTGTTCGATCTCATGTTGGCTGAACAGTTCTTTGGGAGCGTTTCCAAGGATCTAGCGGTATTCTTGAGAGAGCGTAACCTCAAAGCTACGGACGAGTTAGTACATCATGCGGAGGCTTTTCGGATGGCGCATCCTACGAAAAACCTCGCGCGTAGGACCGAGACACCGCCAGTCGGGTTGGTCGCTGCTAACACGACTGAGGGTTACCGGGGCATAAATACTTTGCGTGGAGCCCAGCTGGGTAACGGTAGAGGTACTTTGCGTTTTCGACGCGGTGATCGAGGTAACAGCAATGGCGGTAGCGATCCGTACGCACGTGGAGGGACTTCTTTGCGTGAGTATGGTCGTGGTCGTGTTGCGAGTTCGGACACGCAGTGTTTTTCTTGTCGTGGGTACGGGCACTTCAGTCGGAGCTGTCCATACTACAGTGCAGGCGCGCAGTATGCTGGTTATCAGGAGCACGGCCATCTGGCTCATCAAGGTCCTAATAGTCCTGGTAGGGTGGATGGGGCGGTGCAGCCCACTCATGTAGCCAGTTTTGCAGTCCCAGTCGGGGAGGAACCACAGCTGGGCGCAGTGTGTTCAGATGACGGAGGTGGTTGCCTACCGCTGGTGGACGGGGTTGTAAACAGATGTCTTGTTTCTGTTCTCCGTGACTCCGGTACAACGACCGCGGGGGTCAGGCGTAGCCTTGTTAGACCAGATCAGTTCACAGGCGAGACACAGAAAGTAGTTTCGTTTGGAGGAAAGATAGCAGTTTTTCCGTTAGCTAAGATAGAGATTGATACAGAGTTTTTTTCAGGTAGTCTGGTTTCGTGTGTCATTGACGAGCTAGTAGTTGATTTAGTTCTGGGTAACATGAAGGGTGTGCAGCCAGTCATCGCTAAAGTTGGAACGATTAGGCGAGCTCATTTTCCTCGCAGTGTAGTCGCATCAGTGGCGACGAGAGCTCGAAGTAAGCATAGTTGGGAACAGAGGGATCGTGTTATTTCCGTCCAGAAACAGGGAGTCGATCAGCGGGTGTGGCCCAACAGTCGGGTTGGTCTGAGACGGCATACTTCTGTTGCGGACAGAAATGCGGCTCAGCACCCAATATTTAGGTAGATCGGAGACTAGGGTCTCGCGATTGTAGGCAAGTCGGAGACTGGGGTCTCGCGATTGTTGGTAGGTCAGAGACGGGGGTCTCGCGAGTGTGTGTGTGGGCAGTCGTTGGATCGATTTCATTTCTGGAGGTTTTAGCGCGTTCGTTCTGTTTTTGCGTTCGCTGTGCGATCTTAAGTTGTGCATTGAGGCGTAAGGCTGTAATTTTTTTTTCTTCTGTTCTATATAGTAAAAGTTAGTCCTTTCCTGTTTTCGGATAACATTACGTCGAGTAGTCTTAAAAAGAAACTCGGTCGTTTCTTTTTTTTCCCGAGGAAGGGGGAATTGTGATGAAGCTCTATGCTTGTGCATAGTGCTCGCACAATAGGATTAGTATGGTACGGTTTTTGTTAACGGTTTGTTTGTGCCGAAAGTTCATGGGGCCTGCTGCCCATGTGGAATCTGTAAGACATGGTTAGCACGGGATTTTTTAGTGAGTTCTGTTTAGTGAGTTCTAGGCGGAAGCTGTGACTGTCAGAGGTCTAGATCGGGAGTGCGGGCTGTTTTGTCGTATGGAACGGTTGTCGAGTTACCTAGCCCGCATTCCAAGACTATGAAGCCTAGATTTCAGAGTTCTTGTAACGAGAGTGGAAGATGGACGCCGAGACGTCGAGTCGCAGGTGGGACCTACGTGAGGTCATCCCTCCAGCTCTTCTGAGAGTGAGTCTGACTGGGGACCAAGACACCCAAGTCCAAGTGAGAACTGAGTACCGTACGAGAATGAGGACATCCATGCCCAAAGAGAGACAGGACGGCAACAAGCGTACGACGAAGGACTTTCACACCTAGACGTGAGAAGGACCAACGTAACCAGACAACAACATCAAACAGGTTGGAGGCAATGTGAGACTAAGACCTAACCTGGCAAAGATACTGTGATACGTGTGTGGTGTGATAGTAGAATATTGTATATAGTTGATAGTCATTTAAGTCGTTCTTTTTCATTTATACTGTATAAAGGTTACTTTAGAAAGGGAGCCCGTGTGTTTGTTTTTACCGCATGAATGCGCCCGTCTGAGTCAGTGGCGGTGTATGCGTCTGTTGCGTGAGAGTCTGTGCGTACGACTGTGGGCAAGTCTGCGTGCGTTACATCATCAACCTGCACTAGTCTGGGAAATTTTAAAGGGCCTCGGCTATATATTTTTGTTAATGCTGTAGCAACTGTGGTAGCAGTTTTGTCAGATATGGGTCCGGCGTCTTTGTACCTTGAAGCTATGTCTACGACAGTCAGTGCGTATTTGTATTGCTTTTTTCTTATTGTATCATGTAGTAGGAACAGGAGGTCCATTTGATGTGTGTCATTGGGGGTAGTGTTTTCAAAATGAGGTCTTGTTATTTTTCTTGGAGCAGGGAGGTATATTTGCCATATTACTTGTCTCTGTAACCATTGTTTGACTTGATTGAGTGTTATATCTCCGCCCACAGCGGCATGTAATTTTTGAATAGCTGTTGCTCCTTTCCAATATCCAATTTAGGAGTAATATATTTTTGATAGTTTATTTTCTATGTTCATTTTTTCTAGCAATATAAAGACCAGTAAAAAATACAAATGTCATTCCTACTAGAACAAAGATTATCTCTCCATTTCTTTGTTGTGTGCTTGGTTGATAGTAGTCGCTAAGTTTTGGTTTTGGGATAGACATGTCATTACCTGTGACTAAAAAATACTCATGAATTGCGTCGTCTGTATTTGAAAACGTATGCTGTGTGTGGCCTTCTAGATGGAGTTTTTCATTGATGAAATCAAGTTTCTCTATTCGCTGCTTTTTATAATCCTGTTGCGCTTGTGCAAGTTTCTCTGATGCCTCATTGTGACGCTTCATTTCTTCTGCAGACTCCTCTCTGCCTACTTTTGAAAAGAGATAATTTGAGCCGCTGAATGCCAGGGCGTTTACCGTCGTGCTTCTAATTATTACTGCTAAAGTCGCCATACTTATTTTATTTACATAGAAACATTTTCTGAAATAATTCCTTGCTTGACAAGAAAATCTTTTGTCGCAATCGATGCTGTGACAACTACAATTAGCTTAGCGCTGTCTTCAAAATCTAATCTGCTCAGGTCTGCTGATTTCATTTTGAGTAGATTTTTTCCTAGCATAGAATAAGCTACTGCTAGTCCACTTATCATGGCAGAGTGATATACAAGGTTCATAAAGTTCTTTGTGTCGCTCATTTTCTTAGGCAATAAAATTAAAATAATATTTTTATTTACTCCATATAAAATGGGTCAACGGCTTTGGGTATTGTTGGTAATGTGGAGACTTCTGGTTTTGTTTTTGGATTGTCTGATTTTTTGGTCACTGTACGAGTCAGTGGTTTGTATTTTTTGTATAATTGATAACCTACGTAACCAAATCCGACAACAAATCCGGCAACTATATATTTTGTTGTTTTAGGTTCGGGGTCAGGGTTAGACTGGGTTGTTTGTCTCTCACTTTGATGAGGGAGTGACGGTATTGACACAGGTCCTGATGGTGCTGACGGTCCTGACGGTGGATCAGATACATGAGTCTTTTCTGTTTGTGCTTGAAGCTGTAATTTTTTTTGCCTGTTCCATTCAGCCACTCTTTTTCCAGCCTCAACCCTGCCTGGACCTTTAGCCTTAGTCACAGTTTGAACCTGCATCAAGACCGGACTGGGGTTCGGTTGTGGAGTCATCTGGGTTTCATCCATTTTCTTCTACAGTAAAATTTAATTTTGAAAAATCAATACGACTCCCAGTAACAAGTAAGGTTAACACAGGTGCAAGGTAATTTCCAAACTTGTAAAACATGATGCTTGCTAATTTACAATTGAACTTGAAACAATAGGATTGCTTTCAAGGTCGTGTGATAAGCTGTCACTATCCACAGGTAGAAAGTGACTCACTGCTTTTGTGTATAGACATACAAGTGATAGACTTAAATCACGAGTCATTAGTGAAGCAATGTGGTTTTCATATTTCGCATGTAGTTTAAATAGTTCGTCAGAGGTTAGAGATTCTATGTCTTCTGCCATGTATTGTTTTCCAAGATAAGCCTTTGACTTACCTGAAACAACTACAGAAAGAAGGCACCGTCTTTTCGAGTCTACGTCTTTGTTTTCTACAGCATTAATATCATTTAGAAGAAGTAATTCGTCTTGGTTCATTTATATTGTAATTAAAAAATTTAAAACAAAAAACAATCTTGTATGTAATTTTGTTTTTTGTTATCAAGCAAAATCATGTTTTTCTAGGAAGTTACACTGAACAGTAACTTCATACGTTTTCACCAGTCAGCTATGTAGTCAATCGTTTTTGAGTTTACCCCAGACAAGACTTGCCTGTCCTTTAAGAGCTATTATGTTAGGCAGTAGGCTTATAAATGACATGCTTCACAGATTAAAAGACAACCCCTGTCACTCTAACCTGCTGAGAGGAGACTGCCTTAAAACAATGAATGTGTTGCGTGTTGCCTTTCATTTTTATTCATTCCCCTGTTATAAACCTAATAACATACCTCATTCTCACCATTGTGAATATTATCAATACTGTTTTTAGTCAAGACGTAACGCCGGTTGGCATTCACATGGCAGTGGACTTGAAATGTCTTACAAATCAATTGTGATGTCATGTGTAGTGACCCTGCCCCACCTGAAGGTCTCTATGTTAAAGCAAACAAACCTTACACATTCCATGTAATGATCTTATTATCAAATCTATCTTTCATAGAAAGACCTGTTTTCCCACCTGTACAACAAACCAAGGGGAATTACTCAGCGCTGGACAGACGAACAGTTAGATCCCCTGCCCCCGCCTATCAGGCACCCATTCGCCAGCCCACAGAGAAATACGCAGGTATATAACAAGACGATCATCTACATCCCTTAAAAGGATGCATCAGGTCTCTTATATAACCCATGTCTTTCTCCGGAACTTAGGAAGTAGGCAGGAGAAACATACATACACAAACATGAAGGTGCATTACTATATGTGGTCGAGTAAATACCCTGAATTCCCACAGTAGATGCACAGAACATTACACAACAATGTAACGATACAAATTTTGCCTCGAGTTATACTGAGATACACACAAACCAGATAGGTGAGGCTAGCGCTGGCAGAATTGTACAACAAACCAAGGGGAATTACTCAGCGCTGGACAGACGAACAGTTAGATCCCCTGCCCCCGATAACTCGAGGCAAAATTTGTATCGTTACATTGTTGTGTAATGTTCTGTGCATCTACTGTGGGAATTCAGGGTATTTACTCGACCACATATAGTAATGCACCTTCGTGTTTGTGTATGTATGTTTCTCCTGCCTACTTCCTAAGTTCCGGAGAAAGACATGGGTTATATAAGAGACCTGATGCATCCTTTTAAGGGATGTAGATGATCGTCTTGTTATATACCTGCGTATTTCTCTGTGGGCTGGCGAATGGGTGCCTGATAGGCGGGGGCAGGGGATCTAACTGTTCGTCTGTCCAGCGCTGAGTAATTCCCCTTGGTTTGTTGTACAATTCTGCCAGCGCTAGCCTCACCTATCTGGTTTGGGAGTATCTCAGTATAACTCGAGGCAAAATTTGTATCGTTACATTGTTGTGTAATGTTCTGTGCATCTACTGTGGGAATTCAGGGTATTTACTCGACCACATATAGTAATGCACCTTCGTGTTTGTGTATGTATGTTTCTCCTGCCTACTTCCTAAGTTCCGGAGAAAGACATGGGTTATATAAGAGACCTGATGCATCCTTTTAAGGGATGTAGATGATCGTCTTGTTATATACCTGCGTATTTCTCTGCGGGCTGGCGAATGGGTGCCTGATAGGCGGGGGCAGGGGATCTAACTGTTCGTCTGTCCAGCGCTGAGTAATTCCCCTTGGTTTGTTGTACAATTCTGCCAGTGCTAGCCTCACCTATCTGGTTTGTGAGTATCTCTGTTTACCCACCTGTTTGCCACACTAGCAGAAAGCCCTGTTGCAAGATGATCACAGCTCTTGACACCTGCTATTCAAATTCAGGCATGTTATGGGGACATTTCCTTCAGTCAATACAGGCCCCAAAATAGTCTCATCAGGTTGTTCCTCATTAAGATATGCATAAAGTTTTGGAAAGACCAAGATCAATTTTCAGCCACAGGCATGACTGGATAGGACCGATCATTGCCAGTTAGTGTTAATTTGACCGGATGGGGGGTTTGTTTCCCTGTTGACCTGTTATAATTTATGCAAAGTGCTTTTTACCGGATGAGATGTTATGACGTCAGCTCTGTAAACCGGTAAGTTGTGTGTGTGTGTGTGTGTGTGTGTGTGTGTGTGTGTGTGTGTGTGTGTGTGTAATAATAAATCCCCCCCCCAAAAAAAAAATAAATAAATAGATTAATTAAAAATATATATCTCTTTTTAAAAAAATAAATAAATCTATGAGAATTTTTTTTTTTAATTGATAAAAGGGTTGCTTGGTGACCTTGCACCTGCTTTCACAGGAATCGATGTAACCCTGGTTAACTCATGCGCTATTAACCCCCTATGGAGAGGGTTAACCCTGGCGGGTAGCGCATTCACCTTTTCATGTGAAAGCCCTGTAGTGTTAGAGTGTCAACTAGACGCCGCGATCGGGAAACAAACCCTGGCACAGTGAATTCAGTTTGATCAATACTAAACATCACTAAACCAGAAGTACCCTCTCGGCCACTTCGCAATCCCAAAGAAACTTAGGTTATTTATGTATTTATGTTTGGCTGTTGACTGAAATCCTGAAAAAGCAGTGTTCTTGAGAATCTAACTCTAAAAAAATCTTGAGAATCTAAACCTACAAAGAAAGAGGCTCCTGAGAATCTAAGTCTTTTGCAAAAATAATATCTGGTTTTTACCTCCTCAAAGGTAGGAAGTCAGATGTGCCAGAGTCATGTGCTTCTCGTCTAAACCTGTAACATGTTATTTTAAGTTAACCTTGGCATTGGTGGCAAGTTCCTGAGAAAATATAGTTCCTGTGTGTGTGTGTAGCGTGTAAAGGTATGTTTAATTGTACAGTACACTTGTTAACTTTGTTGACATGTCTCATGTCTGTGTGTGTGTGTGTGTGTGTGTGTGTGTGTGTGTGTGTGTGTGTGTGTGTGTGTGTGTGTTGTGCCGCTTGGTTAGTTTTTATATTCAGGTAAGTACCATATGATTTTAAGCTTCTCTGCGTTAACATTATCACTATATTCAGGTTAGCTGCGTAGATTCAAAAATCTTTACAAATGACTAAAACCCTAAAAATCAGTGGCTCTTGAGAATCTCTCACTGTTTATGTGACTCTGTAAGGGTGTTGGCTACTGTAAATGTAAGAATCTTGTAAAATAAAACATGGTTTTTTAATGTTCTGAGAAGAAAGAAGTCATATTCAGTAGAGCTAAAGGTTTCAATGTTCTTCCTGTATATGTGTCCTCTGTGTGTGTGTGAGTGTGTGTGTGTGTGTGTGTGTGTGTGTGTGTGTGTGTGTGTGTGTGTGTGTGTTTGTGTGTGTATTTGAAGGTGTGGTGTTGTTAGTGTGTCAATGCATATGTATGTGTGAGTGTGTGCGTATTTGTGTATCAGGCGTACTCATCAAGCAAACAGAACCTGAGAATATACCAGTAACTCAATGTTAAACAAGCCTCTCAAACCTACTCATAATGAGAAATCAAACACTACAAATAACTGAAAATGTTGTAAAGCGGGGCTCATGTGACTCTATTTACTCAGTACAAGCCTTTATGTTGGTAAAGCCCTATTCACACATGGCGGCCTGCTGTACAATTTTCTAAAGATCTTTTCAAGCATGGCCTGTGAATAGGCGCCGTGAAAGCAAGTCCCCACCGCATTAAAAGGGTTTTGTCAGTCTTGTCGGGCGTGAACTAAAATGTTATGTGTGTGAGACAGAGCTTGTGATTTTTTTCGGAAATCGACTCTGACAGTATTGAGAGACAATGGAGAGTAATTTTCTAATTAATGGTGTGTAAAATGTCATTAGTTTGTTACAGAGTGCACTATCAGAATTTTGGTTTGATTTGAGAGAAACGGCAGTGTAGACGTTAATGACCGTAATTAGTTAATTATTAACCTTTTGACGCCGTAACGCGCATACGTGCGTGCAGGGCAAAGCTCCGTTGCCGACGGGACACGCACATATGTTCCCCGGCCTCGTTTACCGTGGTGTACGAAGCGCGCACATATGCGTTTTCCAATGACAGTATAGCTAGCAATACGTGCAGTACGGTGTAAGGGAAGCAACCTACTATAATATGTCAAGCATTCATTTCTGTATTTTTAGAGTTACTTTTCTTGTTTATATGCACTAAAACGAACGAATCAGAAGCTCTCAGACAAAACAACCGGGCAAGCACGAAAAATGGCGAATTTGCGGCGGCGTGGTCCATGCATTCCAATTGCTGAAGTACTTGAGCAAGTCCTCCAGGATGGTTCTGATGAGGAAGGAGAGCCTTTGCATGATGAGTCAGAAGAAAGTGACAGTAAAGACGATTTTTTTGCTGATTTGGAGGACCAGGAAGACGAGCATTATGAATCTGAGCCAGAAGATTATGAAGAAGACGATCAGGATGGCGAGGAAGAGATGGTGGCTGAACATGGCAGCTTATCGTCTTCAGAAGACGAAGATTTCGCCAGGAATGTCCAACAAATCAACATCAATGCCTTTGACATGGAGACAGACATTGATGATGCAGATGAAGGTGCCGTTTGGGTTCGAAACCTGAATAACTTTCCTCGCATTCCTGCATACACAGGTGAGAAGCCATGTGCTTTGCATTGTTGTTGTTGCTTGAGTGGGCGTGTCTTGTGTGTGTATTTCACAGGCGTGCGCGCACGTTTGTAGATTATATATGTTGTAACAGTGGAAAATATGTTTACATTTCTTAGTTATAATAAAAGTATGACATACGTGTGTGTGTGTGTGCGTGTGTGTGCGTGTGTGTGCATGCATGCATGCATAGCTTGTGAATGCATGGTGTTTGTGTGTGAGCATGCATGGCGTGTAAATGCATGGTGTGTGTGTATGTGTGTGTGTGTGTATGTGTGTGTGTGTGTGGAGTGGGAATGCATGGTGTGTGTACACAAACATCTGTTGATAAATTAACATTGGTCTTTTTGTTTTACAGCTGTACCAGGACTACATGTGGATCTTGGCGATGACCCCAAACCCATTGATGTTTTCAAGCTACTTTTGACGGACGACATCATTGGCCACATCAAGACTGAGACCAACAAGTATGCTGAATCCAGCATTGCACTGAAAAGGCAAGGGAGACCCCTGCCACCCAGGAGCATCTTCTCCACATGGAAGAAAGTGACCAGGGATGACATCAGAAAATTCCTGGCCATTTGCATGCATATGGGGATTGTGCGGAAGCAGGAGTTGAAGAACAAGCGGAAAGTGACACACTACCAGTGTTCATCCTGCATGGTTGCTCTGTGTGTGACACCTTGTTTTGAGCTTTTTCACACAAGGAAAGACTTTATGCATTAGCCCAGCACCAGTGTTGTGTATTTTGAGTGAAACAGTTGACACAAAGAACATGAACTTCCACATCATTTGACTTCAAAAGTGTCCTCAGTGAAACTGTGGTGTGTGGAGTTTGGAGTGTGGTATTAAAATTTTGTTTTTTTGTGAAAAAAACCTTCTATTGTGCCTTTCTTTCTGGATTATTTACTGGGGACACACTGGACTATATTCTGGATTGCAATGTAAGTGGTAATTTTCACACTTTGCATAACTAATACACTAACAGCATGTGTTTTCATAACCCAATGCAAATCTGACTGTTTTTGCTTTTTGGCTTCTTACCCTATCTTCTTTATACACCTCTAAAATCTTGAAAATACAAAATATTTTCTTCAGCATAATGTCTATGTATTCATCTTGAATTGCTCTTTCCATTGATACCAAATATATTGGGGTATGATAAGATATTTACTACAAACAAGGCCAATGAAAATGTCAAAATTACTACGCCACCAGGGAAGTGAGTCACAGTAAAGCATACGCTCCCGGGGAAAATCCTAGCTGTCAGACTACGGTGTCAAAGAGTTAAGGTCATTAGGTGTTGACAGAGACAATAGTTATAGAGAGAGACAATAGGAGACCCGTGAGATAATCAGAGCAATGAGGCCGCATCAGTCATGCTTGTCACTTTTTAAAAATCAAAGGGTTGATTGGGTAATAACGGGGGCGTAATGGGGTCAAAAATTTTAATATTAAAAATGACGTAATTTAATGACTGATGCGGCATTATTGAATTCATTGTCTTACGGGTCTCCTATTGTCTCTCTCTCACAGTATGAAGGCCAGCAAGTAGAATGTCATGATCAATGGTATCAAATACTTTTTTGGGACCTAAATTACAGTTTTGACCAGTCTTATCCTAATGAAAAGCACGCCATATTCACTGCAATACTTCAGAGTTGCACTTGAATTTTTCTGACACAAATATGTTTGACGGTTTCTTTGAAATAACCTGTCCAACAAGAATGACAACTCTTTGCCAGGTAGCAGACAATTTTTTTTTTGTTGATAATGCAAACGCGTTTGGTTTTAACTGCCTAAACTATTGAAAAATTGTGTGGTTTTTGTGTTGAATGTTTTTTGGTCGTTGTAACGTACTTGTGAATAAAGCAAACGATACGAACACACATTATTATTATTATTATTATTATTATTATTATTATTATTATTATTATTATTATTATTATTATTATTATGGTAAAGAAAGTCACCCATTTCACGGGTTTTGTGCACGCACACACACACACACACACATACACACACACACACTCACACACACTCACACACACTCACACACACACACACACACACATACACACACACACACACACACACACACACACACACACACACACACACACACACACACACACGGCCATTAAGGAATTGAACGTTGCAGAAAAAGAAGGCGAAAAATCCGGGTGGAAGTGATCTTGTGTTGGATATGTGAAAACTAAGTATGTTGATAACATTGTTTAGGCTATTAAAAACCATGAAACTTTATTACGCATATTCATATTTACACATTTCTAGACGAAAATAAAAAAGAAAAGAAAAGGGGAGACCTTACTAGATCCGCCTTACAGTAGGTAAAATATCACATTAAAGAACAGCCAGTTAAAAATAGTTACAATTAAATTTATGGGTCACATTGAAATTAATGAAATGATCACGATTATTTTATGCTCAATATGCATACTTTGTTATCAAAACTGGCTACAAAAATATTTAAACAGAGGAATATGACATAAGCAATTGTTATGCTCCTCCTCTGACCCTCTCCGCATCCACATCTCCTCGTACCAAACTCAGAACGTCGGCCCCCGCTTTTTCTCCGTTGTTACGATTGTGGTTGTGTTGTCCTGTGAGAGCATACATGTGTTAATCGTAGGAAACGATCTGATATTTATTTGAGCTAACATGGTTATGATTCACGTATCTTTTTAAGTAGCATTTTCTTTCGGTCGCGCAGAGCGGAATTTACTTCGTTATTATACGCTAAGTAGGCGGGGAAGTGGCGCAGTGGTTAAGGCGTCTGCCTCCAATGCCAAAGGTGATAGGTTCGATACCGGGTTCCGGCGTTGGATTTTTCTCCTCTGGTGTCACCGTCTGGGCAGTGGGCAGATGTTCACATCTGCACGGGACATAGACGACCCCGACCCACACGAGTCCCCTGCTGCCTTGCAGGCATGGCCGCTTGGCTGCGGAAAGGCTAAGGGAGGAAACCCCTGACATCAAAGCCCCCGTGTCTCCGGGGAAGGCTGTTGAGCCAGAAACTAAGACAAGGACAGTCTGATATAAAACCTACGACCCGAAGACCTCGATGCCACCGTCCCAGCTTGCTAGGCCATGGCAAAAGAAACAAGGGTTTAAAGGGTGGGGCCAGTACTGCGCACACTGCACTCCACCAAAAAGCTCCACCGCGCAGGCTTTAGGAAACGCCCACGGACTATGACACTGAACTTTCCAAGTCCTGTAGCGATGGGCAAGGGGCAAAACGGCAGGTGAAAGATGTCACTGGAAGCCGCAGTCTCAAACCTGCATGCAGGCGGTTCAGGATATTGGTCGCCTGATGTTGACCTGGGGATGACAACGTCACTCGACACACCCTGAACGACCAAGCAGCCTTCTCTAGGGACAGCACTGCTTGCTCCACATGGAGAGGGGCCTAGAAAAGGTGGCCTAACCAAAGCTCATCCCCTCGTAACCCCAGTTGGCTAGCCACGGTCAACGGGCATCTTCTCCATGCGGTCAGAAAACAAGAAAAAACAATGGATCCACTCTCATGACGACCACGACCGGACTCAACGTAGCATGCTGGAACATCCGAACCATGCTCGACACAGCAGACAACGGACGCCCTGAACGTCGCTCCGCCCTCATTGCCCATGAATTGCGGAGGTTAAACATCGACATCGCCGCGCTCAGCGAAGTACGCCTTCCGGAGAAAGGCAGCCTCCAAGAACTTGGCGCTGGCTACACCCTCTACTGGTCAGGCAGGCCTGCATCAGAAAGACGGCTCTCAGGCGTGGGCTTCATGGTGAAGACCCCCATTGCGACTAAGTTAGAAATCCTACCAACGGGTCACTCCGACCGCATCATGTCCATGCGCCTCCCACTGAGACACCAGCAATACGTCATCCTTCTCAGTGTGTACTCCCCAACCCTCGTGGCAGAGCCTGCAGAAAAAGACAAGTTCTACTCTGACCTGCGCAGCCTCCTGCAGAGCACCCCTGCAGATGACAAAGTCATCATCCTTGGCGACTTCAACGCCAGACTGGGCCAAGACTCTGAAGCCTGGAAAGGAGTCCTCGGCAAGCATGGCGTTGGGAACTGCAATGACAATGGTCGCCTACTGTTGGAGCTCTGTGCAGAGCAGCAACTTGTCATCACCAACACTACTTTCCAGCAAAAGGACAGTCGAAAGACCACCTGGATGCATCCTCGCTCCAAGCACTGGCACCTTATCGACTATGTCCTAGTGCGTCAGAGGGACCGCAGTGACGTCCTCCTCACCAGAGTGATGCCCAGCGCAGAGTGCCACACTGATCACCGCCTTGTTCGCTGCAAACTCAGGCTCCGCCTCAAGCTGAAACCCAAGAAAGGGCCCCCCCCCCCCCCCCCAAGAAAAAGCTTGATGTTGCCAGCCTTCAGCGTGACGACAAGAAAGCTGCCCTTCAGGCCGATTTACAGCGCATGCTCAAAGACACAGTTGATCCAGCAGGCTCCTCCCCTGAAACACTCTGGGAACAACTGAAAACTGCTATTGTAAAATCCTCTGTGGAAGTCTTGGGCTTTGCTAGAAAGAGGAACAAAGACTGGTTTGACGAAAACGACGTAGAGATCCAGGAACTTCTAGCAAAAAAAAAAAAAGAGCCGCCCACCAGGCCCACCTAGCCCAGCCTTCCTGCCCTGTGAAGAAGTCTGCCTTCCGCCTCATCTGCAGCAGTCTCCAGCTCAAGCTTAGAGAGCTCCAGAACGAGTGGTGGTCCAGACACGCACAGAGGACCCAGCTCTGCGCTGACAACGGTGACTACAGGGGCTTCTACGAAGCACTGAAAGCAGTGTATGGCCCTAGGCACCTGGTACAAAGTCCCCTGCGAAGCGCTGATGGACAGGCACTCCTCACAGATAATACCTCCATCTTGAACTGCTGGTCGGAATACTTTCAGGACCTCTTCGGCGCTGAACGCACTGTTCAAGAAACAGTCATCCTCCAAATCCCACACCTTCCACTAAAGGTTGAATTGGACGAACCGCCCACCGCCGAAGAGACCCTCACAGCCATCCACCAGCTCAAGAGTGGCAAAGCAGCAGGCATTGACGGAATCCCGCCAGAGATCTGGAAACATGGAGGCCCAGCACTGCACAACAAGCTCCACGACCTCTTCCTCTGCTGCTGGGAAAAAGGAACACTACCAAAGGATCTCCGTGATGCAGTCATCATCACCCTGTACAAGAACAAAGGAGAGAAGTCTGCCTGCTCTAATTATCGTGGAATTACCCTGCTGTCCATTGCCGGGAAAATTCTCGCAAGGTTGCTCCTGAATCGGCTGGTACCTGCCATCGCTGAAGACCACCTCCCAGAGGGCCAGTGTGGCTTCAGAGCCAACAGGAGTACCACCGATATGGTCTTTGTGCTGAGACAGCTTCAGGAGAAGTGCCGCGAGCAGAACAAAGGGCTGTACGTAACGTTTGTCGACCTAACAAAAGCGTTTGACACTGTGAACAGGCAAAGTATGTGGCAGATCCTGGAGCGACTAGGTTGTCCCCCAAAGTTCCTCAACATGATCGTTCAGCTCCACGAGGACCAGCAAGGCCAGGTCAGACTAAACAGTGACCTCTCAGAACCATTCCCCATTCGCAACGGCGTGAAGCAAGGCTGCGTGCTGGCACCGACCCTCTTCATCATCTTCTTCAGCATGATGTTGAAGCAGGCCACAGTGGACCTCGACGATGACGACGCAGTGTACATCAGGTATCGTCTCGATGGCAGCCTGTTCAACCTCAGACGACTGCAGGCCCACACGAAAACCCTAGACCAACTGATTCGTGAGCTGCTCTTCGCTGATGACGCTGCCCTCGTTGCACACACAGAGAGAGCCTTGCAGCGCATTACGTCCTGCTTCACAGATGCCGCCCAGCTCTTTGGACTTGAGGTCAGTCTGAAAAAGACAGAGGTCCTTCATCAGCCAGCACCCAAGGAAGAGCATCGCCCTCCCCACATCACCATCGGCGAGTCCGAACTGAAGTCTGTACACCAGTTTACCTACCTTGGCTGCATCATCACGTCAGACGCCAAGCTGGACAAGGAGCTGGACAACAGGCTGGCAAAAGCGAACAGTGCTTTCGGGCGACTATTCAAGCGGGTGTGGCACAATCAACAGCTGAAAAAAGGCACCAAGATCAGCGTGTACAGAGCTGTCGTCCTCACCACCCTGCTGTACGGTTCCGAGTCCTGGGCCCTCTACCGCAGCCAACTACGACTCCTCGAACGCTTTCACCAGCGCTGCCTGCGTACCATCCTGGGCATTCACTGGAGTGACTATGTCACCAACGTCGAGGTCCTTGAACAGGCGGAAACTGTGAGCATCGAGGCTTTGCTGCTGCGGACACAGCTTCGCTGGGCGGGGCACGTCTCCAGGATGGAGGATCATCGCCTACCAAAGATCACTCTGTTCGGCGAGCTCGCCACTGGACACCGAGACAGAGGGGCACCAAAGAAGAGATACAAAGACGGTCTCAAGAAGTCACTTAGTGCCTGCCAAATCGACCACCGCCAGTGGTCTTCGCTTGCTGCGGACCGTGACACCTGGCGCTCCACCATTCACAAGGCAGCCGTCTCCTTTGAGGACTCTCGCAGAGCTAACCTTAAGGACAAGCGGCTCAGAAGAAAAAAACAGAGTTGTCGTAACTCAGAACCCTGACCAGACCTTTCCCTGCATCCACTGCGGTCGAACCTGCCTGTCCCGGATTGGCCTCCGCAGCCACGAAAATGCTTGCAGACGACGTGAGCAAGCCCTATAGAATCTTCGTTCGCGAAGTCAAGCCAAGAGAGAGATACGCTAAGTTTAGTCCAGAACGTTCTAGAAAGGTCGCACTGTCTAGTGACCTCGTATGTGTGACGTCGGGTAGTTGGCGACAGTTGGCAACATCTTGTTTTTCTGTGCGCGTGATTTGAGCAGCCTTTTTTTGTTTTGTGAAGGGTCGAGAATCTTCTAGAGCGGATATGCAAGGTCGTGATAGGGCTACCATACTTTTATGTGACTTCATTATACATTAGGATTTAGAGCTGAAATGAGCAGCCGAGTTCTTGTAGTCTATTTTAGTGATTCCAGAAAATTCTTATTTATCAGTTTCGGTTGCGTGTTTCGTTCTGATTGGTTCACACAGTTATCGTAGGTACGTGGCCCTTATAGGGCGTACATTGTAAAAGAAACAGCGTAACAGTGTGGTGTACGTTGTGTGAGGAACTTTGTGTCGGCATTGTGGACATTGCAGAAGAGACTTTTTATCAATGTTGATGCATTTGGAAATGCATTGTTTGGTGATCCCATCGCTGAATTAAAATGTTGTTGGAACTGTTACTCCAGTATTGTCTACATCCTTAAGTCACGTGTGACGAATTGCAGCTGAATGAGGTTTATTTAAAAGAACCTTACGTGCGTGCGTCTGGTGTGTTTATTATAATACGACTACAACTCCACCACGTAACATATTGGCACCTCCGACCAGACTTCTTTCAGTTGGTTCAGTGGATAGGGTAGCAGGAGAAAACAGCCAGCAGTGAAACGCAGAGATGGCGACATCGGAAATGGAGACATTCCTGAAAATCGGAAAGGAATGTGGATTGGAGGGAGTTTAGCTCCTGGACTTTGTAAAGGAGAGAGAAAAAGAGAGATTGGAAAGAGAGGAGCGAGAAGAAAGGAGACGAGAGAGAGAGAGAGAGAGAGAGAAGAGAAGGAGAGACTGGAAAGAGAGGAGAGAGAAGAAAAGAGACGAGAGAGAGAAGAAAAGGAGAAATTTGATAGAGAAGAAAGAGCTAAAGAACGCGAAATCAGGAAATTTGAAATTCAGCGAGAAGAGGCGGAGAGGCAGCGTCAACACGAAATTAGTTTAAAGCAAATGGAGATAGAGGCCGTGAGCCAGAGGGCAAGTGAAGCAACAGCATTAGCCAGCAGAGAGCAAACAGCCCGTGCGCCAAAGCTTCCACCTTTCGTTGAAACCTCAGATAAGATGAACGCTTACCTAGAACGATTCGAGCGCTTCGCAAGCAGTAACAATTGAAGATAAGAGACTTTGGCTATCAAACTGAGTGCACTTCTAACTGGCAAAGCGCTTGAATTTTACACCCTTTTGCCAAGAGAAGAAGCCGAAGATTATACACAGTTGAAAGTCGCCCTGTTGAGACAGTACGACTTCAATGAAGAGGGTTACAGGCGACGATTTCGGAACTGCAAGCCTGAAGAAGGAGAAACACCCGGCCTATTCATTGAGAGAATCAGGAGCTACCTAGAGAAATGGATAGAGCTGGCTGGTTTAAACAAAGAGTACCAGGACCTGTGTAACCTCATCATCAAAGAACAAGTCTTCAACGTATGTTCTAAGGACCTGGCCGCCCACCTCAGAGAGCAAAAAGACCAGTCACTAAAGGCCCTGGCCTACTTCGCTCAAAGATACCTTGACGCCCACAACATGAAGTTCGGGTCCAGTAAGCCGCAGCGTGTGTCCGCACCAGCAGATGAAATCCACAATGTCAGAGAAACTCCGAAATACAAGCCGTTGGAGAACCTGACATGTTTTCTCTGTGGGAAGAAAGGTCACAAGGCCATACGGTGTCCTTCTAAAGATGTTCCCCGAGGCGACAACACCAGAAGACCAAACCAAGATCGTGGGATAGCAGGCAGAAGCAGTACCACGTCTCAACACAGAGCCGCCGCTGTATTCGCAAATTATGTGACGTCATCCAGTGACTTTGCGTATAGAGAAAGGCATGCGACACCGGAGCTGATTGAATCTTTGAAAAAGAATGGACGCATCCCAGTAGGAGATGGTGCTACATTTTTACCAGTTGCAAATATCGCGCTACCTGAGAATGAAGTGCCGAATATGCTGGTGGTGTCAGGATTTGTCCGCGACACACCAGTGAGAGTGTTAAGAGACACTGTTTGCCAATGTCAGTGTCAACACCCCTTACCTGACAGGAGAGGTGAAGGTGTTGTGTGTGAAGACCCCAGTTTATGATCTTATCATCGGAAATGTTAACAGTGCCAGAAACCCAGACGATCCAGATCCGAAGTGGAAACCTGAACTTGTGCAGTTACTACGAGAAGCTTGGAAGAGAAGAGCCACCATCCATCCCTCTAAAAGTGACTGACAACGCACAAGCAGTAACGATGATTAGAGACACGTTAGAGGAAAAGAAGCGCAAGGCGCTGGAGCAGATGCAGAACCAGGTAGACACGACTGTGGCCAGAGAGCGAGATGAGCGGGAGGCGGGACAGCGAGCAGCCATCGCCCACCTGCAGCAAAAACAGGCGCATACTTTGGGCAGTCGGCAATACGTTGCCGAGCGCCGCCACAATGATCAGATTGGATCGCCGAAAAGCCAGCGAGACGGAGCTCCTCTGAGACGGAGAGGTCGGAGCTGCAGGAGGAGGAGAAGGAGAGGAAGAATCACGAGACGATAAGAGTCCAATCTTCGGAGTTCGAGCATCGAATTGCGCCCGACTCAGAGACTGCGGATATTGTCCAGCATGAGGTTGGTCCGACATCGAATGAGCTAGCTGCTTCGCGACAAGTCGTGTCGTCTTTTTCGCAACACGAGAGTAGGACTGATGGAGAGTGTTGGGGCGACGCCGGACATGGTAGTCGTCGGTGATTCCAGTTCGCCGGTGGGCATCGTGAGGGAACAGGAGAGATCCGGTGTGGGGTGTTCGGATTGTCATACTTTGCATGGGCCGACGGTGTTTGACCCAGGACCGGTGACCCTTGAACTGTGTGAACTGTGAACTGTAACTTGTAATTTAGTGTTGTTCCAGGTGAACTTTGATTTTGTCTTTCGTCATATAAAGGGTTTGCAGAACTTTGGAGCAGATTACCTGAGCAGAGCAGTTTGAATTAACATTTCTGTGTCCTGAACAATTTGAAGAAACATTTTGATGCTCAGGACGGTTTACAAGACTGTGAGACGATTATTTTGATTTCATTTTGATGTGAAATTCTTATTATTTGTGGTTTTGTGTAGGTTAATACAACCACAACCGTAATTTTGAGGTTTGAGAAGATTTTTTTGGGTGAAATTTCATTCTAAAAGAGGGGGGTAATGTTACGATTGTGGTTGTGTTGTCCTGTGAGAGCATACATGTGTTAATCGCAGGAAACGATCCGATATTTATTTGAGCTATCATGGTTCACGTATCTTTTTAAGTAACATTTTTTTCGGTCGCGCAGAGCGGGATTTACTTCGTTATGATACGTTTAGTCCAGAACGTTCTAGAAAGGTCGCACTGTCTAGTGACCTCGTATGTGTGACGTCGGGTAGTTGGCGACAGTTCGCAACACTTTGTTTTTCTGTGCGCGTGAATTGAGCAGCCTTTTTTTTTTGTTGTTTTGTGAAGGGCCGACAATCTTCTAGAGCGGATATGCAAGGTCGTGATAGGGCTCCTATACTTTTATGTGACTTCATTATACATTATAGTGAGGGCTGTCAGACCCATTATTTGATGAGATGGGGACTGAGCTGACAAAAGTACCATAATTTTTCCAGATGATCTACATGCTTTATGCTTTCAGATTTTGATATGTTCCAAGGTAGCACAGCAATAGGTTCCGAGAAACAGACTATTTAATTCGCAAAGCGTGGCGAACGTGAACAAATTATTGGTTGTGGTTGTGTCTTTGACAATCGACATTAATTAAATGAGAAAAGACTCTTCGAATAGATTATTTATTTAAAATGAGTCATCCAAGAAGCCACTGGACTAAAAGAAACAAAGAATTATACTTGTGTATGGTCCCATAATTTGTTTATTTGTTATAAAAAGTTTTTTTTTTAGCTTGTTCCAGGGTTGATCTATAGTGGGTGAAGGATGGATTGGCAAGCCTGTTTGATTTGCCAACAAACAACTAGTGAGAAGTTGAACTGCCCCTTGAAGGCCCATGGGAGTCAAGACAAGTCGCAGCTATATAAATATATATATATATAAAAACTTTTTGGAATTTCGTCAGTGAATTTCAGGGACTGTGCATGCTACCTGTGACTCCTCCCTTTGATGAAAGCTTCACAGGCCACACAGGGCAATTAGGTTACGCCCCCTTTTCACACACTGTTATCTGTTAGCCTCTTGCAGCATAAAACTATGAACGAAGAACTTTTCTGCCAAAACAAAAAATCTATGCGGAGCACAACACAGGAGAAACATTTTCATGAATTCTTAAAAAAATTAGAGTTAGCGTTTTTCACAACACTCAAATGCCCTAAGTACCCCATGACAAAACTGTCGTCTGCAACCCTGCATACAACCGTGCACATGCCCCAATTAGGCTCCCATGAACACACTAGGTTGACTAAAATTACCCAGATTTTGCTCTTTTTCACACCACCTATCATGCCTTGTGTCGCTCAAAACGCCAAAACAGGCACACAATTGAAGTTTTACACCCTAAAAAAATGGCAAAAAGGTAGGACTTTTTAAAAACTATTTCTGGCAGAAAAGTTACTACATGCACCGGAAGCAATTGCCCTGTGTGGCCACAGCGGACGACTTGGTCAATAACCAGGCTCAGTGATTGCTTCATCAGGCACAGCAGATTCGTTTATGAGCTGTTCAGTCTCACGTAACCAGAACACGACATGCCCATCCAGTTAACGCTGTGGTTTTGAGAAAACTCCAAAAAGAAGCATTTATCACCTTGTAGCCGGAAGCAGAAAAAGAGTCAGAAGAAGCTTGGCTACAAGAAATGGCTGGAAAGAGCTCCACATTTCAGTATTGGGACACCATACTCAGACTTGAACTCCATGTTCTTCTGTTTGTCAGAGCACATCGTGAGGCTGACTTTGAGTTGAATGTGGGTTCCCTGAAAGCTCTGGCCAAGTGGGTCATTGCCCTGGACCATCCGAATTATGCCCGCTGGGTTCCTGTTCACATTCGAGACAAAAAATCTGCCACCTTCTACCTTGGAAGAATTTGTTGAGCATGGTCCCTGGGTTGTCTCAAAAGCGGAAAACACGTTCACAAGTATGCCATTAGATCAGGCTCATGAACAAAATAATGACTTGGTGACAGGTTCTGGTGGAGCCGTAGGGCTTATAGAAAACCCATGTGCTCTCCGAAAATGGCAGGTCCAGAACAAGCACGCATGCTGACTGAGTTTGAAGACTGTTCAAGACTAAACTGTGCAAAACACTCTCATCATGAAGAAGGTTTGTCAACTCAAGAGTGTTTAAAACAACAAACTCTCAGCCTTACAAGAGTGTTCAAAGAAATTTGGCAATCCTTTCTTGACAGACAGTGGAGAATTAATGACATTATGTTCTCATGATGTCCTCAGTGTCATACATACAGTCCGCACCATTTAGGATCTTGGCAAACAACAGTGCAACCACTACTGCAACTCAGTTCTGAATGATTGTGAAAGATCCATTCATGATAAAAAATATATATAAAAAAAAAAACTCTTTGCGTCTGTTCAAGTGTGGAACTCCTAAAGACAAAAGCAAACAAGCAGACAAGATTGCAGATTTTGAAGACTGATGTCAGCCTATTCTCCAGACTATACATCGTGGCACAACACAGAGTCTGATATGGCTTCTTTTTTCAGCCATGAAATCCACCCGTTCCCTCCGTCTTTGCTAGGCAGAGGAAAAAGTCGTCTCGGAAAGAAATCTGATCTACTTACATGTTTAACAAAGACAGTGGAGGCATCTGCTCCACACTTACTGGACGATGTTGAACCATAAATATGACACAACTGAACTGGCAGAAGCCTTAGAGCAACTCGATGAGGATGAGCAACATCCAGAAATGAAAGTCCTAGATGCTTCTCCTGAGCTACTCTCATCTTTGGAGAAAACATGTGAGAAAGATCTACCAGATATTTTTAAAGTGAAGGTGCTTGACGGCGCAGCTGTGGTGCATCTTCTACCTGTTAGTGGCGTGAAGACATTTGGCGACTACGCTGCCGACGTGTTGTTGCCTCATGTGCGACATGAGCTTGAGACTGCAGAGAGGATTGACATTGTTTAGGACAGGTATCTCAAAAACAGCATGAAAGGTTCTGCCAGATAAAGAGAGGAAAAAGCATGAGAAGAAAGGTGTCCGGCCAGAACAAAATCCCAGGACAGTGACAGGACTTCCTGACTGATGCAGAAAACAAGGAAGAATTCTTTGAATTTCTGTCCAAGAAGAGTGAAAGCAGTGATGTTCCTCCTGGCAAAACAGTGGTAGTGACACAAGGAGAAAATGTTATCATCAGAGGAAGTGACCACGTCATACCTGCCTGCAACCATGAACCAGACTACTCTTCCATGTGCAAGATGCATTACAGCAGGGTTCAAAGACTTGCTTTGTTCACACCGTGGACACCGATGCTATTGTCATATTGACTGGCAAGATTTACCATCTGCAAGACATATGCTCGACACTGAACATCTGGGTTGGGTTTGCCACAGAACGAAGCTTTTCCTACATTCATATGAACGCTCTGGTCCTAACCCTTGGCAAAGAAATGTCAACTGCCTTGCCAGTTTTCCACAGCTTCACAGGCTGCGATACAGTATCAGCCTTTCTTGGAAAGGGAAAAAGCTTGCTTGGGAGACTTGGAAATCTTTCCCTGATGCGACCAAGGCCTTAAATGACATCGCCAGTCACCCTTTCAAAGAGGTGGACATCAGTGTTGAGAACTTCATACTTCAGGAGCGCTTCACCGTCCTCATGTATCAGAAGACAAGCGGATTTGAGACAGTGAATGAGGCTCGTAGGTAAATGTTTTGCCAACAAAGCAAAACCATGGACACATTCCTCCCACACAAGGTGCTCTCCTGCAACACACAAAGCGTTGTGTCTACCAAGCTGGAATCTGGACAACAAGCGATCAATCTCAGAAAATACCAACCCCAAAAAGATGGGGCTGGAAAATGGATGCCACCACTTGTTGTTGGATTTTACTGTGGACAACTTTACCAATTGCTTCAGAAGCAGGTAGTGAACTTGTCAAGTGTAGCTGCAAAGTTGCTGCTGGCTGTACTGGAAAATGTTCTTGCAAATAAAGCCACGTGGAGATGTACAGACCTTTGCTAGCGTAACTGCATGAAGGATTAGATGAAAGAATAAGAATAAGAATAAGAGTACTTTATTATCTCGAAAAGAGAAATTCGGTTGTGGTACATTTATAACAAATAGTACAAACAAGACATAAAAACATTATAGCATAATTATGAACATTTTCTCCCTGCACTTGCACATCTACAAATTCCAAATGGATATAAAGTAAACACTACAAAATCTTTACACATAACTCTTACACATCTCACACAAACATCTTTTATGGACTGAACTGAGTCACACCCACCTCTACATATGCATACATAATACGCGTGTTTCAACCTAGTCCTAAACCTCACTACTTATTATACAAACATCTCAGTACATTATTACACATTATTACACAAGCTGCATAATTAAAGTCTACCATAGTAAAATAATTAGTGGGTAAACACTCAGTAACAACAATCCCAGTATGTCCATGTTCACCACCAAATGAAACACAATATAATCACTTCTCTAAAATCAAAAGCTCCATTCCTACTGATTGCACAGGTAAAGGGGGATAGGGGGAGGAGTTAGGTTTGGGTATGCGTGGATGTACCTACAGATTGCTTAGAGAGATGGGTTTGGGGATGAAACTGTGCTGTAGTCTAAGTGTTCTAGCTTTGTGCGTGCGGAGTCTGCGGCCAGAGGGGAGGAGTTCATAGAGGTGGGCAAGGACATGGGATCTGTCTGAAGCTATCCGCCTACCCTTTCTCACCACACGCTGTTCATACAGGGACTCCACACTGTTTTGCTTACTGCCAGTCACTTTGCTGCAGATGTTTACCATTCGTGCCAGGGTGTTCTTGTTCTTCACACTCAGACCTCCATACCAGCACACAGAACCGAAAGTGATGACAGACTCAATAAAAGAGCAGTAAAAAGTTTGAAGGACAGAGGGGTTCACATTCAGCTTCCTGAGTTTCTGGAGGCAGTAGATGCGTGACTGACATTTCTTGTGTATGAGGGAGGTGTTTGCGTTAAAGGACAACTTATCATCTATGACTGTTCCAAGATACTTATACTCAGTCACACGCTCAACAGACACATCATCGATCATCAGAACAGGGACAGGGGCAGGGTTTCTTCGAAAGTCTATCAGTAGTTCCTTGGTCTTACTCACATTTAGGTCTAGAAAATTATCTTTACACCAAACACTAAAACGTTCTACTTCTGCAAAGTAAGTCGCATCATTATTGGAGAGATCTTCTAAGGCAGTGTCATCCGAGTATTTTATAAGAAGGTAGAGTCAGTGCCACTACAATCGTTAGTGTACAGTGTGAACAGCACAGGGGAGAGAACTGTACCTTGAGGGGCGCCTATGGAAGTGGACCTAAGGGATGAGAGAGCTGTTTGAAAGCGAACTGACTGGGTCCTATTTACAAGGAAGTTGACAATCCATAGGATAAGCCTTGGCGTTACATTGTAACAGAGAAGTTTTTGAGCTATGAGATAGGGTTGTATAGTGTTGAAGGCTGAAGAAAAGTCTATAAAAAGAATGCGTACAAAAGAGCCAGGTTTTTCTAAATGTGTGTATGCATGGTGCAGAAGTGTGAGTGTGGCGTCATCAGTACATCTGTTTTGCTTGTATGCAAACTGGAAAGGATCTTGATAGGGCTTGACCTGATCGAGCAGTCTAGAAAGGACAACACGCTCAAAGCACTTCATTACTCTAGAGGTGAGAGCTACAGGGCGATAGTCATTGAGTGTCTTGGGCTTGTTGTTCTCGGGGACAGGGCAGACTGTAGATGTTTTCCAGAGCCTAGGTACAGTGCAATCCTTCAGAGACCAGCTAAACAAACGGCTATAAACAACAGACAATTGACTGGCACATACTCTCAAAACTCTACCGCAGATATTATCAGGGCCTACCGCTTTCTTAACATTCAGTTTGCTAAAAAGCTTCTCAACCGCCTTGCCATGGATCTCAAAGTCTTCATCAACATTGCCTGCCACATTTACTTCAAGCTGGGAAATTATGCTATCTAAATCATCCTTCAGATCATCTTTCTCAAATCTACAATAGAACTCATTCAGTTTTTTCAGAAAATTCAGTTTGTTCTTTCATTGGCATGCTACTGCTACTGAATTTTAGTTTATTGTGGCCTGATAAAGTTTTAAGTCCTCTCCATGCATCTGCTAAGCTACCTGATTCAAACTGTGACTCTACTTTCTCTTTATACTTTTTCTTAGCGTCTAAAATCTGCTTCCTCAATTTATTCTGTACTGCTTTCCTTTCTACTGTGTCTCCAGTCTGAAATGCAATTATTTTCTCATTCAATGTGGCTTTGAGAGACTTTGAAATCCATGGTTTGTTGTTGGGATACAATTTCACTGTCTTAGATGGAATAATCATATCTTTACAGAAATTCACATAGTCAGAAGTTACTTCAGTAGCTTCGTCTACACTGGCACTAGAATCAAGAAACACGTCCCAATCTGTACACTCAAAACACCCCTGCAACTGTTCTACACTATCCTTAGACCACACCTTAACTAACTTCTTCACTATGGGCTCTGTCTGGATTTTGGGTTTGTATGCTGGGACAAGAAACACAGTATTGTGGTCAGAGTTACCTACGGGAGGGAGGACGAACGATCGGTATGCATTGGGGACGTTTCCTTACACTAAATCTAACGTCTTGTTCTTGCGAGTGGGGACAGTCACGTACTGGTGAAAAGTCGGTAAGCTCGTGCGTAAGTCACAGTCGTTAAAGTCACCTGCAATAAAGTTGGGGGCGTCAGGGGAGATAAGCTGTAACTCTCTAATCACATCTGCTATCTGGGCTGAGGCGTGGGAGGGGTTGGAGTGAGGGAGGGGGGGGGTGTAGATGACCGTTACAAAGATCTGACCAAACTCACGGGGGAGATAACGGGGTCTGAGTGAAACTGACAATAAGTCTACATCACGTGTTGTAAGCTGTTTCCTAACCATTACGCTTGACTTGCTGCACCACCGTTCATTAACATACAGGCCTACTCCGCCACCCCACCGTTTCCCACTAATCTTACAATCTCTATCAGTTCTAAACGGTGTACCAAAACCGTCGATCGCAACACTATCATCACTCACATCTTCGCTCCACCAAGTTTCAGAAAAGCACATCAAACACACATTCTTATACTCGCTCGTCAAACGCACATTCGCTACCAGTTCCTCAAAGTTCATATTATCGCTCTTGGGTCGAATAGAACGCACATTCGCCATGATCATGGATGGTAATGGAGGCCTGTTCTCGTTTCTTCTCAGTCGTCGCATCAACCCCCCCTCTCTGTCCTCTCTTTCTCTTTTTCACGCTGCTCTTGCACTCGGCGTCATCGCTCGGCAACACGGTTCTCCTCATCTCGTCAGGCAAGTCGCACGCACAACGGCTACTGCCACTCAAAGCTCTCAGCAGCAGCAGGGACTCCCGAGTATTTTGAATCCTGCCACGCGCTATGTTAATATCATATGAACATTTGTCTTGAAAAACTCAAACGTTTTGCGGCAAAACTGTTGCTGACTGAACATTAAGCTTTTAATCATTTCTACCATATATGTTTAAAAGTGATAGCGTCTGCTGTGACTACTTGAGCTTTGTGTATTTTTTAAAATCAAAACTAGACAAATTGATCAATAAAAATTAACCATTAGCAAGCCAAGCAAACTTTTTCTTGACTTTTTTCATTTGTCGCGTCATCATTTTTTGATACTTGTCACGTGAGAACATCAGCTGAGAATGATTTTGTGGAACATATAAAAAATTGTTGCTACAGGACCTAACAAACATCTCCTAAAAGTTTGGTGCTTTTGTCAACTCTGTCCCCATCACTTTGCTTACAACCCTCACTATTAGGATTTAGAGCTGAAATGAGCAGCCGAGTTTTTGTAGCCTATTTTAGTGATTCCAGAAAATTCTTATTTATGAGTTTCGGTTGCGTGTTTCCTTCTGATTGGTTGCGTTGTATGATTTTTGTAGATGATTCTGGAAGTTGGTAGTATATATAAAGAGGGCGCTAGGGAAGCACGTTCATACATTGTCTTGCATTTGTCAGTTGTAGAGACACACAGTTATCGTAGGTATGTGGCCCGTATAGGGTGTACATTGTGAGAGATACAGCGTAACAGTGTGGTGTACGTTGTAGAGAGACTTTGTGTCGGCAGTGTGGACATTTGCAGAAGAGACTTTGTATCAGTGTTAATGCATTTGGAACTGAATTGTATGGAGATCGCACGGCTGAATTAAAATATTGTTGGAACTGTTACTCCAGTATTGTCTACATCCTTAAGCCACGTGTGACGGATTGCATCTGAATGAAGTTTATTTAAAAGAACCTTACGTGCGTGCGTCTAGTGTGTTTATCTTACTACGACTACAACTCCACCACGTAACATCCGTCTACGGTCCATCAACCTGGAACACTCTCCCACTCTCTCTCCGTCAGAAACACTCTCTCTCCTCCTTCCAGTCCACCCTCACAACTCACCTCTTTCAACAGTTCTAGCACTATAACATTACTACACTCCCCACCCCAAGCTCCAAGCTGACTGTCGTAATATATTTGTGGAACGTGAGTCATTGTTAAAAGCGTGCGCATGTGTGCGCGAAATGTGAGTGCGTGCTTAAAGTTATAGTTATTTTAAGATAAGCGCATTATAAATACCGTAATTATTATTATTATTAACACGGCAAAGACAAAAGAAATCCGTCAAAGCTGGAACGAAAAAAACATCATCACTCAGCCTGGACAAAAGCACTGGATAACTATGGTGTTTCGCTAAGACTCTGAACAAGGATGCCACAACCACGTCTTGATCCACAGCACTTGCCGAAGTTGGCATGCTCCACACAGGGAAGAAAGCTGCAAATATCTTTGCTGATGCCTTTGAGATTGACAGTACTCTAAAAATCCCAGCAAAAAGAAGAAGAGAAGTCAGTCTTAGGTTCAACGCCAAGGGGAAGGAGAGGGTTGTGGTAAGTCAGGTGGGTGAGTGTCACGCTATCTGTCAAGCTATCTGTCATCAGCGCCAGCGCTGCCTCGTGTTTGTTTTGTTAAGCCGTTACTCCGGCGCTACTCTGTCCTCTCTTCATTTTAGCTGGTAACAGTGTCTAATAGCTAAGTCAGACCAGTACAACTGCAGTTGACATAGATCACTTTGAATCCCCAGATATTGAATCGGCTCATGGGAATCTGTGCATTTTGCAGACTCACTTTACATCCTTATTAGATCCCTCGGATGAGTAAGACACTGCGGACTTATTTGCGTATCCAGGGCCTTCCATCCACAAGACTGAACTTGCGCATACATTTTTAAGAGCCTATGCATGTTGTAAAGGCTGCTGTGAATCAACGTGCTCTTTTTGACCTTTTACATAGATCGGCCTCGTTTGCATCCTTACGTTGAGGGTTTTACTATTGGTTAAAGTGCAGAGTGGACTAGAAGATGTAGAGCTGCAGTTGCATATACTATAATAATGAAACTTAGTTATTTGGGTTTAACGCCGAGCAGGCGACTAAGGCCATCTCACGGCGGGATGGGTAAAAATCTGGTCAGCCAGACTAAAAGCAAGGTCTTAAGACAAGATGTAAATATAGCTTAAAAATGTCAGGCTAAAATGTCGCACAAGTCTTTAAACGAAACGTATACAGACTCTCAAAAAGGGCAAATAAAAAATATTCACATAGTCTATGAATGCACAGATCTTGTTAAAAATATTGCATTTTCTCAAGAAATTGAAGATTTTGTTCCGGGGGAACATCCCGGAACAAAACCTTCAAGGAGTCTGCTGTGAAGTGTTTATATCTGGTGTCAATTAGATCAGCACAATACAGCAAAAAGTGTCGAACAGAAAACTGCTCATCACAGGCAAAACACCATGGACGCTCATCCTGTTTAAGTAAGTAAGAGTGCGTAGCATACGTGTGCCAGATGTAGAGACGAGCAAAGACAGTCTCCTCACGGCGGATGCCGCAGCGGAAAGGTAGACTGTCGGACAAGGTAGGAGGAGCTTCATGAAGCTTGTTCCCTTCCTCTTTGTCCCACTCGGACTGCCAATCGCGGGCTATGTACGCACTAATCACATGTTTAAAATCACTATAAACAGTCTGTGTGTCAGGGATAGGGTCACTGCGGGCACTGTTGGCAGCAGAATCTGCGATTCTGTTGCCTTCGATGCCCACACGGCCCGGGACCCAAATAAAAATGATGTCATAATATTCCTTCATCAAGTCTGCGTAAAGCTCTCTAATCTGCACCAGCAGTGGATGGTCTGTTCCCACACCCTGAAGGGCCTGCAGGGCAGAAAGAGAGTCAGACAGAATCAGGAAGTTCTTTTCCCGAGACTGATAGGCATGCTTGAGTGCCAGCAGAATTGCCTGCAGTTCTGCACTAAATACAGAGGAATGGTCAGGGAGACGGAGCTTAAATGGGCGTCTAGGATGGCGAGAGGACACTGCAGACGCAGCCACTCTCCCATCCTCAGACTTGGACCCATCCGTATAAAGACGACAATAGCCAGGAAAAATTGAAAGGAGTTCATTGAGGCTCTGTTGGTATATGCCTGGTGGAGTACAATCCTTCTTGTGGGCGGTCAAGTCTAGCAAGATGTCAGGAACTGGTAGTAGCCAAGGTGGAGTGACGTGTTGCAGAGATTCCGAAACTTTGTCCAGGTCCACTCCGGCCGCCTGCAGATGAAGTCAGACACGGAAGTAAAGTTGACGGACAGCTCCCGGATGGGCATCGTAAATCTCTGCAAACGACGGGTTAAAAACACAATCATAGGCAGGATTGTCTGGATGGGCCTTCAGCTTCAGAACGTAGCCGAGCGTGAGGCGGATGCGTCGGAGCCTGATAGAAGGCTCCCCAGCCTCTGCATACAGACTAGGAACTGGAGATGTCCTGAAGGCTCCCAGACATATGCGCAGACCTTGATGGTGAATTGTGTTCAGACGCTGTAGAACAGACTTGGAAGCCGAGCCATATACCACAGAGCCGTAATCCAGTTTGGACCGAACAAGGGCCCGGTACAGTCAAAGTAAGACAATGCAGTCTGCACCCCAGTCAGTACGATCAACGACACGAAGAATGTTGAGGGTCTTCCGACAAGAGGTTCTAAGGTAGTTAACATGGTTGCGGAAGGTCAATCTTTTGTCAAAGATGACCCCCCCAAAATTTGCCTCTTTGGCCACCTTAATTGGCACTCCAGCAATGCTCAGGCTAGGTTCTGGAAACAATTTCGTCCGGTTAGTAAAATGCACACAGACTGTCTTGGAGGGCGAGAACCTGAATCCATTGAGAGACACCCACCCCTGGATGCGATCAACGCACAGCTGCAAGCGCCTCTCAATTGACGCAAGTCTTCGACCTCGTGCACACAAAGCAAAGTCGTCCACAAACAAAGAGCATTCAGAATCATCCTTGACGGCCATTACAATGTTATTTATTTTAATGCTAAATAAAACAGGAGATAGAATACAGCCCTGCGGGACACCCATCTCCTGTTCAAAAGAGTCGGAGAGGGTGGAGCCCACACGGACATGGAACGACCTATTAGACCAAAAATTGTGAATAAAAACGGGCCCTTTAAAACCCATGTCCGACAAATCAGACATTATACCATGCTTCCAGGTAGTGTCATATGCCTTTTCAAGATCAAAGAAAATTGCATAGACATGCTGTTTGTTGACAAAAGCATCTCGGATAAAAGACTCAAAGCGGACTAGATGGTCAGTTGTACTACGGAAGCGCCAGAAACCGCACTGGAGGTCTGTGATGAGACCCTGTGACTCAAGATGCCACACCAGTCGGGCGTTGACCAAGCGTTCCATAGTTTTACATAAACATTATGTCAAAGCTATTGGCCGGTAGTTGCCCGGGTCGGAAGGATCCTTACCCTGCTTGGGAATTGGCATAACTACAGCCTGGCGCCAAGATGGCGGAAAAACTCGGTTATCCAGATATGGTTAAAGGCCTTGAGAAGTACAAAGAGTGAATCATCAGGCAGATGTGTTAGGAGCTGATAGTGGATGGTATCTAATCCAGCAGCAGCGTCAGTACATTTCTGCATGGCTTGCTGCAAGTTTGAAAACGTAAAAGGGACATTATAGTCTTCCGAGTTATCCGATATAAAATCACAAGCACAAGATTCTCGCTTCTCCTTCTCTCTCTGGAAGAAAGGTGAATAATGCTCTGTTGAAGAATTATGGGCAATGGTGGAGGCAAGCAAATTGGCCACAGCCTTTTTATCTGTGACCAAACTGGCACCATCTCTAAGATGGCCGACAGAAGCCGAGCCACCCCCGCCCCTAATTCTTCGAACAGCCTTCCAGACTTTTTGGGATGGAGTCCTAGAAGATAAAGATGAGACGAAGCGTCTGCAGGAAGCACGGCGTTCGCGTTTAAAAATGTAAGGGGCTTTCGCCCGCTGTCTTTTAAATGTTAAAATATTTGCTTGCGACGGATGACGAAAAGCACATCGCTGAGCAGATTTGCGCATTGTTTCGACCTTGCGGCACTCTTCGTTGAACCATGGTACTCTCGGCTTCCGAGGGAGTGATGTGGAAGTTCTAGGGATGGTTTCAAATGCAACCACCAACAAAATAGAAGTAAAACAAGAAACATGTTCTTCAGCTGACATGACCGCCTCCTCTGTAAGACGAGACTGACAGAGAGAGGTGAACCAGTTAGCTTTTTTGAGATACCAGCGCCACACCGGCGAATCCTCCTCACAGCTGACCGATGACAGGACTACTGGGAAGTGGTCACTGCCAAACATGTCGTCGTGAACCTTCCAATCAAAGTCCAGCATGAGAGAAGGATCATACACAGTGAGGTATAGAATAGAACTAGATCCGGAACCTGAGTTAGAGTATGTAGGTGAGCCATCGTTAAAGACACACAGGTTAAGTTGAGAAAAAACATCTTCTAACATCTGACCTCTGCCATCATAGTGGTCACTACCCCAAAGGTGAGCGTGACCGTTAAAATCCCCATGAGAATAAAGGGAGAGGGCAGTTGATCTACTAAGTTAAAAACATCATTGCTACAGACCCGCAGTGATGGTGGCAGGGAAATACTGCATATGGTTATGGTCTTCTTTAAGGTAACCCGAGCTGCAACAATCTGAAGACAGGTGTCGATGCTAACGGGGCTACATAAAATTTGGCTACTAATGAGAAGAGCCGCTCCACCCGAACGCCTCTCCGAATCAGAGCCTTTATGTATAACATTAAAACCATTAAAAGACACAGGGTCAGAAGTCTTCAGGTAAGTCTCCTGAAGAGATATTACCGAGGGGTTATAGATCTTGACTAAAGGACGTAATTCCTCAAAGTTAGCTTGAAAACCACGACAATTCCACTGAAGCAAAGAGTACATGATTAGGTGTTATCTGGGGGTAAGGAGTTTTTTCCCCCCTTTTTCCTTTACCTTAGAAGGAGTTGAAGAAACAGAGGGGGGCCATCTCCCGGGCCTCCTCTGTTTCTTCGGAGATGAAGGGGGTGGAGCTGCCGCAGCATCAGCAACGACAACTTCCACTCCCTCCATCCGCTCCTCCAGTGCAGCATATTTGTTTTGCAGGGGTACATCAGTGTTCCCCTTCTGGACCCGTGCGCACAGCGGTCCCATAGATTTCTTAGACCCCTGGTCCTGGGCAGCGTTCCTGCCGCTAGAGTTAGCGGCCTTAGAAGGCTGACCAGAGCCAGAAGCCTTTGGAGTTGACTAACAGGTTTGAGTGGGGGCTGAGGCTTAGGGCCAACAGAAGGAGGCACTACCGGACCGGCAGTGTCCGCCTTTTGCGTTCCCTATCTCCTCTTCATCACCGGAAGAGGGTTACTCTCCAGGGGCGAGATGAGCCGAGGCTCCGCCCCCAACCAAGAAGTTGGGGTTTGACATGAAAAGTCTTTGGTGGGGCGCTTGCCTGCCACCGCTGCACTAAAAGTGTACACTGAGGTGTTAGAGTTTGGGGCAGCCGCAGCTGCACCAGTGCCTTCAACAAGTTTTTTGGCATCCAGAAAGGACAGCCCCTTCTCCACACGCACCTGCTGAATCTTGCACTCGGATATCCAACGAGGGCATTTCTTATCCGAAGCCATATGCGCCCCCTGGCAATTCTCACACAGGGGGGTGGCTGTGCAGGATTCAGCAGTGTCCGGGCTTAGTGCAACGGGCGCATGAAGCCTCTGCCTGACGGCATGTCTTCTGCCCATGGCCATACTTTTGGCACTTAAAGCACCGGAGGGGGAGAGGGACGTACTTTTTCACTCTCAAGGAGTAGTAACCTCCCCAGATGGTAGTAGGAGGGGTGGGGGTGCCAAACGTCAGGATGATGGTAGGGAGACGGATCTCCCCACCACCTCGTTTGGAAGCGAAGCGCCTGACGTAAATCACCCCCTGAGACTTAAGGTTCCGTAAGTTCGGCATCCTGTCTCGGAAGACAATGGAATATGCGCTTGCTGGGTCAGTCACTGGAGTGACCTCTCCAGTGCGTAAGCCTGGGCGAAGTGTATGGAGATCCTGGGATGCCCAGTCGTCAAGATCCCCCTCTCGGCCTCGCTGATGTATCCAAAGGAATGCAAAGCAGTACGTTTGGCACCAGTTTGGCTGCAGGAGCTGCCAGAACAGAGCGTGAATACAGGCAGCTGTCTGCCTTCGGGGCTCCACTCCTGATTTGAAGGGTTTACTCCCCCACATTTGGCCGTTGGATCCAACCTGATCTCCTCCGTCCTCTAGCCGTTGGCTGTCAGAAACAGCTCATCCGCCTAGTGGTGCAATGTGAACACCACCCCCTCACGTGGTTTAGCCCACCAGCTGAGGTGGTTTGCCAGGGTGTGGCGCTTGGAGCCAGCACGTGAGAGATTACGTAAGGTTCCGTACAAGTTCATCTTCTGACAGTTCAGCCAAAGCTTGATCTTTGATTACGCCTCTTAACGAATTCATAGTTTTGTGGGGTGTGACCTCCACTGGAGTATCTCCGATGGAAGAGAGCGTCCATAGCCCGCTGGAGTGTGCCCGGGTACGGCACTCCACCAGCAAGTCACCAGATATGAGGCGCTGGGCGTCAGGCCTGCCAACACGGCTCCTGAGGGTCTCCCCCACCAGAAAAGGATGCAGCTTGGTAACTGGTAACTTGGTTACAGCTTGGTAACCTTGCTATGGACAATGCTATGGACAATGAGGAAGCGAGGCCATACGGCGGACGCCTGAGGCGTCGCTTCCTCACAGTCCGAGTCACTGTCATTTTCAATGTTGGTGGCTATGTGCCGCTTCTGTGCAAGTTTTTTTTTTCCATATTATATTAGTAGAGATATTCATCCCCCGGGGGTCCCCGCCCGCCACCGAGCCCAACAAGGGAAAGGGCAAATGTCGGCGGGTCTCCAGCCGACGCACAATGGAGACTGCCCGAAAGATATACTCAAGGGGGTAAGCCCGATTGAACCGTTTGAGCCACCGCCTTCTATCACACTGTTGAACGCAGGGGAATACTGGCGTAAAGCACCTAATCAGCAGCAGAGGCTATAGCATGGAGCTCCGTATAGCAACCCGCATGTCAACATTGGGATAGGGCTCAACGTGACAAGAGCCGATTGACTAGGCCGGTACGACTAGCCTCCCGTTTAGGTAGAAGTCAAGGCCGAAGTGGAGTGTTGGCACCAGTGAGCCGCAGCCCAAAGGGAACCTCAGCCACCAGGATCCTCTTCTCCCCCGACACGGGTCTCCAAGCACGGCAAACACTTGGGATCCAAAGGACCAAAAGCTCACGATTATTTTTAAGGACCAATCCAACATGGTACGACCTGGGTTAGCACAGCTCCTTAAAAACCGGACCAGTTAAAAGACTGAACAACATATCTGCTGACATCAAGTCCTTATCATGGACAAAGATGGCACCCGTCTGCTAGCCCACTCAGTCAGTGACTGAGGAGACTACCCACCCACGCCACGTGGAGGCCGGTGCCGAGTGGGCAATAATGAAACTCATGAACAGTGTGGACATATAAAAGCGGATTTCTTATACGTATAAAGCGATTATGTGACACCTTATATTGATCTTTTGGTTTTAATTACAATTTAGTGACAGCCCGATGCTTCGGCATTAGTGATGACTCGAATTACTAAGTTGGTTCATGTAGTAAATACGGTATTTGTATGATGTAACTTTCTGGCATCATTTCTGATAATGTTTTGTTGTATTTGTCCTAGGTGCTGTTTGTTTTTCTGCTAATTGATAAACGACAAATAAAGTACGTCAACGCGACCTCTGCTTCGGCTTCTTATATTCCCCAGCCTAATTCACCCACAAACACCGGGTACACACAAGTTCACATGTGGAAAGAGGGTCTTCTCCTGAAACTATTGACGGCAGGAGCTGCCGGGCGAATGTTGTGCTGGATCAGGAGTTTTCTCAGCCACAGAACCGCGAGGGTCAAGCTGGGTGACAGCCTGAGCAACACCGTCGAGATCAGGGAAGGTGTTCCCGAAGGAGGTGTGATTTCCCCCACCCTCTTCCTTGTCTTCATTAATGACATCACTTATGGCCTCTCTAGCCACATCACAAGAGCCCTGCAATATGACGACTTTGCCATGTGGAACGACTCAGAGTCCACTCCAACTGCTACAGTCAGAATGCAATAGGCCCTTAACAACACCTCCAGATGGGCGAGGGACTGGTGTGACACCATCAACAGTCAGAAGACAGTCTCCACTAGATGACCAGTTAAAACACCTCCAGAGCCACCAACAGACCACCATATTCCGTCTAAAGACTGGTCACTGCCGAATGAGTGCACACTTGTACCGACTTGGATTGTCACACACTGCAGACTGCTTGTGTGAAACTGGTTTACATACCCCAGAGCACACGGCAGTTTAGTCTATGCTCTGTAGTTCTCAGCTGGTTGCCTGCCAGCACAGCTACAGATCGGCTTTCGCGAGAGCACTGAGATAGCGAGGCAGCCTCCTTACCCATACTATCAGCGTACTAAATACCATCACTGTTAAGGCACACACTGTGCGGTCTCACTTCGGCTTGGGATATGAATAGCGCAGCAGCCGTCTTTGTTCATAGTACTACTGTGCTTTACCCCACTTATCTCTTAGCCTCTGCTGCATAAATCGGCGAATAAGCAGTGCATTACAGATGTTGTCTTTAAACCGAAATTAATTAACCTGCAGTTGTGAGCGATTATTTGAACATAAGTCGTCGTGTAGAGGAGAAATTGCACTATCTTTGGACACCAAACATGCTGGGGGTAATCTGCGTGGATGTTTGTCATGCACTGGCTCAACGTATCACTAGGAGATGGATTAGATGCTACCTTCCGTTACTCACAAACCAGATAGGTGAGGCTATTATACTTGCGTATTTCTCTGTGGGCTGGCGATTGGGTGCCTGATAGGCGGGGGCAGGGATCTAACTGCTAAAATCTTCAAATCAACATACCTGATTCCTGCTAAAGCTGGTTTGGTAGGCCAAGTGAAAACAGTATTACATTCCGAACACGCCGACATGAAGTATGCGAATTTCACCGATACAGTCAATGTTTTTTTTTAACAAAATCACAATTTTAACACAGATTAAAAAAAAAAAAAAAACAATACACAAAGCAGAGGTTTACTGTTTGCTGTTCAGAGATTCAGTTCCGGCTTAGTGTCACAATAAAATGGCTCAAAATGAGTGTCAAAATTTGGCTACGAATGAGAAGAGCCACTCCACCCGAACGCCTCTCCGAAGCAGAGCCTTTATGTATAACGCTAAAACCATTAAAGGACACAGAGTCAGAAGTCTTCAGGTATGTTTCCCGAAAAAGATATTACTGAGGGGTTATAGAACTTGACTAAAAGACGTAATTCCTCAAATTTAGCTTGAAAACCACGACAATTCCACTGACGAAGAGAGTACATGATTATGTTTTATCTGGGGTTGAAGAGTGTTTCCCAATTTAGAGAAAGGTAAACTGCCGTGAGCATGTACTGCAGTCCTGTCCCCTGTACCAAGACGCCAGGATACAGCACTGGCCACATGGAGCGACGCTTTCAGAGAAACTCAGGGGCTCCATTCAAGATCTACTGCAGACCAGGAACTGCATCTCAACAACCAATCTTGACATCTGAGGTAGAAACTCGGGAACGATGAAGAAGAATAAGAAGTTAGATGATACCTGCCACATTTGGGAAATACGGCCGTCGGTCTGAATGCGTTAATGGTTTTATACTTTGTTTCTGTCAGTGTGGCTTCTCTTAGTCCAATGGTGTTGCTCGATGAATCAGCTTACTATGAGGGTGAGTTTGTGGCATGTGTCCAAATTGCCCTACAACAGCATGAGGCGCATCGCCATAGCATGACATGCACACAATGTCTGAAGTTTGTCCTTCAAATGCACGGTAAATAGGTCTGAACATTATACAAACGGGTTTGCATACATTTGTAAGCTGTGCAATTTTGGAATGTATCTGCTACCCGAATGTACAGGCAGTACCAGTTACGATCATTAACTCAATGAGTCGACGGCCGTATTTCCCAAATTTTTGAGGCATCATTTGCAGGAGATGAATCGACCATGATAATTCAAGGACAATGCCAGATTAATTTGGCGCCGACATTATTATGGTCGAACCATCTCCTGCTGTGGTGCGTCAGGGCTGAATGGGTTACTGTCTGAGCTAACTTCACACAAAAATTGGATGAGTTATCGCCCATGGCTACCTTGGGGGACACAGGGTTTCAATAGTGGTGAAAATAAGCAAAACTGGACACACTCAGTTAAGCAAGTTTCCTGTGTTATGTTTTAACACACAAGATTTTGGATTGCTTATGACATTATTAACTGCCTCAAACAAACTTTGACTCGAAAAGTTCATTAGAGAACCACAACCTCCGGTGCACATCATTTTCTTAATAAATCTTATCTGATTCAATGTGAATTACTTTCAAACCAATTTATATGCTCCAGTGACTAACACAGAGATAAAGAACACACCCATATCCATTTGATCAGATAAATATGGCCGCTAACCTCAAAATAAAAATAAAAACTTTTTAATTTCATGATTGAAGGTCATGTTGATTATTTCGGTGCCTTTGACAAACGAAAAGTAGGTCAAGACCAAACAGGCTGGATTTTCATGCACACGGACCCTAATGACACTGCACATTGGTTGGCTTTCAGCTGTGTCCTCAGCATATGAGTCCCCATTTCATTTTCAATATCCTGTGATGGTAGTGTCCCTGATGACGTCATAAGTCATCGATGTGCAATTTTTAAGACTAAACATTCTATTTGCACACAAACGAACACACTCTTCATAATATTTTCTAATAAATTAGGTCAAAGTAACCCGGATTAAAGCATATTTACGAAGGAAAGCGATATGGTGAAAAATTAGCGTTTCTTTTGTTGATCAGTATAGTATATGAATGTTCGTTGTATAATATACAGTATTAAGAAAGACAGGATTTGCCATGACAACAATCTATTCGCCTTCAACCATCATCAGTGACTTGCATATATGTTTGTGTTAAATCTTTTTTTTTTCAGTTAACCAAATCTTTACGAATTTAGGTGCTGAGGTATACTTTGTACTTCATAAAATATTTAATTCACCTAGAGTTTTGTATTAGGTAAAGCAAATAAATAATATATACACGCGTAGAAATCTTTTCCAACTGCATGTTTATCCACCATCACATATTACATTATGTTGTTGTAACGCACGCAGACTCGCCCCCAGTCGCACGTACAGACTCTCGCACAACAGACGCATACACCGCCAGTGACTCAGGCGGGCGCATTCATGCGGTATAACTCAACACTCGAGCTTCCTTTTTTTTTTATTTATTGGGATTTAACGCCAAGCAGGCGACTAAGGCCATCCCACGGCGGGATGGGTAAAAATCTGCTCAGCCAGACTAAAAGCAAGGTCGTAACTTTAGGAAGCTGAATAAGATAATCAGGCTTAGTGAGAAAATCGTTGGGGGCAGGTTGGAGAGCCTTGACGGCCTCTACAGGACGAGAATGATATGCAAGGGCCTGAGGCTGGCAGCTGACACTTCCCACTACCTTTCTAAGCACCTTCAAAAGCTCCCGTCTGGCCGTAGGTTCAAGGCTCCTCTTGTTAAAACCAAACGCTACAAGGGCAGCTTTGTACCCTCGGCCATCCGTCTCCTAAATGAAGAGTGTGTTAACTTGGATACTAAGATGTGGATGACTTCAAACAAATTACAGTTGAATGACGGAAAAACTGAGGCCATGATCATTGTTTCCCCGAGGTTGACGAAGACGCTGACACTCCCCCAGTCATTACAAATCTGTGGTGCCACTGTCCCCTTCTCCCCCCATGTAAAAAATCTGGGTGTCACACTTGATAGTAGCCTGTCCATGCGCCTTCATGTGAACAACGTTTGCAGATCCGCCTATACTGAACTGCGACGTATTGCTTCAGTCCGCCACTATCTGACACCTGAAGCAACTAAAGTACTTGTCTGCGCTTTTGTTTTGTCTAAATTAGACTATTGCAATGCTTTTATGGCTGGCTGTTCCCAGTGTCTGATTGGCAAACTCCAGAAAATTCAAAACTCAGCTGCTAGGTTGATTCTTAGAGTCCTTAGATCAGATCATATCACACCCCATCTGTCTGCTCTTTACTGGTTACCTGTAACAGCTAGGATTCAGTACAAAATTTCATGCATGACTCACAGTTGTATTACCTGTTCCTGCCCACACTAACTTGCCTCTCTTCTCCAGCTGTATACGCCCTCAAGACAGAATTATTTTGCGCTCTGCTGCCGACTCTCGAGTTTTACGTATCCCTCTTGTCAAAACAAAGTCGTTTGGTGAGATGTCATTCAGATACCAAAGCCCAGTTGTTTGGAATGACCTCCCACGCGAACTGAGATACGTGGATTCGAGAGAGGCATTCAAGCGAGCCCTAAAGACCCATATTTTTTTCTGTCAGCTACAAATGACTTTGTCACACACCTGTCATGTTAATGTCATCTCTATCTATGTTAGAAGTAGTGTGTGTGTGTGTGATTGTGTGTGTGAATGCCAGTATGAGTCCATAAGCGTAGAACTTTTGAATGGTGACTTTATAGCTTGTTTACAGTATGCGTTGTATTTTGTTTTTTGTACTTTTTGTAAATTGCATTTTTGTAATTAGTTATTTTTGTACATTAGTTTTTGTTAAGCGCCTAGAGCTCTAATCTGAGGTTAGGCGATATATAAGTACTTATTATTATTATTATTATTATTAACTAGCGTATATCTCTCTCTCCTTGTTGACGCCGTCGAGGAACTTGCACCTCAGATGTCACAGTGGCATCTTGCAGGTGACAGACTCACTCCTATAGCACTAACACTGTACACTGTGGTCATGGGTTTTTTTTTTTTTTCCATCATTGTTATAATGTGGCTAAAACCGTACGCGCGCATGTGATCCCAAGGAAAGAAAATTTGTCGGCTAGACTGACACAATCAAGTTTTTGAATTGAATTGAATTGAATTGAATTGAATAAAACAAGATGGAAATATATTTTTAAAATATGACAGGCTAAAATGTCGCACAAGTCTTTAAAAGAAACGTCTACAGACTCTCAAAAAGGGCAAAATAAAGAAATTTACATAGACTAGGAATGCTCAGATCTTGTTAAAAATATTGCATTTTCTCAAGAAATTTAAGATTTTGTCTGGGTGAACATCCCTCCTTTCTAACGGAATTTTTATACAAAATAAACAATATAAAAAAATGCTCACAAACTATCACAACTATATACACCACTCCTTTCCCACTATCACGTCTTAACACCACATCCACATAAACACAATATCACTGCCAGGCTAGGTATTAGTCTCTCACTATCCAACCTGTTTGGTGTTGTTGCCTGGTTATGCTCGGTCCTTTCACGTCTATGCATGCAAGTCATTTCTCGTACGCTCCTCGAGTCGTCCTGTCTCTCGTATCATGGACATCCTCGTCACTCGTACTGTATCTTCGCTGTGACCCAAGTGTCTTGGCACCGGCCGCTCACTCCCCGAGTGAAGAGCTGGAGAGATGACCTCGCATTAGGTCCTGGTGACTGACGTCTCGGCGTCCGTCGCTCTCTCTCTCTCTCTCTCTCTCCGACAAGCACTCTAAACAACAACAAGGTCCCAAATCGTAACACTTGCTAAACACACAACAAATTGGATGATATGAGAAAAACTCTGTAACTGGCTGATACAAATAACTCACACGTTCATTCACACACATAATCTGTCTACTTTCGTAACACCCCCATAACTGTCACTACTGTGGAACAGACTATAACCTAACACTATCGCTATACATTACTCTATACACCGGAAAAGACTATGCTTAACCAACCACGTACTACCTTCATAGCGACTTAGACTTACACACATCACATTCCTTTAGTTATCCATCTCGGTAAATAACTGTATACAAAAACACCATTACCTCACTGAATTCCAAACCAACATAACTGAACCAAACTGATCAACACTATACAACCAAATTACTCTTACCAACGCATACCGTCTTTAACTAAGCAACTATCAATAATACATAATTATAGAAACATGCCTGAATTCTAGGTTTCAGATTCTTGGAATTCGGGCTAAGGTATCTCAAACACGTCTGCCCACACTGACAGTAAATCCCCGTACTAATGTTTCTACAGCTCTGCCAGACTGAACTTTTGCCTACAACTCACTAAACTCCCCGTATTAACCGTGTCTTAAACGTTTCACGTGGACCACGGGCCTCGCGGACTATCGGCACAAAACAAACCGTTAACAAAAGCCGTACCGTATTTACCCTACTGTGTGAACACTATGCATGAGCATAGAGTTTCATCACAATTCCCTCTTCCTCGGGGGAAAAAAAAAACGACCGAGTTTCTTTTTAAGACTACTCGACGCAACACACTATCATATCACAGAACGAAAGAAAGAAAAATAGAACAGCCCTAAACCTCACGTACACCCTCGGATTGCAAAGTGAACGCGAAAACAGAGCTAATGCGCTAACACCTACAGAAATGAAAACGATCCAACGACTGCCCACACAACCGCGAGATCCCAGTCTCCTACCTACCTACATATTAGGTGCTGAGCGGCATTTCCGTCCGCAACAGAAGTATGCCGTCTCTGGCCAACCCGAAAGGTGGGCCAAACCCGCTGACCGATCCACTGACTCTGGACGATAATGACACGGCCTCTCTGCTCACGAACACGCTTGCTCTGAGATCTCGTCGCGACTGATGCGACTGCATCGCTAGGAACATGAGCTCGATTTTTTTGCCTCGACCTTATGGACGACTGGCTGCACACCCTTCATATTACCCAGAACTAAATCAAATACTGGCTCGTCGATGACACAAAAAATTAGATCACCTGTGAATAACTCCGTGTCAACCTCTATCTTTGCCAAAGGAAAAAAATTATATCTTTCCTTCGAACGAAATCACTTTGTGTCTCCCCTGTAAACTGATCTTTCCTAACTAGGCTACGTCTGACCCCCGCGGTCGTTGTACCTGAGTCACGGAGAACTAAAACGAGACATCCGTTAACAACACCGTCCACCAGCGGCAGGCAACCATCTCCGCCAGCTGAACACACTGTGCCCAGCTGTGGTTCCTCCCCGACTGGGACTGTAAAACTGGCCATGTGAGTGGGCTGCTCCGCCATCTCCACAATACCAGGACTCCTAGGACATTGATCAGCCAGATGGCCGTGTTCTTGATAACAAACATACTGCGCGCCTGAACTACTGTAAGGACAGTTCCGACTGAAGTGCCCGTACCCACGAAACGCAAAACACTGAGTGTCCGAATTCACAATACGACCACGACCATACCCACGCCCAGATGTTTCTCCTCGTGTGTACGGATTGCGACCGCCATTGCTGTTACCTCTATCCCCGCGTCGAAAACATAAAGTACCTCTACCGTTAACCAGTTGGGCCCCACGCAAAGTATTGACGCCCCGATATTCTCCAGTCGTGTTAGCAGCGACCAACCCGACTGGCGGTGTCTCGGTCCGACGCGCTAGGTTTTTTGTTTGATGAGCCAGCCGAAAAGCCTCTGCGTTTTGCACTAACTCATCTGTACTCTTGAGGTTGCGCTCCCTCAAGAATACCGCTAGATCCTTGGAAACGCTGCCAAACAACTGTTCCGCCAACACGAGATCAAATAATGCCTCGTACGTTTGGTCGATCCTTGCCAGTTCGACCCAACGCACGAGCAAATGGAACAACCGTTTGCCAAACGACACAAACGATTCCCCTGTCTCTGGCCGACAAGCTCTCAAGCGTTCTCTGAAACCCTCGCATTACACTGGAACTTCTGTAGGAGACACTCATTCAAAGTCTCGTAATCTACGTTCCCCGAAACGTTCAAGCTATGGAAAAGACTCAAGGCCTGACCTTCTAGCACAGACGAAAGCAAAACGGGCCAGTTGGCAGAAGGCCAACTCAACGCCTGCGCGTGAGCCTCGAAACGACACAAAAAAAAAAGCGTCAATGGAGTCCACAGACTCCTTAAACATTGGCAGTCTAGGAAAATTACGTATGCCCCGGCCTACCGAATCACTATCCGGAGCTGTTCTAGAACATGCATCTCCAGCTAACCGAAGTTGTACCTCCCTATCTCTCTCCTTTTCCTCCCTACTCTTCTCTTCTTTCTCTCTCTGGAGGAGGAGACGCGTCAAACACGCATCACTCCCGCCGTGGCTTACTCAAGACATCATTCAATCCATGAGGGTGAGAGATGATCTGAGACAGCAGAAGTGCTTCACTGAATTTAAGCGTGAGCGCAATCGCGTAAAATCTCTTGTGCGACAGGCTAAAAAAAATCTTTCATTGATCGCTTGATTAAACAAAACAAAGACATGTCCACGCTCTGGCGCGCTATGGCCGTAGTGACTGGAGACAAGTGTAATAAACCTCCTTTAATCCTTTCTGATCTGACTGCAAACATGTTTAACGACCATTTCCTCTCAGTTGCCGAGTCTCTTGTCCCTTCAGAAGCAAGTTCTCAGCCCTACACTTGCTCAGACAGACTGGTTGACTTTTGTAGAACGCGAACTGCAGGATCTGATCCTTTCGTGATTCCACCACTGGCATTGCACGAAGTCGGTAGGACAATTAGTTAAATGAAGAATAAGAAATCGTCCGGGCCAGATGAAATCAGGCCCAAAATACTTAAATTAGCTATTCCTTAAGTTATTGAAACAATAACCTTCATTTATAACTTGTGCATTCAAAACAAATATTTTCCCATAAGAACTTAAGAAAGCCAAGGTTATACCCCTCCCTAAAACAAGAGATATGACTGATGTTAATAACTATCGCCCCATCTCACTATTGTCCATCCTTAGTAAACCACTTGAACGGCATATCCATAAACATCTCTTGGAATATTTAGAAAATCATACATTAATACACCCCCTCCAGTCAGGATTCAGACCAAAGGACAGGTGTCACACGGCCCTAGCACGTCTAACTGATGTGTGGCTACGCTCAATAAATCAAGGGCGAATTTACCGGCGCTGTATTTATTGACTTACGAAAAGCCTTTGATCTTGTGGACCATAAACGTCTACTTTCCAAGCTAAATGTGTACTTCGGAAGTTCGTTTGGCAATAAATGCATTTCTTCCTCAATTAACTACAGCCAGAAATATCTTTACCACCATGGCACAACTCCACTTTTCGCCTCCTATCTTAGCGAAAGACAGCAGCGCGTCATGGTCAATGGATCATACTCCTCAAGCGAATTAGTAACACGGGGAGTTCCCCAGGGTTCAGTCCTGGGGCCTCTTCTGTTTTGCCTCTTTATAAATGACCTGCCGCTACATTTGATTAGCGACAAAATTTCATGTGATTTATTCGCTGATGACGCCACAGTTCACACCCCGGACAAGAGTATTGATTCTTTAAATGGCCGTTTGCAACAGGGTTTGAGCGAAATTTCCACTTGTTGCGCAAACAATGAATGATTTTAAATCCTTCCAAAACGGAATGCATGACGATAGCAACCCGTCAGAAGCACCAGCTCAAGCCACTTACACTCAGCCTGACTATCCATAATGACATCGTTAATAAGGTCACGGAACACCGATTACTTGGTGTAATTGTTGATGACCAGATGAAGTGACAATCGCACATAAATGCTGTATGTAAAACTGTTGCTAGAAATGTTTTTATGCTTTCAAAGTTGAGTACTTTATCGATGTTGATGCCCGCAAGTTATTTTACAATGCACATGTCAAATCCCACATCGATTATGCGTCCACGATATGGGATGGCAGCGGTGACATACACTTGAAGAGGCTTAACTCCCTGCATCGGAGAGCAGCGAAACATATCCTGCCTGATTCAGCCCTAACAACTGACGAAAGCCTTGAAAAACTGAAAATGCTACCTCTTAGCAAGCATCACCTCTTAAATAAGGGTGTGGTTATGTATAAAATCTGGAATGAGATTCACACAGAATATCTTTGTAAGCTCTTTACCAAGGCAAGTTCAGGTTATTCTACTTCAAGACGAAACTTTATTACACCTCGCCCCAGGATAGATCTATTTAAAACCAGTGTATCTTTCTCAGGTGCATCTTTCTGGAACACACTGCCAACATGTATAACACACGCTAGCTCCCTCTCCTCTTTCAAGGAATGCCTCCTCAAGTACTTGTCTGCTGATACATAATCTACCACAAGTATTCGTATCAAACATGTGCTTATCGTATAATCAGTGCATGCTGCCGTATGGTTTGTGGTATGCATACTAATAATAATCGCCTAATTTTTTTGTTTTTTGTGCTTTGGCCACAGTAGATCTATGATCACTGGTCGATTATGCACACTTCTCTCCCCTGACAGTGCTATTATCTACTTTTTGTGTAACCTTCCTAAAATATTAGCACTGGCAGTCTCCACTTTTCTTTTCAATCGCCTAATTACATAATTCAAGTTTATATTATAATCCAAATAATTTTTGCTGTCTGAAGTAAATTTTCACTATGATCCAAATGATTTGCTTCGTATATAGGTCAAGTTATCATTAGCGCGTGTCTGTGTGTGCGCACGAGCGTGTATGTGTCAGTGTGCGCGCGTTGCGTGTACTTTCTATTTTTCGTTTGTTTTTGTATGACCGAATGAATGAATGAATTTTGTTTAATGTCTCTTCATGTTTAATGTCTCCTAATTTTTCTTTGTGTAATTTGGTACTATTAGTATTACAATTATTATCCTGTGTTTGTAGAGTAGCAGCGGCAAGTATAAAAAATGGCACACGTGCTATTTACTTCATCCGTTGAGAAATAAAGTTTCATTTCATTTCATTTCTCTCAACGCTCGATCCTTTTCGTCTTTCTTTCTCTGAAACGCTCTCTCTTCTCTTTCTCTCTGTCTCTCTCTCTCTGAGCTTCTAACTCCTCTTTCTTGGGTACTCTTTCTTTCTCTTCTCGCTCTCTCTCTGAGCTTCTAACTCTTTTCTCTTTTAAGACTCTTTCTTTCTCTTCTTGCTCTCTCTGAGCTTCTAACCCTTTTCTCTTTTAAGACTCTTTCTTTCTCTTCTCGCTCTCTCTCTGAGCTTCTAACTCCTTCTCTTTTAAGACTCTTTCTTTCTCTTCTCGCTCTCTCTGAGCGTCTAATTCCTCTTTCTTAAGTACTCTCTCCCTCTCTCTTCTCTCTCTCTCTCTCTCTCTCTCTCTCTCTCTCTCTCTCTCTCTCTCTCTCTCTCTCTCTCTCTCTCTTTCTCTCGCTCTATCCTCCCTATGCTTGCATTTCTCGACGTAATCAAAACGTTTATCGTCCTTAAGACCTAACCTCTCATCTTGCTTAATATAAGCCTCTACCGGGTCCGAATCCATATTTACAACAACTTCTAACAATGAGAAAAACGTAAAAATACAAATCAACGGCAAAAACACAAACAACCTACGCAAAAGAACAGTGACCTACCTTGACGTCCAGATGGATCGAAAAATAGAACGATAGAAAGAAGAGCAAGGAAAAAGAACACTACCTATGCAAAAGGAAGAAACAAGAACTAGTTCCTCGTAAGAACCAGAAAACTACAGGAATAACGGATCTTACCGGGTAGAATCGGAGAGAGCAATCTAACACAAACAACCAAACACGTACATAGCAATCAACCCTTACACTAAAATCGCTACTCTCTAGCGCCCGCTTTATTCCAACCCAACGCTAAAACAGGGTCACCACTGCAACGCACGCAGACTCGCCCCCAGTCGCACGTACAGACTCTCGCACAACATACGCATACACCGCCACTGACTCAGACGGGCGCATTCATGCGGTAAACCTCAACACACGGGCTTCCTTTCTAACGGATTTTTTTTATACAAAATAAACAATATAAAAAGAATACTCACAAACTATCACAACTATATACACCACTCCTTTCCCACTATCACGTCTTAACACCACATCCACACACACACAATATCACTGCCAGACTAGGTATTAGTCTCTCACTATCCAACCTGTTTGGTGTTCTCGCCTGGTTACGCTCGGTCCTTTCACGTCTAGGGGTGCAAGTCCTTTCTCGTACGCTCCTCGAGTCGTCCTATCTCTAGTATCGTGGACGTCCTCGTCACTCGTACTGTATCTTCGTTGTGACCCAAGTGTCTTGGCACCGGCCGCTCACTCCCCGAGTGAAGAGCTGGAGAGATGACCTCGCATTAGGTCCAGGTGACTGACGTCTCGGCGTCCGTCGCTCTCTCTCTCTCCGACAAGCACTCTAAACAACAACAAGGTCCCAAATCGTAACACTTGCTAAACACATAATATATTGGATAATATGAGAAACATTACGTAACCTGGCTGATACAAACAACTCACACGTTCATTCACATACACACGTGCTCCATAACCTGTCTACTTTTATAACACCCCCATAACTGTCACTACCTTGGAACAGACTAACACTCTCGCTATACATTATACACTGGAAAAGACTATGCTTAACCAACCACGTACTACCTTCATAGCGACTTAGGCATACACACCTCACATTCCTGTAGTTATCCATCTCGGTAAATACCTGTATACGAAAACACCGGTTACCTCACTGAATTCCAAACCAATATAACTGAAAAAAAGGTCAACACTATACAACCAAATTACTCTTACCAACGCATACCGTCTTTAAGTAAGCAACTATCAATAATTCATAATTATAGAAACATACCTGAATTCTAGGTTTCAGAGTGTTGGAATACGGGCAAAGGTATCTCAAACACGTCTGCCCACTCTGACAGTAAAGCCCCGTACTAATGTTTCTACAGCTCTGCCAGACTGAACTTTTGCCTACAACTCACTAAACTCCCCGTTTTAACCGTGTCTTAAACGTTTCACGTGGACCACGGGCCTCATGGACTATCGGTACAAAACAAACCGTTAACAAAAGCCGTACCGTATTTACCCTACTGTGTGAACACTATGCATGAGCATAAAGTTTAATCACAGTTGTGTTAGTTTACAGTTTTCGAATTTTTGCACAGAGTAATTTTGCATTGAGGGGTGCAGCTTTTATCAACGAGAATCAAGCAAACTGTGTTTATTATGACGTCGAATATACAATGTATCGTGTCGCTGGTGTGTGTACTTTCTATGGTGAAACAAAAGGTGAAAACGTCAGTTAACGTTTACATTAATTGATTGCCACGTCCTCAACAGATGCCTGAGAAAGCGTTTCCTGCACACACAAAAATTTAACTCGTGATTACCTCTACCAATGTGCAAAGTGAAATCTCTCTACTATCCAGTGCTGGGTTTTTATATTAACCTGCTCCACATTTTAAATACGTTTCAACTGAACGTGGGTCCAAAGATTATATGCCATTAAGAACTTACACGCGATGCTAAGAATAAATGTCGTCTCGCTGCGTACATTGTTAGCGCCTTTCGCTTCCCATAACAATGTACACGTAAATTCAGCTCCCTGGTCGCTTTTCATAACTTTGGACTTGAACAGCGTAGGATTGTATTGGTCAACTCCTATATTCCAGCCAACTTTTGCTTTTGGAATTCCGTAGTTCTTCGTGAAACATGTGCAGTTTAGATCATCCCCCTCCAAGACAGGGCCACAGGTGTGTAGAGGGTTTTCTGGAAGTTCTAGGAAAAAGAACATGCATGTTATTTTTTTTTTTTTTTTACTGAGATTCGTCAGTTATGTCACAAGTCGCTTTTGTGACACTTTGGCCCAGTTTTTATATTTAAAAAACGTTTCTTCCTTTATACCGAAGAAATTTGTGAAATGACTTACATAGACTCACTTTTGCCAATAATTTGAACGTAATCTATAAGCCCAAACGAAGTGCGCACGTCTGCACTGACTGTCTTCTACACACTCATAATGACTAATCGGTCTGCAGTAGAGGCCAATATTGAGCCGGGAGGGCGTTTTCTAGGTCAGTCATGGGACTAAGCACTCACTAATCCCCAAATATTTTTTTTCCAAGATTGCTGCTACTTTCGATATTAAAACGCTGTCTGCATGGTCACAAACAGTTATTCTTTAAAAATGATTATCGTTGTAAGTCCGAGCGTGTAAACACTCTAGCGATGATTCACGCATATCCTCATAACAAATATAGGGTCCTAAAAGAGCTCAACTAGTCGCAATTTAAACTGGATGACAGTATGACCCATTGCAAATCAGAACGAAACACAACACTGTGTACTTTGCATTTAGTTTCTCTTGTGGACTCAAGCCCTGGTGCATAGACGTTAATATACAGTACAATAAATCTGTGTTTAATTTCAGAACCAAGTTAGTTATTTGGGTTTAACGCCGAGCAGGCGACTAAGGCCATCTCACGGCGGAATGGGTAAAAATCTGGTCAGTCAGACTAAAAGCAAGGTCTTAAGACAAGATGTAAATATAGCTTAAAAATGTAAGGCAAAATTGTCGCAGATGTCTTTAAAAGAAACGTCTACAGGCTCTCAAAAAGGGAAAGATCTTGTGATAAATATTGCATTATCTCAAGAAATTGAAGAGGGAGGGAGGAGGCAAGAAGAAAAAGCAGCGTCAAAATCAATTAATCACCTAGTCACACGTACTCAGCCATGCAAAACAAAACCTTTAGAAATGTAAATCAATAAATTTAATGTCTGTCAGGGTAAACTGGTGACAATACAGTTGACTGAAACCTTGTAAAACGGAAGCCAGGCTCTTCAGGATCTGACCATGTGTTACCTTATAAGAATTTAACCCTGGCCTGAGAGGGAACCAGCTCTTGAGGATCTTAGCCTCTTGTAAAACCCCATGTTTTTTATGTACTCAGTACGCGGTAGTCAGATAACAGGAGTTTCTATAAGGGCAGGCATATGTGTTTTCAAATCAATAAGTACCTAGCAACGGGTTATTGTCAGCCTTAAAACCGCAAACGCCTTAGGATCTGTAGCAAACATAGAAGTCAATAATCAACATGAATAGTTTGGACTGTGTAAAGTGTGGCTTGTGTTTTTGTTCAATGTTTGAAGACACTGGGCACTGCAGATTGTGAGAGAGCTTCGCACATATTGATTGGTGAGTATGCCCGCAGGCTCAGAGCACTGGAAGGACTCTTGTTGTCATGGTGCTGACAGTGGCAATAATGAGGCAATAAAAACGATTTCGCGGCATTGGTCATGGTGGTTTTTTTTTTTTAATTAACAGGGTGTATTGGTGATGGCAGGGGCGGTAATGGGGGTCAATGGGGTTATTGTCAAAAATCCCGAAATTTATCGGTTGATGCAGCGTAATCTTTTTTATTGGTTTTGTATTATCTAGTTGTCTATCTCTGCCTGTACATGCAATGCACACAGTGCAGGGGTATTTAACAAACTAGATTGCAGCTTCTGGTGCTTTAGGAACAGCACTAATTCTCAAAGCTGACAGATCTCTAAACCATTTTTCCGTCTTCAACAGAATATATTTTTTTAGCATTAACCGTTTGTGTAAACTGCACGGATGTACAATCATAATGTGTATATGCTGAAGCCAATTATTTTCCTGACAGTGTTCAACATTCCTAAAAGTCGGAAGGGTACGCCAAGGGTAAATATACATGAACACTTGTCTCACACGACTTTACATTTAAGGCTTCAGCTTATACACATTATGCGTCCCGTTTTGTAGCCTGAGGATGATTCTTCCCCAAAGTTTCACGAATCTTTTTCGTTATTTCTAGATATGTTTGCCGGGTTAAGACGGTTGTGTTTGATAGGGCCTAGTGGGGCCTTGTTGTTGTCTTCTTTTCTTCTTCCCGTTCAGAAGTGAAGTAAGGGCTTGTTTTGCCCTGTTTTTTTTTTTATTATTTTCTTTTTGTTATTTGTTTTATTTGTTGGTGAGGGAGTTATTGTTGTGTGACTAGACCTGTGCCACTAATAAAAGTGTAATAAAATAAAAATTAAAACACTGCCGCGCGTGAGTTAACGCTGCACCAAGGCAAACAAGCCAACAAGCAATGAAACAAAGTAAACACGACAACAAAAACTAGGAAGGAAACAGCAGGGTAAAACAAGACCTAATGCTTAAACTCTCAATCCTTAAAGCACCCCAACAACGCAATGACTCTAAAAACAGTTTGTAATAAAGTGTATCACATGGCACACTATCCGATGAAATGGCCCGTTTGTTTCGGCCGGCCGAACACACTCTATTCTCACAGCAAGTCAGTCAGATTTTTGTGTTTAAGAATCGGGTGTGTTTCGAGGACGTTTTGCTTTCAAAGCCGGTACTCCTCTCGTCAGCGGACCAATCCGTTTGAGACATCCACATTCACAGCAGTTTTTGGCTGTTGTTGTTTCAGTCTTCTACATTTAGACCCGATTTATTTATCTGGTCATATGCGTTCGCCCCCTGGGGCATATTTCTTTTTTTACGTTTTCTAATTTTTCCATTTCCTCGTCTTATTTGACCGAGGGTGAGAAGCTTAGTTTGCTTCGCTGGATGAGGTTTTCTGCCTCTGGTTAATACCAAGAGAGAGGTAACCGTGGTGGCACGCTTGTGTGCCTTGTATTTCGGTTATTTCCCGTGATTTTACTCACTTTTTGATTCTTCATTATTTAAGTTTTTGAGGACATTAGCATGTCTCCTAGATTTTTAATTGATATAGCCTTAGTTGACCATGATTGTGGAGGAACAGATTGCCCGTTTTTGGGACAGTTTGTGGCCCTTACAAGGGCCTTTTTCTGTCAGTCTAGGCGAGGTTGGTTCACGGAAGAAGCTTACGCTTTTTTTTTCCGCCCAGCCATGATCTGGGTGCTGTTGTCGCCTTTCGGTGCAGCTTCGCCTTGTATTCGGCGATGGTTCTGGTTTCTTTGGCTTACAGGGTTTGGAGCTCGGTCTCGAAAGCTTGCAAGGGTTCACCTTTTAGGTTGGAGCGGGCAGCTTTGATAGCTTTATTTAGCTGTCCGTTTTTCTGTCCACTGTTCGGTTTCCCGTTTGGAGGATTTTCTTTCCGACCAGGCTTTCGCATTCTTTGAGTGTTGCTGATAACATTTTTTGGTCCTCGTCTTTCTGGCGATGGGTGCCACCGAGGAACGCTTTGTGGGCTATTTGGATCTCGAAGATTCCGCACGGCCGTTGGTACTTTATTTCGTGGTCCATACCCGCTGTCAAGGTGCACCATCTTTCTCTATTTTTGAACATATAAGAAATGTTTCGTATATGTTCGAGATAGGTGCAGCTTTGTGGGGCGGCTGGCGCTCCCCAGGATGACGAGGTTGACGGTAGGGTGATGTATAAGTTTTTTCGCCCTGTCAGATCCAATGTCTCCTTCTTTCCGGCCATGTGTTTTCTTTGTCGGTGTTCCAACAGGCGGGCTTGGCTAGCCACAATTTCCTCTTGGCTGGCCGCATCTTCTTCTTCTTGGGAGTCGGGCTCCGTCTCTGTTTCGTCGATCACCAACTCGTGCTCTATTCTTGCTGTCAGGTTGTTCATGATAGAACTGATTGAGTCTTGTTGTTGTTGTTTCTTTATTTTTAACGTCTCTCGCCACAACGAGGTTATTGGAGACAGGTAGATTATTATGATTATAGGATAAAACATAGTTAATAATTATAATATAATATAATTTATCAGAAAACAAAGTGGTATGTGGTGTTTTTATGATTTCGCTGTTATAATCATTGTGTATGCAAGGAGTGTGGGTATATGCATATGCGCCCAACAAAGACCACGCACAGTTATAACAGAATTTTGGCTAAGGGCGTCGTTGTTAGCCATCTTAGATGGGACGTACCCATCTCTGTTGTTTATATGTAAGTCGATAGTGTTGAGGAGTGGATGGCTTTCGCCAGCTCCACGGCCAGAGAATGATCAGATAGGAGTTGGAAGAGGTTTCTGATGTCGCGAGCCTGACATGATTGTCTAACTCGAGAGCTGTGGAAGAGGCAGGCGGCATAGTAGCAGAGAGTGCTCTAGGCCGGCTGTCTCCCCGCAGTGACATAGGGTCTGGGTGAACTTCAGCTTCCAGGATCTCGTTCTGAGCCTATGGATGATCTCCGTTTGAGATCTAGGGAGTTTAGGGAGGAAGGGGGGAGGATCTGCGAAGCATCGCTTTTCTTTTACGGCACACAGTTTTCGCTTCTCCCTTTTCCAGCAGTTTTGGATGAGATTGCGGTATTTGGAGTTTAGTTCAGAGGTAGAGGGGAGGATGCGAAGTTGCTGAGTTGGGGGAACATTGAGAGCGCCGACTCTGGCAGCGTTATCCGCCAGTTCGTTGCCTCTAATCCCAACGTGACTTGGGACCCAGTGGAAATCCAGCTGAGTTCTTATGATGGCGTTTGAGAGTGAGAGGATTTCCTGAAGGAGGTCGGGTCGGGATCGAGACCGAGAGGAGCGAATGGCCTTAAGTACAGCTTGCGAGTCCACACAGACCACAACTCTTAGCGGAGTGCGGGGATAGGAAATAAGAAACTGAAGTGCGGAGATGATAGCGGTCATTTCAGCCGAAAAGATGCAGAAGCCTAGTCCAAGATAGAAGCTTTTGCATGTATTGAGGGAGGGTATGGAGAAGCCGGCCCCGGCCCGTCCACCCTCCAGCACGGAACCATCAGTATAGATTTGGAGATGATGTTGGTATTTAATTAACGACTCCCGGACCCGAGCCGCAAGCAAGTGTGGGTTGGAGGTCTTGTTGGTGCTATGGTCCTCAATGCTGACATTGGCGGCCTCAAGAAGCCAAGGTGGCTGTAGAGGGGCTGGTTTTGGAGCGACTTCCTCAAATACTGTATCTGGGGAATCAGTAATGTCACTGGTGTAGCTCGTTATGGATTCAAGCGTGTGGTTTTTCCTGCTAGCTTTGAATTTGTCCCATTTCTTGTCTTTTACAAGGAAGTAGGTGGCTGAGTTTGGGACGGTAAAGGTCCTGCTGACAAATTTGGACACTTCCAGCTTCCTGTGGTGAGCCAGGGGCAAGATTCCAGCCTCTGCATAGGCTGCACGTGTTTCGCAGTGAACCGGGACGCCAAGCGCTAATTTGACAGTCTGGGAATCGATGGAGGTAAGCTTTGAGAGAAGCGACTGTGGGGCAGCGAAGTGGCACTCCTGACCATAAGAGAGCCTGGAGCTGACCAGGGCTTGGCAGAGATGGAGGAGGGTCTTTGTGTCTTGACCCCACGACTGCTTCCTTATTATTCTTATTAAGTTCAGGGCAGTCTGGGCTTTTTTGATGAGGTAGTTTATGTGCGCATTCCAGCTTAAGTTCGGAGTGAAGATGACACCCAGGAATTTTACCTGAGAACACGGCACTAGTTGCACACTTTCAAGGGAGTATGTTGGTTTGTAGATGTCTTGATTTTTGGTGAAGAATATAAGTTGGGTTTTCTCCATGGCCAAGGCAAAGCCGTTAATAGACATGTACTCTTGGGTTTTGTCAAGCACCTTTTGATAGCATTTTGATGCCTCTCGTTTTCTCTGCTCAGAGAAGCTTTTGAGAATCTTGGAAGATTGCCAGATCACAAAGTCGTCAGCGTATTGCGTAATATACATAGTTGTCAACTCTTTTGGGTTGTTTTTGCCAGACAACTTAAGGAAGGAAGGTAGGTCATACAGCATTAAGTTGTAGAGTATTGGGGCAATCACAGTGCCCTGGGGAACGCCGCAGTCCACTGTCTGTGGGGCTGACAGACACTTTCCCACCCTGACTGAGAAAGTTCTGCCATGTCATACGGACATACGAATAGATGCGCCTCGAGAGGCCGATTTGTCTCAGTTTCAACAGCAGCCTTCTGTGCCAGACAGAGTCAAAAGCTCTGCGGACATCGAAGAAAGTAGCTGTGATGCACTTCTTCTTCTTGAGGACTGTCTTCACGTGGGAAGTGAGAGATGCTAAATGGTCCGTAACTGAGCGAGCTTTTCTGAATCCTGCCTGACAGTCTGGAAGGATGTTTCTGGATTCCACAAAATATTCCAGTCTACTCTTTACAATCCTTTCGTATATTTTACTAAGATGAGAGGTGAGAGAAATGGGTCTGTAACTGCTTGTGAGATTTTTGGGTTTGCCTGGTTTTGGCACTGGTATTACAGTACTCTGTTTCCATGACTTCGGGAGCTCTCCGCTCTCCCAGCAGGTTTGGAAAAGACCAAGAATGATGTGTAGAAACGTCTCGGGGAAATTGCTAATCATATGATATGAGATGTCATCGGGACCAACAGAAACGTTCGGGGATGATACAGATGAGATTGCTTCCTTCAGTTCTTTGAGGGTAATGGGGTGGTTTATAGACAAGGTGTTGTCAGGGAACGGATCGCTATATTCCGCCCTACCTTCTTCCCCAGTTCTAAACGAGCGGGCGCTTTCAGGAAGGGAGGATGGTTGGCTAACCGACGCAAACACCCGAGCGAAAGCCTCAGCTTTACCTGCGTTGTCAAAAGTTGTGACGCTGTCCACTTCTACTAAGGTGTCGGGCAAGTTATATACATTTTTGAGGATCTTTATGCTTTTCCATGCTTTTGAGAGATCTGTATGCGAGTGTATCTGAGAAGACATAGAGCTTGAGAAGAATGCCTTTTTAGCCTTAGCTGTAGCTCTATTACATGTTATTTTAGCCCTTTTCTTCATTGTGTGGTTTTCCTTTGATCTAACCTTTGTCCATATTTTACACGTTTTTCTTTTGTCTTTCTTTGCTTTCTCACATTCTTCATCCCACCAGGGATTGTTGGGCCTGGTGGCTCTGTTTCTGCTTCTAGCTGTTTTCGGAATAGCCGTATCCGCTGCACTAAGTATATGTTTGGTGACATTGGTGCAGTAGACATCTACATCTTCGGATTTTAGGTTGTCGGACTGAAACTCTAAGAGGGCCCCGAATTTTGACAGTTTGCTTTCTTATAATTATAGGTAAGTTCTAGAGAGCTTGACTGAGAACGAAAATTCACGTGAACAGCAATTGAGATCGGTAGGTGGTCGCTACGGAGGGTGTCCTCTCCGACCTCCCAGTCAACCATAGGAAACAGACCAGGAGATACTAGGGACAAGTCTATATCAGGAGGAAGGTGGTCTGATCTATCAGGCACTCTAGTAGTGACACCACTGTTTAGAAGACAGATCAGATTCTATGATTTGGTCAGCCAGGAAGGCTTTTTGGTTACTCGTAGCGGACTCACACACAAGGTTGTCCCAGAGGGAATGTCTGGCATTGAAGTCCACTACAACAAGCCACTCGGCCTGTGGGTCTGAGACTTGTACTATCCACTCAGTGTCGGGCGGGTGGGGGGATTTAGGAATATATGTATTAAGGATGTTTATATGTAGACCGTTTGCAGAGCGAATAGCTATGGCACAATGATAGACTGTGGACAAGGATGGTGGGACGGGAGAGGGGATTGGTGGTATGTAACATCAGTCTTAACATATGTTGCCGTATATATTTTCGTTGTTCCTGTGGTAGTTTTGTTTACTACAGGAGGGTAGTAGTAACCTTGTAGTTTGGGGAGTTTTTTAAATGTACAGTTTGGTGACTGTAGGCAGAGCACCTGAAATATATTCTCATACAAGTGCTGAATTAGATAGTCCAAGTTTTGGCCCAGACTACGGGCGTTCCATTGCAACACCTTAAGTTGACTATCCATTTTGACAGGGGCTTAATTAGTACAAATTAATAGAGAAAATCTAAGTTTGTTTGTTTTTATAATCGACCAAGCACACTGTGATGAAGCTCTATGCTCGGGCATATTGCTCATACATTAGGGTTAGTACGGTACGGTTTTTGTTAACGGTTTGTTTGTGCCGATAGTCCGGGTGGCATGAGGCTTTACGTGGAATCTGTAAGACATGGTTAGCACGGAGTTTTGGTGAGTTCTGTTTAGTGAGTTTTAGGCAAAAGCTGTGTCTGTCAGAGGTCTAGTTTGGTTAGTGCGGGGCTTGACTGTCATTCTGGACACCGTTATGCGAGATACCTTAGCCCGCATTCCAAGACTCTGAAGCCTAGATTTCAGGTATGTTTTTATATATGTAGTATTGATAGTTGCTTAGTTAATAGACAGTATCCGCTGGTAAGAGTAAGGTGGTTGTATAGCGGTGTTCCGGTTTGGTTTAGTTATGTATGTTTAGAATTCGGTGAAGTAACCGGTGTTTTTGTATACAGTTGTTACCGAGATAGATAACTAAAGGAATGTGAAGTGTGTATGTCTAAGCCGCTATGAAGATAGTACGTGGTTGGTTAAGCATAGTCTTTTCCAGTGTATAGAGTAGGGTATAGCAAGAGTGTTAGGCTATAGTCTGTTTCAAGATAGTGACAGAAATGGAAGTGTTACGGAAGTAGACAGTTTATGAAGCACGTGTGTGTGTGTGAATGAACGTGTGAGTTATTTGTATCAGCCAGGTTACGTGACGTTTCTCATTTATCCAATATGTGACCTGTTCCCACGAAAGGGACCTTAAGTCGCTTTTGGCCGAATGGAGCTACAGGCCGAAAAGAGTGCAGGGGGTCATCTTGGGTCAGTTCGAGTGATCAACTTTAAATGCATGTTTCTCGCTTAATAACAGGTCTACAACAATAGTCTTTGCATCAACTTAATTTGTATTGCTAGTAGATTGTAATGGTGTAAATATCGCAAAACTCAAAATTTCCGACTTGTGGTCCCTTTCGTGGTGTGTGGTGTGGTTAGCAAGTGTTACGTTGGGACTTTTGTTGTCTATTCAGAGTTCTTGTAAAGAGTGGAACGACGGACGCCGAGACGTCGAGTCACAGGTGGGACCTAACGTGAGGTCATCCCTCCAGCTCTTCACTGAGAGTGGGTCTGACCAGAACCAAGACACCCGAGTCAAAGCGAGAACTGCGCAACAGTACGAGTACGAGGACGTCCGTGTTACAGACAGGACGGCAGGAAGAAGCGTACAACGAAGGACTTTCACGCCTAGACGTGAGAAGGACCAACTTAACCAGGCAATAAAATCAAACAGGTTGGAGACAGTGTGAAACTAAAGCCTAGCCTGGCCGAGATAGTGTGTGATGTGTATGTGATGTGGATGCTGGGTGTGGGAAAACGAGTGATGTATATAGCTTGATAGTTGTGAGCGTTTTTTCGTATATTTATCTTGTATAAAAGTCACTTTAGAAAGGGAGCCCGTGTGTTGAGTTTTACCGCATGAATGCGCCCGTCTGAGTCAGTGGCGGTGTATGCGTCTGTTGCGTGAAAGTCTGTACGTGCGACTGTGGGCGAGTCTGCGCGCGTTACAGTGGTGACCCTGTTTTAGCGGTAGGTTAAAGTATCTGCGGGCGCTAGTGGGTAGCGATTGTAGGGTAAGAGTTGATATGAGCGTAGGGTGTTATTGTGAGTTTGCATTTTAAGTTTTTGCCGTTCGTTTGGTTGTGGTATTTGTATAGTTACGTTTTCAAGTGTGGGAAATTGTTGTTGTAAGTATGGAGTCAGACCCGGTAGAGGTGTACATTAAACAGGGTGAGAGGTTAGGTCTTAAGGACGAGAAACGTTTTGATTATGTCGAGAAATGTAGGGATAGGGAGGATAGGGCGAGAGAAAGAGATGATGATGATGATGATGAAACTTTATTACATAACGGTAGAAGTTTTGACAGATACAAATACGTCATTTTTCAAACTTGCCGTTTCTAACGTTCTACAACATGAAATATAATGAAGACAAACAAAAAATATTTAACGCAAACAAAAAACATAACTAAATAAGTACAGACACACGCAGTACAGAAAATGATACTACTAAGGTAGCAATAAACAAATACAAAAAAGGAAGTAACACTCCTCAGCACAAATTACATAGGAGAAAAATCATAACACAGCAAAAACAAGCACAAAGTACCAAGAATCAAACATACATACACACACCTTTACAGCCGTGTAAATGCACGCACTAACATATATACATTTACATAACCTTTCATCAGAATGACAGGATAAAAATAATATATCTAAGCAGTTTCCATCAGGTATATGTGTAGTTTTGTTTTAAAGGAGGAAAGGTGGGTTAGTGTTTTTAAATGTTGAGGAAGTGAATTCCATAAAAGTGGTCCCGAAAAGGCTAGGCTTGATTTGAATAAGTCAATGCGAGGTAGTGGTAATCGAAGAGTACTGTTCCTCGAGGACCTTTCACACTGTCGTGGAGTAAATTTAGCTGTTAGATACTGTGGAGCTTTCTTGTGGAGAATTTTAAACATAAGTATGCACTTGTTGTAAACGAGTTGTTGACGAAGGCCAAGAAGTTTGAGATTTTGCAGTTTTACAGCGGTAGGAATGGGTCTTATATCTACATGTTTAATGGCTCTTTTGTATAGTGAATTTAGTTTTTTGATATGCACATCACCGCTACCATCCCAAACAGTGGAGATGTAATCAACATGAGATTTAATGTGTGCATGAAAAAACATTTTTCGTGTATTTATGTCACTCACACTTCTCAATTATGATAAAAGAAAAATATTTTTTTATATTTTCTTACATATATTAGTCACATGTTTCTCCCAACTTAGTTGCTCATCTATACATATTCCAAGGAAGTTGCGTTCATGAACTTGTTCAATAGGTTGGCAATTACGACTGAGCGTTAGTGAAGGGGGGTAAAGTTGATGTTTTTGTCGTGAGGTGATTAACATGCTCTTCGTCTTATCAGGATGTAGTACCATGTGGTTTTTACAGCACCAATCAGAAACTTCGTCAAGACTGGATTGTAAACAACGACTAATATCATGACTGTTCGTACCAGGAACGTGAAGGCTCGTGTCGTCCGCAAAGAGATTACAATTAACGTTAGGGTCGGAAATATGTAAAGGAAGGTCATTTATGAAAAGTAAAAATAGGAGGGGTCCTAGAATTGATCCTTGAGGAACTCCAAATTTAACATGGCCTTGCCTAGAGTACTGACCATGGACGTATACTTTTTGCTTTCGGTCTTCCAAATAGGATCTGAGAAAAGTTATTGTAGTTTCGTCCATGTGGTATATTGTAAGCTTATGTAAGAGAATCTCATGGTCCACAAGATCAAAAGCTTTTTTAAGATCTAGGAAAACTGCTCCCGACATTAAATTTTTATTAATTGACTCTAGCCAGCAATTTACAATAGGTGTGAGTGCTGACTGGCATGAATGGGTCGGGCGAAAACCGGACTGATGAATGTTTAGTAAATTACCCTTCTTAAGGAAATTAAGAAGATGCTTGTGAATGTGCCGCTCTAATGGCTTTGACAAGGCTGAGAGCAAAGAGATCGGTCAGTAATTATGAATATCTTCAAGGTTTTTAGTTTTGAGGATCGGAACTACCTTTGCTTGCTTCAGGACTGTAGGAAAATAACTTTTATTTATACACAGATTAAAAATGTATGTAAGGGATTGTATTATGTAAGGCAACGAAAATTTTAGTGATTGGTTATCAATATCATCAATCCCTCTACTTTTCTTATTCGGCATGTCAGAAATATACTTACCGATTTCTGCTATTGATATATTAGGAATTACGAATTTTTGTGTTATATTTGTTGCTTCGCTGAAAGATCTCAGAAGACTTGAGATACTATATTGCGTACTGATATTTGATGCCGATTGGGCTAGATTTTCAGCGGTTGATAGAAAATATTTGTTAAATTTGTCTGAAGTTAAATGAGATGGTATTTCTGGGGCTGCTTTTCCTTTAGTAATAACATTTAGTGCTCTCCAAATGGATGCTGTGTCACGGTTTTCTGAGATCATTTGATTGAAGAATGCTTTTTTTGCAGCCCTTACCAGATATTTTACTTGATTACGTTGTTTTTTGTAGTCATCAAAGCGTTTTTCTTTTCTAAGTTTGTCTCTGAGCGACATAGCATTTTTAATGTCCAGTGTTAACCAGGGCGGCATGGTAGTATGTTTAACGCGTTTTACCCTGAGGGGCGCGTGCTTGTTAAGGACTCCGAGGAACAGACTCATCCAGCAAGACAAGGCATTGTCAGGGCAAGTGTGGCAGTATACATCATCAAAGGGTGTATTGTGCAAATCATGCATGAATTTATCCCTATCAAATTTTTTATCAGAACGATACATTATAGTTGTGTGTTTGTTTTTCTTTGGCCTATCAAGCTTCATAGCAATTGTACAACATACCGGGTTATGATCACTAATGAAGAAGCTCAGAGAGAGAGAGAGAGAGAGAGAGAGAGAGAGAGAGAGAGAGAGAGAGAGAGAGAGAGAGAGAGAGAGAGAGAGAGAGAGAGAGAGAAGCTCAGAGAGAGAGAGAGAGAAGCTCAGAGAGAGAGAGAGAGAGAAGCTCAGAGAGAGAGAGAGAGAGAAGCTCAGAGAGAGAGAGAGAGAGAAGCTCAGATAGAGAGAGAGAGAAGCTCAGATAGAGAGAGAGAAAGAGAAGCTCAGAGAGAGAGAAAGAGAAGCTCGGAGAGAGAGAAAGAGAAGCTCAGAGAGAGAGAAAGAGAAGCTCAGAGAGAAAGGGAAGAGAGAGAGAGTACTTCAGAAAGAGGAACTAGAGGTTCAGAAAGCCTTAAAGGTGAAGGAGTTAGAAGTTCAGAGAGTGAAAGACGAGAAAGAGTTGGAGATTCGTAGACTTAGAGAGGAGAAAGAGTTGGAAATGCAGATACAGAGGGAGGAGAAAGAGCTAGAAATTCAGAGAGAGAGAGAGAGAGAGAAGAGAAAGACAGAATACTTAAGAAAGAGGAAATGGAGCTAAAGGAGAAAGAGTAAGAAGTACAGAGAGAAGAGAGAGCGTTTCAGAGAGAGAAAGACGAGAAGTCTCTAGCGTTTCAGAGAGAGAAGGACGAGAGGGAGCATGCATTAAGAGAGAAGGAACTAGCATATCAGAGAGAAGAAAAGGAGAGAGATAGGGAGGTACAACTACAGTTAGCTCGGGATGCGGGGTCTAGAGCAGATAGTGATTCAGTAGGCCGGGGCATACGGAATTTTCCTAGACTGCCGATGTTTAAAGAGTCCGTGGACTCTATTGACGCTTTTTTGTGTCGTTTTGAGTCTCATGCGCAGGCATTGAGTTGGCCTCCTGTCAACTGGCCCGTTTTGCTTTCATCTGTGCTTGAGGGTCAGGCCTTGAGTCTTTACCATAGCTTGAACGTTTCGGGGAACATAGAGTACGAGACTTTGAAGGAGTGTCTTTTACAGCAGTTTCAGTGTAATGCGGAAGGTTTTAGAGAACGCTTGAGAGCTTGTCGGCCAGAGACAGGGGAATCGTTTATGTCGTTTAGCAAACGATTGTCCCATTTGCTCGTACGTTGGGTCGAACTGTCCAAGATCGACCACACGTACGAAGCATTGTTCGATCTCATGTTGGCTGAACAGTTCTTTGGTAGCGTTTCCAAGGATCTAGCGGTATTCTTGACGGAGCGTAACCTCAAGACTACGGACGAGTTAGTACAGAAAGCGGAGGCTTTTCGGATGGCGCATCCGACGAAAGACCTCGCGCGTAGGGCCGAGACTCCGCCAGTCGGTTTGGTCGCTGCTAACACGACTGAGGGTTACCGGGGCATCAATACCTTACGTGGAGCCCAGCGGGTTAACGGTAGAGTTACCTTGCGTTTTCGACGCGGTGATCGAGGTAACAGCCACGGCGGTCGCGATCCGTACGCACGAGGAGAAACATCTGGTCGTGGGTATGGTCGTGGTCGTATTACGAGTTCGGACACTCAGTGTTTTTCTTGTCGTGGGTACGGGCACTTCAGTCGGAACTGTCCTTACCACAGTGCAGGCGCGCAGTATTTTGGTTATCAGGAACACGGGCAGCTTGCTCACCAGGGTCCTAGCGACACTGGTCGGGTAGATGGGGCTGGACAGCTCACTCACACGGCCACTGTTGCGGTGCCAGTAGAGGAGCCTCAGCTGGGTGTGTTGTGCTCAGCTGACGGCGGGGGTTACTTACCGGTAGGGAAGGGTATAGTAAATGGGTTCCTGGTTTCAGTTTTACGCGACTCAGGGGCCTTCACCGCAGGGGTTAGACGTGGCCTCGTTCGGGATGATCAGTTCACAGGGGAGACGCAGAAAGTGGTTTCATTTGGTGGAAGGGTCGAGTCTTTCCCTTTAGCCAAGATCCACGTTCAAACTCCGTTCTTTGTAGGAGAGTTGATTTGTTGTGTCATAGATGAGCCGATCGTCGACTTGATCGTCGGGAACATGAAGGGTGTCCAGCCAATTGTTGGGATGTTCGGAGCGATTAAAGGTTTTCGTGTCCATCGGGAAGGTGCTGCGTGCGTTGCAATATCACCTGTGGACAATTCGCCTCTGGACTCTATCTCGCCTGCCGCGCTTATTGAGTTGCAGCAGGCAGATAGCTCGTTACAGGGTTGGTTTGACCAAGCCGCAGAGGGCGAGTTCAGGGACAGTGGATGGAACGGATACCAGTTTGTGATTGAAGACGGTTTATTACGGCGTCGTTTTTGGAAGGAGGGCGCACCGTTGGCCGTTCCTACAGCCGTACAGATCGCCGTGCCGTCTTCGCTGCGTGCAAAGGTTATATCGACGGCCCATGACGGTTTGGTAGCTGGGCATTGCACCACTAGACGAACGCTGGCTCGGGTCCGTCTCCGGGGTTCATGGCCGGGTGTGGCGGCGCGCGGTATTGTCGATCGTGCGTCGTTTGTCAGGATAATCCGCCGTATAGACAGGGCTATGCCGGAATGGGTAGAAAAAGCGGTCCGGATGGTTGGCTTCCCCGTCGGATTCGCCGGAAATAGGCTAGTTCCCAATATGTAGGTAGGTCGGAGGTTGAGTCTCGCGATTGTGTGGATTGTGTGTGGGCAGCCGTTAGGTCGTTTTCATTTCTGGAGGTTTTTAGCGCGTTAGTTCTGTTTTTCGCTTTCGCTGTGCGATCCGAGAGTGTACGTTGAGGTTTAAGGTTGTTCTATTTTTGCTTTCTTGTTTTCTAGATAGACAGAGTTAGTCCCTTCGTGTTTTAGGATAGTGTACGTCGAGTAGTCTTAAAAAGAAACTCGGTCGTTTCTTTTTTTCCCGAGGAAGGGGGAATTGTGATGAAGCTCTATGCTCGGGCATAGTGCTCATACATTAGGGTTAGTACGGTACGGTTTTTGTTAACGGTTTGTTTGTGCCGATAGTCCGGGTGGCATGAGGCTCTACGTGGAATCTGTAAGACATGGTTAGCACGGAGTTTTGGTGAGTTCTGTTTAGTGAGTTTTAGGCAAAAGCTGTGTCTGTCAGAGGTCTAGTTTGGTTAGTGCGGGGCTTGACTGTCATTCTGGACAGACGTTATGCGAGATGCCTTAGCCCGCATTCCAAGACTGAAGCCTAGATTTCAGGTATGTTTTCATATATGTAGTATTGATAGTTGCTTAGTTAAAGACAGTATGCGCTGGTAAGAGTAAGGTGGTTGTATAGCGGTGTTCCGGTTTGGTTTAGTTATGTATGTTTAGAATTCGGGGAAGTAACCGGTGTTTTTGTATACAGTTGTTACCGAGATAGATAACTAAAGGAATGTGAAGTGTGTATGTCTAAGCCGCTATGAAGATAGTACGTGGTTGGTTAAGCATAGTCTTTTCCAGTGTATAGAGTAGGGTATAGCAAGAGTGTTAGGCTATAGTCTGTTTCAAGATAGTGACAGATATGGGGGTGTTACGGAAGTAGACAGTTTATGAAGCACGTGTGTGTGTGTGTGAATGAACGTGTGAGTTATTTGTATCAGCCAGGTTACGTGACGTTTCTCATTTATCCAATATATGGTGTGTTTAGCAAGTGTTACGTTGGGACTTTTGTTGTCTATTCAGAGTTCTTGTAAAGAGTGGAACGACGGACGCCGAGACGTCGAGTCACAGGTGGGACCTAACGTGAGGTCATCCCTCCAGCTCTTCACTGAGAGTGAGTCTGACCGGGACCAAGACGCCAGAGTCAAAGCGAGAACTGCGCAACAGTACGAGTACGAGGACGTCCGTGTTACAGACAGAACGGCAGGAAGAAGCGTACAACGAAGGACTTTCACGCCTAGACGTGAGAAGGACCAACGTAACCAGGCAATAACATCAAACAGGTTGGAGACAGTGTGAAACTAAAGCCTAGCCTGGCCGAGATAGTGTGTGATGTGTATGTGATGTGGATGCTGGGTGTGCGGAAAGGAGTGATGTATATAGCTTGATAGTTGTGAGCGTTTTTTCGTATATTTATCTTGTATAAAATTCACTTTAGAAAGGGGGCCCGTGTGTTGAGTTTTACCGCATGAATGCGCCCGTCTGAGTCAGTGGCGGTGTATGCGTCTGTTGCGTGAGAGTCTGTACGTGCGACTGTGGACGAGTCTGCGTGCGTTACACACACCGAGACGGCCTAGGATTTTGAACATGTCTAGAAGCCCCTCCCGCATTAGTTTGCGGTCGGGGGTGTGAGCTTGGTATTTTAGATAGAGCCAGTCGGAGAACAGGCCAAATACGGCCGAGGGGTTTCCCTCTTCCAGGGCTCTAACCAGTGACTTCAAGAGGTTTTTGATGAAGGTATGCTGGTTGAGGGAACTCCAGTCATCAGAGTCCTCCATCGCCAAATCGAAAGATCCTTCACTACCTGCGTCAATGTCGTTACTATTGGATTGAATGAACGGGGTAGGGGGAGATTCATTCTGCACATTCTGGGCCTCACTCTGCTCGACTATGTTCTCCTGATCGCTTTTTCCAGACTTCGGGGAATGGGAGGCACTGATTGAGTCTTTGACTTTGCTTGGGTTAAATACCTTTTTAGTCCGCTCGTCCTGCGCGTGGGGCTGACCAATCACGGTCATGTACTCATTTAATTGGTGTCGGTTTATACGCTCCTCCCTTTCTAGCCGTGGGGGGTCCGCTCCGTTTAGGCAAAGCCCCTGGCCTGCGTTATTTGTAGTGAGAGGTTCAGCCATTTGCCTCTACCAATCTTCTTTGTTCATAGTGGTCCCTTTTCTTCAGGTTTGAGCCTTTTATTACTTTCCTTTGTTCATTCTTCATTGTGATAGAATGCTGAGGGCGAGTTCGTTTTCTGCTTCTCGGACATTGCAGCTCCGTACCTCTATGGTACAGGTTACGTCTAGAAGTATTGCGTTGCGTCGGCTCTGCACGTGTTGTGTATTGAGCGTCATGCCGGGTGGTGTGGCAAGTCCCCGTGTTGGGTATTGTGATATCGAGCGATTCGGCTTCGTTTTGGTCTCCACGTTAGCCTCGTCCTTGGTGCCTGGGTATTCGGGGAGGTTTTGTTCAGAACCCCGTACTCTCCGACGTGTCCCAGGGGGTAGTTTCACTCCTTCGCCTTGTTATGTTGCAGGTTTAGGACTTCTGTTAGTGAGGCTTCTCATACATTTATGTATGTGCCCCGAGTAGGAAATCCCAGAATTCCGCGGGTGGTTAAGGGTATTCTGGTCCGATTATGTGCCGGGCCCGGCAGTCATGAATTCAAAGACCAATCCACACGCCACTCTTCTACGTTCCAATGGTAGTAGAGCGAAACCTGCGTACGCGACGGCATAGATGTAGCTTTGCTATTTACCTGAGCGAGATGATTCATGCTGCCCTGTCACGTTTCTTTTTATTTTTTCTTCTGTTGCCTGTGACTCACTCTGGAGTTGATTTTTTGACTTTATTTCGTTGACGTACTTATGTTTTGCTGTTGCTGAGACAACCATAAGACGTGGAAAGAGTGAAATAACAAATATAACTCACAGAACCGTCACAACAAAAGAAAGGTTCGGCGCTTATCACCAATGTGGTCAGGTTGGTATGCTTACGAGAACAGTACCTGGCTTGTTGCAAGCAAAAAATGTGTTCGAAATACACAAGGGAAAGAGTGACAAAACAAAATCTAGACCTGTGTCATAAAACTTTGTGTGTACGGCCAACCAGAATAAACAGGCTACCGAACGTTTGTTGGTGTGTGGTGTTTTGAGCACCATTTTATACACACAAAAAAGTGGAGGAAACTAGCCAATCATCAAACTCCAACCAGATATCTCGCCAATGTCGCACACTGGGCTGCGGCACTGGTTTAAAGTGGCAACCTGCTGCGAACGAGAAGCATCTCAGCGCACAACTATAGCGCTAAGGCAACAAGCCGACCTAGGAAACAACACGTAAAATAAATCATAAAGCGATGGCAAAGAACTAGTGAAAACAAAAATCCCAGGCCAGAATCCGTAACATCGGAAAAAGCCAAAGAGTCTGTCAAGAAGCAATTAACAAGCACCAGCAACAATGGTCACTAGACCGCGCGGCCGGTAAAGAGCGGAAAACTGCCGCGCGAGAGAACTAGTCTAATGCGAAGACAGTACAGCCATTGCGTATTGGGATGAAAATCAGTGCAGAGAAGACCAATCTGATGACCAAGAACACCAGTGGCATTGGCACTGACGTCATGTTAGTTAGTTATTTGGGTTTAACACCGAGCAAGCAACTAAGGCCATCTCACGGCGGAAAGGGTACAAATCTGGCCAGCCAGACTAAAAGAGAGGTCTTAAGACATGATGTAAATATACCTTAAAAATATGTCGCACAGGTCTTTAAAGAAAACGTTGACGGACTCTCAAAAAGGTCAAAATAAATAGAAACATCATAGTCTATAAACGCTAAAATCTTATGAAAAAAAATGACACTCTCTCAGAAAACTGAAGATCTTGTCCGGGGTCATAGGCCGGAACAAAACTTCAAGGAGTCTGCTGTTAAATGTTTATCCCTTGTGTCGAATAGATCAACACAAGACAGCAAGAAGTGATGAACAGAGAACTGCTCGTCGCAGACATAACACCATGGACGCTCCTCCTGTTTTAGTAAATAAGAGTGCGTAACATACGTGTGCCCGATGTGGAGCCGAGCAGGGACAGTCTCCTCACGGCGGCTGCCGCAGCGATAAGGTAGACCGTCGGACATCTTAGGAAGGGCTTCATGCAGCTTGTTAGCTTCCTCTTTGTCCCATCGGACTGCCACTCACTGGCTATGTACGCACTAACCACATGTCTAAAATCACTATAAACAGTCTGTGTGTCAGGGACAGGGTCGTTGCGGGCATCGTTGGTAGCAGAATCTGCGATCCTGTTGCCTTCGATGCCAACATGCCCTGGGACCCAAATAAAAATGAGTTAGTTATTGGGATTTAACGCCGAGCAGGCGACTAAGGCCATCTCACGGCGGGATGGGGGAAAAATCTGTTCAGCCAGACTAAAAGCAAGGTCCTAAGAAATATATCTTAGAAATATGACAGGCTAAAATGTCGCACAAGTCGTTAAAAGAAACGTCAGCAGACTCTCAAAAGGGCAAAATAAAGAAATTCACTTAGTCGATGAATGCTCAGATCTTGTTAAAAATATTACATTCTCTCAAGAAATTGAAGATTTTGTCCGGGGGAACATCCCGGAACAAAACTTTCAAGGAGTCTGCTGTGAAGTGTTTATATCTCGTGTCAATTAGTTCGGCACAATACAGCAAAAAGTGTCGAACAGAAAACTGCTCGTCACAGACAAAACACCATGGACGCTCATCCTGTTTAAGTAAGTAAGAGTGCGTAACATACGTGTGCCCGATGTGGAGCCGAGTAAGGTCAGTCTCCTCACGGCGGCTGCCGCAGCGGTAAGGTAGACTGTCGGACACCGTAGGAAGGGCTTCATGCAGCTTTATCCCTTCCTCTTTGTCCCACTCGGAATGCCACTCGCGGGCTATGTAAGCACAAATCACAGGTTTAAAATCACTATGAACAGTCTGTGTGTCAGGGACAGGGTCATTGCGGGCACTGTTGGCAGCAGAATCTGCGATCCTGTTGCCTTCGATGCCCACATGCCCCGGGACCCAAATAAAAATGATGTCATAATAGTCCTTCATCAAGTCCGCGAAGAGCTCTCTAATCTGCACCAGCAGTGGGTGGTCTGTTCCCGCGCACTGAAGGGCCTTCAGGGCAGAAAGAGAGTCAGACAGAATCAGGAAGTTCCTTTCCCGAGACTGATAGGCATGCTTGAGTGCCAGCAGAATTGCCTGCAGTTCGGCACTAAATACAGAGGAATGGTCAGGGAGGCGGAGCTTAAATGGGCGTCGAGGATGGCGAGAAAAAACTGCAGCCGCAGCCACTTGGACCCATCCGTATAAAGACGACAATAGCCAGGAAATGTTGATAAAAGTTCATTGAGGCTCTCTTGGTATATGGTTGGTGGAATACAATCCTTCTTGTGGTCGGTCAAGTCCAGCAATATATCAGGAACTGGTAATAGACAGGGTGGAGTGATGTGCTGCAGAGATTTCGAAACTCTGTCCAGATCCACTACGGCCGCCTGCAGATGAGGTGGGACACGGAAGGAAAGTGGACGGACAGCTCCTGGATGGGCATCGTAAATCTCTGCAAACGACGGATTAAAAAAACAATCATAGGCAGGATTGTCTGGATGGGCCTTCATCTGCAGAACGTAGCTGAGCATGAGGGGGATACAGCGGAGCCTGAGAGAAGGCTCCCCTGCCCCAGCATATAGACTAGGAACTGGAGATGTCCTGAAGGCTCCCAGACATATTCGCAGACCTTGATGGTGAATTGTGTTCAGACGCTGTAGAACAGACTTGGAAGCGGAGCCATATACCAAAGAGCCAATATCCAGTTTGGACCGAACAAGGGCCCGGTACAGTCGAAGTAAGACAATGCGGTCTGCACCCCAGTCAGTACGACCAACGACACAAAGGACGTCGAGGGCCTTCTGACAAGAGGTTCAAAGGTAATTAACATGGTTGCAGAAGGTCAATCTTTTGTCAAAGATGACCCCCAAAAACTTTTCCTCCTCGGCCACCGTAATTGGTACTCCAGCAATGCTCAGGCTAGGTTCTGGAAAAAAATTCGTCTGGTTAGTAAAATGGAAACAGGCTGTCTTGGAGAGCGAGAAACCGAAGCCGTTGAGAGACACCCTCCCCTGGATGCGATCAACGCACAGCTGCAAGCGCCTTTCAAGGGACGCAAGTGCACATAAAGCAAAGTCGTCCACAAACAAAGAGCATTCAGAATCACCCTTGACGGCCTTTACAATGTTATTTGTTTAATGCTAATCAAACCAGGAGAGAGAATGCTGCCCTGCGGTACACCTATCTCCTCTTCAAACGATTCGGAGAGGGTGGAGCTCACACGGACATGAAACGAACGGTTAGACAACAAATTGTTAATAAAAATGGGCAAGTGCCCTTTAAAACCCATGTCCGACAAATCAGACATTATACCATACTTCCAGGTAGTGTAATATGCCTTCTCAAGATCAAAGAAAATTGCATAGACATGCTGCTTGTTGACAAAAGCATCACGGATAAAAGACTCAATGCGGACAAGATGGTCAGTTGTACTACGGAAGCGCCGGAAACCGCACTGGAGGTCTGTGATGGGACCCTGTGACTCAAGATGCCACATCAGGCGAGCGTTGACCAAGCGTTCCATAGTTTTACATAAACAGAAAGTCAAAGCTATTGGCCGGTAGTTGCCCGGGTCTGAAGGATCCTTACCCGGCTTGAGGATTGGCACAACAGTCTGGCGCCAAGATGGCAGAAAATGACCGGTTATCCAGATATGGTTAAAGACCTTGAGAAGGACAAGGAGTGAATTCTCAGGGAGATGTTTTAGGAGCTGATAGTAGATGGTATCTAATCCAACAGCAGAGTCAGTACATTTCTGCATGGCTTGCTGCAATTCTGAAAATGTAAAAGGGGCATTATAGTCTTCCGAATTATCCGATATAAAGGCACAAGTACAAGACTCCTGCTTCTCCTTCTCTCTCTGGAAGAAAGATGAATAATGCTCTGTGGAAGAATTACGGGCAATGGTGGAGGCAAGCAGATTGGCCACAGCCTTTTTTTCCGTGACCAAACTGGCACCGTCTCTGAGATGGCCGACAGAAGCCGAGCCACCCTAGCCCCTAATTCTTCGAACAGCCTGCCAGACATTTTGGGACGGAGTCCTAGAAGATAAAGATGAGACGAAGCGTCTCCAGGAAGCACGCCGTTCACGTTTAAAAATGTAACGGGTTTTCGCCCTCTGTCTTCTAAAGGTTAAAACATTCGCTTGCGATGGATTACGAAAAGCACGTCTCTGAGCACATTTGCGCGCTGTTTGGGCCTTACGGCACTTTGCATTGAACCATGGTACTCTCGGCTTCCGAGGGACTGATGTGGAAGCTCTATGATAGTTTCACCTGCTACGTCCAACAAAATCGAAGTAAAACAAGAAACAGGTTCTTCAGCTGAAAGGACCACCTCCTCTGTAAGACGAGACTGACAGAGGGAGGCGAACAGAGGCCAGTTAGCTTTCTTGAGATTCCAGCGCCCCACTGGCGAATCCTTCTCACAGCTGACCGATGACAGGACTACTGGGAAGTGGTCACTACCACACAGGTCGTCGTGAACCTTCCAGTCAAAATCCAGCGTGAGAGAAGGTCGAGAACAGAACTAGATCCTGAACCTGGGTTAGAATATGTATGTGAGCCATCGTTAAAGATACAGAGATTAAGTTGAGAAAAAACATCTTCTAACAACTGACCTCTGCCATTATAGTGGTCACTACCCCAAAGGTGAGCGTGACCGTTAAAATCCCCCATGAGAATAAAGGGAGGGGGCAGCTGATCTACTAAGTTAAAAAATATCAGTACTACAGACCCGCAGGGATGGTGGCAGGTAAACACTGCATATGGTTAGGGGTTTTTCAAGGTAATCCGAGCTGCGACATCCTGAAGACAGGTGTCAATGCTAACGGGGCTACGTAGAATTTAGCTACTAATAAAAAGAGCCACTCCACCGGAGTGCCTCTCTAAATCAGAGCCTTTATGTATATAGCTTGAAAACCGTTAAAGGACACAGGTTCAGAAGTCTTCATGTATGTTTCCCGAAGAGATATTACTGAGAGGTTATAGAACTTGACTAAAAGACGTAATTCCTCAAAGTTAGTTTGAAAACCACGACAATTCCACTGAAGCAGAAAGTACAATATTATGTTTTGTCAGGGGGTAAAGAGTGTTTCCTCCATTTTTCATTTGCCTTGGAAGGAGGTGAAGAAACAGAGGGGAGCCGGCTCCCGCGCCTCCTATGGTTCTTCGGAGAGGAAGGGGGTGGAGCTGCCGCAGCATCAACAACGACAATTTCCACTCCCTGCATCCGCTCCTCTAACGCAGCATATTTGTTTTGAAGGGGGACATCAGTGTTCCCCTTCTGGGCCCGTGCGAACAGCGGTCCCATAGATTTCTTATACCTCTGGTCCGGGGCAGCGTTCCTGCCGCTAGAGCTAGTGGCCTTAAAAGGCTGACCAGAGCCAGAAGCCTTTGGAGGTGACAGACTAACAGGTGTGGGTGGGGGCTGAGGCTTAGGGGCAACAGAAGGCGGCACTACCTGACTGGGCGGTGTCCGCCTTCTGCGTTCCCTGGCTCCTCGTCACCACCGGAGGAGGGTTACTCTCCAGGGGCAAGAGGAGCCGAGGCTCCGCCCCCAACCAAGAAGTTGGGGTTTGACATGAAAAGTCTTTTGTGGGGCGCTTGCCTGCCACCGCTGCGCTGAAAGTATATACAGAGGTGTTAGATGTTGGAGCATCCGCAGCTGCACCCGGACCTTCATCCAGTTTTTTTGCGTCCAAAAAGGACAGTCCCTTCTCCACAAGCACTTGCTGAATCCTGCACTCTGATATCCAACGAGGGCATTTCTTGTCCGAAGCCATATGCGCCCCCTGGCAATTTACACACAGGGGCGTGGCTGTGCAGAACTCAGCAGAGTGTCCGGGCTTAGTGCAACTGGCGCATGAAGCCTCTGCCTGGCGGCACGTCCTCTGCCCATGGCCATACTTTTTGGCTCTTAAAGCACCGGAGGGGGAGAGGGACGTACTTTTCCACCTTCAAGGAGTAGTAACCGCCCAAGATGGTAGTAGGAGGGATGGGGGTGCCAAACGTCAAGATGATGGTAGGGAGACGGATCTCCCCACCACCTCGCTTGGAAGCGAAGCGCCTGACGGAAGTTACCCTCTGAGACTTAAGGTTCCGGACAAGTTCATCTTCTGACAGTTCCGCTAAAGCTTGATCTTTGATTACTCCTCTGGACGAATTCATAGTTTTGTGGGGTGTAACCTCCACGAGTGTGTCTCCGATGGAAGAGAGCCTCAGCAGCCCGCTGGAGTGTGCCCGGGTACGGCACTCCACAAGCAAGTCACCAGACCTGAGGTTCTGGGCGTCATGCCTGCCAACACGGCTCCTGAGGGTCTCCCCCACCAGAAATGGATTTAGCTTGGAAACAGGTTTGTCTTTCATCTTGCTATAAACAATGAGGAAGCGAGGCCATACGGCCGACACCTGAAGCTTCGCCTCGCCACAGTCCGAGTCACTGTCATGTTCAATGTTGGTGGCTATGTGCCGCTTCTGTGCAAGTTTAGGTTTTTTGTTTTTTCCATATTATAATGGTAGAGATATTAATCCCCCGGGGGTCCCCGCCCGCCACCGAGCCCAACAAATGAAAGTGCACAATGGAGACTGCCCGAAATATATACTCAAGGGGGTAAGCCCGATTGAACCGTCTGAGCCACCGCCTTCTATCGCACGGTTGAATGCAGGTGAATACAGGCGTAGAGCACCTAATCGGCAGCAGAGGCTATAGCATGGTGCTCCGTATATCAGCCTGCATGTCAACAATGGGATAGGGCTCAACGTGACAAGAGCCGATTGACTAGGCCGGTACGACTAGCCTCCCGTTAAGGCAGAAGTCAAGGCCAAAGAGGAGCGTTTCAGCCACCAGGATCCTCTTCTCCCCCAACACGGGTCTCCAAGCACGGCAAACACTTGGGATCCAAAGGACCAAAAAATAATGAGTATTTTTAAGGACCAATCCAACATGGTAAGACCTGGGCTAGCACAGCTCCTTAAAAACCGGACCAGAGAAAAAGACTGAACAACATATCTGCTGACGTCAAGTCCTATCCTGGACAGTGATGGCACCCCTCTGCTAGCCCCCTCAGTCAGTGACTGGAGAGACTACCCACCCACACCACGTGGAGGCCGGTGCCCAGTGGGCACATGATGTCATAATATTCCTTCATAAAGTCTGCGTGGAGCTCTCTGATCTGCACCAGCAGTGGGTGATCATTTCCCGTGCCCTGAAGGGCCTGCAGGGCAGAAAGAGAGTCAGACAGAATCAGGAAGTTCCTTTCTCTAGATCTATAAGCATGCCTGAGTGCCAGCAGAACCGCCTGCAGTTCCGCACTAAATACAGATAATTGATTTTGGGAGGCGGTGCTGAAATGGGCGTCTAGGATGGCGAGAGGACACTGCGGCAACAGCCACTCTCCCATCCTCAGACTTTGACCTATCCGTATAGATACGACAATAGCCAGGAAAAATTGAAAGCAGTTCATTTAGGCTCTGTTGGTATATGGCTGGTGGAGTAGAGTCTTTCTTGAGGGCAGTCACGTCCAGCAAGATGTCAGGAACTGTTAAGAGCCAGGGTGGAGTGACGAGTTGCAGGGATTCCGAAACTCTGTCCAGGTGCAATTTGGCAGCCTGCAGATGAGGTCGGACACGGAAAGAAAGTGGACGGACAGCTCCACGATGGGTAACTTAAATCTGTGCAAACGATGGTTTAAAAACACAATCATAGGCAGGATTGTCTGGATGGGCCTTCAGTTTCAGAACGTAGCTTAGCTTGAGGCGGATGCGGCGGAGCTTGAGAGAAGGCTTCCCTGCCTTGGCATACAGACTAGGGACTGGAGGCGTCCTGAAGGCCCCAAAACATATCCGCAGACCCTGATGGTGAATTGTGTTCAGACGCTGTAGCACAGACTTGGAAGCTGAGCCATACACTACAGAGCAACAAAGCCCGTTACAGTCAAAGTAAGACAGTACGGTCCGCACCCCAGTAGCGATCAACGTCACGAAGAACGTCGAGAGCCTTCTGAGAAGAGGTTCTGAGGTAATTAATATGGTTGTGGAAGGTAAGTCTTTTGTCAAAGATGACCTCCAGAAACTTTGCCTCCTCGGTCACCTTAATTGGCACTCCAGCAATGCTCAGGCTAGGTTCTTGAAACATTTTCGTCTGGTTAGTAAAATGCACACAAACTGTTTTGGAGGGCGAGAACTTCAATCCATTGAGAGACACCCACCGCTGGATGCGATCAACACACAGCTGCAAGCGCCTCTCAAGAGACGCAAGTCCTCGACCACGTGCGCAAAAAGCAAAGTCGTCAACAAACGAAGAGCATTCAGAATCATCCTTGACAGCCTTTACAATGTTATTAATCTTAATACTAAATAAAACAGGAGATAGAATGCTGCCCTGTGGGACAACCATCTCCTGTTTAAAAGAGCCCACACGGACATGGAAGGACCGGTTAGTCAAACAATTGTTAATACAAACGGGCAGGTGCCCTTTAAAACACATGCCCAACTAGTCAGGCATTATGCCATACTTCCAGGTAGTGTCATATGCCTTCTCGAGATCGAAGACAATTGTATAGACATGCTGCTTGTTGATAAAGGCATCACGAATAAATGATTCAAAGCGGGCAAAATGGTCAGTTGTGCTACGGAAGCGCCGGAAACCGCACTGGAGGTCTGTGAGGAGACCTGCGACTCAAGATGCCACAGCAGGCGGGCATTGACCAGGCGCTCCATAGTTTTACATAAACATGATGTCAAAGCGATAGGCATTTAGTTGCCTGGGTCGGAAGGATCTTTACCCGGCTTGAGGATCGGTACAACCACAGCCTGATGCCAAGACGGCGGAAAATGACCAGCTCTCCAGATATGGTTCAAGGCCTTGAGAAGTACAAGGCGTGACCTCTCAGGCAGATGCGTTAGTAATTGATAGTGGATGGTATCTAGGCAAGCAGCAGAGTCATTACATTTCTGCAAGGCTTGATGCAATTCGGATAATGTAAAAGGGTCATTATAGTCTTCTGAGTTATCGGACTTAAAATCACAAATATGAGACTCTCGCTTCTCCTTCTCTCTCTGGAAGAAGGGTGAATAAAGCTCTATTGAAAAATTATGGGCAATCGTGGTTTGCAAGGAAATTGGCCACAGTTTTTTTTATCTGTGACCAAGCTGGCACCATCACTAAGATGGCCGACAGAAGCCGAGCCACCCCTGCCCCTAGTTCTTCGAAAAGCCCTCCAGACTTTCTGGGACGGAGTCCGAGAAGCTAAAGATGAGACGAAGCGTCTCCATGAAGTGCGGCGTTCACGTTTAAAAATGTAACGGGCCTTCGCTCTCTGTCTTTTAAAGGTTAAATTAAAATATTCACTTGCAAGGGATTACGGAAAGCACGTCGCTGAGCAGATTTGCGCTTTTTTTGGGCCTTGCGGCACTCCATTGTGATGAAACTCTATGCTCATGCATAGTGTTCAGACAGTTGGGTTAGTACGGTACGGGTTTTGTTAACGGTTTGTTTTGTGCCAATAGTACGTAGCACGAGGCCCACGTGAAAACCTTTATGACACGGGGAGTTTAGTGAGTTGTAGCCAGAGCTTAGTCTGGAAGAGCAGTAAATACCTTAGTACGGGCTTTCTTGTCAGAGGAAACAGATGTGGTTGAGATACCTAGCCCGTATTCCAAGACTCGGAAACCTAGGATGGGGGTATGTTTCTATTGATAGTTGCTTAATTAAAGACGGTATGCGTTGGTAAGATTAATTTGGTTGTATAGTGTTGACCGGTTTGGTTCAGTTATGTTGTTTGGAATTCAGTGAGGTAAACAGTGTTTTTGGAATACAGTTATTTACCGAAATGGATAACTAAAGGAATGTGAGGTGTGTATATCTAAGTCGCTATGAAGGTAGTACGTGGTTGGTTCAGCATAGTATTTTCCAGGGTAGAGAATAGTGTATGGCGAGAGGGTTAGGTTATAGTCTTTTCAAGGTAGTGACAGTTATGGGGGTGTTACGAGAGTAGTTCGGGTTATGAAGAACGGGTGTGTGTGAATGAACGTGTGAGTACTGTATCAGCCAGGTTACGTAATGTTTCTCATATTATCCAATATGTGTGTGTGTGTTCAGCAAGTGTTACGATTTGTGTCCTTGTTGTTTAGAGTGCTTGTCGTGGAGAGAGAGAGAGAGAGAGAGAGAGAGAGAGAGAGAGAGAGAGAGAGAGAGAGAGAGAGAGAGAGAGAGAGAGAGAGAGAGAGAGAGAGAATCAATGAATCAATGAATCAATGAATCTTTATTTTACAATGGTAAAGATATTAACAATGCCAGAGGCAGTGCCATTTTTCAAACCATTTTTCAAGAGAGAGAGAGATAGATAGAGAGAGAGAGAGAGAGAGAGAGAGAGAGAGAGAGAGAGAGAGAGAGAGAGAGAGAGAGAGAGAGACGGACGCCGAGACGTCAGTCACCAGGACCTAACGCGAGGTCATATCTCAAATTCTTCACTCGGGGAGTGAGCGGCCGGTGCCAAGACACGAGGGTCACAACAAAGATACAGTACGGGAACCGAGGACGTCCACGATACGAGAGACAGGACGACTCGAGAAGCGTACGAGAAAGGACCTGCACACCCAGACGTGAAAGGACTAGCATAACCAGGCGAGAACACCAAATAGGTTGGAGACTGTGAGTAACTAATACCTAGCCTGGCAGTGATATTGTGTATGTGTATGTGATGTTTGGATGTAGTGGGGAAGGTGTAGTGTGAATAATTGATAATCGCTTTAAGTGTTTGCTCTATTTTATTGTGTATAAAAGTTCCGTTAGAAAAGAATCCCGTGAGTTGTGTTTTACCGCATGAATGCGCCCGTCTGAGTCAGTGGCGGTGTATGCGTCTGTTGTGCGAGAGTCTGTGCGTACGACTGGGGGCAAGTCTGCGTGAGTTAGAGTGGTGACCATTTTTTAGCTGTATTTTAGAGTAGTACGGGCGCTAGTGGAGTAGCTGTTTGAGGATAAAAGTTGATTGCTATGTGCGTGTTTGGATTGTGTTAGATTCCCCTCTCCGATTCTAGGGGCTAAGATCCGTTATTCCTGTAATTTTCTGGATCTTACGACGAGCTAGTTCTTGTTTCTTCCTTTTGTATAGGTAGTGTTCATTTTCCTTGCTCTTCTTTCTATCGGTCTTTTTTCGTTTCACCTGGACGTCAGGTAGGTCACTGTTCTTCTGCATAGGTTGTTGATATTGTGTGAGTTTTCATTTTAAGTTTTTGCCGTTGATTTGGTTGTGATTTCTATTTTTACGTTTTCACATTTTGGGAGTTGTTGTTGTAAGTATGGAGTAGACCAGGTAGAGGTGTACATTAAGCAAGGTAAGAGGCTAGGGCTTAAGGACGAGAAACATTTGGATTATGTTGAGAAGTGTAAGGATAGGGAGAGAAAGGAAGTATGAGTCCCGATAGACAATGAATTCAATAGAGCCGCATCAGTCATTAATTTACATCATTTTTTAATATCAAAATTTTGACCTCAATTTTACCCCCGTTAATTCTGAATCAACCCTTTGATTTTTAAAACTGACAAGCATGACTGATACGGCCTTATTGATCTGATTATCTATCGGGACTCATACTTCCTTTCTCTATAACTATTGTCTCTGTCAATACCTAATCATGAACCTGATCAAGTGATGCCAAGTGAAACTTAATACTTATTAACAAGTTGCAACTAACTTTTAGGAACCTGCAGAGGTAACCTTTAAGTGTGTTGTCATAAGAACTTATTAATTACTTACCCTAAGTTCTTACAAGTACTTACCCTAAGTTCTTACAAGTACTTACCCTAAGTTCTTACAACAACTTGACTCAAGTCCCAAGACACTGAGACAGATTTATCAAGATACAAGGACAATAAAAAAACTTTTTTTTCTCAGTAATACTCGGGTGGTGGTGCTGATGGGACTAAATAATCAGGCACAAGTGGTGTAAGCGGCATGGCATTTTTCTGTGAAGTGTATGACATTAATAAACGATTACCAAATCTGATTTTTATTTGTTTAAAAGATTGTGTAGTTTTTCTGTGGTTTCCTGTACCCCTATCCTTTTTCCCTCTGCTAAAAAACTGGCCTTAAGTTCTTCAACATTCACTGGAGATTGACTACGCATTTTATTTTGTATTTCAGACTTTTGCTGTTTGTAGTTATTTAAATCATCCTGGACTCGCTTAAATTCTTCGTCATCAATAAAATTATCATTCAATGCCTTACTGATAATAAGTTTCATACTGCTCAGCTTCGCACCCGTCAAAGTACTCAATGCTTTATGTTTCTGTAATTTCGTGTGAAACCTCTTGTTCAAGGCCTCCAAACCAAAGCATGCTAGGCATGTAGCAACGCTAACACCCTCAACTGCTATTCCAGCCAAACTTCCAATTCCCATGGCAAACAGAACAATACCCCCCACAGAACATCCAGCTGAAACTGCACCAATAGCCATAGAAGTGTTTTGAACAGAATTAAATACTGACTTATACCTCCTTTTGCACCGTGAGTACTTAGCCTCTTCACTTTCCAAATATTTCAAAGCTTCTGTAATATTATTTAATCTGAATGCATCTGCCTGTAATGTTTTATCTGAAGCAATTGGCACAGCTGTCACCTGTGTATCAGGCGCAAGTGTTGTTTTAGTCGTCACATTTGTTTCAGTCGGCTCAAGCGTCGGAAGTTGCGGATAGAAGTTTACCATTTTTTTTATTGACAAATATTTTGTTTAAATTTAATCAGCAATTACATTTTGCAACTCTTCAAAAGTATACAATTTGTTAGCATAATAAAATGCAACAAGATCAATGTGTTCAAGGTTTATGTAAGTTAGACGAACAAAAGTTGCTTTGTCGACCACCACCTTGACAGCTGGAACACTGCTCGAAACATTAATAACATCATTATTTTTTGTAATAGCAATAAAGACCTTTGATGATTCTGTTACTGTGTCATTCCATGTAAGTTTAATTCCTTGTGCAATTTGAGCCTCTTTAGCAGTAGTTACTGATCTCATGATAATTTCAAATACTATTGTCGCTTCTCTTGCGATGGAAAAGTTTATTGGTGCAAACACGACCTTCGCATCAGACCTACCCTTCCTATGTGTAAGAAGATATCTCCGTCTCTCATAATTTTCAACTTTCAGTTTTTCTCTGCTATTGTCGTCTGGGGCAAAGCTTGGAACAAGACTTACAATCAGCGGCCCAGAGTTAACAACCTTCCTAAACACTAAGGCGCCTTCATCATCAGTGTATACATAAGGACTAATAAATTCCAACTTTATGTCCCAGTCAATTGTGGGTGGTGGAACAGGCACAGGTGAAACCACCCACTTATTACCCACATGTATTAAGTTGTAAGGCACATTATTTACAGGTGGAGTAGGTACAGTAACATCACGCAGCTGACCAAGTTTAGGAATCTGTTTTTCACCGTCTTTCATGTCAACAATTACTTTCCTCTTGTACATGCCATTTGAATCAAGTTCAAAACCATATATTTCTCCAACATCCCCTTCCTTCTCAAAATCCTGTACATCAGCCAAATCTTTCAACTCTGTTACTGGACACGCAACTGGTATGATTGTTCGCTTTGGACCAAGACCACTCATTTTTATAAACAAAAATAAAATTATTTAACTTCTAACACAACACTAAAATCATGCATAAGAACTGGTTTGTCATCCTGATTAGTTACAGATATACTCAGTGACTCAAAGAAACTAGAACCTAATTTCTTAAACTGTAAATTAGGAAATCTAGCAACCACACTTTCACAATACGGAGCAGTTCCAGTTGGTAAGCATCTCAACAAAGTTGAAGGCTTTCCATTGTGAACATTTTCAGTTGTGTTTAGTTCTTTCAAATAAACATTTAGCACTGTGTGTACTGCCAAATGAACAGGATATCTTCCAGTTATTTTGCCTTTTTTGGGCTTTAATTTTAATCCTGCTTCATAAGTCCAATCATCATCACCACTAACAGCTACAATACTAATATCCAGATAGGATAAAAGACCAAGTAGTATTAAAAGTTTGCCTGTTAATATAAGCTGACTATCTTTTGCAAATTCCAATGTAACAAGCAAGTTAGCCGGATTTAAAGTTGCTTTAATTTTATACATATTTTGTAAAAATTCAGCTATAGTACAAAAGTCATAATACCCAGGCTGTAAATGATTAGTGCCCCAACTTGTACTACCTACCATTCCATGCACAGAATATTCACCATCATCTGTTACATTAAACCATTTTACTGTGTAGAACATTTCATGGATAGCTACAGCCTTGCTACCATCACGATTATCAATCCCATTAGTTAACCACACTGGTTTGCTTGTGTCAAGATTTGTTAAGGTAATAAACATTTTTATTATCTCATATAAAAAAGGATGGAATTTAAATCACCAACCATTACCACAACAAACGCATTTCAATTTAATGTGGATGCCAAATATAATGTTGCACCTACTTATGAACAGAAAATAATTCAACTAAATCAGCTCGATATTGCTGTGTCTGAACAAGATCTATTCCAAGTCAAAGTACCAAATCCGTTTGACCATTACCTAAACCCTCCAATAACAGATGACTCAACTGCAAGAAAGTGGTCTTCAAGTCCACTACAGATGTTTCAAAACCAACTCAACTTTGCAATACTATGCTCAACTACAGGCTGTGGTGTTTCATTTACAGACCACTTGAATCACTCAAACAAACTGATTAGGTCTGTCTATCGTTTTCATGTTTATTACCAGCTTAGACGTATACTGTCAGAACTGCATACACCATTACCAACTGAATCCAGTTTCAACAGGTTTAATAACCCCATGGATATGAAAGCGTTTGAACGGATTTGTAATGAATTTAACATCAGCCCCAAGTATGACTTTACACAAAAACTTGATGATCACAATGGTATGGGTACACTGTATTATGCTATGAGTCACAGACAATACCCTCAAGATTACTACCCTGGGTACACTTCATTCTCATCAAAATCACAAGTCTGGTTAGGATCAATAGAGCAGAAACAGTCTAACGCCTGGACAACATTTATTTTAGACAAAAGTGACGGGTTTACTCAAGCAGGAGTCGAGCGCGTAAATGAGTCTATCAGAACATATGTCTGGTGTATACTAGGTGCACAGTCATTAACAAAATCAAACATTTTGAATGGAAGTGGTAAATTTGAAGCACAAAAACAGTTTCTCGCTAATCTTGAAGATTCAATTAATTCAACAGTAGATCTCCCATCAAGCATACAACGCTACCAAGACGTACTCAGATATGCCAGATCAAAAGTTGACTTTGTAGTTGGCATCGGGTTATACATGTTACCATCCGACCTTCAACTCCAAATGGGGACAATAACAAATTATAATAATGAAATCATTGTTGCAGGTCGTGACCAGAAATTAGGACTCAATCAATCTGTAAACTTGGGGGCCACAACCACACATGTACAGTCATTAAAATCATTACAGAAGTAACACCCATGGCACCCATACAGACAGTAACACCAGTAACGACAGTAACACCAGTACAACAAACACCGGCACTCATACAACCAGTACAGTCAACCCCTGACACACATGAGTTGGAAAGAACTGCATTGGTAATAGGTCTAACGGGATTAGGGGTATTACTTCTTTATCTGTTTCATTAAATAACCCACCATCAACCCTCCTACTGTAACCAGAAAGATCCACACATGCTCTGCCATAAACCCTACTGCCTTTGCCGCTGTACTAATCAGCCAACTGACAACAGTGCCAATTATACCAGGCAAAGCATCTATTGCTTTCAGAGCCAATTTTTTAAGCAAGTCTGATATGTGAGACAGTTGTTTCTTTACCCATGACTGTAAATCTTTTGGGTCTGTTGGGGCTGGCGGGCCCAGGGTTGGTGGTGCTGGGGCCGGGGGTGCACCCCCACCACTACCGGAGACAGCTAACACAACAGTACTGATAATAAATCCAAGAGCAGTAATTAAACTGGCAATAGTGATACCCTGTTCTCTGAAAAGTGTTTTTAGTCTCTCAGCCAGAGTAGTGTCTTCGTGAAGTATTTTCTGAATAGTTTCTCTAATTCTGTTGACCTGTGATTTTAGTTTTTGTCTTCCAATACTAATTGTTTCTAACCGTCCTGATCTTTCTATCTGCATATCATTTAATCTGTGTTGTATTCTTTCTTTCATTTCTGTGTCAAGATTCCCATTGTCTGCTGTAGCCAGTTTCTCTTTTTCACGTTCTATGTGTTTATCAAGCTCACCTAGTTTGGCAACATTATTAACCATCTCACCTCTTATTGACTGCAGTGATTTATCTAACCCTATAATCTCTCTCATTGACAAAGGTGGGTCATCTATTGTTTTCATAGCATCATTTATTTGTCCTTCAGTAAATGAGGTTTCTTGTATCACTGTGTTTGCTATTTCTGGTAGGCTTGTTACTGGTGCCATTTCAATCTCTTACCCTGTTGGCAACTTTGTTTGTGTGTCTTGAAGCACACTAACCAGTCTTGGCGTGACAGGAGACCCTCCAATTCCAAGTTGACGCAAGGCACCAACACCACCTTCATTTTTGATTGTACTTAAAGCCCTAAACCTACTAGGGTCTTTTTTGTTAGTCAATAGTACTTTTCCTTTGTCAACAGTATTTAAATATAAATGACCCTTGCCATCAAGTTCAAACTGGTTAGGGTCTATGTTGTCTGGGCGATTACCAACATGATCATAAAACGAGTTCACTTTGGTTTCTAAAAGTTCGTGACATAAACTGTAAATATTTCTTGTACCAGTCATATCTGTCATATCTGTCATATCTGTTGTATTACCAAAATCATACGTGTCATCCATTTCAAAATCTTCATGATTAAATCCTCCCGCGGCCATTGTTTTATTAATTTATTATTTTTTATTGTGCATAATAAAAATGACACAGTCTTACGGATCAAAGTTAGACCCATACAGAAAACTACGTGAGCCCCTGGGTGTTAAGGGCATAAGACAATCAATCGTCATCACAAACAATCCAAGTACTATAGACCAGAACCAAACACTTACAGTCAAGTTTCCAAACCTAGGTCCCAGTGACGTTATTGTTCCTGGCACTGCACGCCTAGCATTTAATATTGAACTATCATCAGATGCAGACGTAAACAGAACACTAGTTAACAATCTTGGTAGAGCAATTGTTAGAACTATTAAAGTAAAACTTGAAGGGCAGGAAGTGTTTAGTCTTGATGACTCCGATGTATTCTACTGTTACAAAGACCTTTGGCTCACAAGAGAAGAACGAGAAGACCGTATTTACCAAGGCATACAGCCAGATAATGTTTGTAAACTTCGAATCAATGCTGGAGATAAATCAACGTCAGCTGCCCAGGACGTTATATTAGCAGAAACATATGGAACCAGATTTTACATTCCACTTGAGTTTGAAATCGTAACAGCTCATTTGCCTTATTATCAAGGGGCACTGAATGACCGTCTGAGCTTTGAACTAACTTTCAATGACTACTCCAAAGTTATAAAATCATCTGCCACAGATGCAACATACAAGATCTCTAACATTTCCTTGGAATATGAAATTGTCACACACACTGATCTAGCCAGACTCATTCAAAATCAGTATCAGTCAAGACTTCCAATTTATTATGACAGGGTGATTAGACATAGTTTAATACCCAAAGATAAGAGTGACCCAATGTGGAACATAAACTTGAACACACCTGCTAGGTCACTGAAAGGTATTCTTATGTTGTTTGTTGAACCAGCAGATCCATATAAACGGGATTCAGAAAAATTCTACAATCCTAAGATTACACATTTATCCTGTACAATCGAAGGCTGCCCTAATCAAGTGTACGCTTCAGGAATGTTACCATACCAGCACTACGATGAGATCACAAAATATTTTGCAGGTGGAAGGATTAGAGATAAACCAGCAAACATTGCGTGCAAAGATCTACATCTGTATGATGTTAGGATCGGACAATACCTGACAAACAAATATGCACTTTGGTTAGACCTTCGCAGTACAGACGACTACTACCTTCATGGGTCAGGACGAACTGTCGAGAACGGTAGTGATGGGATTACAATTCAGATACAAAAGAAGGTTGAAAAAGCCGAAGCCATAAACACATATTTGTACCTGATATATGATGCACAACTCAATATTGCAGAAAGCAGACTAAGTGGACACATATATTAAAATTATATTGTGTATTAAAATGAACCGGAGCTTGATGACCTTTGACCCACACTGTGGATTGTTTTGTGGTGCCACTGGGTGTGGGAAAACTGAATTTGTACTTAACCTCTTACAAACAAGATACATACACCACTTTGAAAACATTGTATTATTTTGTCCTACAATCAAACACAACAAAGCTTATCACAACCGTTTATTCATTTGGACTGACAACAACATATATTTAGTTGACCCTGAGAAAAAACTGAATGACTACCTACAATATTTTTACAAGCAATTTGAAGGACAGCCAACATTGTTCATAGTCGATGACTGTTCAGCAGAGAAAGACATTGTCAAAAAGAGAAACACTCTAGCAGAACTTGCTTTCAGTGGCAGACACGCAAACGTCAGTGTATGGATTCTCACTCAGAAATATAATGCTGTACTGAAAGATTTTCGTGAACAGTTAAAGTTTATCTGTTTGTTTTACTGTAAGGACCGTGACAGCTTTGAAGACTGTCTCAGAGAAAATGACGTGATACCAAATAAGCATGAACGAGATGATGTGAAAAATAAACTGAAATCAACTAAGCATCTAAAGCTCATTTTAAAGACAGATCAGCCCACAGGGTATGGGTTAGTAAATTGATGTAAATTAATTTATACATTTGTTTGTCCAATAAAAATGACAGACGGTCAAATCATACAAGTGCTTGATATCTCACACCTTTTCAAAGATGTTATGCACTTTACTGACTTAATATCACCCAAACAGACTTACATAAGCCTTTCAGCACCATCAGAAATATATGTTACATATAGTGTGACTTTGGATTATGTCGATGAGCATCCAGATGTGGAGCACATGACAGTTGATTTAAAGACACCTACTTTTAAAGTTGATGATACCAACTATGGTTGGTTAGGGGAAGTTTGTTATAGCATATTTAAGCAACTACGCAAACTAAATGTTTATATTGACAGTGTTACAGTTAATAAAGTGGTATTACACAAGGTGAGTCAGCAGAGTTAACGTTAATATTTTTTATTTTATTATTTTGTTGGTCAAATAAAAATGATGGACAATTCACAAAGCCCTGGCTCATCAAACCCTGGCTCATCTGGTTTAAGAAATGTGTTTCACACAACAAACTTGCCTATAACCAATACTAACAATGTTTATGAATCAATAGAAAACTCTTTTTCTGTCATACAACAAAATCTTATCACAGGTAGTGTAAAGATTCAGATTGTTGCGAAAATAGAATTCACTAGGGTGGACGGTGAATTAATTGTATCGTATATATCAACAAGACAACACACAGTTAACACAAGAAGAGAATTGGAGAACGTGTTTAGAGACAGACTATTACCTGACTTTCTCCAGGCAATTGACAGTGCAAAAATGAAGGGGTCTGGCTGGCATGAAGGACATGTACATGAACTACAATTGAAGCAGTCAAGGTATCATCCTATACTAGGTAAATCATGGTTGCCACTGCCAACAGAGGTTGCAAACAAAAAGGCTGTTGTTAATATACAGAACAATGACAACTATTGTTTCATGTGGTGTGTGCTTGCTAAAATACACTTTGTAAAATCAAAACCTGAACGTGTATCTAACTACACCAAATTTGTAAATGAACTCGATTTTAGTGGCATTGAGTTCCCTGTTAAAATAGAGGACATAGATTTGTTTGAAAAACTAAATCCTGGTATATCTGTGAATGTGTTTGTGTGGGATAATGAATCTGAGAACAAGTTGCAACCAATTAGAGTATCACCACTGGCACCAACCTATGGGCAGTCAGAAGATAAACATGTTGACATGTTATTAATCGGCGATGACAATAACTTTCACTACACAATTATTAGGAATATGTCACGTCTAATTCATAATCATACAACAAAACACAAGGGCAAACAGGAATTTTGTAATAGATTTTTTTACAGAGGTTTTCTTCTATTGCAGTGGCACATAAACACGTCCTGCATTGTAGGTCAGCTGATGACATACAAACTGTACTTAAGTATCCAGAGCCTGGTAGTCAAGTGTATTTTAAGAACTATGGGAATCAGCAAAAGCTGCCGTTTGTAGTGTATGCTGATTTTGAATCACTGGTTGTTCCGTATGAAGGTCCTGTTCCAGAGTCATTACCAAAGACTATAAAGTTGAGTGACCAAGTGGTGTGTTCTTTTGGATACATTATTGTTAGGTCAGACGGTCTTCATTCAGAACCTGTTATCTACAGGGGTGAAAATGCAGCATGCCTGTTTTTAACAGAAATGAGACATCTGTACAGTCAGGTAGTACAGTATCTCACAACATGTCAGATGCCTCTGGTGATGACAGAAGAAGACAAACTAAAATTTGATACAGCTGTGACGTGTTGGATTTGTGAACAGCCTTTAGGGGGTGATAAAGTTTGTGACCACGACCACATAACTGGGCGTTACAGAGGCGCTGCACATAACAATTGTAACTTGTTATTAAAAATAGATCCTAAGACATACAAGTTACCAATCTTTTTCCACAATCTCAAAGGGTATGATTCACACATTATCATGCAGGCTGTAGACGAGTCGCACAAAAACATAAGTTGTATTGCCCAGACAACTGAGAAATACTTAACTTTTAGGTTAGATAAATTAGCATTTTATGACTCCATGCAACATTTGTCTTTAGGATTGGCTAGTCTGGCAGAAGGACTGACTGAGTATCCAATAACAAGTAAATATTTTGAGTCAGACTTGGTTAAGAAAGGTGTCTATCCGTATGAGTACATTGATCACTGGGTTGTGTTTGAGGAAACAAGACTGCCACCAAAAGAGAAATTTTATTCCACACTAACTGGAAAAGGTATTTCTGACTCTGAATATCAACACGCACTTGATGCGTGGGGTAAATTAGGATGTCAGACAATTGGTTACTACCACGACCAGTACTTGAAAGCTGACGTTTGTTTGCTAGCAGACGTATTTGAAAGTTACCGTGAAAAGGGTTTGTTACACTACAAGCTTGACCCTGCTTGTTACATAACTAGTCCTGGCATGACATGGGATGCATTTTTGAAATCCAGTAAGATATCTATAGACCTGTTGTCTGATCGTACGATGGGTGAAATGGTGGAATGTGAATTGAGAGGTGGTATTAGTATTGCAGCAAATAACTACGCCAGAGCCAACAATAAATATCTTGATGACCTTGGGTTTGACCCCTCGAGGTCAAGGTCATTCATTACGTACCTTGACGCTAATAACCTTTATGGCTGGGCAATGTGTGAGTTATTGCCCTTGAAAAACTTTTGTCTGTATGATTTGTCACAGTATGATGTAACAGAGTCAGGGTTAACTAACAATATTATAAATCTTGACCGAAACGACGCGAAGGGTTGGATCTTTGAAGTCGACCTGGAGTACCCACACCATCTACATGATTACCATAATGATTATCCCTTAGCTGTTGAGAAAATGAGTATGACAGGGAAAAAAGAAGACACTAAACTTGTGCCAAATTTAAATGACAAATTTAATTTCGTTTGTCACTACCGCTTGTTGCAGTTTTACATCAGACACGGGTTAGTACTAAAGAAAGGTCACAGAGGAATTCAATTTGATCAGAGTGCTTTCATGAAAGATTACATAATGAAGAACACAACCCTTCGTGCCAGAGACGGCAACACTGCATTTGACAAAGACTTCTTTAAGCTTATGAACAATGCCTGTTTTGGCAAGACAATGGAAAATCCTCATCACCGCAAAGATGTGAGACTGGTCACAACTGAATTGGGCGCAATTAAACTTACAGGCAAGCCACAGTACACAGGGTACAAAGAATTTCATTCATCATTGTATGCAGTGTCACTCAAAAGAAAGATTGTCAAACTGGACAAGCCAGTATTCATTGGTATGGCAATTCTTGAGTTGTCAAAACTGTTGATGCTTGAATTTTATTATGATTACTTTAAACCAAAATATCCTGACTGCCGTCTGTTGTACACTGACACTGACTCTATGATCATTGATGTGTGTACTGAAGACTTATGAAGACATGAAAACAGAGTTACACATGTATGACACGTCTGACTACCCTAAAGAAGTACCCAACGGAGAAAGAAACACGCTTAGAAAAGACGGGTACAACACAATTTATTAATATTTCGGGTAAATACCCTTTGTCAAAATAGACAAACAAACAAACATAGAGATTAGCCGCTACTTATCTTCAATGGCAGAAGGAATGTGGCAACTGAAGGAGGTGACGTAAAATAAAAGAAAAGGAAGAACAAAAGTGCGGAAAAAGTAAAAATGACGTCAACGAAAAATCGCGTAAGAGAGAGACTCGGAAAGAACCTGAACACGAGAGACAAGAGTGTGTGCAAGCACGTGCAGGAGCGAGCGAAAGAAAAGGCGTGTAGATGAGGCCAGAGAAAGAGAGAGAGAGAGAGAGAGAGAGAGAGAGAGAGAGAGAGAGAGAGAGAGAGAGAGAGAGAGAGAGAGAGAGAGAGAGAGAGACGGAGAGAGAGAAAGAGAGAGAGAACGAATGGGGAGTACCCTTGGGCACGAAGTAGGCTGAGTGTCTAATACACAAAGCCTGCTAAACACCAACCCGAAGGCAAACTTTATATCACCTTCAAGTTGAGGACTACCTCGGGGAAAAACGGGAGGACCCCGGGAAAAAAAACCCAGCATTTAGCACGGTACACAACAAGTAATAAGTCATGAAAACAAAGCAAAGAATCAAATTCAGTAAGAGGATATTGGTATAAGTGGAGAGTAGGTAGTTGTGAAACCGTCTTCAAGGGTAACTCAAAAAATAAGGGGGGGGGGGAGAGAGAGAGAGAGAGAGAGAGAGAGAGAGAGAGAGAGAGAGAGAGAGAGAGAGAGAAAGAGAGAGAGAGAGAGAGAGATGGGGGCGGGGGGGGGGGGAAGGGGGGGAAGGAGTAAGGAGGACGGGGAAAAAAAAAAAAAAAAAAAAAAAAAAGGGAGGGGGGGGGGGCGGAAGACAACCAGCCAGAGCCACCAACCCCACCCAACAGGCACCCACCAGCCCACAGAAAAACACACAGGCACGCAACAAGACGACCACATACATCCCCAAGGGATGCACACGATCGCCCCGCCCCAAAACCGCGTATCAAACCGTGAGCCGGAGACCCGGTGCCCGACAGGGAAGGGCAAGGGATCCAACTAAACGTTCGGCCAGCGCTGAGAAAGTCCCCAAGGGAAATGTACATATCAACCAGCGCCAACATCACCTAACTGATTAGTGAGTAGTAAATCAGTGAGGTAAAGTAGCAGACACAAGCAAGGTAAACAATGTTAATCTTTCATATTCATCCCGAGTGGCGCCACAGTGCCCAGTTTATTAATCAGAAATTTTTCACGGTCTTTCCTGGCCTAGACATTACTGGCTTGCATAAGCCAGAGGCCTTTAACTCGAATGTCTGAGACGGAGTGGTCGGCCTGATTGAAATGTCGTCCGACCGGTCTGTTGTATTGGTACTTGACAGACTGAAGATGTTCTTTGAAACGGTCGTTGATGGTTCTTTCCATCTCTCCAACATAGAGTTGGCCGCATTTAACACAGGAGATGACATAAATCACGTTGGTGGTTTGACACGTGAAGTATCTGTCTATGTTGAATTTGTAACGTGGACCATTGACCACGGTGGAAGGGCAAATAAAAGGACACGTCTTGCAATTAGGAACATTGCACGGAGTGGAGCCGGAGGCTCTGGTGGTATGACGAGGCTTGAGAGTAGAGCGAACAAGCATGTCCCGCAAATTAATATCCCTCTTGAAAGCTACCAACGGAGGTTCAGAAAAGATAGCAGCAGATTCTTGACTGGATGACAAAAGACCCCAGTTAGAAAGAAGGATTTTACGCACCGGATTGGTGTGGGGATGGTAGATCATGGTTACGATAGGCCTGTCACTATCAGCGGTAGGTTTAGTCTGCAGTGTACTCGCGCGACTAAGTTTTTGAACCGTTTGGAGAGATCCTTGAACAACAGTATGTGGGTAGTGTCTGTCGATGAAAAATCCAGCCATTTCTTTGGATTGAACATCAAAATCTGATTCTTCGGAACATATTCTTTTTAGCCGAAGAAACTGGGAATAAGGGATGCTGTTTTTAGTTTTGGGGTTGTGAGAAGATCGGTAGTCGAGGTAGGAATGTGAGTCGGTAGGTTTGTAATGTATTGAAGTTTTCAACATTCCGCAGTCAATCCTGATGTTCATGTCCAGAAAGTCGACTGAAGTAGCTGATATAGTGTAAGTGAACTTGATGGATGGGTGGAAGTCCTGCACGAAGTGAATGAAGTCTAAAAGTGCAGCTTGGGTCATGTGAGTAGCTCCTAAACCGTCATCGATGTAGCGTTTATACATCTCAGGGACAGGCCCAGTGTATTGCTGAAGAATCTGTTGCTCAAGGAAACCCATGAAAAGGCAAGCATAGCTGGGTCCCATTTTTGTGCCCATCGCTACGCCACTGCACTGAGCAAAGGTGACGCCATCAAAGGTGAAACTGTTAAGAGAGAGAACCAATTCAGCCAGACGTAGAAGTGTATGAGTAGGAGGTTGTTTATGACTTCTTTGGTTGAGGAAGTATGCAAGTGCATTGAGGCCGTCATTGTGCGGTATAACAGTATATAGTGAAGTGACATCAAGGGAAAACAACAGTTCAGGTTTGAAAAGTTGTTTCTGGTTGACTTGGTCTATGATCTCTAGAGCATGGTTGGTGTCTTTAATGTAGGTAGGTAGAGACTGGACAAAGGGTTGGAAGATGATGTCCAGGTATTCGGAGATGTGTTCAGTGGGACAGCTGCAAGCTGACACTATGGGGCGGCCGGGATTGTTGAGTTTGTGAATTTTTGGGAGAAGGTAAAAGTTAGGTTGCTTAGGCCGCTTTTTTTATGAGGAGATTAGCTGTGGAAGGAAGCTCTCATTTAAGAATCATCTCTTTGACTGTCTTAGAGATGCACTTTTGATCAGCTTGGAGGGAGCATTCGTCAAGGTGTTGGTAGTGTTCTGGGTTCTCTAACTGTCTGTAAGCCTCTTTGATGTACAGACCTCTGTCCCATACAACGACGGCGCCACCTTTATCGGCTGGTTTGATTACGATGTCGCTTCTGTTACGAAGATTGTTGAGAGCGTCCAGTTCAGATTTAGTGAGATTAGAGTGAGGAATGGGTTTGAATTTGAGTTGTCCAATGTCAGACATGGTCTTCTTAATGTAGCAGAATGTTACATTGGACAACTCAAATTCAAACCCATTCCTCACTCTAATCTCACTAAATCTGAACTGGACGCTCTCAACAATCTTCGTAACAGAAGCGACATCGTAATCAAACCAGCCGATAAAGGTGGCGCCGTCGTTGTATGGGACAGAGGTCTGTACATCAAAGAGGCTTACAGACAGTTAGAGAACCCAGAACACTACCAACACCTTGACGAATGCTCCCTCCAAGCTGATCAAAAGCGCATCTCTAAGACAGTCAAAGAGATGATTCTTAAAGGAGAGCTTCCTTCCACAGCTAATCTCCTCATAAAAAAAGCGGCCTAAGCAACCTAACTTTTACCTTCTCCCAAAAATTCACAAACTCAACAATCCCGGCCGCCCCATAGTGTCAGCTTGCAGCTGTCCCACTGAACACATCTCCGAATACCTGGACATCATCTTCCAACCCTTTGTCCAGTCTCTACCTACCTACATTAAAGACACCAACCATGCTCTAGAGATCATAGACCAAGTCAACCAGAAACAACTTTTCAAACCTGAACTGTTGTTTTCCCTTGATGTCACTTCACTATATACTGTTATACCGCACAATGACGGCCTCAATGCACTTGCATACTTCCTCAACCAAAGAAGTCATAAACAACCTCCTACTCATACACTTCTACGTCTGGCTGAATTGGTTCTCTCTCTTAACAGTTTCACCTTTGATGGCGTCACCTTTGCTCAGTGCAGTGGCGTAGCGATGGGCACAAAAATGGGACCCAGCTATGCTTGCCTTTTCATGGGTTTCCTTGAGCAACAGATTCTTCAGCAATACACTGGGCCTGTCCCTGAGATGTATAAACGCTACATCGATGACGGTTTAGGAGCTACTCACATGACCCAAGCTGCACTTTTAGACTTCATTCACTTCGTGCAGGACTTCCACCCATCCATCAAGTTCACTTACACTATATCAGCTACTTCAGTCGACTTTCTGGACATGAACATCAGGATTGACTGCGGAATGTTGAAAACTTCAATACATTACAAACCTACCGACTCACATTCCTACCTCGACTACCGATCTTCTCACAACCCCAAAACTAAAAACAGCATCCCTTATTCCCAGTTTCTTCGGCTAAAAAGAATATGTTCCGAAGAATCAGATTTTGATGTTCAATCCAAAGAAATGGCTGGATTTTTCATCGACAGACACTACCCACATACTGTTGTTCAAGGATCTCTCCAAACGGTTCAAAAACTTAGTCGCGCGAGTACACTGCAGACTAAACCTACCGCTGATAGTGACAGGCCTATCGTAACCATGATCTACCATCCCCACACCAATCCGGTGCGTAAAATCCTTCTTTCTAACTGGGGTCTTTTGTCATCCAGTCAAGAATCTGCTGCTATCTTTTCTGAACCTCCGTTGGTAGCTTTCAAGAGGGATATTAATTTGTGGGACATGCTTGTTCGCTCTACTCTCAAGCCTCGTCATACCACCGGAGCCTCCGGCTCCACTCCGTGCAATGTTCCTAATTGCAAGACGTGTCCTTTTATTTGCCCTTCCACCGTGGTCAATGGTCCACGTTACAAATTCAACATAGACAGATACTTCACGTGTCAAACCACCAACGTGATTTATGTCATCTCCTGTGTTAAATGCGGCCAACTCTATGTTGGAGAGATGGAAAGAACCATCAACGACCGTTTCAAAGAACATCTTCAGTCTGTCAAGTACCAATACAACAGACCGGTCGGACGACATTTCAATCAGGCCGACCACTCCGTCTCAGACATTCGAGTTAAAGGCCTCTGGCTTATGCAAGCCAGTAATGTCTGGGCCAGGAAAGACCGTGAAAAATTTCTGATTAATAAACTGGGCACTGTGGCGCCACTCGGGATGAATATGAAAGATTAACATTGTTTACCTTGCTTGTGTCTGCTACTTTACCTCACTGATTTACTACTCACTAATCAGTTAGGTGATGTTGGCGCTGGTTGATATGTACATTTCCCTTGGGGACTTTCTCAGCGCTGGCCGAACGTTTAGTTGGATCCCTTGCCCTTCCCTGTCGGGCACCGGGTCTCCGGCTCACGGTTTGATACGCGGTTTTGGGGCGGGGCGATCGTGTGCATCCCATGGGGATGTATGTGGTCGTCTTGTTGCGTGCCTGTGTGTTTTTCTGTGGGCTGGTGGGTGCCTGTTGGGTGGGGTTGGTGGCTCTGGCTGGTTGTCTTCCGCCCCCCCCCCCCTCCCTTTTTTTTTTTTTTTTTTTTTTTTTCCCTTCCTCCTTACTCATCCCCCCCTTCCCCCCCCCCCGCCCCCATCTCTCTCTCTCTCTCTCTCTCTCTCTCTCTCTCTCTCTCTCTCTCTCTCTCTCTCTCTCTCTCTCTCTCTCCCCCCCCCCTTATTTTTTGAGTTACCCTTGAAGACGGTTTCACAACTACCTACTCTCCACTTATACCAATATCCTCTTACTGAATTTGATTCTTTGCTTTGTTTTCATGACTTATTACTTGTTGTGTACCGTGCTAAATGCTGGGGTTTTTTTCCCGGGGTCCTCCCGTTTTTCCCCGAGGTAGTCCTCAACTTGAAGGTGAAATAAAGTTTGCCTTCGGGTTGGTGTTTAGCAGGCTTTGTGTATTAGACACTCAGCCTACTTCGTGCCCAAGGGTACTCCCCATTCGTTCTCTCTCTCTTTCTCTCTCTCCGTCTTGCTCTCTCTCTCTCTCTCTCTCTCTCTCTCTCTCTCTCTCTCTCTCTCTCTCTCTCTCTCTCTCTCTCTCTCTCTCTCTCTCTCTCTCTCTCTCTCTCTCTGGCCTCATCTACACGCCTTTTCTTTCGCTCGCTCCTGCACGTGCTTGCACACACTCTTGTCTCTCGTGTTCAGGTTCTTTCCGAGTCTCTCTCTCTTACGCGATTTTTCGTTGACATCATTTTTACTTTTTCCGCACTTTTGTTCTTCCTTTTCTTTTATTTTACGTCACCTCCTTCAGTTGCCACATTCCTTCTGCCATTGAAGATAAGTAGCGGCTAATCTCTATGTTTGTTTGTTTGTCTATTTTGACAAAGGGTATTTACCCGAAATATTAATAAATTGTGTTGTACCCGTCTTTTCTAAGCGTGTTTCTTTCTCCGTTGGGTACTTCTTTGCATATTACACGCTTGGCAGTCACCTTTTTGGTCTGGATTGACTACCCTAAAGACCATCCACTGTTCAGCACACAAAACAAGAAAGTGCCTGGGAAGTTTAAAGATGAACTAAATGGTGTGCCAATAGTTGAGTATGTTGGACTGAGATCAAAAATGTATTCTATACTGCACCAAAAGGTTAGTCAGTCCAAAGCCAAAGGAATTAAAAAAACAGCAATAAAAAATAAAGACATACGTCATGAACATTACAAGCAAGTGTTAGATGGTGCATTGATGCCTAATTATCCAAACAAGTCACTGAGATCAAATAAACATAATCTTGAAATGATTCAAACACACAAAAAGTCACTGGCAGTTGGAGACACGAAACGAGTGTTTCACAGTAAGGAAAAGGCTTATGCACCCGGACATTAAAGGCTCAAATTATCTGAAGACATTTGTGATGAACTGGTTGATGAATTAATTGATGACTTAGTTACTGAAATGAGTAACGGTGTCTGGGGGAATAATCTGTAATTCTTCTCTGACAAATGCCCTCTGGGGTGCAGGGTCATACAGGTAATATATTGTTGCATCAGCGCCAGGGACTATTTTTTTTTATATTATGAACGGATGTGGACCAGATGGGGTCTGTCGCCCTGCGCTTTATGTCATTTTCAGCCTCCCCTGGCTGATATAAATATCTCACCTGTTTGGTAAATAAACTTGTGTCAGGTGCCGGGGTTGGGGTTGGGGTTGGTCCTGTTTTTGGCTCTGTAATTGTTTTCAATTTAATAGCATCAGCAGGCTTTGGGTGTCCTTCATTGTTCATTGCTTTTATCACATGTGGTAATCTCTTAACCCACTCAGTGTTACGGGTGTCATGCATGAGTTCCTTTGAATACTGGTAACTGAAAAGTCTTTCTGATAACTGTTTGTTAAAGTTCTTTACAATTGCCTGTGATCTGTGTACACCTGGAATACCGCGTCTGACCAGTACACCATGCTTAGCAAATAACTAATTAACTGCACCTTTGAATTCTGATCCATCATCAACTTGCACTAGTCTGGGGTATCTTAAAGGGCCTCTTTTATAGATACTAGATAAAGCAGTCGCAACAGTGTTAGCAGTTTTGTCAGATATGGGTTCAGCGTCTTTGTACCTTGAAGCAATGTCTACAACAGTCAGTGCATACTTGTATCGTTTCTTTCTTATTGTGTCATGTGGTAGGAACAGGAGGTCCATTTGGTGTGTGTCATTTAGGGTAGTGTTCTCAAAATGAGGTCTAGATATCTTTCTTGGAGCAGGGAGATATATCTGCCAAATTGCTTGTCTCTGTAACCATTGTTTGACTTGATTGAGTGTTATATCTCCGCCCACAGCGGCATGTAATTTTTCAATAGCTGTTGCTCCTTTCCAATACCCTGATGGAGAGTAATATATTTTTGATAGTTTATTTTCGGCTGCCATTTTTTTCTAGCAATGAAAACTCCTGTAAAATAAACAAATGTCATTCCCACTAGAACAAAAATTATCTCTCCATTTCTTTGTTGTGTGCTTGGTTTGTAATAGTCACTTAGTTTTGGTTTCGGTATAGACATGTCTTCACCTGTGACAAGATAGTATTCACGAATTGCTTCGTCTGTATTTGAAAACGTATGTTGTGCGTGGCCTTCAAGCCTGAGTTTTTCATTGATAAAATCAAGTTTTTCAATTCTATTCTTCTCATAATCGTGCTGGGCTTGAGCAAGTTTTTCTGACGCTTCATTATGGCACTTCAATTCTTCTGCAGATTCTTCTCTACCCATTTTTGAAAAGAGATAATTAGAGCCACTGAAAGCGAGGGCGTTAACAACTGCCCCACCAATCATAATAGCTATCGTCGCCATAGTTTTTATTTACATAGAAACATTTTCGGGAATAATTCCTTGCTTGACAAGAAAATCTTTTGTCGCAATCGACGCTGTTACAACTACAATTAGCTTAGCACTGTCTTCAAAATCGAGTCTACTGAGGTCTGCTGATTTCATTTTGAGTAGACTTTTCCCCAGCATAGAATAAGCTACTGCTAATCCGCTGATTACGGCAGAGTGATAGACAAGGTTCATTAAGTTCTTTGTGTCGCTCATTTTCTTAGGCAATAAAAATTAAAATAATATTTTTTTATTCACTGCATATAAAATGGGTCAACGGCTTTGGGTGTTACTGGTAATGTGGCGACTTCTGGTTTTGTTTTTGGAGTGTCTGATTTTTTGGTCACTGTACGAGTTTGTGGTTTGTATTTTTTGTATAATTGATAACCTACGTAACCAAAT